>OX345637.1:1345000-2545000 GCA_947044365.1 Petrosia ficiformis | reverse complement strand
TCATTGATTTGTGTGTCAAGTGCCACTGGAAGTAATAACACAACATTTAGATTTGCCAAATGCCCTGTTGAGGATGGTACATTTATAGTTACATGTCTATATTTCCCTTCCTACCTGTTGAGATACAAACTGAATATGAGTAGATATCATTGAGTGTTACTATTTCATATGAAACTATTGTATATAGTATATGTATAGGATATATCCATCACACCAGGGATATAAGACCTGTTATATACATTTTATATAATACATGATTATGTGTATGTGTGTTTATGAATGTATCATGTTTCATACATTGCAATAGTGTTAATATTCAAAACACATAATGATGTATATATGCTATTATACATGTATACATGTATATAAACTATATATGCATGTATTGCTTTGTGTATGTATATAATTATGCATGTACACACGCATGTACATGTATGTATGTATATATTAATGTACATAAAAGTACATTAATATACATGTACATACATGTGTACATGCATAATTATATACATACACAAAGCAATACATGCATACATACATGTACATGTATACAATTATACATACTTACATATATATATTATATATATGTATGTATGTATAAATGTATACTATGTGTTCTTTAATTCTTATAGGTATAGTCAATATTTCAAGGTGTATTATATTGATGTATATGTTGTGTCATATTGAGTTGAGTATAGACATGTTCATTATACATCCATTTCATCAATAGTAAGTAACATCCACTAACCACATCCATATAGTAGCTATTGGCTAATAGCTGGCTATTCTACCTGAAATATAATTATTCCTACATTTCTACAAGGCCCTTTACTTAACCCTTAGAGGACTGATGTCACATACATGTATGTGACATTTGACCCCTATGCAGTTCAAAATATGTTCCTAGCATTACGAAGATCATGTCTGTCTATCCATCCATCTATCCATCCATTTATCCATCCATATGCTTTACATCCATCCATCCATTCATCAACCTATCCATGTCTTTCCTTTCAACCTGTTTATTTTCCTACTAGTATGATGTGTGATAATCCAACATATTGAAGAGGACCATACTTCCATGTGGTAGGCACATATAAATATAAAAACTAATGGGCTTTATTTAGAAACACCAACAATATAGTGGTAATTGTACATGTTGATATGTATTATACCTCTTTGTATATTAGTGACCATCAAATGTTTTGACTTGTAATCAAATGCTCATCTGTAATCACTTGTTATTCAACCAGTTAATTATTATAGCTAGCCAATGAAATGTATTTCATATTATAAATAACAATAGTTTAAATAATAGATAAAAATGGAATATGAGTATATACATATACATGTACAGGATGGGCACATAGAAAATGGCCACAATTTTATATTGTTCCATTTAATCACATTGCCATATTTTTAATAATAAAGTGATTACAGTAACTCTCCGCACTGTTTACATGGGCGAGGGTTATTTATGATAATTAATATTGTGTTGTGATATTGTTCAATTACATGATCTGTTCACAACACACTGGAGTAAACCATATTATCATTAACAATTTCATCCATTCTCATCATAACTGAAGAATTTATAATTATGGACACACATGCATATCAGCTTTGAAGAAACATATTTCTTTTAATATACATGTCTGTTCATATCTCATCTACTGTTTAGTCTGTATGTCTGTTAATCTAGCTGTCCTGTCTGTTTCATTGTATCTTGTGTTTAATTTAGTGTGAGGTGCCATTTGTTGCTTTTACCATAATCTCATCCTACCCTTATTGGAGGTTACACCATGTAGGTTGCAAATACCAGTAATTTCATTAACGATAGGTCTTAATTCCTGTCAAGTGTATTTGTGTCCAACATTGCCATCAAAATCTTATGAATATATAGGGTAGGGTTAGGGTTCCCTTGTGTTTAGGGTTCATTCAGTATCAAAGGGATCTTAGTCTTTGATGGCAATCTTGAACATCACTCGTCAAATATATGTAAATAGACCAGAGGGTCTAAGTTCCACAAGTAGCATGCCCACAAACTCCCTTATGCAGTTAGTGTGCACAATTAACAATAATAATTATTAATAATACTGGGATCAATAATTATCAATTATGTATGTATGTATGTATGTATGTGCATATGTATGTACAGTACATTCCAAAAAAACGCTACGTAGAGTAGAGTACAAGGACAGTAGTAAACACCGAATTAAAGCATAGAGTAGAACGAAGAATGCAGCATACGTACTTCCTCGGTAGTATGCAGTACTGCATGGCACTGGTATAGGCTCGAAGGTTTGTAATATATTAGCCCATTGACATTGCTCCAAATGAAGGCGTGTCTCGCCAGACTAGCATCAAAGTGCTTTAAATAACGTTAGGTGTTGCTATATGTATAGGTTATTACACCCCTCTGAGTGTGTTATTGCGTATACACACGAAATAGTATATGAATATTATTGAGTGTGTATCGATAACACACAAAGGCGGGGTGTAATAACTGATTTATCTTGTGGGAAGCCATTAGATCAAAGGTTCACGAGTGACGTGTAGTGAATGCCATGGTGATTTTATGACGTCATCACTGTGTCAAATGGCTGGGAAAGAGAATTAGAAGCGCTTTGCTAATACCGATGCTGATGACGAAAATTTTCGTCATCGCCTAAAAAGAAGCGTTCTCAAAAGAAGTCAACTTCAGAATAATTTGGTTCTAAGACTAGTGAAGCGGAGATATCAGAAATAACCAAAGGGTACTGATACACCCGCCAATACTAAGTGAAGCACCAACTGGGCCTTTACCGATTGGAGAGCATTCGAGAACCGCAGGGATCAGAGAGTCGCCCTTCTGATTTACTAGAAAACCCAGTTGTAGACAAGCTCAACAAGTGTTTACCAATGTTCGTTAATTAATGAAGTGAGACGGCAGGATGGTGAGCATTATCCACCTTGAAGTATCCACCAGTTGTTAGTAAAATTCTGATGAGTAAGCACACTACTGTGGAGAGTTCCAGCTCTGGAGGGCCAACAAAATCTGATTTGTCCGGATTTGTGTTCACCAATTGTTCAATTGGTCATGTAAACATAAATGTGAAGGAACATTCTGAGTAAATATAATGATGACTGATGTTGAAATTGCTGCTTTGAATCATTTATCATTTGTTGCTTTAAATCATTATCAATAGCTGCTTTAAACCTTTAAATAATCAATGAGCTTCCTGTCTGATATCTATATCCCCTAGGGGATATAGATATCAGACAGGATGTGGTCTGATAACAGATGATATGCTGTATAATTGTAGGGCGGTGCCTTTGATCTATAAGGCTTCCATGAGATAAGTATAATTCTACAACACCTTGTACTGCGAGAGCAAGTCATTTTATAAAAAGTAGCAACGCTGCAGCATATAGACTGCAAATATTCAAAGCCAGCCACACCTTCTCTTGATATTTAATAATATTAATACTGTGTTGTACTGCAGACCTGGTGCACTGTGCTGTGAACTTCAGCGATAGTGCAGTCTGGTACTGTGCAGCAGTAGAGCACAGTTGCAGAGTAATTGCCTCTACTCTATGTCGCGTTTTTTAATGTGCATATGTATGTATGTACATGTATGTACATGTATGTACATGTATGTATGTACATGTATGTATGTGCATATGTATGTATGTATGTATGTGTGTATGTATGTGCATATGTATGTATGTATGTATGTGTGTATGTATGTGCATATGTATGTAAGTATGTATGTGCATAATATGTATATGTAATATATGTATGTATGTATGTACATGTATGTATGAGCATATGTATATGTATGTATGTATGTATGTATGTATGTATGTATGTATGTATGTATGTATGTATGTAGGAAACAAGGACAAGCTGCAAACCTAAACCCTGGTACATGTATTTTAATAATCATAAATTATTGTAAAATTTGTGTATGTATAAGAACAATCATATATACATAAAACATTGTTATTATTACAAGCATCTTTTATATAGAGCTAAACATCCTGTGAAAGTACATGTGTGGGCAGGTATAACAAGAAAAGTGCCCACTCCAATCTGCATATTTGATGGTACTATGGATGCAGTGTTACTTATATCAATCCTTGACAGAACTCTGGTACCATTCCTGAAGAACGGTTTCCTGATCAACACCGTTTTATGCTAGACAATGATCCAAAGCACACATCTAGAATAGCTAAACAGGTTTTTGAAGATAATGGTATTAACTGGTGGAAGACTCCTGCAGAGTCTCCCAATTTAAATCCAATAGAGAACCTCCGGTATGAATATATTCTGTGCAAGGTGAAGCCCAAGACAAAACGACAGTTAGTAGATGGCATTTTAGCATTTCTGAAGACAGTAGATATTGTTAAGTGTAACAAATACATTAGTGACACCTTAGAAAAGTAATTCCATGTGTTATTGAGTTGGATGGAAAAGCTACAGGATATTAATTAGCTACAGGAAGGTGCTTTATTGGATTCATTATGTATAATGTGTTGTGTTATTGTAATTTTATGTTTATATTTTAAATTTGTTGTTTATGTTTGTTTTTATACTCTATTAATTTTTCAAAATAATTTACAAATGATTCAGTACTAATTAGTGAATAATTATAATGACATTGCTCTTCAACTGTAATGTGGTGGATTCAAAGAATCTTAAAATTGTTGAAAATTAAATTTAAAATAAAAACTGATACTGTACCCAAAGCAGTGAATTTTAGTGTACCATAAGCTTTACAATGAGATGGAAACATATATATTATTAAAATATAATTTTACTATGAAATGAAAATTAGTTATAATTAGTTACTTACAATTATAATATTAATGTTTTTACATTTCAGTCTATAAGTGATTTGCAGCATTGACTACTTCCACACACTTTATCCAAATCAGTTCAAATTCACCTGGGTTTCTCAAATATTGGGAAAATTGTGTGATCATCAGTTCTTTCAAATAAGCTTACACCAGTTCTTCACTCGGTAAAGCGGGAAGGTCCCAACAACCCCTCACTGTGCATTGTTTCAGTACTTTTGGACTAAACACCACTTCACAAGCTAACTTTACGGATAAAGTACCAGCCTTACATGGTCCCTTAAGTTTACTTCCATATTTCGTTAACACAATTTCTACACTTACTAATTTGTTTTTGTCAATTGCAGCAGATGGCAGGGGAGGCATTGAGCTTATGTATATGGAGTTGTAGGTGATAAAATAGATGAACTGTTAGGAGGCAGTGTATTGGTAGATTGGGTTGGTAACAAAGTATATGGGAGTGGTGTGGTAGTTGTGACTAAATGTAAATGGTTCAGCATGCTATTCAGTATGCATAGTAGATGGTGTGGTATGTGGTAGACTTTAATAAAATGTAGATGGTTCAGTATGCATAGTAGATGGTGTGGTATGTGGTAGACTTTAATAAAATGTAGATGGTTCAGTATGCATAGTAGATGGTGTGGTATGTGGTAGACTTTAATAAAATGTAGATGGTTCAGTATGCATAGTAGATGGTGTGGTATGTGGTAGACTTTAATAAAATGTAGATGGTTCAGTATGCATAGTAGATGGTGTGGTATGTGATAGACTTTAATAAAATGTAGATGGTTCAGTATGCATAGTAGATGGTGTGGTATGTGGTAGACTTTAATAAAATGTAGATGGTTCAGTATGCATAGTAGATGGTGTGGTATGTGGTAGACTTTAATAAAATGTAGATGGTTCAGTATGCATAGTAGATGGTGTGGTATGTGATAGACTTTAATAAAATGTAGATGGTTCAGTATGCATAGTAGATGGTGTGGTATGTGGTAGACTTTAATAAAATGTAGATGGTTCAGTATGCATAGTAGATGGTGTGGTATGTGGTAGACTTTAATAAAATGTAGATGGTTCAGTATGCATAGTAGATGGTGTGGTATGTGGTAGACTTTAATAAAATGTAGATGGTTCAGTATGCATAGTAGATGGTGTGGTATGTGGTAGACTTTAATAAAATGTAGATGGTTCAGTATGCATAGTAGATGGTGTGGTATGTGGTAGACTTTAATAAAATGTAGATGGTTCAGTATGCATAGTAGATGGTGTGGTATGTGATAGACTTTAATAAAATGTAGATGGTTCAGTATGCATAGTAGATGGTGTGGTATGTGGTAGACTTTAATAAAATGTAGATGGTTCAGTATGCATAGTAGATGGTGTGGTATGTGGTAGACTTTAATAAAATGTAGATGGTTCAGTATGCATAGTAGATGGTGTGGTATGTGGTAGACTTTAATAAAATGTAGATGGTTCAGTATGCATAGTAGATGGTGTGGTAGGTGATTGACTTTAATAAAATGTAGATGGTTCAGTATAAATTGTAGGTGGTGGTAGATTTTGATAAACTGTAGATCGAATAGTGGATGGTGTGGTAGGTGGTAGAGGTGGTGGTGGTATATTTGCAACCAGCCATTCCAATCTACTAATCCAGTTCATCATTAAACGTTGGCTATCTTTAATGAATACTTTTAATTTAGATTCTTTGCTGCTGGAACTTGAAGTACAAGACAAAGTTAAAGGGTGTGATTTATTAAAAATGGTATCCTATCATCTGAACTGAGTATTTGTTGTCTAAGTCAAGAAACAGAACAGTACGAAGTTTGTGCTACAACTACTTTTATAGCTCCAGAAATGTAGAAATCTATTTTTATGAAAAAGAGGAATAGTGAATAATAATAATAATAATAATAATAATAGCTAATAGTGAATAATTATAAAGATTTTGCCTGTTTTGCTACTCGCCAGATCTCTACATTAACGAAGATCTCTGGACATCTAAAAGTTATTTTTAGTCATAAAATTACTCAGTATTATAAGTTATATGTATATTTTAACTTATCTGTATATATTAGCAGAGATTTCAGCTTACCATTTGCAATTGAAATGCATGGGTGGCCATTTGTTTTCCGGGCCATCCATACATAGAGAGTACTACCGTACTCTCTGATAGTACATGTACATTAGAATTGATACAGTACATGTACATTAGGATTGATATAGTACAGGTACATTAGGATTGATATAGTACATGCACATGTACGTTAAGATACATGTATACACAATCACATTGATATGTGATGTGGTGTCTACAATGTAGATATATTTAAGATTAAAAAGTGTTAGAATGCTGTAATCTAAAATTAAATGTACAAGTAGCTGTCATAGAAACCTTTAATTATAATTATGTTAGATACTGTATTTAAAAGTTTCTATGGAATATATAAATACCATAGAAACAGTTTAATTAGTGAGGACAGAGAAGAGTACATGAACTGCTTCTTTGGAATGATAACTGGTTTGTGGGAAAGTTTGCTCTTTCTAATTTTATATTTATATACTAACTTGTTTTTTAGTGACCTATTTTCTCTGAAAAAGACTTGTAAAATACCACATCTTCTCCACAACTCTGAGGATCATCAGCTGAAAATGTAAGATGAGAAACAAAAATGTTGACAGAAAATTAATAATTGAGGAAGAGGAGTAGTAGAAGGACAAAGAGACAGACAACAAGGAGGAAGAAAAAGTAAGTAAGATAAAGAAATAATATGAGGATTGAGGAAGAAGAGGAGGAAAAAGAGTGCTCTACAAAAGAGAGTAAAAAGAGGTAGAGGAAGAATGAGAGGACAAGAAGCATGAAGAAAAAAAGAGAGGAGGAAGAAGAGGAAGAGATAATGTATGGAAAGGAGAAAGAAAGAGGAAGTTATAAAGGAAGGATGTCACATGACATCTCACCTGACCATCATGTACTGCACTCATAATAATATTGTCAATAGTGAATTTAGTCTGAGATAATGGATAAATAGACAAACGATGGAGAGGATACAAGTATATACACCTGTATGGCATAAATGAATGTATAATTATGGGGGCTTTACCAATGTGAACATGTACAAAGTATTAACAAACTAACAGGTTGCTAATTAAATGTGAAACTTTGTAAAGTTTCCTAAATTAGTATATGTATAGTCAGGAGCTTATGAGCTTATGTAAAAGCACAGCGAGGGTAACAGGTTTCGTACAGAAGTGTGATTGCCATCATTGGGATTAACTAATAGTAACTAATGTAGTGGATTGAAAATGGTAATTTTATAATAATCGAATACGCTTTCTCCCTACCAACTAAAATTCAGTAAGAACCCTGTACATGTACCATAAATCAATATATCTGTACATTATACACTTGTAATATAATAATAAAGGAATAGTATCCAGTTATAGATACATAATCTGAACATATAAATATTATTATTACATACTTCTTCAGATCAAAATTCATCTGTCCTCTTTCATTATTACCATTTCCAGCACACAAACCTCTGGATCATGATTAGACATACCTAAGAAATAGACGTATCAAAATCAATACATATATGTACATGTATATCATATATAGATGTATATGTTGTACATGTACATGCTTGCATTGGTTCTTAATATAATAATAATTATTTACAGGGGTAGTACCAAGTTAATAGTACATAATACATGTTTATAATATAGAGCAGCTGAATGTTATATTATTTGCAGATTTATAATTAATTTATGTTACAATTATGAGTGGAGTGTTTCATAAAACTAGTTAGCTTTATAACATTCCAAGTATATGTATACATACAAAGATTCTAATTTGCTTTGTTGGAAAGAGGAGGCATTAAGACAGCCAGTGATGTAAAACTCGTGCTTCATTAGATGCAGGAAGATTGAAAGTAGCCATACCTAGTGGATTTCTTACTCTTTTCAATAGCTTATAGTATGGTAGTGAATATTAGTGACTGCTCATTCATGCCAATCAATTATACATGTAAGTGTGTGCAGACATTTATCAAAATTATAATACAAATATACATACATGTATCTATCCTTACATGTATAGTATATACATGAAAATACATGTGCCTAGTATGCTAGTACTAGGCGTAGACAAACACACACAACAAACAAACACATACTACAAACAAACAAGTAGGCACAATGGCTTATAAAGCACAGCCACAAAGAGCTTAGGAAATATTAGAGCAGCCACTATGGTTTAGAAAAATAATAATCAGCCACCATGGCTTAGAAAATAAGCAGCCACAGTGGCTTAGAAATAAGCAGTCATAGTGGCTTAGAAAATAAGTAGCCATAGTGGCTTAGAAAATAAAAATAAGTAACCATAGTGGCTTAGAAAATAAGTAGCCATAGTGGCTTAGAAAATAAGTAGCCATAGTGGCTTAGAAAATAAGTAACTTAGAAAATAAGTAGCCGTAGTGGCTTAGAAAATAAGCAGCTTAGAAAATAAGTAACCACAATGGCTAAGAAAGTTTACAGTAAAAATGGAACACTAAATGCCAAGTCTTGAGAACTAGGAATGGTGGGCTAAACGTCTTTGATGGCTAGCTAACTCATCCAGTGTCCATATAATAATAATAATAATAATATTACTATTATTTATAATATTATAATAAGTACATAACTATAATGCATAATACAACTCATAAACAAAGAAGAGAAGCACATGTGGAAGGCTTGAGCTACACTTGGCACTTGCTCTTACACATGTAAAGAAGTACTGATTAGTACTGATTACAAATTTGAAGAAGCACTGATAAGTACTAACTAATGCTGCTAATTAATGCCTAGTATGTCTGATAGTCACATTTCTTGTCAAGCCCAGCCTAACATTAACCGGCAAGCAAATACCTTCCTCGATAAGTTTGTGTACACTATAATTAAAAATATATATAAATACGTGATTATGTACAAATGTAATTATACATATATTTAGGTACTTAAACTACTAATATTATAGGTACTATAATTATTAGTATAAATGTTTAACTCAACTCACTAGACTCCTCTTCCTTTTGGTGACACTTGGAATGGGACTATTTGGTTTCCTGTATAATTATAATTACAGAATATTATGTATCATACACCTCCATGATGTGTTTGTCACCGGTCATTATTGAAAACCAACTGTACAGCAAATTTAATTTCCTAGTTAAGGAACAAGGTAAAAAAAAAAGTGCACACACATCAAAATATCAAGCATACATGTACATGTTTATAAGTTGATTGAAGAGGCATATGATTATTGTCCTAATTACTATTAAAAGATTTGTACTGATAATAAGAATATACTATAATATCATAATCTACATGTTCATGTACAGTTGAATGTCACTTATCCGAACTTCACTTATCCGAACACATCGCTCAACCGAACGCTTTTCAAAACCACACCGCATGAGCGCAAACAATTATTGACCACAATTGACACGTGTGAAAATGGCAGAAGGGTTAAGAAAGCGGAAAAGGAACATGCTAATTATCGAAGAAAAGCTTAGAATTTGTGAAAGTGTTCGAGGAGGAAGGTCTTTGACAAGTGTATATAAATGTACATGTTATATAACCAGTTATCTGAACATTTCATTTATCTGAACAGTGCTTGGTCCCAATGTGTTCGGATAAGTGACATTCTACTGTATATAGGTTTGTAATGGATATACAGTTATCCTGATAACTATTCACTGAACTGAGTATATTGATCTATTACTTTGTATTCTTTAATAGTTTATGAACACAAACTGAACACATGAAATGAAAATCACAATAAAATGACAATGAATAGTTTTCTTACTCGTACAGCAAGAAAACTATTATTATATTAATAATAGAATACTGAGACATGAGGAGATTGAAACATTAATTGAATAAAAACAGCAGCTCATGAAACATCTACATGAAAATTGAACAGAAGGTAGGCCTAAGAACTCACTTATATATAAAAGAATCATAGGGAGGATGTTGGAAATATTGTCCACAGAGTTAATACCAAATGTTTCATTCCGGGTACTGCATGGGAACGAGACTACTGAATGCAAGCATGACCAGCCACACCCTCGTGATTGTTACAGTTGATAGGGACAACAGTCAAATCTCATTCTATATCAAATGTATTACCTATTGTTTCTACTTCAGTCATACTCATTATGCTTAGCTGGCATTATTTTATCAAGAATTAAGATAAGGTACTAATTCAGACAATTTTGAAACAATTACAACACCATTAAATTTGTAAAGCTCTAATTTAAGACATCTACGTACATGCAGTTCATGCTGCCCATCCATCATTGTCCTGAATATTAGAATCAGCAACTTTCTTTCATCGAGTAGTATTTCTTAGAGATGATGTTTATTCTCTATTTCACTTAAAGAACTGTCTGCATTCCTACAAGATATAGTCCCTAGTGTCAGTGACTGTGTCAGCCATTCAGTATTCCAATCAAGGCGGTTCTGCACAGGGGGTACCATTGGCTTGTACCTTTTCCTATAGACTTAATTAATGATGTCCTTGTTATGTTTAAAAAATATTTCTGGTTAAAAATGCCAGCTGTCGAAACTGTGAGCATTTTAATGTTTTCTCAAAATTCTAATCAGACCTTGAACTGTAGACTTAGTGCTAATATTTACAACATTATTGCTGTAAGAGTATAGTTTGGTTTTCTAATAATAATTTTGAACTGAACTATATCTGTTTGTTGGTTATATATACATAAAAACATTTAGAAGACACATGTAGCTACCAGAACCGACACAGCAGTTCCTCCGTAATAGTTTATCTCACTAGTCACTGATCATGACATCAGGTGGTGACCCAACTTCATAGGAAGTGTAGTGTCTTCATACTACAAACACTTGATAGCTATCTCAACAGCTTTTGCAAATAATAATAACTATTATTTCATATTTTAATTGCAAAAATTATAATAGCACTGCCTAAAGTATATCCATCATGGCTAATAATAATATCCATCAAGGCTAATAAAATCAAAGTATTACATCATGAGGGCTAATAATATCTAATTATTACATTAACAGGCCTAATTATTACATCAATAAATTAGGAGGGCTAAATATTATATCAGTATGAGGGCTTATTACGAGGATTAATAATTGGATTCATTACATCATATGGGCTAATTATGACATCTGAGGGCTAATAATATCAAATCATGAGGTCTAATTATAACTAAATTAGTTATAACTGTATATAATATTACTACAGTGGCCGATATAAGTTTATCACATGCTGAACAGTATCAATGTACTGTTGCTTTAATAATAAATGCTCGAATAAGTGATTCAAACACAACTGATTTTGATGTGAAATGTAAGTTCTATTAAATACCCCTTCAATTACTATGGCTAATGTCATGATCATTAATTTATTTTTACAGTGCCCAAACCTTTAATTGTTGTTACTAATGACACTGCAACAGTTGGACTTACAGCTACTCTAGTCTGTTCATTTTTATGCCCATCCCTATGATTGCTTTCCCACGGGTTTGAACTATAGATATATATATATAATTATACATGTGTATATATATATATATATATATATATATATATATATAATTATATTTATGTTTGTGTCACAGCAGAAAGAAATCTGTGTATCTTATGTAGAAACTGGAACTAATAGTTAGCTATTCTACCTGAAATATATTTCTAAAGTTCTACAAGGTTCTTTAAAAGGTAAACAGAGTAGATAATCAAAATAATAACCATTATAAGGCTGATGCATGATTACTGAATGCTGGACATCATTGGAATACTTTTGTCTCTATATATCTTGTTTACTGACATAAGGGTTAGTTATGTTTATGAGTAGACAGGACCTGATAATCCAGTAATATCTTGAGGGACTGATGGTATATTAATTATATCTAGTGTAGATGTGGATGATGCTGGACAGTACATGTGTAGATCTACAGCTGTTCAGTACTTGAAGATAGAAATACCTTTCACACACATATACAAACTAATTATATATGGATTAGGTTCAGTTTTAGATTTCAATCATACTGTATATCTGTATGTCTGTCTGTATGAATGTCTCTATATCATAGATATTTAAGGTGTTATGGTGACTCAAACTCCTTCAACTGTTCCTTTAATTTGTAGTGCTACAGAATATACTATTACTTGTGATGTCACTGTATCTTGTACTAGACAGTCTAGTGATAATATTAACAGTTACTATATCGAATGGAAATAATATTAATTCAACCACATCATAGACTAAAGATATAGTCTTAAGAGTTTAAGGTCATCATTGCTGTCTTATAATCTTTCTGTCTTTAACCCAATGTTGTTAGGTGCATTATACTTAATAATGACATAATTGTATGTAATGATCTTTGTTGTTTACTTTAGTTTGTATTTTCCAATTATCCCTAATTTCATGTTCGTTTAAATTCATTTGATTGTTTGTGTCTTCAACTGCTGTTGTTCTCTGCAAAGATGTTTCATAGTTTCTAAACCACAGATAATTGCCTTTGCTAGTTTATATGTTAAATTCATATCCATTTTCTCTGTTACCTTTCGTCTTTCTAACCTGGCAACATCTATCTGGATTGCACATTTTTCATTTTGTTGGTTAAATGTTGTCTACAATTAAATTTTCTGGAATCGTCCAGTGTTCGAATGAGCTGCTCTTTCTCAGAAAATTAGTTAATTTGATAGATTCTTATGTCATTTTGTGATGGACTATTAAAAGCAAATAAGCTTTATTCATCATGAAATGGTATGATAGCCCAACAAGTAACTGAAACATGTAGATTACTACACTTGCGAACATTCTTTCTGACACAAAAAGATCTTCAAAAATGGATGCAATTAACATGAAATGTATAAATGTCCAAATGAGAAAACAGATGGAAAGATGGATGAACAATTGATTCAGTAGTGTTCACACACTTATATATAATGGGTAGATTCATTAAAATAGTATCATTATATAAATGGTGCATGTCTATATGCATACATCATAAATGTATTCCAATTACATTTCTTGAATCGTCTGGTGTTCGAATGTTATATATATCTTATTAATTACATCCATGTTTAAAGATATTTTTGTGCCAGAAAGAATGTTCGCAACTAAAGGAATCAACAAAGATCCTTACGTTCAGTTATGTCATTATTAAGTATAATACACCATAACAGCATCGGGTTAAGGACAAAAAGATTATATGACACAAATAATGATCTTACACTCTTAATGCTATATCATTCGTGTATGATATGGTGAAAAAAAGGAGTTGAAAACACATGTAATTAAATGTAATTATTGAGTATCATATACCAAATACACATTAGGGATGATTGGAATATAGAAACTAGAAAAGATCTTTAGCATAATCACCAAAGATCCTTACCTTCTAAATACTGTCACCAGTCAAAGATACAGTGGACAATAGGGCTTGGAAGCATATTAGTAATTATTCAGTATAATGCACCATTAAACGAAAATCAAAGTATGGATGATTGGATCATAGAAATTAGTAAGGATCCTTAGCTTCATCACTAAACTACCAAACATCCTTACTTTCTGTCATTATTAAATACTGTTACCAGCTTATTATACAGTGAACAATAGAGATTAGATACATGTACGTAATAATTCACTTTAATCCACTTTTAAAAGGTAATCAATGTAGGGATGATTGCAACATAGAAACTACCAAAAATCATTACTTTCTCTCGTTATTAAGCACTGTTACCAGTCCATTGTACAGTGAACAACAGGGCTTGGAGACGCATGCAACTACATGGAGTTATTCAGTAGGCAACATAGTAACTACCAAAAATCATTACTTTCTCTCGTTATTAAGCGCTGTTACCAGTCCATTGTACAGTGAACAACAGGGCTTGGAGACACATGCAACTACATGGAGATATTCAGTATAATGCACATTGAAAAGGAAATCTAGTTAGGGATGAATGGAACATAGAAACAAGCAAAAATCTGTTTAGCTTCACTTCAAATTTAGCTTACAAATAAATAAAGATCCTTCAATCTCATCACTATAGATACTAATGTGTAATGTGCTAATCCCTTGCACAGCTTGATGATAAATACTTTAAATAATGAACCTTTAAATCAGGGTAGAATCATGTATAACAAAGCAGCAAATTAATGTTTCTTCAACTTAGAAACCAATATCTTAATATTCCATGTAACTATTCTGCAACACTGTGAAGAGTAACAGATCAGTGAAGAGAAATATGAGTGACACAATATTGACTACTGGCTGGGACGAGCTGCAATATGCGATGATTAATCCTTAAGTCGGATCCGGGAATATGAATACAGTACCATATATACCCTAATTAAAGGTTCTAGGTTACAAGAAGCATACCTTACTAATGATTATTTAAGGTAACTATAATATTTGTTTGTTCATAATTACCTTGTGATATATGGATCCTTTATGTATGGATGATCACATATTACGACTCAATCTCTTCTCTTTAAATTATACCTATTAGAGATGTATAGAAAGACAAATAACTTGAATTCTTGAATAACATATTTTACTAGTTTATGAACAAAATTGTGATCAGTGAGCATTAAAAGAGAATGAGTTGATACATAAAGTACTCACATATAATAAATATATGAATGTGGTACATGCATAATTATATACATACAAAAAGCAATACATGTACATGTATAATTGTATATAGTATGACATAGAATGAATAGTAAACCAGAGGGCATAGCCATGGCGTTTACTAAAAGAATTTATTCGAGGCTACATTTATTCAAACGAAGGAAATATGATACATTCACAAACACACATTACATGTATTATATAAATTATGTATACATAAATATACTTACATAATTATAATCATACTACATATTACATACATACATACTAATGTACATATTTGTGTAATTATGCGACAAAAGTGACATTTTCCCACAAAATAATTTTGATATAAATTAAGCTTCCATTGGTCATAATTCAACCACTTTGTACAGTTATTGGGTATCCAGGAAGAGCCATTAGACTCAATTTCCATTAACCTCCTATGCTAAATAGTAGAATTGCAACCTACTAATTATAAATATAAACATTTTGCCAAATTTATTTTGTGGGAAGTGTCACTTATCAAAAATTAGATCACTGTATAATACATGTACTATAGTATTTATTATACACTCATACATATGTATATATTATATATACATATATATGCACAATGTGCTTACATACAAATTCCGAGATGAAAAATTCACTCTTGTCCACTTGTAATATTGATAATATCAGTGCGAACAAACTTCATTCAGTTTGGTGAAGAAATTCACATCAGAATGTGTCTATTTAGGTTTGTATTATTATGGCCCATAGGGCCATCCCTATAATTGCTTTCCACGGGGTTTAATGTATATATATATATTATATATATTATACAGTGGAACCTCTAATAACGAAACTTCTCTTTAACAAAAACCTCTGCATATTGAGCAATGTACCGACTTGTTTTCCTATTTAAATGATGATAATGCAACCTCCCTTTAACGAAAACTTCTCCGTTACGAACGAAAGAGGTGTGGCTACCCATGCGCACATCTACCTATCTACCTATCATATGGTTAACAATTGTGGAGAGAGGCAAATAGCTCTTTAAGTTTCTTGACACTTCAAGACCGTAGCCAGCACCATTAACTTTGTCTCCTGTCACTGTGGCAAATCCCTTGTTGTAATCTCTCTGGAGAAAATAGGTTACTGCCACAGAAATATTTAGAGGAATGTGGCCAACCATCTTTCAACACAGCAACTGCTGATCTGTCTTTGACATTATCAGGCTCTCTTCTCAAGAGCAATTCTTCCCCAATAAACGGAGTCCGAACGTCTTTGTAAGCATGATACCCTCTGATAAATGAGTTCACTTCAAGTTCTACTGACTTGTGGATGAAAGTCATTCTCGTACGTTGAGTCGCTTTCCTATTATAGTAACCCACAATCAGCTGGACAACAGTACAACTTTACATGATTTCTTTAATTAACTAAGCCAGACACTGTAACCATCAATAATTTTGTTGTTTCATGATAAGTAATATTAAAACCTCTCTTTAATAAAAACCTCTTAATAATAAAACAATTTGGCTGTCCCAAAAGTTTCATTATTCGGAGGTTCCACTGTATATATAGTCTTGTGTCAATTGCGCGAATATGCGTTGTATACGTATTTTAGGAAGTTGCGTCATTCCCGGGGGGCTCGGTCAATTAATGGGCGTGGCGCGTAAAAGAACGCTTGTTTGAGCTACAGACCAGCCAGGAAGATTCAGAAAGGATGTAAAACTGCTAATAACTGTTGTATATAGCAGAGAAACAGTATAGATATTATCCAAGAATCTTTAACAAGTAAGTATGATAAGTTGTTAAGTTTCAGACACGAGGAAGTCATCATTTAGAACCTTGAAGGAGTACCTCAGTCAGTTCATCAGACATCTGTGTATTTAGACTGCAATTAGGCTTACACTTACGTCTTCAGGCCCCAGGAGTACACAGAAAGGTAGAGACACTAGTGCCATCAGCAATGCTTAATACATAGTCATCACAAAGCAAATATAGGGATGTTTTTTTCTCTATATACACTTGTTACTATTACTATTATTTAGCTGTAATTTCTATCACATAAATTATTGCACTGTGACTCATGATATTACACAGGTCAAAAGATATTATATGGTTCAGAGAAATGATGTGGTCATCCGGCAACAGAACATACAATCAGACACACTTAAGCAACAAGCTTTACTTGCTGATACTGCACTGTTCATTAGAGAGAGAGAGAGAGTTAGAATTCAGTTTCTATATAGTTATTTAGTGTGATAAATCGTGTAATTTATTATACTACAGTCATTTACTATTCCTTATCATACTGATTATGAATGAGTGAAATTTCAAACACTAATTAAAGAGGAACATAATTATAATTGAGAAATAGGATAGTACAGGTTGGTAGAGATCTGATTTGGCAGAATATAATAAATATTGCACACTTTATATATATCCATCCAATCAGTGATATAAGATGTGTTATGTTTATCAGGAATGAGCAATGCTTTCAAGAAGCCTCAAATCTCCTTTGGGCCATGCCATCAGCTGCACTCAAGCACTGCTCTTTCCCATGGGATATAACAGGTCGTATATCCCTAGTGTGATGGATATATTCTATACATATACTATATACAATAGTTTCACATGAAATAGTACACACTCAATGATATCTACTCAGTTTCAGTTTGTATCTCAACAGGTAGGAGGGGAAATATAGACATGTAACTATAAATTTACCATCCTCAACAGGATATTTGGGAAATCTAAATGTTGTGTGATTACCTCCAGTGGCATTTGACACATTATTTAATGAATAATATTAGTTACACATAATAAGAGGATGGAGGATTTCAGGTTCATCCTCCTCTTTATGAAACACACTACCAGATGATAAATAACGTAATATACACTTACATACACTGTCAGTATAATAGGTATATAGCATATTATACTAATGAAAGTATAGACAAGGGGTATACTCTTGGTAAACATAATTCTACCCGTAATTACGTATATTATACTAATGACAGCATAGACAAAGGGTACATTCCTAGTACACTATATATTACATGATTCTACCACAAACTAAGCATAATGTACTATTGACAGTATAGACAAGGGTTTTACTGCTAGTACACCATATAATACATGATTTTAACACTAACTAAACATAATATTATATTAATACAGAATAGACAAGAGGTATACTCCTGGTACATGATTCTACTAATAACTAAGCATATCATACTAATGACAGTAAAGGCAATGGGTATACTCCTGGTACACATGATTCCACTAATATGTAAGCATATTGTACTAATGAAATTGTAGACAAGGGGTATACTCCTAGTACACTATATATTATATGAATTTAACACAAACTAAGCATACTATACTAACAAAAGAATAGACAAGGGGTATACTCCTAGTACGTTAAGCAAACTATACTAATGCCAGCATAGCAAGAGGTATACCCCTAGTATATAATACAATGTATTACATGATTCCGCCACTAACTAAGTATATTATGTAAATGACAATATAGTCAAGGGGCATACTCCTGCTATACTATATATTTTATGATTGTACCACTAACTAAGCATATTATACTAATAACACTATAGAGAAGGATTATACTCCTAGTACACAAGATTCTACTAATAACTAAGCATATTATAATAATGACAGTATATACAAGGGGTATAATCCTGGTACTCTCACGATTCTATGTAGACAAAGGTATTCTAATAGACTATTAGAATACCTCTTGTCTATACTGTTGTTAGTATAATATGCTTAGTTAGTCGTAAGATCATGTAATATGTAGTGTACTATTAGTAATAGTACACTACATATTACATAATGTTGTCAGCCCCAACCCTGTCAAAGATACTAGAATTAATAGTACAAAAAGGTGAAACTCAACTATATTTGGCTTCCTATACAAAATGTCCGAATCTCATTTATCATACACCTCAGTGTGTGTTTATCACAGGTTATTACATAAAACCAGCTTGAGAGACAATGTCATCTTCCCTGTTCATGTGTACTTGAAAGCTGGGACCTAAAGAGTAAGTGTAAGTTAAATCTAAGTGCACAGAAAGTGAAGTACTCCTTCAAGGTTGTAAATATGACTTCCTCATATCTGAAACTCAGCAAATCATTATACATATTTGTTAAAGTTCTTCCATTGTATTTATACTGTTTCTCTCCTATATATAACAGCTATTAGTATTTGATGTAATTTTACATTCTTCCTAAATCTTCCGGCTATAGATTGAGCATGCATTCTTTCACATTTAACGCACCTATTACTTGACCAAGCCCACAGAACAACACAACTTTGCTAACAACACATGATCACTTAAGTGACACAAACATAATTATACACATGATTACATCAACCCTGTGGAAAGCAATCATAAGGATGGCCCTCTGCACCATAAACAAAATACGAAACATAATGTATGTGTGTTTATATCAAATATTCTGATAAAAATTAATACATACTGTAATAATTTTACATAAACATTTCTGTCACTAACATACATGTACATGTATATAATGAGTCACATGATTATTCTCTTTTTTCCCTCTTAATAGATTCAATATTAGTACAGATACTATAATTATCTCAATCTACATGTTTATATCCTGGCTTGAAATAGATATACAGTTATCGTAATATTATATAACAAGGATTACACATGTATTTATGATATCTATTTTGTTGGGAAACACGAAATGTTATTATCAAGCTCAATGGAAAATATTTGAAAATTAATAAACATACTTCTGAATCTAAGGTATACAGATAGATGACAAACTGTTTAACTATACCTGTGTATTATCAGAATTCATCTGATACATGAAGTAATCAGTCCAGTATATATGCAACTTGCATACTCAGTTCTCATGTGTGGGATGGGAATGTGTTTTTCTGCAGTAAATTCTGAGTTCCAGCTCCATCCTTTCTGAGAGAAACGAGCTCCATGCACCACTAAATCTTATGCATAAAAAAACCATTATGATACAGTCTGCTTTAATTTTTATCCACTGGTAACAGATATATAGGAGCTAGTTGTATAGAGGTACAGGTTACACTTATATTCAGTGAGAATACAATTTGACAAGGCAAAAACAGAACAGTTTCTCAAGTTGTATAACACACCATTGACTTAACAAAAATTAAAAATATAATCAGCAAAATGAAAATTGTTAATACAAAAATAACTAATGCTACAAAAGCTATATCGCTGAAATACACTACTCTGTATAAGTGGTCTACATTACTATATAAAATAATTATAAAAAAAAACAACAATGAAGTTTTACAATGTATTAATGTCTTCTAGAACTTGTTCGATCGTAGGACGGGTTTGGGGATCTTGAGTGGTACAACGCTCTACGAGTGATTTGATGGAAGGCCACTGGAAGTTGTTCTCTTCTCTCAAATACAATAGCAGATGGTAGACGACAGGTAACCATTTCTGCAAACAGGATTCCAAAACTGTAAACATCCATTTTAGGAGAATGAAGATTTGGAGATTGAGCTTCAGGAGCAGCATATGCAGGACTACCAGGAGCTACTGTACGAACATCTTGAAGAAGATTGGCAGATCCATAGTCAGACAGTTTCCCCTTCCATTGTCCACTTCCTGATCGTTCTAGGAGGACATTGGCACTGCTAACATCACGATGAAGGATTGGATGGGGTTTCCATAAGTGAAGGTAGTTAAGTGCAGATGCTACACCATGACCAATATTTAGAATCTGAGGTCGTGTTAGGGGGGTCTTCTCCAGTTCCTTACGAAGACTGGTAGGCATGAGTTCTGTCAATATCATGGGATTACCAACTCTAGTGGCTCCTATAAATTGAAGGAGGTTAGGATGACGAATACGAGAGGCAATATTCATTTCTCTAGAGAAGAGGCCGAGATTGTATTCTGATAGAATCACCTGATAAAGACATTTTACTGCTACCTTGGTACCTCTGAATATACCAACCTTCACTTCACCCCATCCTCCTGTTCCAAGAATCTCTTGTGTCATTTGTACTTCTTCCTTCTGAATTACCCAATGAGGGTTTTCAACTTGTGTACGAAGGTGATGAATCTCCTCTTGTTGTTCCTGAACTCTTGTTTGAAGCTCTTGTTTATCTTGTCTAATTTGCTATAAGAGAATAATATATCAATACAAATGAATGTGCCGTGCCTTTTGATATTTGAAATATACCTGATTTAGGCAAATACATATTAAATATGTTAGAATATACACAACACAATACTTATAATTATAAATTATAAATATATTAGAAATTTGATTTCTGAAACTAGTCTATGTATGTATACATAGTGGAAATGGGACTCCAATGTCAAATGGTTTTTACTGTGCTTGAAATGAAATGATATAATACAATACCTAAATAATTACATCAATACTATGTTAATACTACTGTGATAATATTTATTATTAGAAGGGAAACAGTGGAGTGGCAGAAATGGAGGAAATGGTTATAATAATGTATAAACTAATATGGTATAAGAAGTATGTTAGGTGTAGTCACGTGGTTCAGATTATATCAGGACGTTTTGATTCTCACTCAAGCATCACATTATTATTGTATTCTGTGGTTTGCATATGTATTATGGTATTTAGAATGCGTAATATAGGGATTTCAACTAATTCAGCAATTCCGTTGTTTCTCTTCGCCCTATTTTTACTACTTATAGATTCATACTTGTGTTTGGACTTGTGTCTCCTGTAATTGGGCTTGTGTCTCTTCTATTTGGACTTGTAGTCTTGTATTAGATCGTCTCATTTCTTGTTGGTGAGTCTCCATAACATCCTGAAGAGTTTGTTGAGTCTCCTTGGCTTGTCTTCTTATTTGGGTTGTCTCTTGGCGCGACTCTTCTAATTGTATTTTTAGGATACGAATTTCATCTCTCGCTCGTATCAACTCTTCCTCTTGTTCTCCTGATGATAAAGCTATATGTTCACTTTTTTTTATCATGGCGAGTACTGGTCCCTCTTTCTGTATCTCCTTCAGTCTTCTCTGGTAGACATCATTGTTAGTGGTCAATTCTGTCATGTCCCATACATGTTCCACTAACCACTCATCATTAGTATACACTACATGTATTAAATATCATAATGTCAAATAGGATATAAATATTGTAATATATTCAAGATTTGTATTATAACATGTAATTAATTTATAACATGTATATAATTATGTGTATTCACAATACACTAACAATACAAGAATGTGACATGTACTACATTTAAAAGAGGTAACACTTATTAACAATATCATATCACTGAACAAGTTAGTACATATTATATAAAATACTAATTAAACATAACTTATACTATATGGCTTCAAGTAACGAATAATAACATGTTTATATAACACTAGCTTGAAACAGTATATATCATCAAATAATGTAATGAACAGTATATTTATACAGGATGTTAATTAAAACTCAGGAATGATTAAAATTCACAAATTTCATGAATTTTTCATTTAATACACAACACAGTATATATCTAGTGATATGAAATATTAATTATACAAATGAGAATGTGTGGAAATGTGTATACTCACCAAGTTCAATAACATGTGTATCACTGATTAAATTACCAAGCATACTTCTCTTTCCTCCAAACACAACAAGTAATACATTTGTTGGACTCATCACAAGTGATGATAAGGAGTGGGCAAATCTCATAGTTACATTATCTGGTAAGTGTATCTGTAGAATTACAATACAGTGTTATGTATATACATGTATGACTTCATTATTAACAGAAAATCATAACACATGTCTATAGTATTTCTAAATCATTATATCAGGTGAATATCCCATGTATGTCACAGGATATTGACAGAGGCTTTAAGACTATTAACTTAGATACATAGATATATAAATATTAGTGATATCCTGTTTATAATATGGAAATTTTGATGGATTGTGTCTAATTGGCTAAACAACAAAGAAATTTGTTACATGATTGTAGATATATGTATACTCCTCACACTTTATACAACAGTCTCAAGATTGTGTTGACATTACAAAACAAATAAACAAACAAATCATACATCAAATTAGTATTATAAAAAATTCTTAATATCTGTCACATGATCATCAGGTGATCATACTAACAAATGTGTAATACCTTTTTGTGTTTGTTGTCTCTAACATCCATCACCCAACAATCATTCAGTGTCTTCCAACCTCCACCCACTCCTCCTATTGTTATCATTATCTCTTGAACACAACCACTAATTACAGTGGCTGCAAGTGCATTACTACCCACTGGATATTCTCCTACTGGTTTGTGTATTATCTCCCAATTCTGTAGAAATATAATAACAGTTCAAATAACATGTATCACTCACAAAACATGATCAGTTATAAATATACATGTACAACAATTATACAATATATTATAAACAATAGTCACTAGTATAATTATTAATCATATCTTAAGGTCCCTATTGTTTGCATGTACTTAATTTAGCAATTTTCATGATATCCACATTTGGCTGGTATTAAATTTAGTAATTTTGCTGTGAACATGAATATTTCTTTAGTTTTTTTGGGATACACAATTCACCAAATTTCTACATAATGCAGTGCACTAAATGTGTTGTAAGCAGTGCAAATATCATAGCTATACACAAAGACACTACATGTGGGTGTTGGCACTGACCACTGCATTTTCAAATACTGGTCTTTGGGCTTTCCTCTAACTAACAAAGCATGAATTTGGTATCTACAACTTTGTTAGAAGCTCCTCTGTCTAACTAAGTACACTGTAAAAATTAGTGGGTTATTTTAACCCTCATTTGGTTACATGAGTTTCAATACAATATTATTAATATGCTCCTGAGACTATAATATTATCTCTATTGACTAGTATATAAGCACATAGAGATAATATTATAGTCTCAGGAGCATATTAATAATATTGTATTGAAACTCATGTAACCAAACGAGGGTTAAAATAACCCACTAATTTTTACAGTGCATAAGTTAGAAGTCTGTGTTGCATAAAATGTAGAAGTTATACAGGTACATGTACAGTATACATCAAAATAAAGTTAACATTTCACTTTGAGCTATGCACGTTCTACGCTCTGTAGTATGCAAAATCTTGAATAAAATTCCGTTTAAACGGTAATTAAATATTCATTGAAAAGATCATGTACATGTAAATGGTATACTGAACAGTTCATATAATAGTATAGAGGAAGTCAGTTGCATTAACACAATTATTCCATTCAGTAACCACACCTTCCAATAATATACATAAAATGATGCACATACTTACACAGGGTGTGGCTGCAGAACGGAATAATTGTGTCAATGCAACTGAAATTCTTTGTACGATCAGTTTCGTACTACTGTTGTTCCACAATATGAAACATTAACTTATATGGTATGTAAGGGTATGGGTGTTGCCCATTGGACTACAAAACGTTTAAGCACTTGCCTTGCTATCTTCCTGCTCATAAGTAAGTTAGTACTCTGGTTTTATAGTAAAACGGGAGAGTTATAAAGGTAACTAATTAAGTTACTATATGCTCCGCCCATACATGTTATCCTTCATAACTATTAATAATTACAATCAAATTAATGTTAGTATTTAATTTAGCGATTTTTTTCAATCAGTAAAATTTGCTAGATTTAGTACACATAGTCATCTTAAGATAATTAAACTGATACAGAATACTGAATTGTATCATAATAAGTCATTTCTATACATTTTATCAGTAATTCATAACAAGTGTAGTGATTATTAGTGTATGGATAGGGGATGAGGGTTTATGTATATAAATGAATATAATATTATGATGTGTATGATTGCTAATTCGTATAGCTTCATTTTTTTGGCACTATCTTCAAGCACATTTAAATAAGTAGATTATCATAGGACTATAAAACAAGTATTTTGTTAATATTATACTTGATTATTTTATTGTTATTGTTGTAGTTATTAATGACTACACGATTATCAGTTTCGTATTATATTAACTATAATTATTATACTCACTAGTTCATATCCAGTTATAGTAGCTATATATATTACATCACTCCAATGTGTATCAGGATTAACTCCTCCGTATAGAAGTACTCTACTTCCGGATAACGATAAGAGATTAAAGTCATAGCATGGTGGAGGTCGCCTACCAGTGACATTTGGTGTAATCCATTTCCCTAAAGATAGTAACACTGATTATCATAGGTATAACTAGGAAGTGTACTGTTGACTTAGTATTGTCTCATGTATACACACCCTATGAAGTACTAATAAGTTCATAACATGCACAGTACTATATAGTATCACTAAATTCACTGTATATAGTATAATAGTATTGTATGCCTGTGGTACCTATAAACTATACATTGAATGACGGAAGGACAGACTTCTCTTATTTGTGGTTCAGTTTTTAGGGAAGGGCTAATGATATAGATTACTATCCTAATAAACATCACACAATAAAATTATTAGTTCTAATGATTATGTTATGTTTTGTATTCATCATAAATATCAAAACTACAATCAAACAACACATTATAATTATGATAATTTATAATTATTATCAGTCATCTTCACACAAAAATACTGAATATGATATTTGATAGTATGATACAATGATATACTCACCAGTTGTAATATTAAATATATGTGACTCATTGGTTCTGTCATCGGTATATTGTGCTCCAGGTTGTTTGTATTTAGGTGATCCTCCATAATATCCTCCAACTACTAAAAGAGATTCTTCATTCTTTTCTGTCTGAAAAGAGATCATACCACTATTTGATTTCTTCACAGAGGCAATTTCCTTTTCATTTGTTGTATATAATTTTCTAAACATTAAGTTTTCTACATTTAAAGAAGATAAGCTGTTGTGACGGCAACTATCATGACCACACCAGCCTCCGAAATAATATATGTTGTTCTTAATCGTACATGATGAATAACCAGATACTCCTAGAGGAGGATGTCCACATGTATTTTGTTGACTCCATAAACCTGTTTATACAGAACTGTATCTTCACAGTGTTCATTATATTAGTGTATTATATAGTTTATTATAATAAGTAATATGATAATTATCAAGAATAATATAAATATCTTTATTACAATCCATTAAAGGGATCATAATTATATATGTTAGTCATGAGTGAGGTTGATGATCATTGCATCCATGTTCCCAATCCAGGGTATTCTCAGTCTTAGGATTTATCAGTTAGAGATTCAAATCTATAAATCTAAATCATCATCCTCCCACTTCACTCACCCACCCAGAGGTACATTTATGTAATAGATGAGGACTGTTAACATTATTGTGAGTACATCTTCATAATGATATTCCTTCTTCATGATACCCATAGGGCCACACCCTCGACTAACACACTCTTTGTAACAGCTTAAGATAAACTTTCATTACATGTAATACAATAACACGCATTTACTTTACATAATTATATATTAATTAATTTAATATACAATAACTAAAATATAAATATTATGATAACTAGAATATAAATATTAAAATAATATTTATATTGTACTGTTCAGTTATTCTCCTAAATTATATAAAGATTAATGTGTTGTACAATGTCGCATGGGCATATCAAAGACACCGACAGGGCAATATAGACCATAGTGAAGTGCAATATTTTGATACTGCCCGCTCAAATAACCACATCCCGCCAAAAATTAATGAGTTTAGGAAAGAGCTGCTTTTTTCATCGCTTCCCTGCATTATGTCATAACCTACCTATTGTTAGATTTGCATCAAAAGTATAGTAGCCAATTGCGTAATCATTGGTGTATTTAATACACCTACACTGCAAAAAATAAAACATTAAAATAGCCATTTTATTGGGTTAGTACAGTTGCAATTGGAATATCATGAGTTTCTAATTAGTTTGTCAATTATCATAGAGGATATAGTGGCCATGGCTACATGCATGTATGTTTCTATAACATAATGTGCACCAAGTATTGGAAGGTATAATGTAAATTATGTGTTTGCAGGTTTACAAAACTTTTTGATAGACAGATACATTTACATGTACTTCAGTATAAATTATACTAAATCTTTGACATGAAATACGAGTAGACAGCACCCTAAAATTATAGTGATTAAAGTATAATTGAATATAATTTGTACAAAGTATCTGTGGTATAAGATATATGTATTCCTAACAACCAACTAATTGTTAAATCCTTGCAACTGTACTAACCACTAAATTAGTTATTTTAACTATTTTTTTGCAGTGTATATAATTGCAACAAACTAGTTATTATACACCTGTGTGGGTGGTATTGGGAATACAAGCACTTGCTATTGCTCCAAATACAGCCCTCAGGCTCTAATTGGAGCAATGCTCTCGTGTGTGTATTCCTGATACCGTCCTCACAGGTGTATAATAACTAGTACATAAGACACATTATTACTATAATACAATAGCCTGTTATTATTGTACTATACTATTATATAGTATATGAAAGGTGTTTGATGTATATGACATGTGTATAATACATGTCTGATATACTATTAGTATGTAAACGACAGGTATTTAATACATGTGTAGTATAGTAACTATACTAGTACATATCTAGTAATAAAGCCTCTACTAAAGTGTGTCAGTACTGCTTCAGCTATTTTGTAAAGGAAGCCAAACAAATTTGATCCTATGAGGAACATACTCTTGTCCCAAGCTTCAACCATCATGTGAGAAGTCATTATTGATTTTATAGTAATTTTTTGGTTGTGATGAATCATCATGTAATATATGCTATATTCAAGTGATTATTTAGTGTAACATCAGGAACTAGTTGTTTTCCCATACTCACTATGTATCAAAACATAATGGTAGACACGCTTATAAACAATGTCGGCTCTTTTCCAAGTTGAAAAGTTAACAAACAACTTCCTCTTATACATAACACTTTCCAAACATTCATAATGTTCTGTAGTAGTATAAATCTACTTTCACAGCCAAGATTTCTCACAAACATTGATAATGAATAGTAATCATCAATAAAAGACTTATTTAAATCTTCTGTCTGAGGAAAATGGTTTCCTCCACATTTTCACATAACACATCTAGTCATATGTCATTCAATCACATTACAGTATGCTTCAATTTGATTGGTGTACAATATTTTCTGCATTCTGAGTCAGCACCGTAAAGAAAATGCTATGAAGTCACTAGATCCTTCTCACACGATGTATGCATGAGGCTGGGGATGAGACTAGGAGGAATGATAATTACATCTACAAAATGGCTGTCAAGTAAGAAGATACTAGAATTTCCTCAAATTCCTCTAAAAATAGCTAATTATAATTCAAGTAATGGTATATAACTATTGTATGTCTTGTTCTGAGAGCTACCAGTAAAATTCAACAGGATGTTGAAAATGGATAAACATTAAAACACTCTCTTCGTTCCAGTAATGTAGGTTAGAATCCTGAGTCTTGTAAAATTTGAGAGTTACAGATTACAAAAATTAATCCACCAATACATAATTAATTTTTGCAGTTAAAATCTACTTACACACCACTGTATCTCTAGTGGCTTGAGACATACTATAGCTACATACCAGACCCTCCTATATCATATAGTGTGAGTGGTTGGCTACACAAGGTTACATCTATTTATGTTGAATATTAAAAGTTGTACATATATTAGTAGTGTATTCAGACTTACAAGTTTCTATATCAAATGTCTCAATTACTGAAAAAAATATTTTTTTCTCCTCACTGTCATGAGCTCTAGGTAGACCACCCTGATCTCCTCCCCAACAGTATATTTTTCTTTCTATTATTTCTGTGCAGTGTCCATATCTTCCTTTTGGTTCATAATAATCTGTAGAATATGATAACTATCACATGTTTGCTATTATTATTATTAACTAAACATACCTTTTCCTCCATATCTAGTGGCCATTCTACAGATGTATTAAAAACGCTACAAAGCGCCGTTAGCATGTTAACGGAACGTAAAATATTCCGTAATCTTGAAACACGTGCGCACCTCGGGTGGAGATGCCAATTATGCAGCATGCAATCTTCGTTAATAATAAGTGATGCAAAGTGTAGAAGTTGGTGCAGGATTAGTAAACCTTGGGAACACTTGCTTTATGAATGCTGTGTTGCAGGTTCTGTTGCATTCTCCTCCTACGATACAGATAATCAGATCACACAGAGAACATAGTAGTGAGTACAACAGCATATGTTATTATTAAAAATTGTTTACTCTAACTTTCCAAGATCCCAGCACGAGGCAGTGCATCATGTGTTGTCTAAAAAAACTTGAACATGTTCATATTCAGCCAGCTCTTCATGTACATCCCAGAGAATTGTATAACAACCTCAAAAGTAGCAACTGATATAACTTCATTGTAATTATTGTTAAACTTAATAATCACACAAAGGAATAATACCTCATTGGAACCCAGGACAACAACAAGATGCACATGAGTTTCTAATAGGAATATTGACACTTGTTCAAGAAAGGTTTTTTTTTAATAAAATGCATATTAAAACTATAATGATGCATACATTTTTTGACACAGTGATGACATAGAAAAGTCTTTCAACATAAATAAAGAAAAAACAGGTAAAGGAAAATTTGATAGAATCAATTAGCATTATAATAATTATAAATAGTTACATGCTGCGATTGGGGTACAAAACCCACGAGAGAAGAACAGCAGACACATCTACAAGTAAACCTAGAGGTAAAATAGTATGAGATTAAAAAAATGTATTTTAATAACTACTACTATAATAATTAAGAAATTTGTAATAGAGGAATGCATAAGTGACACAATGAAAGAAGAAAATATGTATGGCAGAGAAGCAGTTTACTGTTCAAGGTAAACTATTGTTGTACATGTACTATGTAAAGCCTTAATATACAATGTCCTATACAATGCAGATGTGATGCGAAGACGCCCACAATATTAAAGAGTGCCATTAACCAACTCTCATCAACACTGTTAATACAACTGAAAAGGTTTATAAACCATCAAATTAAATTTCAAATAAATGCAACATGGAACTATAGGTTTACATGGAAGGGATCAGTAGCAATGAAAATTTTGAAACATATTATAAACTTCAATGAAACAGTTACTATTACAAACAATAAGGTAAATTATTTAAAAATAATGCAAATGATGCTTCACCACTGAAGTTTGGAAATAGGGTAAACAATGTAAATACATCAGTTTTTTTTAAATTCCTGAAACAAAGGACTGGAGATATAAAACCCAACATATTTATGTCAGATGATGCTGAGCAACATTGGAATGCCTGGGTAGGTACATATGGAAATAACAATACTATAAAACTACTATGCAGATGGCATATCGACCGTGCTTGGCGAAAAGCAATTACAGAGCGCATGCATGACAAAGATGATCAACTCAAAGTATACCACTTCTTACAGGTTCTTCTTTCTGAAAGTGACCAGTCTCAGTTCCAAGTTTCACTTCAACAACTCATATCAATTACAAGCAGATCATTTCCAAACTTTCATCATTACTTTGAGACATATTACTGTCACCGACTACAAGAAGGGACAACCTGTTATCGAAAAAGGACATTCATTAATACAAACATGTTCAACGAATCATTTAACAATATTCTTAAAACAGTATACCTGAACAATAAACATAACAGACGTCTTGACCATCTTGTATCTGTTCTGCTAAAAATTGCGAGAGATAACGCATTTGGATGATTGCTGAAACTCAACAGAGTAAGGGAAATAAACAAAAGGCATAGGAGAGCTGAAGAAAGTACAACTAAAATAAAGAGACTGAAACAGAATATTTGGACAATATATAGAATCGCAGAAACAAAAAGGGACAGAATACACAGTACAACGAATCTCAGACTGTACCACTTGCAAGCTTCGTTGTTCCTATTGCAATGCATGTATCCATATGTACACATGTATATGCTTGGACTGTGTAACTCACACAAATGTTTTTAAGCACATTCATCTACTTCATAAGTCTCTGGATAATACAGATATTATTAGTTCATATTCAACTGAGGCGTACCAAGAAACAAGCACTCAAAAACATTCCAGGGATGAATATTTTGCAAACATTTTGAGCAATTCGAAATCCAAAAGCATCCAACTTGCTAGAGATAAGGCATCTAATGAAGTACATAAGATATTATCCCTAATTTCAAAATGTAACAATATTGAGGCACTAGATGGAGCAATTAAACATCTAAATTCAGCTATTGGGATTATTAATGCATTAACTGAAAATCCAGTCCAAGTCAACCTACATGTTGTTAAATCTATATCTCCAAATGCAATCAGGGAGAAACAGATCACATTTCACTCAACAAGAAAACCAAGATCACAACTAAAAATAACCTTACGAAAACCAGGGCTCGAAGATCAAGAAAATATTAAAAACAAGCTCTTAAATTCAGATGTTACCATATGTGGGATTTGCCTAAAGGAAGAAGATCCATTAAATGATGCGACTATTAATGGGTTGAATGTAGTATGTGTGGAGTTTGGGTCCACACACATTGTATTCAAGACCGCTGTGTATCTGAGAGCGAATACATTTGTAAAAACTGCTCACGCTATGCAGAGTAAATAACAGTACACATCAGTTCACAATATTATCACACAAAACATAAATATAATTATAGTTCTATTACACATATCATTATAGTCAGTATATAAAGTCACTATTAAGTGAGGCTACTAATATCAGTAATTTGGAAGTACATGTATGCCAGATTTAGTCAGTATTAATGTTGGAGATCTTGCTCCTGTACAATATGTCCATACTAGAAAGAATCTGACAAAAAAAGTTCTGTAAGAAACATGAATAGCTGTCTGTAAATAGCTATCTGACAATATAACTGTGTTTGAATTTCAATTTTGCAAGCTTCTAACTCCAAGACTATAGGCAAGCAATTATTTTGATACTTGTTGTGCAAGGATTAAACATAGTGTACTTTCTTACTGTAGTCTAAATATTCAAGTTGCAGTTGTAGAGAAAGCGCCTGACATTGACGCTGTCCAATAATTGCTATAATATATATAATATATATATATATATACATGTATATATATATATTTATATTATATGTATATATATATATATATATACAATATATCATGTGTAGTATGCTAATATGTCCTATATAGGACCTAAGTTTGTGTTCAAGGATGTGATATAGCCCGAGCCAGTGAGCGCTATATCACATCCGAGGACACAAAATGAGGGTCCTATATGCAGTATATAGGACCTTTCAGCATACTATACAATATATTGTATGATGGAGATATATATATATATATATATATACATTGTATGATGGTGATATACAAAAAAACACTGTATTGAGTATGCCTATTTCCGGTGCAATTCTTAAGGAACTGCTTTAGATGTGTCACTCGTCTCGAAGTTAGAACAGATTAGTATATTACTGATATCTACATGTAAAGTATATTAGTCTGTTATGGATAATCAGATACAAGTACATGTACATGTGGTTTCATTACCCTGGCTTTCACCTAATGCCTAGTATTAAGTTAGCCTGTTCATACTGGCATATGAGATGTTTGATTCGGACCCTGCCAGCTTGGTAGCTCAGTTGGTAGAACATCTGTCTGGAGTACAGAGTGTCGTGGGTTCGAATCCCACCTGAGGCAACTCTCATTTTCATTGTTCCATTGCCTCAGGTGTCCTTCTTTCTTTCTTTCTTTCTACATCTCCGATAACATCATGTATGTATAATCTAAGGAACTGGATAAGGAACTGCTTTAAATGTGCCACTCCTCTTTTCCCATACAAGTTAGAATAGATTAATATATTACTCATATCCACATGTAAAGAGTGTATAACCTATGCGTATAATCTAAGGAACTACTTACTGCTCTCTTAGAACAAATTAACATATTTAATTATTGTTAATGTATTACTCATATCTACATGTACATGTATAGTATATATATTGTGCTCTTCATTTAATAGATCCATGTACATGTACATGTATGTATAACTTATGTGTATAATATAAGGAACTGGATAAGGTATTGCTTTAAACGTGCCTCTCCTCTCTTCCCTTAGAAGTTAGAACAAATTAATATATTACTCATATCCACATGTAATGTATATTAGTCTGTTATGGATAATCAGATACAAGTACATGTACATGTATGTATAATATAAGGAACTGGTTAAGGAACTGCTTTAAATATGCCACTCCTTTCTTCCCTTAGAAGTTAGAACAGATTAATATAATAGTCATATCTACATGTATATATTAGTCTGTTATGAGTTGTCTTCGTTCAACAGATAAATGTACGTGAATGTACATGTATAACCTATGCATATAATCTAAGGAACTGGATAAGGAACTGCTTTAAATGTGCCACTCCTCTTTTCCCTTAGAGGTTAGAACAGATTAATATATTACTCATATCCACATGTAATGTATATTAGTCTGTTATGGATAATCAGATACAAGTACATGTACATGTATGTATAATATAAGGAACTGGTTAAGGAACTGCTTTAAATATGCCACTCCTTTCTTCCCTTAGAAGTTAGAACAGATTAATATAATAGTCATATCTACATGTATAGTATATTCATCTCTTAGGAATGTATGTGTTAGACATAGCAATACACTCCATTATAAATTAATGTATTTAGGATGCAACTATATAATATACATACATGTTAAATCTTTCTGGAGTTTACCATGTGAGTGTAGTTACAGTCTGAAGTATTTTTTTATGGCCATCCATATGATTGCTTTCCCACTGGTTATATATATTCTTGTGTTCACTTCCATAGTTAAGGAAGTTGCGTCATTCCCAGGTCAATTAATAAGGCATTGCGCGTAATAGAACGCGCACTCGAATTCAGCAGAAAGAAAGCTGCTTGTAGCTTACATAGAAACTGCTAGCTATTGTACCTGAAATATATTCCTAAAGTTCTACAAGATCCTTTAAAAGGTAAAGAGAGTAGATAATCAAAATAATAACTATTATAATAGGCTGTTGTGTTTCAGGCATGATAAAGTCAGTCATGATTACTGAATGATGGACACCATACAATCATAGGGATACTTTTTTTCTCTATATACACTTGTTTTTAAAGTGTTTACTTCAGCTTATGCAAACTTTCCAATGGTACATTACAGTGCAGTAATTGTCTCAAGTTTAAAATATTTTTAGTATATGTGTGTATGTGTGTGTCTGTCTGTCAGTCTGTCTTTTTGTCTATCTATGTCTATTTGGTATTACATTGCGTCTGTATACATATTTTGTGGTGTTTTATTTAGCCACAACACTATGTACTGAAGATTCTTTGGTAATGATCATACTTTGACCTAATGATTATCTACTTCACTTAATTTCATTTAATATAGGTGAGTACAACCGTGGGAAATCTACATGTACTTTGTAGAATTGTTTGTTAAAGAGAAAGAGCAGAGGAACCAGTTATGAAACTATTTAAAGGAACTGCCACTGCTTCTCTCCAACTAAATTATTCATGAATTGTTATGACACAAAATATTACTGTTGCAGGACAACTATATATACTGAATATACTGTACTTAGCCAGTCATACATAGATGCTGGAAACAGCAATTTCAAAGATGTTGTACATTACACTCATTTTTGCTCTGCATGGTATGCTTATTTGGAGCTTTTGGATATAGACTATTCATGTGGGTTCCAATGCAGCAATTGTGGTCCTTATCCTAGGTTAGTAGTCATGGATGCCACAGCTCTTTCATTTAGGAGGCAGTTTGACTTTTGGAGCAATATCTTTACAAGACATCAAGAAATTGATAAAGTAATTATTCAAAAGGGGAGGTAATAATTCCTGTATAAATTTATGATAATTATATTAATATGCATAATTCTAGTTTTTCAGATCGTATACTAATTTCTGACTCCAAAATGAGCCACCTCATCTTAAAATACATTAAAAGTGGTCTTACAGATGAAGAAATAGCTGATTTATTCAGATATTGTCATTCTAAATGTACTTTCCTCATGAAACTAATGAATCATTTAGAATCTCTGTCCACACCTCAGCGGTTGACTTCAAAATTACACCAGTGTCCATCACTTCAACAAAGTTTCATCCATTTCATAGGAAGCTCCTCTGCTGTGTGTGCCCTCATACCTCCAAATGAAAAATCTATTGCACTAATAAATCAATTATGTGATGAAGATATATTTACTAACCCTGAGGTATTGCTAAGTACTCACACTTATTTGCATTATGAATACTAATTTTTGACACTCTCACTAAACACTAAATGGCACTTGGGACTTGATGATCATTTCCTTCAATATCGGTGTAATAATTGAAGGATAATGACCCAAGTCAAATAGTACTGGGGTTGTCTCCTAGAGTTGTTTCATTCTCTGCAATTAAAGATGTTTGCATTCATGTTTGCTATCTTTAATACAGCAATTTTAATAATAATAAACCATGATGAAGGTATTATGATGTGTATTTTATGTGAGAGTGTCAAAATTAGTATTCATAATGCAAATAAGTGTGAGTACTTAGTAGATGATGATGACATCAATCTCAGTGAATCTGGAGTACTATATGATGATGAAATCAAAAACTTATGCTATTTTCCAACTCTTCCTTTAATTTGCAGAAGAAGAAACTATGAAGCAGATAGTAGTAAACGAGCCATTGTCTGTACAAAACAAGAAACTGGTCACCCATCTCTTCTTCCAGCAGTTTTTACTCTTTTCTGTCACCATGGTAAATTATTGGCTTTAGTTATCAAAAACTTAACATTCGTCTGTACTATTCTGTAGGTATATGCTATGGATTTCAAGCCATGCATGTACGTGAGTCACCAGATACACCATTCACTCTCCTATATGAACGATGTATAGAAGGTTAGCAACATTATAATTATTGTAATGGGTATAAATTATACAGAATGGTTTTTTCTACTCTATTATACATAGCTCCGGAAACAATTGTTTATGACAACTGTTGCAACTTACACAACTATTGTTTAAATAGAGAACCTGATTTTTTCAGAAATTCTCAGTTTTTTGTTGATTGTTTCCATTGGTCTAATCATATAGGTAGGTACATATAATAAGTGTCTATGTAAAATATGTAGGTATGAATGTATGTGCGTATTATTGTATATATGTATGTATGTGCATATTTTTGTATGTATGTGCGTATGTACATGTATGTATGTATGTGCATATGTATATGTACGTATGTATGTGCGTATGTATGTGCGTATGTATGTGCATATGTATGTTTATATGTATGTATGTGTGTGTGTATGTATGTATGTATGTTGTATGTATGTATGTATGTATGTATGTATGTATGTAGGAAACAAGGACAAGCTGCAAAGCCTAAACCCAGGTACATGTATTTTAATAATCATAAATTATTGTAAAATTTGTGTATGTATAATTTTAATCATAATATATACATAAAACATTATTATTATTACAACCATCTTTTATATAGAGCTAAACATCCTGTGAAAGTACATGTGTGGGTAGGTATAACAAGGAAGGTGCCACTCCAATCTGCATATTTGATGGAACTATGGATGTAGTGCTATTTACATCAATCCTTGACAGAACTCTAGTACCATTTCTGAAGAGCGGTTTTCCTGATCCACACCCATTTGCAAGACAATGATCCAAAGCACACATCTAGAATAGCTAAACAATTTTTTGAAGATAATAGTATTAACTGGTGAAAGACTCCTGCAGAGTCTCCCGATTTAAATCCAATAGAGAACCTCTGGTATGAATATATTCAGTGCGAGGTGAAGCCCAGGACCAAACAACAGTTAGTAGATGGCATTTTAGCATTTTTGCAGACAGTAGATATTGTTAAGTGTAACAAATACATTAGTCACACCTTAGAAAAGTAATTCCATGTGTTATTGAGTTGGATGGAAAAGCTACAGGATATTAATTAGCTAAAGGAAGGTGCTTTATTTTATTTATTATGTATAATGTATGTTGTGTTATTGTAATTTTCTGTTTATAATTATTTTTAAATGATTCAGTACTAATTAGTCAATAATTATAATGACATTGCTCTTCTACTTTAATGTGGTGGATTCAAACAATAGCAAAGCAATCTTAGTCTTTGATGAAAATTTCATTTAAAATAAAAACTGTATCCAAAGCAGTGAATTTTAGTGTACCATAAGCTTTACAGTGAGATGGGAAATTCTATTATTAAAAATATACTTTTACTATGAAATGAAAATTAGGTATAATTATTTACTTACAATTATATATATTTACATTTCAGTCTATAAGTGATTTGCAGCAATCACTATTTCCACACACTTTATCCAAATCAGTTCAAATTCACCTGAGTTTCTCAAATATTGGGAAAATGGTCTGCATGATCATCACTTCCTTTGTCAGGTGAATGATGGAGTGCAGATTTGCAGTTAATGACTCTGTACCATAGAGTTGAGGGGTCAATGAGTTAACCTGTTGGAAGGAATCACTCACTAAAGGGAGCACAAATTTCGGTAAATTATTGCTTAGTAATGCATGAACCAGCAGTGACCAATGGTGTACGTACTCAGAAGGCAGGTAAAATTGGAGAATTGGCAAAGAATAAAACAGCAGCCAGGCACGAAATTCACAAGCTTTCCAATAGACCAGGAGACTAGAGAAGAGAGCAGAGGATCAAAAGGAAAGCATGCAGATCGAAAGGATACTGACCAGGAACTCAGAGAAGACAGCAGAGGAAGAAAACGAAAGCATGAAGATTTAGATGACAGTGAGGATGAGTCACAGAAGGTGTCCGGCAGTATATGTTCAAAGATATATAGACATAGAAGCATGAATAATTATCCATAGGTAGATTACTGGAACTTTATAAACACAATAGAAATTCTTTTATAAATAAGAACCATTTCGGCCTTCTTCTTTTATTGTGTTTATAATGTTCCAGCAATCTACATATGGAGAATATACCTAACACAATAGGGAAATCTACGAAAATAGCATGCATAACTGTTAAACTATTTTTAGTTATAGGTTAGATGATAGTACTGGGTGACATTAATATTATTGATATGGGTTCTTACGTACAATAAATAAGAAAACAATATAAATGAAAAAAACTTGTCATTAAATAGATGATAGACTGATGCAGTCTATCTGTGTTTACTGTATTAGCTGTTGTTAAGTAGATGGCTTATTCGATCTATCTTCATTATTTATATCACCTGCTATTTTATGCTGTTTCTCCCACAAAAACTGCTCCACGCTCACATGATATTTTGTAGATGACTCCTAATCTACTGCTCACTATAATACCATATGATATGCATGTAATTATAATTTATTATAATTTATATATATTTTATGCTTCCATTGGTGAAGTACGATTTTCACCATTATACATTTGATATGATTTGCTACTGAGATCATTTACTTTGTTTTTACATCCAACAGTATCAGAAGGTATCATCAGCATAAGTAATCCTCAAAAGGATTTACTAATACGAATCGATAAAAATTTCAGAAAACTACTAAAGATTTTTGAGGAAAGAAGTTCACCCAGTATTGCGATGGGAGGAAATTCAAATGACTGTACTGTTATCAATGTACATGTAAGTACTTGAAAGTATTTTTCAATGTAATAAAATAAGCTTGTTAACATTTTACAGGACGATGACCTGTCCCTCTCTGTCCCATCAAAGAAAACACCTGAGAACTACGCATTAGCACTCATGGACACATATTTTACTGATCAGGAAATGAAAAATCACCTGTTTATAAAGAAGAAAAGGTCTAGGTCTTTAAGAGAGCCCCTTGACCCAGTGAAATATTTCGTAAGTGAAATTATTATATTTAATATCACCTATGAAATACCAATTTTTTTTCAATCTATACAGATCAAGTATCAGCACAATTTGGGAAAGACATAACTAAAGCAAAATTTGAGAGTCTAGTAGAGAAATGAATGTAGAGATAAAGAAAAGGTTAAGGAGGAGAAAGAGAACATGGTGGATAACTTCTTAGATTAGTTTAATTTTTGATAACTTAATTTTTTTGACACTTTTAGTTGTTAGTGTTTAAATTTTTATTTTGTTGTTTTAGTTATATTGTGTACAATTATGATATATATATCATTATAAATCTGCATCTTGTCAATAATGATTAGATCTTACTGTGGTTCAAGTAAGATCATAATAAGATTATAGTAAGATCATACTAAGATTATTGTAAGATCATACTAAGAACGTGTTTCATAATCCAACTAAGGGTAAGAATCTTAGAGGTTAATATCTTAATTAGAATATCTTATTTGATTCTTACTAAGACATTTTTGCTGGGTTATTTTAAATACACCAGTTCTTCACTCGGTAAAGCGAGAAGATCCTGACAACCCCTCACTGTGCATTGTTTCAGTACTTCTGGACCAAACACCACTTCACAAGATAACTTTACGCACAAAGTACCAGCCTTACATGGTCCCTTAAGTTTACTTACATATTTCATTAACACAATTTCTACACTTAATAATTTGTTTTTGTCAATTGCAGCAGATGGCAGGGGAGGCATTGAGCTCATGTATATGGAGTTGTAGGTGGTAAAATAGATGAACTGTTAGGAGGCAGTGTATTGGTAGAATGGTGTGGTAACAAACTGTATGGGAGTGGTGTGATAGTTGGGACTAAATGTAGATGGTTCAGCATGCTATTCAGTATGCATAGTAAATGGTGTGGTATGTGGTAGACTTTGATAAAATGTAGATGGTTCAGTATAAATTGTAGATGGTGGTAGACTTTGATAAACTGTAGATTGAACGGTGGATGATGTGGTAGGTGGTAGAGGTGGTGGTGGTATATTTGCAACCAGTGATTCCAATCTACCTATCCAATTCATCATTAAACGCTGGCCATCTTCTAAATGTTTAACTTTATCTTTCAGTTCTTGTGCTTCAAGTTCCAGCAGTAAAGATCTAAATTAAAAATATTCATTAAGTGTTAGTGGTGGAGTCAGGTGGCTAGATCAAACAATTAATTTACTTGCCAGATTCATATATAAGATGGCTGGTCTGATTGGTTCAGTTGTTCATTGTTTTGTGTTAACTCTGTAACCTCTTGTAAACAAGATGGAATAGAAAGTGGAGGAGGCAAAGGAGGCACATCATGTGTAATATTTTGTACATTACATGTGTAGAGACTGGAAATATAATTTCATGTCAATGTGCAATGTGTATAAATATAATTATAATAACTATGATGTAATATTATAATGTAATGTCATGTGATCATATAGTTAGAATTTAGCATATGTGTTCATTCTCTTTATATCCATTGGAATCTGAGAACAGAACAATATAATAAGTTTACACATGTACATTAGGATTGATATAGTACATGTACATTAGGATTGATACAGTACATGTACATTAGGATTGATACAGTACATGTACATTAGGATTGATACAGTAAAGGTACATGTACATTAGGATTGATACAGTATATGTACATTAGAATTAATACAGTACATGTACATTAGGATTGATACAGTATAGGTACATTAGGATTGATACAGTACAGGTACATGTACATTAGGATTGATACAGTATATGTACATTAGAATTAATACAGTACATGTACATTAGGATTGATACAGTACATGTACATTAGAATTGATACAGTATAGGTACATTAGGATTGATACAGTACAGATACATGTACATTAAGATTGATACAGTACATGCACATAATGATTGATACAGTACTTGCACATTAGGGTTGATATAGTATAAGATTGATACAGTACATATTACATAGTGTTTCTCCCAAAGTGTGGTTCCATGGTATATACTATGTTATCCTTTACTCTTGCTTCCCCACCCTTTAATTTTAAAGTTTATGCTGTTTTGTAATACCAATTGAACATTGGGGGGGGGGGGTGGGAAATGTTGTATAAACAAATTAATTAATAAATTATTATTACTTCATCATTAATGACATCATCATTAATTCTGAAGGTTACAAATGCATTGCTACCCCACTGACTACTACAATTTCAAATACACTTGCCTTGGTGCTTTCCTGCAGTTAATGTTTGTGATATGTTTGGCTTTTTTAGATGGTCTCCTGTCTAACTAAGTTAGTTAAAAATCACTGCTGTTTGAAATCCAGAAGTTATACAGCCTAATAAAGAGGTGGGTGTTGCCTATGGTACTATTATACTTTAAGTTTGCCTTGCTCTCTTCCTGAAGGATACATTTGACATCAATAGCTTTCTAAACAACTCTTCTTTCCAGCAAAGTAAGTTAGAACGTTCAGTCTTATAAAATATGAGAGTTATAGAGCCCATTTTAATTACTGACTTTCGTATTAACAGTGTTTATTATAATGTGTCTCCACTGTACATATTATGTGAAAAGTAGCAATTAAATTTACTTTTGATTACCTCAATGTGATCTACTGTATATCACTATACCCACATTATTATCATTATTATAAATACATGTACATTTACATGTACTCATAAGATATGCACAATTACACATGTACATGTACATATATGAATATATACATGTACATGTACAATCTATAAACAAATAACCATATCAATACATGTACATGTATCAGTATTACTTCAATTATATACATGTACATGTACTGTATACACTAATAATAATAATTATTATTCTGATATTATGGGAATTCCTTATCAGACTCTTCAATAAAAATATTCTATATATATTGTTAATTCACGTGACCAATAATTACTAAGTTTGAAACAAATCTTTTACAACCACATAATCTTTCCTGTTTTTTTTTGCGTATGTCAAATTCAGATATGATTTGAATCAAACATTACATTTATATGCTCAAGCTGTCACTAATCATATTATACAGGAGAGTCCATCCACATGATGACACAATCAAAACTTTATACATAATAATATAGTGTATACTTTAATGCTATAAAGGATTATACTGCAACTCAATAATGAAGCAATGGTGTATCACAGTATCTGATTACAGTTCTCTACAACTAAATAGTACATGTACATACCATACAACTGACTGTATATACTAGGGACATACTCCTAGTATACACTTACTACTGACTGTATATACTAGGGATATACTGCTTTTACACTTACTACTGACTGTATATACTAGGGACATACTCCTAGTATACACTTACTACTGAATGTATATACTATGGATATACTGCTAGTATACACTTACTACTGACTTTATATACTAGGGACATACTCCTAGTATACACTTACTACTGACTTTATATACTAGGGACATACTCCTAGTATACACTTACTACTGACTGTATATACTAGGGACATACTCCTAGTATACACTCACTAATGACTGTATATACTAGGGACATACTCCTAGTATACACTGTATACTACAGGATTATACCACAGTATATTATTAATAGCACTAGAAAATGAATTCTTTGGTGCTCCATTGCTCATTCTCTAAACTCAAAAATGTGTTTTGTTTTCCAGTGCTGTTACTAGTATCAGGAAAATATAGCCCCAGATATGTTATCAACTGTGCTCCTTATGGAACATACATGTAGTAATGTCGATACTTTTGATGTTAGCATCTTAGTATTATAAACTCATGTATATATCATCATTATAATTATTATAATAATATTTTGTTTCTAGTCTTTAAAGTAGCTTCCTAGCTACAAAGTAATATTATACTATTATCAATTAATATATACTTCTATAATAGATAGTTACTCATGTGGTTACAGTATGTGGTTGTCAAATATATGGATGTTATGGTAACATCATATGATAGATATATATTGGCCAAAAACATCATGATAATGATAGTTATTATCACAACATGTTCTATTATACACACTACACATGTATGTAATAACGTTTCCTAATATTTATTATATCATTTAATAGTACAATAAATAGCAGATGACAAAATGTTTTATAATAATTAATAAAATGGGTGTGGTCCTAATCAAAATTTCGATTGCTATTCCATTAAGATAGAAGTGATCTGAGATGATAAATCCACAAGCTTACTTAGTTCCAATAACATTAAAAGCCAGATGCATGGAAAACTGGAATGAATTTAAGTGAAAAACAGGCATTGTCCATGAGTAATTAAGCTTCAGATGTAGCTACATGTACATGTATAAGTAGCTATTATGAAATGTTGTAGTGAGTTTAAACCTAAAAGCTGCTTTAATGAAAGTATTTCATCATTCATTAATTATAATGTGTATGTGTGATGAACATGTCATATAATGAATAATTTGAAGATGGCAAAATTGTTATCGAGGTTGTAAAAAATTATTGGAATAATCATAATATCAATATTATAACTCGGTTCTGCTAACAAACTCCATAATAGTTATTATTATAATTATTATACATAATTATTATAGGTAAAATGTAATGGCTAATCCCTGTACATCGAGTCCATTGATACAGTGTGTTTGTAATTTATCAGTCCTGAATGTGTAATTGGTTTATGTACACAATAGAATTGATAAATATGCAGGTACATTAGGATTGATACATGTACATGTACATTAGGAATAATACATGTACATGTACAATAGGATTAATACATGTACATGTAGATTAGGAATAATACATGTACATGTACATGTACAATAGGATTGATACATGTACATGTACATACGTACATGTATACATAATGTACATTAGAATTGTTCTTTTAAAGATTTTGCAGACAGACATTATAATTTAACTACCCGTTTAATACAACAAGGACTCTGGTATACTAAGCTATGTTTTATATCTAAAAAGGTTTACTTAATACATGCACCTATTTATTAAAAATTGAATTGTAGTGTATGCAAACATATAGAGGAAGGTATTTGCTTGCCGGTTAGTGCTAGACTGAACTTAACAAGAAATGTGACTATTAGGCATACTAGACATTGATTAGTACTTATCAGTGCTTGCTTTAAATTATAATCAGTACTAATCAGCACTTCTATTGTGTGTTGCATGTGTAGTCAAGGACTGTCAGCTGCTTTTATAAGAGCAGGTACTTGGTGTAACTCACTAAGCTCAGACCTTGCACATGTGACCAACTTAAGTTTACAGCAGCTCTATACTTCTCTTCATGGTTTGTGAGTTGCATTATGTTATGTACTTGTTATATAAATATACTATTTTTATTATTATTATTATTATTATATGGTTACTGGATGAGTGGGTAGAGTTGGCTGGCCATCAAGATTCAAAGATCTTTAACACGCCATTCCCGGTTCTCAAGACTGCCCGGGCATTCAGTGTTCCATTTTTACTTATTTTTCTAAGCCATTGTGGCTGCTTATTTTCTAAGCCATGGTGGCTGCTCTAGTGTTTAATGCTTGTTTGTTTGTTGTGTGTGTTTGTTTACGCCTATTGCTAGCATGCTAGACACATGAATTTTCATCTACATTAGGATTGATACATGTACATGTACTTGTATATTAGGATTGATACATGTACATATACATAATGTGCATGTACATTAGGATTGACACTGCACATGTATTTTAGGATTGATACAGGTACATACATAGTTACATACATACATATATACATCATGTACATACTGTACATGTACATTGCGATTGATACATTACAAATACAAATAGGATTGATACTGTACATGAATATTAGGATTAATACATGTACATGTACATACATGTATACATAATGTACATTATGATTGATACTACAATATAATTGATACTGTACATTAGTAGATGTAGATGTAGATGTACTATCATGTACATGTACAATATGATTGATATGTGTACAAATACATGTACATTATATTAGTGCTGGCATGATATAGAAAATGGTACCTTGCATATTGTGGCTGTTTATATCACACATTTAAGCTTAGATAATTAACATGGATACCTTCTTCCTATTTAGATTTTGACTATTTTAAAGATGACACCATGTTTTGTAACTGTGTATGTGCATACCACATTGATATAAGAAATGTTATTTTATATAATTATTGTATTGATGCCAACCATATCACGATATATAAATATTAGTGCTGCCACAATATAGAAAATTTTATATCGTCTGTTGTGGCTGTTAATATTGCAATATATCGCATATGTACATTAGAATTGATACTGTATATGTACAGTAGGGTTGACACTATACATGTACATTAGGATTGATACATGTACATGTACATTAGGATTGATATATGTACATGTACATTAGGATTGATACAGTATATGCACAATAGGATTGATATAGTACATGTGCATTAGGATTGATACATGCACATGTACATTAAAATTGATACATGTACATGTACATTAGGATTCATACATGTACATGTGCATTAGGATTGATACATGTACATGTACATTAAAATTGATACATGTACATGTACATTAGGATTGATACTGAATATGTACATTAGGGTTGACACTATACATGTACATTAGGATAGATACATGTACATGTACATTAGGATTGATACTGTATATGTACATTAGGATTGACACTATACATGTACATTAGGATTGATACATGTGCATGTACATTAGGATTAATACATGTACATGCATATTGGGATTGATACATGTGCATGTACATTAGGATTAATACATGTACATGTATATTGGGATTGATACATGTACATGTACATTAGGGTTGATACAGTATATGCACAATAAAATTGATATGTGATGTGGTGTCTACAATGTAGTTATATTTAAGATTAAAGAGTGTTAGAATGCTGTAATCTAAAATTATTAATTAAATGTACAATTACATGTCATAGAAAACTACAGAAACCTCTAAATATATATTAGATGCTGTATTTAAAAGTTTTTATGGAATTTAAATACCATAGAAACAGTTTAATTAGTGAGGACAGAGAAGAGTACATGAACTGTTTGTTTCGAATAATTGGTTTGCGGGAAAGTCTGCTCTTTATAATTTTATATTTAAATACTAACTTGTTTTTTAGTGACCCATTTTCTCTGAAAACTTTTAAAATACCACCATCTTCTCCACAACTCTGAGGATCATCTGCTGAAACATGTAGAATGAGAAACAAAAATGAAATAGAGAAGACAGAAAATTAATAATTGAGGAAGAGGAGTAGTAGAAGGACAAAGAGACAGACAACAAGGAGGAAGAAGAAAAGGTGAGTAAGGTAAAGAAATATTATGAGAAAGAAAAAAGAAGTGCTCTACAAAAGAGAGTAGAAAGAGGTAGAGGAAGAATTAGAGGACATGAAGCATGAAGAAAAAAGAGAGGAGGAAGAAGAGGAAAAGGTAATGTCTGGAAAGGAGAAAGAAAGAGGAAGTTATAAAAGAAGGATGTCACATGACATCTCACCTGACCATCATGTACTGCACTCATAATAATATTGTCAATAGTGAATTTAGTCTAAGATAATGGATAAATAGACAAACGATGGAGAGGATACAAGTATACATGTATATGGCATAAATGAATGTATAATTATGGGGGCTTTACCAATGTGAACATTTACAAAGTATTAACAAACTAACAGGTTACTAATTAAATGTGGAACTTTTTAAAGTTTCCTAAATTAGTATATGTATAACTTATGCAAAAGTACAGCAGAAGTGGGATTGGGATTATCTAATAGTAACTAATGTAGTGGATTGAAAATGGTAATTTTATAATAATCGAATACGCTTTCTCCCCACCCACTAAATTCAGTAAGAACCCTGTACATGTACCATAAATCAATATATCTATACATTATAGACTTGTAATATAATAATAAAGGAATAGTATCCAGTTATAGATACATAATCTGAACATATAAATATTATTATTACTAACAGTACATACTTCCTCAGATCAAAATTCATATGTCCTCTTTCATTATTGCTATCATCCCATTTCCAGCACACAAACCTCTGGATCATGATTAGACATACCTAAGAGATAGATGTATCAAAATCAATACATATATGTACATGTATATCATATATAGATGTATATGTTGTACATGTACATGCTTGCATTGGTTCTTAATATAATAATAATTATTTACAGGGGTAGTACCAAGTTAATAGTACATAATACATGTTTATAATATAGAGCAACTGAATGTTATATTATTTGCAGATTTATAATTAATTTATGTTACAATTATGAGTGGAGTGTTTCATAAAACTTGTTAGCTTTATAACATTCCAAGTATATGTATACATACAAAGATTCTAACTCGCTTTGTTGGAAAGAGGAGTCATTAAGAGTGCCAGTGATGTAAAACTCATTCTTTATTAGATGCAGGAAGATTGAAAGAAGCCAAACCTAGTGGATTTCTTACCCTTTTCGATAGCTTATAGTATGGTAGTGAATATTAGTGAGTGCTCGTTCTTGCCACTTCGGAGGAGTGTATACATGTCAAGTATAGAAGTCCAGGAGTGTCCGGTTCAGCTTGGTCACACAGACAGGCAATTTTCCAAACCATTTACAGTAACCCTCCTAAAGGGGAAGAGTCAATGAATAACTAGAGCACATAACTATTTACTTATTTTAATTATTAACCTCATTGTGAAAGGTAGACAGAAAGGTATGGTAAGTTGATAACCACATTGTGTGTGTGTCCATCTGTGTGTTTTTGTTTGTACAATTTGTTTATGTTAAATCATTAACTAGCCACCTCTTGGACTTAACTTCCGAGTGATTACATGTATCAATTATACATGTAAGTGTGTGCAGACATGTATCAAAATTATAATACAAATATACATACATGTATCTATCCTTACATGTATACTATATACATGAAAATACATGTGTCTAGTATGCTAGTAATAGGCGGAGACAAACACACACAACAAACAAACACACACTACAAACAAACAATGGCTTATAAAATTCAGCTACAAAGGGCTTAGAAAATATTAGAGCAGCCACTATGGTTTAGAAAATAATAATCAGCCACCATGGCTTAGCAAATAAGCGGCCATAGTGGCTTAGCAAATAAGTAGCCATAGTGGCTTAGAAAATAAGTGGCCATAGTGGCTTAGCAAATAAGTAGCCATAGTGGCTTAGCAAATAAGTAGCCATGGTGGCTTAGAAAATAAGTAGCCATATTGGCTTAGAAAATAAGCAGCCATAGTGGCTTAGAAAATAAGTAGCCATAGTGGCTTAGAAAATAAGTAGCCACAATGGTTATACATATGTCCAGCATTGCCTACAAATGTCCTCAAGTACTGGAAACATCCCAAACTGTACCACTGTCAAGCAGTACAGAATGGGTAATCCCAAACTGTTCCATTATTAATTATGCTAGTTAGCAGTACAGAATGGGTAATCCCAAACTGTTCCATTATTAATTATGCTAGTTAGCAGTACAGAATGGGTAATCCCAAACTGTTCCATTATTAATTATGCTAGTAACCAAGTTGTTATATGAACTACATGTACCTTGTCCCATCCTATACCACTGTACCACAGTACAACAAAGGACAGTATATAGTACAATCCTACTATGTACCACAGAGTGTTGCTATACAAACTACATGTACCTTGTCCCATCCTATACCACTGTACCACAGTACAACAAAGGACAGTATAGTACAATCCTACTATGTACCACAGAGCGTTGGTATACAAACTACATGTACCTTGTCCCATCCTATACCACTGTACCACAGTACAACAAAGGACAGTATAGTACAATCCTACTATGTACCACAGAGTGCTGGTATACAAACTACCTAGTCCCATCCTATACCACTGTACCACAGTACAACAAAGGACAGTATAGTACAATCCTACTATGTACCACAGCGTGCTGGTATACAAACTACCTAGTCCCATCCTGTACCACTGTACCACAGTACAACAAAGGACAGTAAAGTATAATCCTACTATGTCCACAGAGAGTTAGGACTTCCTCTATTATTTAGGGGGTGGAAAGGGGGATTGAGGAGAGGGTAATGAACCTGAGAGAAGTCAAACATTTGTCTATAATGTAGAAGTATAAGAAGCCTCTTTTAATTTATCCATACACTTTAAGCAATTACGTCCATAGCAATATCAATACAATTAATGTATAATAGCAAACAGTACTTAAAATAAAGGTTCTCTGGCTTGGTAAAGAAGATGTCAAAGTTACATGGGAACCTGCTGCATGTTTACCTGAATCTCTCATAAAAGCATTTCACAATGGTGAACAACATAAGGCGGTAGAACACAAAACAGAACAGTATGGCCAAGAGGCTTACTCATTGTTTGTGTAGTCATGTAATGTAGAATCACTTCCAAATAAAAAAACTCGCCTTGATCGGCCAGTAGTGGACAGCAATGATGGGTTTGTGCAACTTATTTTATACCTAAAATTCTATACCTAAACTTCTATACATGGACACACACACACATATAAAGTTAGAATATAATTAATTATGAAAACTATATACATTCTGCATGCACACAAATTATCGTAAAATTATACCATTTACATGTACGATGTTAATTAATGGACATTGACATAAAAGTATAACCACTATAATATGTTTCCTATTAATCCATACTGAAACTGCTGATCATGAAATAAAGTGCTTTTGAAGACAGTCAAACGAGTAAGTTGAGTTGCAAAACTGAGAAAGACCGAAACACTCAACTGAATATGAGGACAGCAGGTACACACCTTTGAGTATACATGCAGATCTGCAGTAACACACATGTACAAAACTTATACAAAAGTTCATTCCAATCAGGTATATTAGCTGGAATGCGTCCTTGTGGTATAATAATTTTTATATCTGAGCTCTTCACCGCTGAGTCAAAGACTCAGGTGTATGGATGCCTCCATCACTACTATACTTGCCATCCAAGTGCATCATCGGAAAATGGTAAGAGCATTTGTGCAGAATAGTAAATATTATATACTAAGATTCTTGCCTAACGGCCCTCTGTGCTAATAACAGAGATTATTTGCTATGATGATGCCTGTCACTTGAAACGATTTGCTCGAAATCCAGCAAGGGCTAATCTAACAACTTGTGCGACACAACTGGCATCCGTGGAAATGGCTGTTGACAAAATACATGTAAAGGGCCACACAGATGCATGTTGTAAGGCAAATTTCCAATTCTAATGAAGGTAATTTGCATTTTATTTTTTTAATTACTCATTGTTTAAGCCCTTTCATCACACATTATGTAGGTTGATACTGAAGTATGTGAGCAGGTCTTTTCATGGCTCTCTAAATATGCATATATCACCCGCAACATGAACCAACACACATTTCTGTTCTTCCTAATATACATATGTGACATGCACAATATAAGGGAACTGAAAAAAGTTACAGAGTGGAGGCTTTTTATAAAACAAAAGTTGATCATCTTAATTAATTCATTAGTGTTCAAGACAATTAATATGTATGCTCATTTATTCATCATAAAATTAGAAGTTTATAAACAAACCTGTAACATAAATCATGCATTGAATTTCACACAGCTCTGCCGTAATGGGATTGTTTGTAATAGAGAATCACATGGTATACCATGGTACAATGGTACAGGACGGGACAGAGGGATTTATATACAGTAGTAAGAACTCTGTATGGTACGTAATGGGATTGTAATATAGTGTCCCATGGTGTACCATGGTACAATGGTACAGGACGGAACAGTGGGATTTATATACTGTAGTAAGAACTCCGTATGGTACGTAATGGGATTGTAATAGAGTATCCCATGGTGTACCATGGTACAATGGTACAGGACGGAACAGTGGGATTTATATACTGTAGTAAGAACTCTGTATGGTATGTAACGGGATTGTAATATAGTGTTCCATGGTGTACCATGGTACAATGGTACAAGACGGAACAGTGGGATTTATATACTGTAGTAAGAACTCTGTATGGTACGTAATGGGATTGTAATATAGTGTCCCATGGTTTACCATGGTACAATGGTACAGGACGGGACAGATACAAATGTAATTAATTTAGGTACTTAAACTACTGATATCATAGGTACAATAATTATTACTATAAAAGTTTAACTCAACTCATTAGACTCCTCTTTCTTTTGGTGACACTTGGAATGGGACTATTTGGTTTCCTGTATAATTATAATTACAGAATATTATGTATCATACACCTCCATGATGTGTTTGTCACCGGTCATTATTAAAAACCAACTTCAAAGAAAATTTGATCTTCCTTGAGGGAAAAACAACAAGCATATATGCATCAAACTATCAAGCATACATGTACATGTATATAAGTTGATTGAAGAGGCATATGATTATTGTCCTAATTACTATTAATAGATTCAATATTAGTACTGATAATAAAAATATACTATATCTTAATCTACATGTTCATGTATATAGGTTTGTAATGGATATACAGTTATCCTGATAACTATTCACTGAACTGAGTATATTGATCTATTACTTTGTATTCTTTAATAGTTTATGAACACAAACTGAACACATGAAATGAAAATCACAATAAAATGACAATGAATAGTTTTCTTGCTCCTACAGCAAGAAAACTATTATTATATTAATAATATATAGAATACTGAGACATGAGGAGATTGAAACATTAATGGAATAAAAATTAATGTCTTCAGTAGCTCATGAAATATCTAATTTGAATAGAAAGCAGGCCTAAGAACTCACTTATAAAAAGAAGAATCGTAGGTAAGGATGTTGGAAATGTTGTCCACTCACCAATAAGAGTTTATATTCTGAATACCAAAAGTTTCATTCCGGGTACTGTGAATCCTGCATGGGAACGAGACTTCTGAATGCAATCATGACCAGCCACACCCTCGTGATTGTTGAAGCGCAGTAATTGATAATCAGCATTTCACATACTGTATATCGGACAGCAGTCAAACCTGCAATCTCGATCTACATCAAAAGTAGTACCAATATAATTGTTTCTACTTCATACTGATTATGCTTAGCTGTCTTTATAATATCAAGAACTGAGATAAGGTGCTAATTCAGACAATCACAAAACCATCAAATTGAATAAATGTGTAAAGCTATTTCAATTTATATAAATCTATATTATATCTACGTACATGCAGTTCATGCTGCCCATCCATCATTGTCCTGAATATTAGAATCACCAACTTTCTTTCATCGAGTAGTATTTCTTAGAGATGATGTCTACTCTCTATTTCACTTACTGCACAAGTACCCTGAACCGACACAGCAGTTCCTCTAGATCTCTGCACTACCACTGAGATTATCTCTAATAATTATCAATAATAGTCTATCTCACTAGTCACTGATCATGACTTCAGGTGGTGACCCAACATCTTGGGAAGTGTAGTGTTTCATACTACTAACTCCTGATATCTCAACCGCTCTTGTGAATAATAATAACAATTATTTCATATTTTATTATAGTATAATTGCAAAAATTATAATAGCACCACCTAAGGTATATCCATCAGGGATAATAATAATATCCATCAAGGCTAATAAAATCAATCATGAGGGCTAATAATATCAAATTAATACATTAGGAGGGCTAATTATTACATTATGAGTGCTTATTACATTAATAATTTGATTTATTACATCATAAAGGCTAATTATGACATCTGAGGGCTAATGATATCAAATGATGCACCCGCTTCAAGAACCTTCACCCGTCAATATACTGGAAAATGTTTGAAACCTTTATAAGTAAATATTGGTCTCGGGGGTTATAAGCACAGCTTTTTGTATTTCGCTTTATATGTATGGGTTAAATGGAAGTGGTTTGTTTAATTTTAGGTCCCTCCCAACCTTGTTTGCATGCTTTTTGGGTTTTGACGTCCCTACGTCTTAATCCATGTTTCTTGAAAATGTTTTTATTATTCTTTGTGCATTGAAATGACGTTCCACAACAGAAATAACAGTTTCATATGCACAGGAAACCATTATGATACAGTCTGTTTTAATTTATATCCACTGGTAACTGATAGGAGCCAGTTGTATAGAGGTACAGGTTACACTTATATTCAGTGAGAATACAATTAGACAAGGCAAAAATAACACAGTTTCTCAAGTTGTATAACACACCATTGACTTAACAAAAATTAAAAATTATATCAGCAAAATGAAAATTGTTTATACAAAATACTAACTACTAAAGCTACAAAAGCTACACAGCTGAAAAATACTAGTCTATACAAATGCATCGTCTATATTACATTAAAAAATAATTTTAAAAAAGGAACGAAATGTTACAATGTATTAATGTCTTGTAGAACTTGTTCGATCGTAGGACGGGTTTGGGGATCTTGAGTTGTACAACGTTCTACGAGTGATTTGATGGAAGGCCACTGTATACTTCGAATTTGTTGTCTTCTCTCAAATACAATAGCAGATGGTAGACGACGGGTAACCATTTCCGCAAACAGGATACCAAAACTGTAAACATCCATTTTAGGAGAATGAAGATTTGGAAATTGAGCTTCAGGAGCAGCATATGCAGGACTACCAGGAGCTACTGTACGAACATCTTGAAGAAGATTGGCAGATCCATAGTCAGACAGTTTCCCCTTCCATTGTCCACTTCCTGATCGTTCTAGGAGGACATTGGCACTGCTAACATCACGATGAAGGATTGGATGGGGTTTCCATAAGTGAAGGTAGTTAAGTGCAGATGCTACACCATGACCAATATTTAGAATCTGAGGCCGTGTCAGGGGGGTCTTCTCCAGTTCTTTACGAAGACTGGTAGGCATGAGCTCTGTCAATATCATGGGATTACCAACTCTAGTGGCTCCTATAAATTGAAGGAGGTTAGGATGACGAATACGAGAGGCAATATTCATTTCTCTAGAGAAGAGTCCAAGATTGTATTCTGATAGAATCACCTGATAAAGACATTTTACAGCTACCTTGGTACCTCTGAATATACCAACCTTCACTTCACCCCATCCTCCTGTTCCAAGAATCTCCTGTGTCATTTGTACTTCTTCCTTCTGGATTACCCAATGAGGGTTTTCGAATTCTGCACGAAAATGACGATTCTCCTCTTGCAGTTCCTGAACTCTTGTTTGAAGCTCTTGTTTATCTTGGCTAATTTGCTATAAGAGAATAATTATATTAATACAAATGAGACTAACTGATTTAGGCAAATACATATTAAACATGCTAGAATATACACAACACAATATTTATAATTATAAATTATAATTAGAGTAGAAATTTCAATTCTGAAACTAGTCTATGTATGTATACATAGTGGAAATGGGACTTATGACACTTTTATTAAACTCCAATGTCAAATGGTTTTACTGTGTTTGTTGGAAAGTGGATATAATACAATACCCAAAATAATTACATCAATACTATGTTAATACTACTGTGATAATATTTATTATTAGAAGGGAAACAATGGAATTGTGGAAATGGCGGAAATTGTTAGCATAATCTCATATGGTATAAAAAGTATGTTATGTGTACTGTTATTGTTAGGATTATATTTTGTTCTCACTCAAGCATGACATTATTGTATTCTGTGGTTTGCATAAGTATTATGCTATTTAGAATGCATAATATAGGCATTTCCACTAAGTCAGCAATTCCGCTGTTTCTCTTTGCCCTTATTATTCTTACTGATAGTTTCATACTTGTGTTTGGACTTGTGTCTCTTGTAATTGGGCTTGTGTCTCTTGGAAGTGGACTTGTGTTTCCTGTAACTGCACTTGTGTCTCTTGTAATTGGACTTGAACCTCTTGAGTTTGGACTTGTGACTCTTGTAACTGGAATTGTACCTCTTGTAGTCTTGTGTTAGATCGTCTCATTTCTTGTTGGTGACTAATGGCTTCTCTTCTTGTCTGGGTTGTCTCTTTGCGTGACGCTTCTAATTGTATTTTTAGGAAACGAATTTCTTCTCTCAATTGTATCACCTCTTCCTCTTGTTCTCCTGATGATAAAGCTAGATGTCCACTTCTTTTTATCATGTTGAGTACTTGTCCCTCTTTCTGTATCTCCTTCAGTCTTCTCTGGTAGTCGTCATTGTTAGTGGTCAATTGTGTCATGTCCCATACATGTTCCACTAACCACTCATCATTAGTATACACTACATGTATTAAATATCATATTGTCAAATAGGATATAAATAATGTAATATATTCAAGATTTGTATTATAACATGTAATTAATTTATGACATGTATCTGTTTTAAACTGAGAGGTTGTGAATACAACTGTTTAAGAATTTCAACTTCATAATTATAATTATGTGTATTCACAATACACTAACAATACAAGAATGTGACATGTACTACATTTAAAAGAGGTAACACTTATTAACAATATCACATCACTGAACAAGTTAGTACATATTATATAAAATACTAATTAAACATAACTTATACTATATGGCTTCAGGTAACCAATAATAACATGTTTATATAACAAACAGTATATATCATCAAATAATGAATGAACAGTATACTTATACAGGATGTTCATTAGATTAGAAAATCAGGAATGATTAATATTCACAAATGTCATGAATTTTTCATTTAATACACATTATAGTCTATATCCAGTGATATGAAATAATAATTATACAAATGAGAATGTGTGGAAATGTGTATACTAACCAAGTTCAATAACATGTGTGTCACTGATTGGATTACTAGCAATGCTTCTATTTCCTCCAAACACAACAAGTAGTACATTTGTTGGACTAATAGCAAGTGATGATAAGGAGTGGGCATATCTCTTAGTTACATTATCTGGTAAGTGTATCTGTAGAATTACAATACATTGTTATGTATATATATATGACTTCATTATTACAAGAAAATCACAACACATGTCTATAGTATTTCTAAATCATTATATCAGGTGAATATCACATGTATGTCACAGGATATTGAAAACAGAAGCTTTAAGACTATTAACTTAGACACACAGATATATAAATATTAGTGATATCCTGTTTATAATATGGATTGTGTCTAATTAGCTAAACAACAAACAAATTTGTTACATGATTGTAGATATATGTATACTCCTCACACTTTATACAACAGTCTCAAGATTGTGTTGACATTACAAAACAAATAAACAAACAAATCATACATCAATTTAGTACTACAGAAAAATGTGTTATGTTTGTCACATGATCATCAGGTGATCATAATAACAAATGCATAATACCTTTTGGTGTTTGTTGTGCTTAACATCCATCACCCAACAATCATTCAGTGTATTCAAACCATTACCCAGTCCTCCTATTGTTATCATTATCTCTTGAACACAGCCACTAATTACAGTGGATGCATGTTCATACCTCCCCACTGGATATTCTCCTACTGGTTTGTGTATTATCTCCCAATTCTATAGAAATATAATAACAGTTCATATAACATGTATCACTCACAAAACATGATCAATTATAAATATACATGTACAACAATTATACAATATATTATACACAATAGTCACTAGTATAATTATTAATCATATCTTAAGGTCACTATTGTTTGCATGTACTTAATTTAGCAATTTTCATGATATCCAAATTTGGCTGGTATTAAATTTAGCAATTTTGCTGTGAACCAAAATTTTTTTTTCATTTTTGGGATACACAATCAACCAAATTTCTACACAACACAGTGCACTAAATATGTTGTAAGCAGTGCAATAATCATAGCTATATGATTACAGACAAACATACTACATGTGGGTGTTGACACTGACCACTGCACTTTCAAATACTCATCTTGGTGCTTTCCGACAACTAATGATGGATGTATTTGGTGTCTACGACTTTGTTAGAAGCTCCTCTGTCTAATTATGTAAGTTAAAGTCTGTGTTGTGTAAAATGTGGAAGTTATACAGGTACATTTTGAACTATGCACGTTCTACACTCTGTAGTACGCAAAATCTTGAATAAAATTCAATTTAAACGGTAATTAAATATTCATTGAAATGATTGTATAAATGGTGTACGGAACAGTTAATATACTGGTAAACAAGAGCACAATTATTCTGTTCCATAACCACACCCTCCAATATTATACATAAAAATGCTGACAGAGGGTGTGGTTACAGAACAGAATAATTGTGTCAACACAACTGAAATTCTCTGTACAATCAGTTTCGTACTACTGTTGTTCCACAAAATGAAACGTTAAATTTATTTTGACTTATATTGTAGGTAAGGGTGTGGGCATTGCCCATTGGACTACAAAATGTTTAAGCAGTCACGTTGCTCACTTCCTGCTCATAGAAAAGAATAAATTGTACATCAATAGCTTTCTTAAAAACTCTTCTTTCCAGCAAAGTAAGTTAGAAACTCTAGTTTTATAAAACAGAACAGTTATAAAGTTGAAAAAAGTTAGTTATTACATGCTCCGCCCATGCATGTTATCCTTTATAACTATTACTAATTACATTCAAATTAATGTTAGTATTTAATTTAGCAATTGTTTTTTAATTACTAAAATTTAGTACGCGTAAACAATAGTCACTTTAAGATAATTAAACTGATACAGAATACTGAATTGTATCATAATAAGTCATTTCTATACATTTTATCAGTAATTCATAACAAGTGTAGTGATTATTAGTGTATGGATAGGGGATGAGGGTTTCTGTATATAAATGAACATATGATGTGTATGACTTAAGATATTGAAGAAAGTAAGTTCCTTGAGTTGAGACACACACGAAAGAGACTTTGTCTGAAGTAGACAAATGAAAATTTTCGTGAATAAAACATTCATGATCACATAGATCATCACGAAAACCATGAGTTTATTTCATCACAAAAAGTTCGAGCGGTACAGTATTGAGGGTAAAACATAAACTATATTGAAAAAAATTAAAATCATTGTGACACCAACTTTTGATCCCTTCCTCTCCACTCCCATAATGTCACATGATGAAAAGAGTTAAGTGTCTTTATCACTAATTAAACTAATGATCATCAGGATGTCATACACTCACACCTCTACCCCATATTGTCACAATAATGTTATGAGATTACCCCTAAGTAGATTATTATAGGACTATATAACAAGTATTTTCTTAATATTATACTTGATTGTTTTATTGTTATTGTTGTAGTTATTAATGACTACATGATTATCAGTTTCGTATTATATTAACTATAATTATTATACTCACTAGTTCATATCCAGTTATAGTAGCTATGTATATTACATCACTGTATAATGCATCAGGAGTTCTTCCTCCATATAGAAGTGCTCTACTTCCGGATAACGATAAGAGAGTAAATTCATAGCATGGTGGAGGTCGTCTACCAGTGACATTTGGTGTAATCCATTTCCCTAAAGATAAAGATAGTAACACTGATTATCATAGGTATAACTAGGAAGTGTACGGTTGACTTAGTATTGTCTCACATATACACACTCCATGAAGTATTAATAAGTTCATAACATGCACAGTACTATATAGTATCACTAAATTCACTGTATATAGTATAATAGTATTGTATGCCTGTGGTACCTATAAACTATACATTGAATGACGGAAGGACAGACTTCTCTTATTTGTGGTTCAGTTTTTAGGGAAGGGCTAATGATCTAGATTACTATCATAATAAACATCACACAATAAAATTATTAGTTCTAATGATTATGTTATGTTTCGTATTCATCATAAATATCAAAACTATAATCAAACAACACATTATAATTATGATAATTTATAATTATTATGAGTCATCTTCACACGAATATACTGAATATGATATTTGATAGTATGATGCAATGATATACTCACCAGTTGTAATATTAAATATATGTGACTCATTGGTTCTGTCATCGGTATATTGTGCTCCAGTTTGTTTGTACGTAGGTGATCCTACAAAATATCCTCGAAAACATCCACCAACTACTAAAAGAGACTCTTCATTCTTCTCTGTCCGAAATGAGATCATACCACTATAGAATTTCTTCACAGGGGCACTTTCATGTTCACTTGTTGTATATAATTCATTAAAGACTAAATTTTCTACATTTAAAGAAGATAAGCTGTTGTGACGGCAATAATCATGACCACACCAGCCTCTGAAATAATATATGTTGTTCCTAATTGTACATGATGAATAACCAGATACTCCTATAGGAGGATGTCCAGATGTATTTTGTTGACTCCATAAACCTGTATATACAGAAAAGTGAATTAATGTATCTTCACCGTGTTCATTATATTAGTGTATTATAGTTTATTATAATATGTAATATGATAATTATCAAGAATAATATAAATATATTTACTACAAGCCATTAAAGGGATCATAATTATATATGTTAGTCATGAGTGATCGAGGTTGATGATCATTGCATCCATGTTCCCAATCCAGGGTATTCTCAGTCTTAGGATTTATCAGTTAGAGATTCAAATCTATAAATCTAAATCATCATCCTCCCACTTCACTCACCTACCCAGAGGTACATTTATGTAATAGATGAGGACTGTTAACATTATTGTGAGTACATATTCATAATGAAATTAATTCTTATTGATATTCATAAGACCACACTCCTGACTAACATACTTTTCCTAACTGCTTGTCATGTGACAGTTCCCTTGAAACAAAATCCTCACTTAGTACAAATAACTATTTTTATTAATTAATTTAATTTACAATAACTACAATATAAATATTATGATAACTACAATATAATATTATATATATGAAAATAATATTTATATTGTACTGTTCAGTTATTATCATGGATTATACAGAGATTAATATGTGTTGAGAACATTGAGTGGGCATATCAAAGACACCGACAGGACAATACAGTACATATAGACCATAGTGAAGTGCAATATATTGATACTGCCCACCCATATAACCACATCCCGCCCAAAGTTAATGAAAGTTTAGGAAAGAGCTGCTTTTTTCTTCACTTGCCTGCATTATGTCACAACCTACCCATTGTAACAATTGCGTCGTAAGTATAGAAGCCAATTGCATAATTGTTGGTGTGTTTGATACACCTAAACAATTGCAACAGACTAATTATTATACGTCTATGAGGGCAGTATCAGGAATACATGTACTCGTTATTGCTCCAATTTGAGCTGTTGGGCTCTAAATGAAGAACTGCTCTCATGCATGTATTCCTGATACCGCCCTCACAGGTGTATAATACCTAATACATGAGACACATTATTACTATAATACAATATCCTGTTATTATTGTACTATACTATTATATAGTATATGAAAGGTGTTTGATGTATATGACATGTGTATAATACATGTGTGATATACTATTAGTATGTAAATGACTGGTATTTAATACATGTGTAGTATAGTAACTATACTAGTACATACATGTATCTAGTAATAAATCCTACTAAGTGTGTCAGTACTGCTGCCTTCAGCCATTTTGTAAAGGAAACCAAACAAATTTCATACTCTTGTCTCCAGCTTCAACCATCATGTGAGAAGTCATTATTGATTTTATAGTAATTTCTTGGTTGTGATGAATCCTCATGTAATATTAGCTATATTCAAGTGAATATTTAGTGTAACATCAGGGACTAGTTATTTTCCCATACTCACTATGTATCAAAACTTAATGGTAGACATGCTTATAAACAATGTCAGCTCTTTTCCAAGTTGAAAACTTAACAAACAATTTTTTCTAATACACAAAACTTTCCAAACATTCATCATGTTCTGTAGTAGTATAGATCTACTTTCATAGCCATGATTTGCCACAAACATTGATAATGAATAGTAATCATGAATAGAAGACTTATTGAAATCTTCTGTCTGAGAAAAATGGTTTCCTCCACATTTTCAAATAACACATCTAGTTATATGACATTTGATCACATGACAGTATACATGTACTTCAATTCTATTGGAGTATACAATTTTCGGTATTCTGAGTCAGCACAGTCAGGAAATTGTTATAAAGTCGCTTGACCTTTCTCACATGGTGTGTGAGGCTGGGGAAGAGACTAGGAGGAATGATAATTACATCTACAAAATGGCTGTTCAGTAAAAGGTTGCTTGAATTTGCTCAAATTCCTTTTAATTATAATTCAAGTCATGGTATATACCTATTGCATGTGTTGTTCTGAGAGCTACCAGTAGAACTCAACAGTGAGTTGAAAATGGATAGACATTAAAACGCTTTCTTCATTCTAGCCATGTAAGTTAGAATCCTGAGTCTTCTAACATTTGAGAGTTAGAGATTACAAAAGTTTATTCACTAACACATAATTAGTTTTTGCAGTTAAAATCTACTTACACACTACTGTATTTCCAGTGGCTCTCAGAATGAGACATACTATAGCTACATACCAGACCCTCCTATATCATATAGTGTGAGGGGTTGGCTACACAAGGTTACATCTATTTATGTTGAATATTAAAAGTTGTACATATATTAGTAGTGTATTCAGACTTACCAGTTTCTATATCAAATATCTCAATAACTGAAAGAAATAGTCTCTTCTCCTCACTCTCATGAACTATTGGTAGACCACTCTGTACTCCTCCCCAACAATATAGTTTTCTTGCTATTATTTCTGTGCAGTGTTCATTTCTTGCTTTTGGTTCATAATAATCTGTAGAATATGATAATTATCACAAGTTTGCTATTACTACAATTAACTAAACATACCTTTTCCTACATATCTAGTGGCCATTCTACAAGATGATGGTTAGAAATTTGTTTACTGTTTTCAGTGACAATGGCAACGCATTTTAATTATAACATCATGTGATATTTAATTAACTATGAATATTGTTATAATCTATATAATTAGAAATGTGGGTGGTGAATGCTACTAGAGTGAGGTATGTATACATTTACTCTACTATTATACTGACAGTGTATATAAGTGTATATTAAGATATTTAGTAGTGTGTTTCATAGAGGTGAGAGTGGACCTGGAATCCTTCACCCTCATCTCTAACTAGTAGTATCCAGACTTGATTGATTAGTGCCGCGGTGTCAAGTGTCACTGCTGGAAGTAATCGCACAACATTTAGATTTCCCAAATGCCCTGTTGAGGATGGTACATTTGTAGTTACATGTCTATATTTCCCTTCCTACCTGTTGAGATACAAAGTGAATATGAGTAGATATCATTGAGTGCATACTATTCCATATGAAACTATTGTATATAGTATATGTATGGGATATATTCATCACACCGTACCAGGGAAATAAGACCTGCTATATACATTTTATATAATACATGATTATGTGTATGTGTGTTTATGAATGTACCATGTTTCATACATTGGAATAGTGTTAATATTCAAAACATATAAGGATGTATATATGCTATGATACATGTACATGTATATAAACTATGTATGCATGTATTGCTTTGTGTATGTATATAATTATGCATGTACATGTATGTACATGTATGTATGTATATATTAATGTACATAAATCTACATTAATATATACATACCTACATGTACATACATGTACATGCATAATTATATACATACACAAAGCAATACATGCATACATACATGTACATGTATACAATTATACATACTTACATAAATATATTATTTACATGTATGTATGTATAATTGTATATTATGTGTTCTTAAATTCTTATAGTCAACATTTCAAGGTGTGTTATATAGATTTATATGTTGTGTCATATTGAGTTGGGTATAGACATGTTCACTATAAATCTCATTTCATCATTAGTAAGTAACATCCACTAACCACATCCATATAGTGGCTATGGGCTAATAGCTGGCTATTTTACCTGAAATATATTCCCACATTTCTACAAGGTCCTTTAATTAACCCTTAGAGGACTGATATCACATACATGTATATGTGACAATTGACCCCTGTGCAGTTCAAAATATGTTACTAGCATTACGAAGATCATGTCTGTCTATCCATCCATCCATCCATCCATCCATCCATCCGTCTATCCATCCATCTGCTTTACATCCATTCATCCATTCATCAACCTATCCATGTCTGTCCATTCATTCATCCTTCCCGATGTGTCTATCCATCCATCCATCTGTCTATCCATCTATCCATCCATCCATCCATCTATCCATGTTTGTCCATCCATTCATCCATATACGTCTGTCCATCCATGCATCAATTTATTCATCCATTGACCTACCCTTGTCTGTCTATCCATCTTTTCATCATCCATCTACATGTATCCACCTTTCCATTCATCCATCTATGCATCCATCTTTACATCCATTCATGTATTATGTCGTTCCATCTATCCATTTATCTTTACATCCATCCATCTATTTATCCATCCATCCATCCATCCATTCATCCATCCTCTGTCTATCCATGTCTCTCCTTTCAACCTGTTTATTTTCCTACTAGTATGATGTGTGATAATCCAACATATTAAAGAGGACCATACTCAGGGGCGTACCTGGAAGAAAATTGATGGTAGGGCCCCGGAAGTAGGCGTGTTCAGTTTGTTATTAATAGTTATAATTTTATACAAAAGTATTAAGGCAACACTCTTTTCCTTCGAATTCTGTCTTCCAAACAAATACTGTCCATTAGATTATTCTCGATGGATAAAAGTGTGATATTTGTGAGTCTCTTCTCAGTCATTATTGTTCTCAATTAAGTTTTAATTCTCGGAAAACGATCGCTCACATCACAACGTGGTTTGGTTATTACGACGTGGTTAATGGTTATTACAAGTATGCATAATTATGAATATAATTATTATACAAAACAATTAATAATGAATATAATTATCAATAATCAGTTTGATCATTGATGCCCAGGCCCAGGCCCGGGTAGGCCCGGGCTCAGGTACGCCACTGACCATACTTCCATGTGGTAGGCACATATGAATATAAAAACTACTGGGCTTTATTTAGAAACACCAACAATATATAGTGGTAATTGTACATGTTGATATGTATTATACCTCTTTGTATATTAGTGACCATCAAATATTTTGACTTGTAATCAAATGCCTCATTTGTAATCACTTGTTATTGAACCAGTTAATTATTATAGCAACCCAATGAAATTTTTTTTTATATTATAAATGAATGCACTAAAGTGCAGACACTCGCCAGCTATTGCTAAACAGCATGGCTTTAGAACAACTTCGTCTAAGTAACTCATTGCAATAGCCAGGAACACACCATTCGTATCATCACTAGGAAGTCGGTAGTACATCATGAATATGCAAATTATGGGGATAGAGAACTAGCGAATTTCTGGACAAAACTTCACAAATAGCTGTATAAATACTCGTTAGGACGATAGACAAAGCCCAAGAAACAAAGCTTCAAAGAAACAGAAGTTAGTGTTTCAGTGTTTTCTGCTGACATGAGCAAAAACGATAAAATTTCAAGATGGCGACAGATCGACGAGAATTTACACAGCTGTTTCTCTGCAATATACCAGTATTCTGCAGATATGCTCAGAATACAGTAAGACCTTGCAGTTGTGGAGATCAAGCGGTAACACACAGACACACACACACACACACACCCACACCCACACACACACACAAGAAGACTACTATAACCCTTCGCCTACACGCTCAGGTTAATAACAATTATATGATTATATACATATACATGTACATGATGGCTCACAGAAAATGGCCAAAATTTTAATATTGTTCTATTCAATCATATTGCCATATTTTTAATAATAAAATGATTACAGTAACCCTTTGCTCTACATGGGTGAGGGTTAACTATGATAATTAATATTGTGTTGTGATACTGTTCAATACATGTACATATACTTGTTTATATACATGTTGATCTGTTCAAAACTCACTGCAGTAAACCATATTATCATTAACAGTTTCATCCATTCTCGTCATACTGAAGAATTATGGACACATATGCATATCAGCTTTGAAGACACATATTCCACAAAAACTGTGCCGTGTTAAACACGAATGCAACATGTGAGTTTGACCAGACCCTCTTCTCACGTAGCGTGTGAGGGGCTGGCCTGGCGAGACTAATTTCATGTTTAGTTTGTATGTCTGTTAATCTAGCTGTCCTGTCTGTTTCATTGTATCTAGGGTTTCATTTAAGGCGAGGTGCCATTTACCATAATCTCATCCTATCCTTATTGGAGGTTTATTTACTCCTGTTAACTATAGGTCTTAATTCCTGTCAAGTGTATTAATGGCCAACTTTGCCATCAACATCTCATGAATATTATTTTGTGGTTCATTTAGGGTAGGGTTAGGGTTCCCTTGTGGTTAGGGTTCAATCAGTATCAAAGTATCAAAGTGATCTTAGTCTTTGATGGCAATCTTGGACATCACTTGTCAAGTGACTCCAAATTAATGTCGTTCTTTCATAAAGTATATGTAAATGGACCAGAGGGTATAAGTTCTACAAGTAGCATGCCCATAAACTCTTTTATGCAGTTGGTATGCACAATTAACAATAATAATTATTACTAATACTGGGATCAATAATTATTAATGAAGAATCTTGTCGACTTCAAATTTAGAAGCAACAATGGATACAATTTGATGTGTACTGCACATCAGTGCTAAGTAACATGTGACACAGTAACTAAAGTATAGAATTACCAATTGAAGTACCTAAAGACACACCCATTAATTAGCATTCATGATTAATCAATTAATTTCGTGATAATCGATTTTAAAATTCCGCTAAATTCCCAGCCCTAATTATTATACTTAAAAGAGGCAATGCAATTACAGAGGTTAGCATCGTAGAGTGCGGTAAAGAATGTAATTAATTAGAGGTGTGGTTTATAAATGTACTACATTATACTATATGTACTATATTTTAATATCATAATGTTAATAACTGAATGTACACACCCTTATTGACATACATACCTTAATACATGGAATTTAGAATATACATTTTGTTTTCAGAGCAAACCATGTATAATCTCAATAATCAGACTGTTTCCACCTATTGGGTCTCATCAGCATGGTATATCCCAAAATCACATGACATTGTTACATTGAACAGAATGACACATAATCTATGTTACAATTAAATTTATTGAATAGAGTAATATCTAGTATCATGTCTACTACCTCCAGTACTACAAGAGGTACTATTAAAACTGGAGGTGTTATCATTTTACATATACACATACATGTACATACATACATACATGTATATACATGCATCCATTGGTCTTATAGGTACAACATTAACACTGTCTAAATATCCACATCATATACAGTATCAGTATAGTATCCAAATCACATATAGTATCATTTGTGTCAAAACTGAAGCAACAGTTCATATACATGTATGTACATACGTTCATGTATGTAATATCTTATAAGCTAATTACTTATTGACTGGTTAATTTTAGTTGCAATAGGAGGATTTCCAGGAGCTTCTGGTGGCGGCTTCTAGCATCTAAACAAGACAGGCTTATTCAGGAGAGGTGTTTCTTTAAGGATATATGGTGTGTATGTATGTATGTATGTACATGTATGTATGTATGTACATTACCTAAAATCTTTCCCAAATTTTGACCTTTTGTCGGACATATGTAGAGCTCCATGTTTATTTGTGTGCATAGGAGATAATTTTATCTTTAACCATGAGGATGACGTTACATAGCCAATTGACAGAGAAAAAGGGAATCCAAACAAATAAAAAGTAAATCAGACGAAAGTAATCAAAACTATATATGTATGTATGTATCAGTGTTTTTGATAAGCTCATATGGCACACCATTGGCCCAAAGCACTTCTTATTTCGCACTGCACAGTTATCTCTTTGGGCCAATAGCACAGTTAATTATATATATAATTATAATTATTGTCACTAACAGCAATAACTTTTTGTTAATACAAGGAGCTTATGAGTGGTGCAAAGTGGTGAGAAGGAGCTTCAAACTGCACTAACCATCTGTTGTCGAACACTTTCAGCAAAACTCCAAATATGGTCAAAAGGCCATGTTAAATATAAGTTTTCTAAAGTGGGTGGGAATCATAGTCACAAACAATGTTAAACGAACTCGTGCAGGAGAACAGTCAAGCCACAGTCTGAAGCTAATTCAGTAGAGATGAAATTGTGATCAAAAGAACCAATGCACAGATATCTGGGATGGCAGTGATTCGACAACAGATGATTTGCAAAATATACTGAAGTCTGATGCACTTTTGCACCACTTCGTGGAAGTCATGAGCTCCTGCTAATACAAATGTATGACTATATCATACCGTAACTCCACCTCTCAATCACTGTTATTCATCATTATTTCATCTATCTTTTTGAATATCTGAATGTTTACTTGTCATTAGAAATAGCTTACTGTGTTGTTGTATGTTTGTTTAGGACAAGAACCTCAATTTTTTATTCTGTGTTCGAACCTCTAAAGATGACTACACAGATTGAGCAACGATGGTCTCGGTGGTGATTTTATCATTAATGATTACATGTTCAGTTTCTGCACATGCACAAACAATAAAATTAATTAATAATTGAATGCCACAAATTGAATTGAAATACCAAAAATGTGACTTATAATAATTTTTAAAAAGGGACACAAATAATTTTGATCAAGCACTGCTAGTCACTTGTCATTCAACCATTTTGTACAGGATGTGATGAAGCTTAATAATAGCTCTTCCTGGATACTAAATATCATTGAATTCCTATCGAAGGTTTAGATACTTTGGAACATGAGCCAAATAGGCTCAACAATGGTGAATGTGTGTGCTATTGGGAATACATTTTTGAGCAAACTAACAAACATTTAATGCTATTAATGACAATATAATCATAGATAACTGTCAATGGTACTCCTTATGACCATATAAAAACACTGCTTCCTATACAAATTGTTGGAATACGGAGAGATAATATGTAAGCATTTGATCAATATGATTTTGAAGGAAAGTGTCCCTTTTTGGAAATTATGTAACAAGTAACAAATGAATATTTGGATAAATGAATATTAATTTCATAACTAATCTACATACTCTTTATTCTTTTAGATGGGTGGATTAATTTTTTATTAATGTACATAAAATTCAGAGTGAAACTACTCTAATGGTGGCCATATGAGTGATTCTTGGTGGTCGATCATGAGAGACAGCTCCATCAACTATTGAAATAGTTTGAAAGACCAAAAAGTATGAATCTCTCTGAATCATTAATCTATCTATCTGTCAATCCCCATTCATCCATCTACCGGTATCCAACAATCTACATTTACGCTATCTACATTATACCTATAATACAATATAGTACAGTACAGTGATGTACCATACATGTTCATGATATGTACATATATGTACATTAATGCTGAGAGGATTATTCAATATTGGCTTTGATGCTTTGAAGGTTCACATGTTTTTATCAATGTTGGTCTTACATCAATTGCCTATAGAAAGCCTCCAAAACTGGATTATTGCCATATAACTAGTAGTAGTTGTGTTCCTGTTTCTACTATGATTTTACATTGCTTAACTGAGTAATATGACTTGCAGGAGCACCCAGTAACACATCCTTCAAAGTTCAAACCTTTTCTGGAACACGCTTAGCTTCAAATGCACAGCAAACTAATGAAAGTTCAAATCTTTCCCAGCCCTAGTGTACATAATTGTATAATGTATAATGCATACATTGTAAATATGCTGTACATATATTATAGATACATGTACAATTATACATGCATATGTATTATGATATATGCATTTTACAGGCCACCTTTCCCAATGGAAGTCCTCACTGTTTGAGATTCCATTCTCTAGAAATGAATATTTACAACTAGACAAGTCTTTCAAGCTATCATGTAAAATATAGTTATGATATGCACATGTCCGTCTACCTGTCTTCATATCTATTTGTCTACATGCATCATAATTATTGTATTATTATCTTTTCATCTACATTGCAAAACTTGAACTGGGAGGAATTTATATTTATTTATATTTAAAAAAATTATAGTACTGATTCTTAAGTATTGTCCTAATACTGAAATAACAAAATATGCAATGAGGAGTGGAAAATCCAGGGTCGACTAGCCAAGATGCATGATGATAACATTGCACCATCACCTGGTCCACAAGAAACTAAAATATAATCTAATAACAGCCGCGTGCGTGGACGATGACCTGCCTTCAAGCGCCAAGGCATCACAAAAATATCTACTAGACAGGGAAAACCCCTATAGTCTAGATGACGAAGCAAGCGTCAAAACTGCTTTTACAGTATTGGAACATTGTAGAGCACGTGATGAGGAAAGTTATGTTTCTTTTTGTCTGAAAGTGTGTTATTATCCATTGTTTTACAACTAGAAAGCTTCCTAAAGCTCATGACAGAGGCTTTGGACACTGAAATAATGATGTGGAGCGCCTGAAATGACTCTGGAACTTGCCATATCAAAAGTAAGTGAATGACTGTATTGGATGTTATATATAAGAATGTTTAGATGTAAACAAATGTTTTGCAACTTGATAAAATTTATAATGATGATTGGGAATATAGTGAATTTATATTATATTATTAGTTGTTATATTTGAAAATGATATATAAAATTTAGAATAATATATATATATATATTAGCTATGTGTATATTATATAAATATATATATATTATTATATAATTATGCAATATAAAACCACTGTGCTTCCTCAGTGGCAAAAGAAATGTCAAGATTTATTACCGTACCACTGTGTATCCCCTCTATTTGTAGGTGTTGCTAATAATTATATCAATTCTACCTCTAAATTACAAACCTCCAGAACCTATCTCAGAGAGCATAAATTAACCGTGCATACATGTACATGTATGCACGGTTGTCATAAATATTGTTAAATGTATGCACGGTTGTCATAAATATTGTTATGAGACTATTCTACAGACAGTTCAAAATAAAATAATTATGTAAATCAATACATTATGTTAGCATCAATAGTACATGTACATGTACATGTATGTTGTACATTGATGTACATATAGACATATCTATAATGCCCAATTTGTCTACAAAAAATTAATTGTGATATTCCACAGAATCAGTGTGTAATGATGACACATCAATTATTATTATATCATGTTATATTGAAATCAATTGAGAGTAGAAAGGATATCTTTCAGCAAGTTGAGTCAGTTTAGCAACAAGATCTGCTTTAATAAATTCATTTGGGAATCCAAACAAATAAAAAGTAATTCAGACAAAAGTAAATCAAAACAAATCATGTATGTATGTATGTATGTATGTATGTATGTATCAGTGTTTTTGATAAGCTGATATGGCACACCATTGGCTCAAAGCGCTTCTTATTTGGTACTGCACAGTTATCCCTTTGGGCCAATAGCACAGTTAATTATTATTACATTGTCACTAACAGCATTAACTCTTTGTTAATTGGCTATTCCGAATGGCACACACAACTAATCATTGTTAAGTCAATTTGGCACATGCTTCAAAACTTCTCGAAAACTCTGGTATGTATGTATAAATGTATGTATGTACGTGCATACATATGTCTGTTTGTATGTACATGTATGTACGTATATACATAAGTCTATATGTATGTACATGTATGTAGTATGTACATGTATGTAGTATGTATGTAGTATGTTTCTATGTATGTAAACTATGTATGTATGTATGTATATATGTACATGTATGTATCAGGGCATAAACTCACATATGTGAGAGCATAAATTTAAATGCTTTCCGAGGTAGACTCACCCCTTCCAAAAGGAGCACTGTGATTCACATAATTGATTCTTCCCCTCTGTGACAAGATGTCCTTCATGAAACCCTAAACACTTATATATTATAGTATATAAATACTTACTAAATACTTACCTGAACGTGTGAGACACACATTACATGATTAACCTGTCTATTAATTTGTAAATGTTAATTAAATTCCTACAATCAGACACATTATTGTTTGATGTGGTTAAAACCTTTGTTGTAACAACATTTGATATGTTTACACACTTACTTATATACAATACTAATCAGTCAGTGAGTATGTGGGCATAAACGAAGGTGATTTTTACACCTTCGAAGGTTTGTTTCAACTAGAACAAGAAGGTTCACGAAGGTGTAACACTATGAATGTGTTAACTTTGTACCTATACAAGTGTTTATCTAATGGGAGACCTCTTAATTCAGAAGATGGCAGATGAGATTCAGTACATTCTCGTCCATGGTCTCTTCACTCTCAGCCATTATCAATCTCCACGTGACAAATGTAATAATTAATTAAGAGTTATAAATAATTATTGCAGCAAATAATTAACCACGTGTTAATTGCGAACCTTTGTGGAATGGATTCTACCTTCGAAGGTAAGGAATTATAACGAACCTTCGAATGTTACCACCTTTGTTTATGCCCTGGTATGTATGTATGTATTATAATGTACATGTACGTACGTATGTATGTATATATGTTAAGGAACCAATGAATAATGAATTTTCTAGCCAGTGAATGTTTGTATATTTCTAGGATAATGTTAACTAGCCATTTTATACTATTAGTAATTACTATAGATGATTATTTATAAATGCAGTCTTATTAGTGTATTTGTGTTACTTAAAGATCAGTGTTCATAGCCTGATTTTTAACAGTATTTTATTTTATCTTTATAAAAATTATATCTTTAGAACAAAAACAAATATGGTAGTAAATCAACTAAACATAATTATTGTTTGTCGATTTGCTACCATATTTAGTAATATCATGGTATTTCTAGAATATATAATTTATATTCTAATATACATTCTAGAATAATTACAATATTTATATATAATAATTACAATGATGTCCTGATTTGCCTTTAGATGATAATAGCATTTTGTAAGGATTACTTTAGATGTCTTGGACATCTAAAGGCTAATCTGGACATGTGGGTAATACCAGGAACTTATGAGTGGCACAAAGTGGTGAGAAAGAGCGTCAAACTGCACTATCCATCCATCTGTTGTTGAATTGCACTTTCAGCAAAACTCCAAATATGGTCAAAAGGCCAGGTTTAAGATACGTTTTCCAAAGTGGGTAGGAAAATTATTAGAATAATAGTCAAAAACAATGTTGAATGAACTCGTGCAGAAGAACAGTCAAGCCACTGTCTGAATCTGATTTGTCGTTTAGAAATTGTGATCAAAAGAACCAATGCACAGATTTCTGGGATGGCAGTGATTTGACAACAGATGATTTGCAAAATATACTGCAGTTTGACGCTTTTTTGCACCACATCATGGCGCTCATAAGCTCCTGCTAATACAAGTGCATGACTAAGCGCTTCTTATTTGGCACTGCACAGTCATGTCTTTGGAGCAGTAGTACAGTTAATTATGATTGTATTGTCACTAACAGCATTAACTCTTTGTTAATTGACTCAAGATGTATTGCCAATGGCACACACACTGACCATTGAAACGTTGAGATCCATGAGAAAGCTTATGTGGATTGGGTGGACGTGTTAATGTTGAAGCGTAGACTGAAGCGGCTTGGGCTTTTAGTGAGGATGAATGAGTCGAGAATACCCAGATATTTACTTGTGAGTAAAATGGCAGGAGGGAAGAGAGCTATGGGAAAGCAGAAGCTGAGATGGTGCGATGTGATAATGAGCGATTTGAAGAGGTGTGAGATTTTGGATGGATGGATTAGTATGGCACTGGACAGGAAAATGTGGAAGGGTATGATATATGCATGTGGTGATGAGTTAAATGATGAGTTAGAGGCTATGGATCATTCGAAAAAAGACAAGGAGAAGCTGAGAAGAGAAAATGAGGCCAGTTTTCAGGTTGGTGTTTGTGATATTTGGAGATGTGAGGCTAGTGGTTGTGGTTTTGTGGCACGAAGTAAGGCTGGGTTGGTGAACCACAAGAGACAAAAGCACTTGGCCATCTATCAACAGGACCAACATTGCCTCCTTTGTGGATGTGTGTTTAAGAGACAGGGTCTACAGAATCATGTTCGTTTTAGTCAGAAGAAATAATTGTTTGATACCGAAGCCTGTACCACCTTTGGGTGAACACAGATTAAGATGTATGTACATATATGAATATATGTGCATATATAATTATGCATGTAGGTATGTATGTATGTGCGTATTATTGTGTATATATATTTATGTGTATGTAAGTGCATTTACATGTATGTATGTGTATGTATGTATGTACGTGTATGTATGTATGTATGTATGTGCATATGTATGTATGTATGTATGTATGTTCGTATGTATTTATGTATATATGCATGTATGTATGTATGTATGTATGTATGTGCATATATATGCATGTAGGTATGTATGTATGCGTGTATAATTGTGTATATGTATGTATGTGCATATTTATGTATGTATATGCATATGTACATGTATGTATGTATGTGCATATGTATGTGTGTATGTACATGTATGTACATGTATGTATGTATGTATGTATGTGCATATGTATGTATGTATGTATGTATGTTCGTATGTATTTATGTATGTATGTATGTATGTGCATATGTATGTATGTATGTATGTATGTTCGTATGTATTTATGTATGTATGTATGTATGTATGTATGTCCATATATATGCATGTAGGTATGTATGTATGTGTGTATAATTGTGTATATGTATGTACAACATGTATGTGCATATTTATGTATGTATATGCGTATGTACATGCATGTATGTATGTGCATATGTATGTGTGTATGTACATGTATGTACGTGTATGTATGTATGTATGTGCATAATTATGTATGTATGTATGTATGTATGTATATGTATGTATGCACATGTATGTATGTATGTATGTGCGTATTATTGTGTATATGTATGTATGTGCATATTTATGTATGTATGTGCGTATATATGTATGTGCATATGTATGTATGTATGTATGTATGTACATGTATGTATTTATGTATGTATTTATGTATTTATGTACATGTATGTATGTATGTGCATATGTATGTATGTAGGTATGTATGTGAATATGTATGTATGTAGGTATGTATGTACTGTATGTGCGTAGTATTGTGTATATGTATGTATGTGCATATTTATGTATGTATGTGTGTATGTACGTGTATGTATGTATGTGCATATGTATGTATGTATGTATATATGTGCATATGTATGTTTGTACATGTATGTATGTATGTATGTAGGAAACAAGGACAAGCTGCAAAGCCTAAACCCAGGTACATGTATTTTAATAATCATAAATTATTAATGTAAAATTTGTGTATGTATAATAATAATCATAATTATATACATAATACATTGTTATTATTATAACCATCTTTTATATAGAGCTAAACATCCAGTGAAAGCTTTCACAGGATGTACTAGTACATGTGTGGGCAGGTACAAGAAAGGTGCCATTCCAATCTGCATATTTGATGGAACTATGGATGCAGTGCTATTTATATCAATCCTTGAGAGAACTCTACTACCATTCCTGAAGAGCGGTTTTCCTGATCAACACCATTTTTGCAAGACAATGATCCAAAGCACACATGTAGAATAGCTAAACAATATTTTGAAGATAACAGTATTAACTGGTGGAAGACTCCTGCAGAGTCTCCCAATTTAAATTCAATAGAGAACCTCTGGTATGAATATATTCAGTGCGAGGTGAAGCCCAAGACAAAACGACAGTTAGTAGATGGCATTTTAGCATTTTTGAAGACAGTAGATATTGTTAAGTGTAACAAATACATTAGTCACACCTTAGAAAAGTAATTCCATGTGTTATTGAGTTGGATGGAAAAGCTACAGGATATTAATTAGCTACAGGAAGGTGCTTTATTGGATTTATTATGTATAATGTGTTGTGTTATTGTAATTTTCTGTTTATATTTTAAAATTGTTATTTATGTTTGTTTTTATACTTCATTAAATTAAAAAAATAATTTACAAATGATTCTGTACTAATTAGTCAATGATTATAATGACATTGCTCTTCTGTAACCTCTTGTGAACAAGATGGAATAGAAATTGTAGGAGGCAAAGGAGGCACATCATGTGTAATATCTTGTACATTACATGTGTAGAGACTGGAAATATAACTTCATGTCAATATGTAATGTGTATAAATATAATTATAATAACTATGATGTAATATTATAATGTAATGTCATGTGATCATATAGTTAGAATTTAGCACATTCTCTTTATATCCATTAGAATCTGAGAACAGAACAATAATTATAATCATGTACATTAGGATTGATACAGTACATGCACATGGGTTCAAATCCCACCTGAGGCAACTCTCTTTTTCATTTTTCCATTGCCTCAGGTGTCTTTCTTTCTTTCTTTCTTTCTTTCTTCTTTCTACATCTCCGATAACATCATGTACATTAGGATTGATACAGTAAATCAGAGAGTACGGTAGTACTCTCTATGTAGGGATGGCACGGAAAACAAATGGCCGCCCATACATTTCAATTGGAAGTGATGAGCTAAAACCTCAGGTAATAAACAAATAGAAGTTTTAATACACACATACCTTTTCATATCTAGTGTTATGCACTCCTAGTATACACTTACTACTGACTGTATATACTAGGGACATACTCCTAGTATACACTTACACTGACTGTATATACTAGGGATATACTCCTAGTATACACTTACTACTGACTGTATATACTAGGGACATACTCCTAGTATACACTTACTAATGACTGTATATACTAGGGACATACTCCTAGTATACACTTACTACCGACTGTATATACTAGGGACATACTCCTAGTATACACTTACTAATGACTGTATATACTAGGGACATACTCCTAGTATACACTTACTACTGACTGTATATACTATGGACATACTCCTAGTATACACTTACTACTGACTGTATATACTAGGGACATACTCCTAGTATACACTTACTACTGACTGTATATACTAGGGACATACATGTATATACTTACTACTGACTGTATATACTAGGGACATACTCCTAGTATACACTTACTACTGACTGTATATACTAGGGACATACTCTTAGTATACACTTACTACTTACTGTATATACTATGGACATACTCCTAGTATACACTTACTACCGACTGTATATAGTATATACAGTCGGTAGTAAGTGTATACTAGGAGTATATACTATATACTAGGGACATACTCCTAGTATACACTTACTACTGACTGTATATACTAGGGACATACTCCTAGTATACACTTACTAATGACTGTATACTAGGGACGTACTCCTAGTATACACTTACTACTGACTGTATATACTAGGGACATACTCCTAGTATACACTTACTAATGACTGTATATACTAGGGACGTACTCCTAGTATACACTTACTACTGACTGTATATACTAGGGACATACTCCTAGTATACACTTACTACTGACTGTATATACTAGGGACATCTCCTAGTATACAATTACTACTTACTGTATATACTAGAGACGTACTCCTAGTATACACTTACTACTGACTGTATATAGTATATACAGTCGGTAGTAAGTGTATACTAGGAGTATATACTATATACTAGGGACATACTCCTAGTATACACTTACTACTGACTGTATATACTAGGGACATACTCCTAGTATACACTTACTACTGACTGTATATACTAGGGACATCTCCTAGTATACAATTACTACTTACTGTATATACTAGAGACGTACTCCTAGTATACACTTACTACTGACTGTATATAGTATATACAGTCGGTAGTAAGTGTATACTAGGAGTATATACTATATACTAGGGACATACTCCTAGTATACACTTACTACTGACTGTATATACTAGGGACATACTCCTAGTATACATTTACTAATGACTGTATATACTAGGGACAAACTCCTAGTATACACTTACTACTGACTGTATATACTAGGTACATACTCCTAGTATACACTTACTACTGACTGTATATACTAGGGACAAACTCCTAGTATACACTTACTACTGACTGTATATACTAGGGACATACTTGTATCAGATATTGCCAAGATATTTGATGTCCTGGGTTGGTTTTCTCCTACTGTGATTAAGATGAAAATGCTGTTGCAACGATTGTGGGAATTAAATATAGCTTGGGATGAATCGGTACCAAGTTTCATTCAAGAGACTTGATTACAATGGATATCTGAATTGCCATCTCTCAAAAATTGTCATGTGCCTCGTTACTACTTCCCCAAAGATGTCACCATCACTTCTTTGCAGCTACATGGATTTTGTGACGCATCTGAAAATGCATATGCTGGTGGAGAAGATTCAGAAGGGAGAATTCATATTTCCCTAGTAACAGCTAAAACCAGAGTGTCACGCATTAAACGTCTTACAATTCCACGCCTTGAATTGTGTGGTGCTTATCTGTTAACTCAATTGCTTCATCATGTCAAAGACGTATACAAAATGCCGTTATCTAATGTATTTGCTTGGACTGACAGCACAATTGTGCTCAATTGGCTCAGTGGCACATCAAGGTGTTTCAAGACTTATGTGGATAATCGAGTATCGTATATTGTAGATTACATTCTTCCTAACCATTGGAGACATGTTAATAGTATAGAAAACCCAGCTGATTGTGCCTCTAGAGGATTATTCCCATCTGAATTAGTGAGTAATGAACTCTGGTGGAAGGGTCCAAAATGGTTGTACTTGGAAACATCCAGATGGCCAGGACAAGAAGAAATCCCTTGTGTTGTTGAAGTGAGTGAAGAAGAAAGGGAGATTAGTCTGGTAACTACTTGTGAATTGGTGTTTCAGTAGTAAGTATATACTACGAGTATGTCCTTAGTATATACAGTCAGTAGTAAGTGTACACTACGATTATGTCCCTAGTATATACAGTCAGTAGTAAGTACATACTAGGAGTATGTCCCTAGTATATACAGCCGTTAGTAAGTGTATACTATGAGTATGTCTCTAGTATATACAATCAGTAGTAAGTGTATACTAGGAGTATGTCCCTAGTATATACAGTCAGTAGTAAGTGTATACTAGGAGTATGTCCCTAGTATATACAGTCAGTAGTAAGTGTATACTAGGAGTATGTCCCTAGTATATACAATCAGTAGTAATTGTATACTAGGAGTATGTCCCAAGTATATACAGTCAGTAGTAAGTGTATACTAGGAGTATGTACCTAGTATATACAGTCAGTAGTAAGTGTATACTAGGAGTATGTCTCTAGTATATACAGTCAGTAGTAAGTGTATACTAGCAGTATGTCCCTAGTATATACAGTCATTAGTAAGTGTATACTAGGAGTATGTGATGGTTTCAGGTGTAGACAAATTATTCACTGTGAGACAAAAATGGTCAAAAGTGGTATTCCATTCAAAACCCAAAATCTTGGCCTTGGCATATCCTTTGGAGCCAGAAATTGTAAGGACTTCATAGGAGTCTCTAACACCAGGATCAATTCTCTTTAAGACTGCTAATTCACTGGAATTCCATTTTCGCAAATGAAAACCACTTGATTGCATCTTCATTGTTGTCAGCTCCTGTAAGACAATCATCAACATAAAAGGATTCTTCAACCACTTCTGATGCTTGTGGATATTCGTGGGCTATGTTGATAGCATTCTGCTTAATAGCCATATTGGCAGCAAACGATGATGCAGATATGCCAAATGTGAGTCTCGTCATTCGATAATCCTTTAGGGGTTCACTGGGATTGGATCTCCACACAAAACGATGTAGATCCTTGTCATCATTAGTCAATTCAACAGCTCGATACATTTTACTAACATATGCAGTGAGAGCAACACGATGCAATCTGAAACGGAGTAACACATCAACTAATGGTAGATGAACGGTTGGTCCAACAAGTAAGGTGTCATTAAGTGACACACCAGAGGATGATTTGGCCGAAGTGTCAAATACTTTGGTAGTGGAGCTAGACTGCTTATAAACAGCTACTGACTATCTACTAGGGACATACTCCTAGTATACACTTACTAATGACTGTATATACTAGGGACATACTCCTAGTACACACTTACTACTGACTGTACAAGAATAATAAAAAACATTTTCAATAAAAATGAAAGAAGATGTAGGGATGTCAAAACCCAAAAAGCAAGCAAACAAGGTTGGGAAGCTAACTTAGGACCCAAAATTAAACAAACCACTTCCATATAACCCTACATAAGTGCTTACACCTCTGTACAAAGAGCTGTAATTATGTAGGGTTATATGGAAGTGGTTTGTTTAATTTTGGGTCCTAAGTTAGCTTCCCAACCTTGTTTGCTTGCTTTTTGGGTTTTGACATCCCTACATCTTCTTTCATTTTTATTGAAAATGTTTTTTATTATTCTTGTTTTCATTGATTTTTTTCTAAACGATGTGAATGTTTTTTTGTAGATTGCAGAAATACTATATATCATTATGAAATCATGCAATCAAAAATGCATTAAAATTTGTTCATCAATGAAGGTCAGTCTTTTGTTTATGTATTGATTATCATTCTCTTTCACTTACAGATGATGTATATTCTCTATTCACTTACATCACTGTCTGCAGTCCTACAAGAAGTAGTGTCAGTCACTGTGTCAACCATTCAGTATTCCAATGCTTATCATAGTATACAATATTATTATACAATTGCTTTAATATTAATAATTATTATATTCATTATTAGTATTTGCTCACAAACTCACAAATGTTATTACAATGCCAAACACTTCCACCTTTTCAGCTTCCATGTTAAGAGTATACAAATGCGCATGCGTAATTAAATTCCACTTAGGAAAATGGCGTCCAATTCCAGATCAAATCTTTGTAGTCGTTGAGACTGTCTTCTTTCATAGTATCTGAAGATATCATCTCGATACTTTACGACCAGAATTTTACTATAAATGCGACGGGAATGGTGCTAGAATCACCGTGATAGGTCAACAAACAAAAAAATGATTTGTCTGGAAAATATTAATATGATGAAGATTTTGCCAGTTTTGCCACTCGCCGGTTCTCTACCTTAACAATAATCTTCGGCCATCTAGAAGGTATTGGTAGTCATAAAAACACTAGATATAAACAGGCATGTGTGTATAGAAACTTATGTGTATATATTACCAGAGATTTCAGCTCATCACTTGCAATTGAAATGCATGGGCAGCCATTTTTTTCCGTGCCATCCCTACATAGAGAGTACTACCGTACTCTCTGATATACTAGGGACATACTCCTAGTATACACTTACTACTGACTGCATATACTAGGGACATACTCCTAGTATACACTTACTAATGACTGTATATACTAGGGACATACTCCTAGTACACACTTACTATATACTAGGGACATACTCCTAGTATACACTTACTACTGACTGTATATACTAGGAACATACTCCTAGTATACACTTACTACTGACTGTATATACTAGGGACATACTCCTAGCATACACTTACTACTGACTGTATATACTAGGGACATACTCCTAGTATACACTTACTACTGACTGTATATAGTAGAGACATACTCCTAACATACACTTAGTACTGACTGTATATACTAGGGACATACTCCTACATGTAGTATATACTGTAAACTACTCAAAAAATGCGTTTTGTTTTGCAGTGCTGCTATTAGTATCAGGAAAATATAGTCCCAGATATGTTACCAACTGTGCTCCTTATGGAACATACATGTAGTAATGTCGATACATTTGATGTTAGCATTTTAGTATTATAAACTCATGTATATATCATCATTATAATTATTATAATAATATTTTGTTTCTAGTCTTTAAAGGAGCTTCCTAGCTACAAAGTGATATTATACTATTATCAATTAATATATACTTCTATAATAGATAGTTACTCGTGTGGTTACAGTATGTGGTTGCTATTGTAACATCATATGATAGATAATGGCCAGAAACGTCATGATAATGATAGTTATTATCACAACATGTTCTATTACACACACGACACATGCGTGTAATAACTTTTCCTAATATTTATTATATCATTTAACAGTACAATAAATAGCAGATGACAAAATGTATTATTTATTATTGTTATTATATAATAATTAATAAAATGGGTGTGGTCCTAATCAAAATTTCGATTGCTATTCCATCAAGCTAGAAGTGATCTGAGATGATAAATCCACAAGCTTACTTAGTTCCAATAACATTAAAAGCCAGATGCATGGAAAACTGGAATGAATTTAAGTGAAAAACAGGCATTGTCCATGAGTAATTAAGCTTCAGATGTAGCTACATGTACATGTATAAGTAGCTATTATGAAATGCTATAGTGAGTTTAAACCTAAAAGCTGCTTTGATGAAAGTATTTCATCATCCATTAATTATAATGTGTATGTGCGATGAACATGTCATATAATGAACGATTTGAAGATGGCAAAATTGTTATCAAGGTTGTAAAAAAAATTATTGCACTAATCATAATTATTATCAATATTATAACTCAGTCCTGCTAACACACTCCATAATAGTTATTATTATAATTATTATACATAATTATTATAGGTAAAATGTAATGGCTAATCCCTGTACATTGAGTCCATTGATACAGTGTGTTTGTAATTTATCAGTCCTAAATGTGTAATTGGTTTATGTACACAATAGAATTGATAAATATGCAGGTACATTAGGATTGATACATGTACATGTAGATTAGGAATAATACATGTACATGTACATGTACAATAGAATTGATACATGTACATGTACATACGTACATGTATACATAATGTACATTAGAATTGTTCTTTTAAAGATTTTGCAGACAGACATTATAAGTGAACTACCCGTTTAATAAAACATGGATTCTGATATACTAAGGTATGTTTTATATCTAGAAAGGTTTACAGAATACATGCACCTATTTTTTTAAAAATTTAATTGTATTTGCCTGCAAACATATAGAGGAAGGTATTTGCATGCCGGTTAGTGCTAGGCTGGGCTTAACAAGAAATATGATTAGTACTTATCAGTGCTTGTTCTAAATTATAATCAGTACTAATCAGTACTTCTATTGTGTGTTGCATGTGTAGTCAGGGATGCCAGCTGCTTTTATAAGAGCAGGTGCTTGGTGTAGCTCACTAAGCTCTAGTGATGGGCGATATTGGAAATATACAATCGATATGACACGATACAATATTAGGCATTTATCGGTGATATCGATATTTGTATCGATTCGATATTAAGCCACACCCCAAGCACGCCATATATCGTGATTAATTACTACTACTTGCTACAAAACGTCAAAAACAGCATCATGTCCACATTCTTCGCTTTCATCCTATTCCTTCTAGCCAATATTAGTTAACCTGCCTTACTGAACAACCTTTCAGAGGGTACTGACGTGGCATAGTCGAAAGGTAAATATGAGTGACGTTTTGTAGCAAGTAGTAGTAATTAATCACGATATATAAATACTAGTGCTGCCACAATAAAATCATAGAAAATTTTATATCGTATGTTGTGGCTGTTAATATTGCAATATATCGCATATAATTTAATTAATTATTCATTGATATTAATAATATTTAAAAGTTTTCACTGAAAGCTACAGTTACGTTTTTTTTTTATCCTCTGCTCTTAAAACGTTTTACACTTAACTAGATACAACTGTGCATGCGTATACTATATCAATTATCAGTATAAGCAAATGATATATCATATTGTATCGTAGCTTATTGCATGGCAATATGTTGATACATGAATGCACGTGAGGACTGATACAGTACATGCACATGTACATTAGGATTGATACAGTACATGTACATTAGGATTGATATAGTACATGTACATTAGGATTGATACAGTAGAGGTACATTAGGATTGATATAGTACATGCACATGTACATTAGGATTGATAAAGTACATGTACATTAGGATTGATACAGTACATGTACATTAGTATTGAGGTACATTAGGATTGATATAGTACAGTACATTAGGATTGATATAGTACATCCATATTAGGATACCATAGAAACAGTTTAATTAGTGAGGACAGAGAAGAGTACATGAACTGTTTGTATAGAATAATTGGTTTGTGGGAAAGTCTGCTCTTTATAATTTTATATTTAAATACTAACTTGTTTTTTAGTGACCCATTTCTCTGAAAAGGACTTATAAAATACCACATCTTCTCCACAACTCTGAGGATCATCAGCTGAAAAATGTAGAATGAGAAACAAAAATAAAATAGAGAAGAAAGAAAATTAATAATTGAGGAAGAGGAGTAGTAGAAGGACAAAGAGACATACAACAAGGAGGAAGAAGAAAAAGTGAGGAAGATAAAAAAATAATATGAGAAAGAAAAAAAGAGTGCTCTACAAAAGAGAGTAGAAAGAGATAGAGGAAGAATTAGAGGACAAGAGGCATGAAGAAAAAAAGAGAGGAGGAAGAAGAGGAAGAGGTAATGCATGGAAAGGAGAAAGAAAGAGGAAGTTATACAGGAAGGATGTCACATGACATCTCACCTGACCATCATGTACTGCACTCATAATAATATTGTCAATAGTGAATTTAGTCTGAGATAATGGATAAATAGACAAACGATGGAGAGGATACAAGTATATATGGCATAAATGAATGTATAATTATGGGGGCTTTACCAATGTGAACATTTAGAAAGTATTAACAAACTAACAGGTTACTAATTAAATGTGGAACTTTGTAAAGTTCATGTATAGCCAGGAGCTTATGAGCTTATGTAAAAGCACAGCGAGGGTAACAAGGCTTCGTACAGAAGTGGAATTGGGATTAAATAATAGTAACTAATGTAGTGGATTGAAAATGGTAATTTTATAATAATCGAATACGCTTTCTCCCCACAAACTAAAATTCAGTAAGAACCCTGTACATGTACCATAACAGTGGCGTAGCTTAGTTGTTTCCTCGTTGCCCGGAAACCCCCTTTTATCCAAGAAGGGGTGGGGCTCGCGGGCGCATTGCATTGCAAACGCAAACGACGTGAGGCTGCCCCGCCTCATTAGGTATAGTGCGCGCATGCATATGCATACATGATAGCTGACCACGTGTCAGCAGGAACTTCCTCAGATCAACCATCTCCAGGGTTACTTGAATCAGAGCTTGATCTGTGGAAGCACAAGTGGCAGTCCACCCCTTGTAAACAGTTGTCAGACTCCCCTGCCAGTGCTTTAGTGTTTGCAAGCAAGAATATTCATACTATTTTACCTTACCTGTTACTAGCTGTGAGTGTGAGCGTAGTGTTAGTGTGAGCGTAGTGTTAGTGTGTTCCGTCGCCTCAAGACCTATTTCAGATCCACCATGTGCCAAGACAGATTGAGTATATATAGTCTGGCTCTGATGCACATTCACCATGGAATAGAGATAGACTTCCAAGAAGTGATTACGATATTTACAAGAAGAAACCCACGCAGAATGATACTGCTGGAACCTCTTCACGATCAGAAAGCTTTGTATATTATAACTTTGTTCTGTGCTAGGCCTAACTTTTTACTTTACAATTTTGAGTTCTGTCTCCTTGTGTCCTCTTATTTAATAATCGTATGAATCGCTAATTAATGGGTGTGGTCACAAAAGGGGGAGGGGCACCCCAAAATTTTTTTGCCGCGCCTGAAACCCCTTTTCAAATTCCTAGCTACACCCCTGCATAAATCAATATATCTGTACATTATAGACTTGTAATATAATAATAAAGGAATAGTATCCAGTTATAGATACATAATCTGAACATATAAATCTTATTATTACTAACAGTACATACTTCCTCAGATCAAAATTCATGTCCTCTTTCATTATTGCTATCATCCCATTTGCAGCACACAAACCTCTGGATTATGATTAGACATACCTAAGAGATACATGTATCAAAATCAATAAATATATGTACATGTATAACATATATAGATGTACATGTTGTACATGTACATGCTTGCATTGGTTCTTAATATAATAATAATTATTTACAAGGGTAGTACCAAGTTAATAGTACATAATACATGTTTATAATATAGAGCAACTGAATGTTATATTATTTGCAGATTTATAATTAATTTATGTTACAATTATGAGCGGAGTGTTTCATAAAACTTGTCAGCTTTATAACATTCCAAGTATATGTATACATACAAAGATTCTAATTTGCTTTGTTGGAAAGAGGAGTCATTAAGACAGCCACTGATGTAAAACTACGGAAGTCCAGGAGTGTCCGGTTCAGTGGAGTCGGACAGACAGGCATTTTTCCAAACCATTTACAGTAACTCTCCTAAAGGGGAAGAGTCAATGAATAACTAGAGCACATAATTATTTATACTTATTTTAATTATTAACCTCATTGTGGAAGGTAGACAGAAAGGTATGGTAAGTTGGTAACCACATTGTGTGCGTGTGTCCATCTGTGTGTTTTTGTCCGTACAATTTCTTTATGTTAAATCATTAACTAGCCATCTCTTGGACTAAAATACCGAGTGATTACATGTATCAATTATACATGTAAGTGTATGCAGACATGTATCAAAATTATAATACAAATATACATACATGTATACATACATGTATCTATCCTTACATGTATACTATATACATGAAAATACATGTGTCTAGTATGCTAGTAATAGGCGTAGACAAACACACACAACAAACAAACACACACTACAAACTAACAAGCAGGCACAATGGCTTATAAAATTCATTAAGCACAGCCACAAAGGGCTTAGAAAATATTAGAGCAGCCACTATGGTTTAGAAAAATAATAATCAGCCACAATGGCTTAGCAAATAAGCAGCCATAGTGGCTTAGAAAATAAGTAGCTTAAAAAATAAGTAGCCATAGTGGCTTAGAAAATAAGCAGCCACAGTGGCTTGGAAAATAAGCAGCCACAATGGCTAAGAAAAGTCACAGTAAAAATGGAACACTAAATGCCAAGTCTTGAGAACCAGGAATGGTGGGTTAAACATCTTTGATGGCTAGCTAACTCATCCAGTGTCCATATAATAATAATAATAATATTATTATTATTTATAATATTTATAATATTATAATAAGTACATAACTATAATGCATAATGCAACTCAAAAACAAAGAAGAGAAGCACATGTACAAGGCTAGAGCTACACTTAGCACCTGCTCTTACATATGTAAAGAAGTACTGATTAGTACTGATTACAAATTTGAAGAAGCACTGATAAGTACTAACTAATGCTGCTAATTAATGCCTAGTATGTCTGATAGTCACATTTCTTGTCAAGCCCAGCCTAACGTTAACCGGTAAACAAATATCTTCCTCAATATGTTTGTGTACACTATAATTAAAAATATATAAATACAAGATTATGTACAAATGTAATTATACATTTTTATATTTAGGTACTTAAACTACTAATATTATAGGTACCATAATTATTAGTTTAACTCAACTCACTAGACTCCTCTTCCTATTGGTGACACTTGGAATGGGACTATTTGGTTTCCTGTACAATTATAATTACAGAATATCATGTATCATACAGCTCCATGATGTGTTTGTCACCAGTCATTATTGAAAACCAACTGGACAGAGAAATGAATCTTCCTAGTTAAGGAACAAGGTAAAAAAAATAAATACATCAAAATATCAAAATATCAAGCATACATGTACATGTATATAAGTTGATTGAAGAGGCATATGATTATTGTCCTAATTACTATTAATAGATTCAATATTAGTACTGATAATAAGAATGTACTATATCTTAATCTACATGTTCATGTATATAGGTTTGTAATGGATATACAGTTATCCTAATAACTATTCACTGAACTGAGTACATTGATCTATTACTTTGTATTCTTTAATAGTTTATGAACACAAACTGAACACATGAAATGCACAATAAAATGACAATGAATAGTTTTCTTGCTCGTACAGCAAGAAAACTATTATTATATTAATAATAGAATACTGAGACATGAGGAGATTGAAACATTAATTGAATAAAAATTAATGACTTCAGCAGCTCATGAAATATCTACATGAAGTAGAAGGTAAGCCTAAGAACTCACTTGTATATAGAAGAGTTATAGGGAGGATGCTGGAAATGTTGTCCACTGAGATTAAGAGAATACCAAATGTTTCATTCCTGGTACTGTGAAAGGTGAATCCTGCATGGGAACGAGACTGCTGAATGCAATCATGACCAGCCACACCCTCGTGATTGTTGCAGTACCGTCAAACACATTCTATATATCAGCTCCATGGAAAATTAATAAACCTACTTCAGAATCTAAGGTATACAGATGGGTAGACAAACAGTTGTAACTATACCTGTGTATTATTGATCAACATTCATCTTTTATATTTTGATGTATATTATATACATCTCGTGAAGTAATCAATCTCAGTATGCAACTTAGTGCTTACATACTCAGTTCTCGTACCCAGCTGGTGTGGGATGGGAATGTGTCTTCTGCAGTAAATTCTGAGTTCCAGCTAAACACTAAATCTTATGCATAGGAAACCATTACGATAAAATCTGCTTTAATTTTTATGCACTGCATGGTAACTGTTAAGAGCCAGTTGTATAGAGGTACAGGTTACACTTATATTCAGTGAGAATACAATTAGACAAGGCAAAAATAAAACAGTTTCTCAAGTTGTATAACACACAATTGACTTAACAAAAATTATAAATTATATCACCTAAATGAAAATTATTTATACAAAATAATAATTATGACTAATTACTAATGCTACAAAAGCTATACAGTTGGAAACACTACTCTACTTAAGTGGTCTACATTACTATATAAAATAATAATAATAATAATAAAACTAAGAAATTTACAATGTATTAATGTCTTGTAGTACTTGTTCGATCGTAGCACGGGTTCGGGGATCTTGAGTTGTACAACGCTCTACGAGTGATTTGATGGAAGGCCACTGGATACTTCGAATTTGTTCTCTCCTCTCAAATACAATAGCAGATGGTAGACGACGGGTAACCATTTCTGCAAACAGGATACCAAAACTGTAAACATCCATTTTAGGAGAATGAAGATTTGGAGATTGAGCTTCAGGAGCAGCGTATGCAGGACTACCAGGAGCTACTGTACGAACATCTTGAAGAAGATTGGCAGATCCATAGGCAGATCCGTTCGCAATCACGATTAATCGTAGCACATGGCAAAAGCGCCAAACTAAAAAATCGCCAAATTTTAATTTTACTGGATCAGTGTCATTTCGCCAAATATAATTCACTCCAAATTTTCCGACCATACGGTAATTAATGTTCCTTTTGACAATTGAAATATAACTGATTAAGGCCAATACATATTAAACATGCTAAAATGTACACAACACAATCTAATTATAATTATATTAGAAATTTGAATTCTGAAACTAGTCTATGTATGTATACATAGTGGAAATGGGACTTATGACACTTTTATTAAACTCCAATGTCAAATTGTTTTTATTTTGCTAGTTGGAAATTAATGAAATAATATAATACAATACCTAAATAATTACATCAATACTATGTTAATACTACTGTGATAATATTTATTATTTGGAGAAGGGAAACAGTGGAATTGTGGGAATGGCAGAAATGGTTACAATAATGTATCATCACATATGGTATAAGAAGTATGTTAGGTGTATTGTTAGGATTATATCACTATGTTTTTGGTCACTCAAGTATGACATTATTGTATTCTTTGTTTGTTCTAATTTTATAACTGAAAGATTCATACTTGTGTTTGGACATGTGTTTCTTGCAATTGGGCTTGTGTCTGTTGTAACTCAGCTTGTGTCTCTTGTAATTGGGCTTGTGTCTCTTGAAAGTGGACTTGTACCCCTTGTAACTGGACTTGTACCTCTTGTAGTCTTGTATTAGATCGTCTCATTTCTTGTTGGTGATAAGCGGCTTGTCTTCTTGTTTGGGTTATCTCTTGGCGCGACTCTTCTAATTGTTGTTTTAGGATGCTATTTTCTTTTCTCAATCGTATCATCTCTTCCTCTTGTTCTCCTGATGATAAAGCTAGATGTTCACTTCTTTTTATCATGTTGAGTACTTCTCCCTCTTTCTGTATCTCCTTCAGTCTTCTCTGATAGTCATCATTGTTAGTGGTCAATTGTGTCATGTCCCATACATGTTGCACTAACCACTCATCATTAGTATACACTACATGTATTAAATATCATAATGTCAAATAGGATATAAATATTGTAATGCTTCAAGATTTGTATTATAACATGTAATTAATTTATGACATGTATATAATTATAATTATGTGTATTCACAATACACTAACAATACATGAATGTGACATGTACTACATTTAAAAGTGGTAACACTTATTAACAATGTCACATCACTGAACAAGTTAGTACATATTATATAAAATACTAATTAAACATAACTAATACTATATGGCTTCAGGTAATCAATAATAACATGTTTATACAACACTAGCTTGAAACAGTATATATCATCAAATAATATAATGAACAGTATATTTATACAGGATGTTAATTAAATTAGAAACTCAGGAATGATTAAAATTCACAAACTTCATGAATGTTTCAGTTAATACACATCACAGTCTATATCCAGTGATATGAAATAATAATTATACAAATGAGAATGTGTGGAAATGTGTATACTAACCAAGTTCAATAACATGTGTGTCGCAGATTGGATTACCAAGAATACTTCTCTTTCCTCCAAACACAACAAGTAGTACATTTGTTGGACTTATAGCAAGTGATGATAAGGAGTGGTACATTCTCATAGTTACATTATCTGGTAAGTGTATCTGTAGAATTACAATACATTGTTATGTATATATGACTTCATTATTACAAGAAAATCACAACACATGTCTATAGTATTTCTAAATCATTATATCAGGTGAATATCACATGTATGTCACAGGATATTGTAAACAGAAGTTTTAAGACTATTAACTTAGATATAAATATTAGTGATATCCTGTTTATAATATACAAATTTTGATGGATTGTGTCTAATTAGCTATACAACAAACAAATTTGTTACATGATTGTAGATATATGTATACTCCTCACACTTTATACAACAGTCTCAAGATTGTGTTGACATTATAAACAAACAAATCATACATCAATTTAGCATTATAAAAAATGCTTAATATCTGTCACATGATCATCAGGTGATCATAATAACAAATGCATAATACCTTTTGGTGTTTGTTGTGCTTAACATCCATCACCCAACAATCATTCAGTGTATCCAAATCTTTACCCAGTCCTCCTATTGTTATCATTATCTCTTGAACACAACCACTAATTACAGTGGCTGCATTTGCATTCCTCCCTACTGGATATTCTCCAACTGGTTTGTGTATTATCTCCCAAATCTGTAGAAATATAATAACAGTTCGTATAACATGTATCACTCACAAAACATGATCAATTGTAAATATACATGTACAACAATTATACAATATATTATAAACAATAGTCACTAGTATAATTATTAATCATATCTTAAGGTGATTATTGTTTGCATGTACTTAATTTAGATGATCTCCATATATATTTTGCTGGAGGAGGAGGGTCAGGACCGGAGCATACACGCGAGTTGTTCTATAACTTGTACGGCTTTAGGTGGGGCTTGCAAGGCTTTAGGTGGGGCTGAGTTGCTGAGTTTACTATTAACAACTATTAACAATATCAGTTGACAAAGAATTATACTATAAAATGAATACACTTACCTGATCTTTCGCTATTGCTACTAAAGGTTTGACCACAATCACTGTTGACAACAAACTATCTTCTCTTAATCCGTCTGGTAAACATGTATAGCACAATGATTTACTATACCCAGTCGGTAATATACCAAATACATCTTCACCACTAACAAAACTAGACACAACTTTCCTTTGCTCTTCCTTCAAAACATACCCAAGCCTCTCTGCAGCACTTTCAATTAACTCATCAGCCATATTTTGATAATTATAGTGGGCGTTATAACGAAATTTCATTATGTGACGTCACTACAGAAATTCTGCACCAAGAACAACTCGCGTGTATGCTCCGGTCCTGACCCTCCTCCTCCAGCAAGGGTCAGGCTCCGCCTGACTAACATGCATGTATGTTTCTATAACATAATGTGCACCAAGTATTGGAAGGTATAATGTAAATTATGTGTTTGCAGGTTTACAAACCTTTTCATAGCCAGATACAATTACATGTACTTTAGTATAAATTATACTAAATCTTTGACATGAAATATGAGTAGACAGCAACCTTAAAATTATAGCGATTCAAGTATAATTGAATATAATTTATACAAAGTATCTGTGGTATAAGATATATGTATTCCTAACAATAAAATAATTGGTAAATCCTTGCAACTATACTAACCATTAAATTAATTTTTTTTTTTGCAGTGTGTTCGCACTGACATCTGCACTTTCAAATATTCATCTTGGTGCTTAACTAACGAAACATGTATTTGGTATCTACAACTTTGTTAGAAGCTCCTCTGCCTAACTAAGTAAGTTAGAAGTCTGTGTTGTGTAAAATGTGCAAATTACACACAGTATACGTCAATATAAAGTTAACGTTCCATTTTGCGCTATGCACATTCTATGCTCTGTAGTATGCAATGAATAAAACGATAAATAAATATTCATTTAAACAATCGTATAAAAGGTATACGAAACGGTTTATATACTAGTAAACATGAGCACAATTAATCTTTTCCATAACCACACCCTCCAATAATATACGTAATATACTTACAGAGGGTGTGGTGACGGAACAGAATAATTGTGTTAACACAACTGAAATCCTCTGTACAATCAGTTTCGTACTATTATGGTTCTACAACACGAAATGTCACCTTTATTTTGACTTTCATGTATACTGTAGGTAAGGGTATGGACGTTGCCCATTGGACTACAAAACCTTTAAGCAGTCGCTATGCTCTCTTCCTGCTCATAGCAGCAAAGCATACATTTAACATCTATAGCTTACATAAAAACTCTTCTTTCCAGCAAAGTAAGTTAGAAACTCTAGTTTTATAAAACGGGAGAGATATAGAAATGAAAATAGTTAAAGTACGTTCACGTTGAGTTGGCACCAAACTAAATGATAATATAATTTAGTTTGGTGCCTACTCAATGTGAACGTTCTTTAGTTATTACATCTTCCAGCCATGCATGTTATCCTTTATATCTAATAATAATTACAATCAAAATTAATTAATGTTTGTATTTAATTTAGCAATTTTTTTTCAATTGCTAAAATTTGCTAAATTTAGTACACATAAACAATAGTCACCTTAAGATAATTAAACTGATACAGAATACTGAATTGTATCATAATAAGTCATTTCTATACATTTTATCAGTAATTCATAACAAGTGTAGTGATTATTAGTGTATGGATATGGGATGAGGGTTTATGTATATAAATGAACATATGATGTGTATGGCTTAAGATACTGAACAGAGTAAGTTTCTTGAGTTGAAACACACATGAAAGAGACTTAAAAAGACAAAAATATTAGATTCACAAACACCTATAAACCAATTTTGATTGTTGGATTAATCATATACTGTATAGCTTCAAATTTTCGAGGTATAAACATTTTGTGATTTCCTAATTTTTGTAACATTTATAAAATTTCTTAATAAACATTTCGTGATTTTTTTTTAATTTTGTGAACAGTTAATTATTATATGGTAATGTGGGGGAGAATTCACGCCTATGTTTTTTCATCCAGGGAGCTGGAGTAGCAGCCAACAAGCATGATGTCTGTACAACAACTAACTAGTTTTGGCTCTATAACTCTCCCATTTCATAAGACTAGATATTCTAACTTCCTTTGCTGGAAAGAAGAGTTATTAAGAAAGCCACAGATGTTAAATTTATGCTTCACTGTCACCAGGAAGATAGTAAGACAAGTGCTTGCAAGTATAGTAGTTCAAAGGGCAATGACCACACTTTTACTTACCTGCATAACTTCCACATTCTAGACAACACAGACTTTTAACTTACTTAGTTAGATGGAGGACCTTCTAACAAAGTCTTAGACACTAAAATCGCGACTCGGTAGTTGGAGGAAAGCAGCAAGACAAGTGTTTGAAAGTCCAGTGTTCAATGCCAACACCCACACTTAGCAGCTTTCTCAACTTTATTGCTTATAACTTTGGATTGCTAACTCGTATAGCTTCATTTTTTGGCACTATCTTCAAGCACATTTAGTGGACTACCTTGTGTACAAATACATTTGAAAAATATCAACGGACTTCAAAAATGCAACCTTTGATACGTTTGTTGTTTGATGTCCGTAAGTAGATGAATGAAAATCTTCATGAATAATATATTCGTGATTGTGTAGATCATCACGAAAACAACCAATTTTTTTACCATGAAAGTTTTGAGCTGTACTTTATTGTGGGTAAAACACAAACTATATTGGAAAAATGAACATCATTGTGACACCAACTTTTGATCCCTTCCTGTCCACTCCCATAATGTCACATGATGAAAAGAGTTAAGTGTCTTTATTACTAATTAAACTAATGAACATCAGGCTGTTATACACCCACACCTCTCCCCCATATTGTCACGATAATGTTATGAGATTACCCCTAAGTAGATTATTATAGGACTATATAACAAGTATTTTCTTAATATTATACTTGATTGTTTTATTGTTATTGTTGTAGTTATTAATGACTACATGATTATCAGTTTCGTATTATATTAACTATAATTATTATACTCACTAGTTCATATCCAGTTATAGTAGCTATGTATATTACATCACTCCAATATGTATCAGGATTACCTCCTCCGTACAGAAGTACTCTACTTCCGGATAATGATAAGAAAGTAAAGTGAGAGCATGGTGGAGGTCGTCTACCAGTGACATTTGGTGTAATCCAATTCCCTAAAGATAAAGATAGTAACACCAATTATCATAGGTATAACTAGGAAGTGTTGACTTAGTATTGTTGACTTAGTATTGTCTCACATATACACACTCTATGAAGTACTAATAAGTTCATAACATGCACAGTACTATATAGTATCAATAAATTCACTGTATAGCATTGTATGCCTGTGGTACCTATAAACTATACATTGAATGACGGAAGGACAGACTTCTCTTATTTGTGGTTCAGTTTTTAGGGAAGGGCTAATGATCTAGATTACTACATGTATCCTAATAAACATCACACAATAAAATTATTAGTTCTAATGATTATGTTATGTTTTGTATTCATCATAAATATCAAAAATACAATCAAACAACACATTATAATTACCATCATTTATAATTATTATGAGTCATCTTCACACAAAAATACTGAATATGATATTTGATAGTATGATACAATGATATACTCACCAGTTGTAATATTAAATATATGTGACTCATTGGTTCTGTCATTAGTATATTGTGCTCCAGGTTGTTTGTATTTAGGTGATTCTCCATAATATCCTCCAACTACTAAAAGAGACTCTTCATTCTTCTCTGTCCGAAATGAGATCATACCACTATAGGATTTCTTCACAGGGGCACTTTCATGTTCACTTGTTGTATATAATTCATTAAAGACTAAGTTTTCTACATTTAAAGAATATAAGTTGTTGTGAAGACAACCATCATGACCACACTCTCCTCCGAAATAATAAATGTTGTTCCTAATTGTACATGATGAATAACCATGTACCCCTAGAGGAGGATGTCCAGATGTATTTTGTTGACTCCATAAACCTGTATATACAGAACAGTGAATTAATGTATCTTCACAGTGTTCATTATATTAGTGTATTATAGTTTATTATAATATGTAATATGATAATTATCAAGAATAATATAAATATATTTACTACAAGCCATTAAAGGGATCATAATTATATATGTTAGTCATGAGTGATCGAGGTTGATGATCATTGCATCCATGTTCCCAATCCAGGGTATTCTCAGTCTTAGGATTTATCAGTTAGAGATTCAAATCTATAAATCTAAATCATCATCCTCCCACTTCACTCACCTACCCAGAGGTACATTTATGTAATAGATGAGGACTGTTAACATTATTGTGAGTACATATTCATAATGAAATTAATTCTTATTGATATTCATAAGACCACACTCATGACTAACATACTTTTCCTAACTGCTTGTCATGTGACAGTTCCCTTGAAACAAAATCCTCACTTAGTACAAATAACTATTTTTATTAATTAATTTAATTTACAATAACTACAATATAAATATTATGATAACTACAATATATCAAAATAATATTTCTATTGTACTATTCAGTTATTATCATAAATTATATAAAGATTAATGTGTTGTACAATGTCGTGTGGGCATATCAAAGACACCGACAAACCATAGTGAAGTGCAATATTTTGATATTGCTCGCCCAAATAACCACATGCCGCCAAAAATTAATGGAAGTTTAGGAAAGAGCTGCTTTTTTCATCGCTTCCCTGCATTACGTCACAACCTACCCATTGTTACATTTGTATCAAAAGTATAGTAGCCAATTGCGTAATCATTGGTGTATTTGATACACCTATAGAATTGCAACAAACTATTTATTATACACCTGTGTGGGTGATATCGGGAATACAAGCACTCGTTATTGCTCCAATTACAGCCCTCGGGCTCTAATTGGAGCAATGCTCTCGTGTGTGCATTCCTGATACCGTCCACACAGGTGTATAATAACTAATACATAAGACACATTATTACTATAATACATATATGAAAGGTGTTTGATGTATATGACATGTGTATAATACATGTGTGATATACTATTAGTATGTAAATGACATGTGTAATATAGTAACTATACTAGTACATATCTAGTAATAAATCCTACTAAGTGTGTCAGTACTGCTTGCTTCAGCTATTTTGTAAAGGAAGCCAAACAAATTTGATACCTATGAGGAACATACTTTTGTCTCCAGCTTCAACCATCATGTGAGAAGTCATTATTGATTTTATGGTTGTGATGAATCATCATGTAATATATGCTATATTCAAGTGATTATTTAGTGTAACATCAGGGACTAGTTGTTTTCACATACTCACTATGTATCAAAACATAATGGTAGACATGCTTATAAACAATGTCGGCTCTTTTCCAAGTTGAAAAGTTAACAAACAACTTCTTCTTATACATAACACTTTCCAAACATTCATCATGTTCTGTAGTAGTATAGATCTACTTTCATAGCTAAGATTAGCCACAAACATTGATAATGAATAGTAATCAGAATTATTTAAATCTTCTGTCTAAGGAAAATGGTTTCCTCCACATTCCACATAACACATCTAGTCATATGTCATTCAATCACATTACAGTATGCTTCAATTTGATTGGTGCACAATATTTTCTGCATTCTGAGTCAGCACAGAAAATGCTATGAAGTCACTAGACCATTCTCACATGGTGTATGAGGATGGGGATGAGACTAGGAGGAATGATAATTACATCTACAAAATGACTGTCAAGTAAGAAGATACTTGAATTTGCTCAAATTCCTCTAAAAATAGCTAAATATAATTCAAGTCATGATATATACCTATTGTATGTCTTGTTCTGAGAGCTACCAGTAAAATTCAACAGGATGTTGAAAATGGATAAACATTAAAACATTTTCTTCATTCCAGTAATGTAAGTTAGAATCCTGAGTCTTGTAATATTTGAGAGTTACAGATTACAAAAGTTAATCCACCAACACATAATTAATTTTTGCAGTTAAAATCTACTTACACACTACTGTATTTCCAGTGGCTCTCAGAATGAGACATACTATAGCTACATACTAGACCCTCCTATATGATAGAGTGTGAGGGGTTGGCTACACAAGGTTACATCTATTTATGTTGAATATTAAAAGTTGTACATATATTAGTAGTGTATTCAGACTAACCAGTTTCTATATTAAATATCTCAATTACTGAAAGAAACTGTCTCTTCTCCTCACTGTCATGAACTCCAAGTAGACCAGTCTGTACTCCTCCCCAACAGTATACTTTTCTTTGTATTATTTGTGTGCAGTGTCTATTTCTTGCTTTTGGTTCATAATAATCTGTAGAATATGATAATTATCACAAGTTTGCTATTATTATAATTAACTAAAAATACTTTTTCTTCCATATCTAGTGGCCATTCTACAACCCTTGGCTTAGCAGGTGACGCCCATCTAATTAAACCTGTAATTGCTCACCTGATGTCGGTGTTCCTCGCTTTTCTGACTTTTTCGCATATTAAAAGTTCTTTTTCGAGTATTTATGAACTCCCTGCATTGACATAGTGAACAAACTTGGACTCATCAATCTCCACTTCTACCCCTGGTCCTCCTATTTTTGCCAGGTGGTCTATGAAATATTGGGCACATACATCTCGTATGAAGTTGTACCAGTCTACAGCAGTAGCTGTAGCAACCTATTAATAAAACATAGTATTCAAGCTGTGCACTACAGTCATTGAGATTTCTTACTCCATCTTCTTACATCATATCTCCCAGAGACGTTTTTGTGGACCACAAGTGCAGAATCCTAATTACTTTGCTAAGAGGAAGATTGCTGTTGGAAAAGAAACTGCTGTCTCTAATAAACACTATCTTCTGGCATCCTTTTCTTGGACACCTCCAAGCAACTCCCTCTGCAAATTTATCAGAGACTGTAAACTGTGGATCAGCCATTGTACTGTTTGCTGGAAACTTACCAGGATATCTTGATCGCTTAACCACACGACAGGAGCGACCACAATTATAATCTTTTTGACTGGACAAAAGACCTCTATTTTGACACCAACAGATTGTTGCAATCAATGCCACTAAGCTGTTGGGCCAGGTCCCAATAGGAGGTTACTGCTTGCTGACTTGTTGTGACCTGAGCTTGTGTCATGATAGTAACTGAATAAATTCCTACATTTCCACATGCTATTTATACTTACACTTTTATTCTTTGAATTCAGTTCTTTCTCTATAATGTTAGGCCTCAATGGAAGTGTTGAATAATAGATGTTGCATACATTTATGAATGCAAAGAAGACATAAAAAACTTTGTTGAATAATAAAGCTATTTTATTTCAAAGGAGGCTTCAGGTGTTAATTAGGAATATTTGTGGGCGTATTCACTGGCGTTAATGAATATTAATTAGGTAGGACACAGTCTGGATTTTATATCTACATTATTTATATAGCTATAGCTATGTATAATAATTCATTCTCTCTTATATATCCTTTTAGTGTGATACAGCTGGAAGCATTCCCCAGGACAAAGTGATGAATTGTCGGTACAGGTTGTACTAATATAAGTGTAAGGTGACGCATTCCATTTTTACTTCTATCACTACACACAACACAATCTTTTCTCTGTCATCTTTGCTCCATATATATAATTATTGTTTTGATGCTTCAGTCGTTCTTTTGAGATTGGCTGTGGAATCGGAGGTTGAAGTCTGGATGTTAGTAATGGTTTTATGAGAGGATGTATTAGTTCTCATTTCAATGCCCGGAGAACACTTTTTTGTTTCTTCTCATTACGTGTGTGTTGATAGATAATGTACGAATTGACAACTGTCAACTGTAAATTCCAAAAAACACTTTTCTCCATCATTTCACAGATTTATGTATGAAGCTATAGTAGCACATCATCTTGTCTAACTTGTCTACCCCAAGCATGTATCTAATATATTGCTGTTGGGGTGTTCACCGTGTTCTATTAGTCTCGTAAACAAACAAAAAAAGACATAAGAAATATACATATATAATAAACATACCATGATAGTACATCTTTCCTGTCATTGCTGTGTTTGGTGGATAGCATATAGATGATTCACATATCCCTTCAAGCTAGACCCATCATATCTCCACACCTGTAAGTTTCTGTTGAGCCTATATCCATCTTATGTTTTCCCTTGAACTGCTCTGGTAATCCACACCTATTACTCATAATAGTTCCTGTTAGAGTAAGACCACATTTTTGTAGCCTATCAGCTAGTGCTGGGCTAGTGTAGAATCAGTCAGTGTAAAGGTCATAACCTTTATTTATCAAGTGCTCAACTAAAGTGAGCACTACTCTCACAATGTGTGATAATTCTGTGTCATCTATTAGGCTAGTCTGTTTCCTAAAATAAATTCGTAAGTTGTGCATGTAGCCAGTTGTGCTGTCAGAAAGCACATAAGCTTTAATCCCCCAATGATTTGGTTCATCCCTTGAAAGTTATTACTGATTCATCTACTGCTACTTCGCTATGTGGAGTAAAGCTCTCTTGTATGATAGTGACTAAAAGATCAATGAAAGGTTGAATTGTATCTTTTTTTTCTGGTACAGATAATTTCTCCGACATGTAACATCCAGAAGATTTGAAAAAAAAACCATCTCTATAAAATACAGAACTGAAGAAAGGTATGCTACTTGTTAGGATTGTACTCCAGTAGTCTTGCAGATTTTGTAACTGTATAATTACCATATTTAGAATTACTCCAACAAATGCCTTCACCTCATTAGTAGTTACAGGCTTCCATTTTTTTGTATCGTGAATGTGTTTTTGTGTATTGTTATGACTTATGTCGAGCACATCCATTTGTCTTGTTAACTAAATAATCCCATATTGTACTGGTAAAGAGTAACCTGAAGCATTGTAGTGGTGTAAGCTGATCACATTGTAGTGAAGTTGGTCCAGGACACTCAATACATGTCATTGTTTGTGGTTGTGTGTAAATATGGTACTTCTCCATGTAGAAATTCACTATAATTATTACATCATCATTATTATTTTGGTACTAATTAGGTGTTATTAGCTATAATTGTTGTTAGTTTGTTGTTAGCTATAAGTTGTATCAGTTATAATGGTCTGTATTAGTTATCATTACATCATGCTTACACAAATAATTACCCTCGCCACGAAGCGTAGGCAGAAGGGTGTGGTAATCATATTGTGTGCCTGTGTGTTCACAAAAATTTGGGAAAATTACGAACATTGGTGGCTCCAACAAGCTACTGGCAGATTTCAAATTATACAAGGATCAAAAATAACAGGAGCATACAAATGAGCAATGATATAAAATTATTATAAGCATTGGTATAATATATTCAGAAAAAAGGTGTAGTTTGTAAATTGTATTACTTTACCACGTAAGCGAGGGTCTCGTGCCGACAGCACTCATTATTTTAGTACTAATTAGTTGTCATTGGTTTAATTGGTTACAATAGTGGTATTAGTTTTATTTGGTTGTATTATTTATAATATATAGTAGTATTAGTTATAATACATCATGGATGATTATGTCACTATATATCATGGATGATTATGTCATTTTATATAATGTCAGCACTAATCCGGATTTATATGATATATTATATTGTATATCATGATGAAGCCACACATGAACATTTTCAGCAGCGCTATAAATCCCATATAATACACCTAGTGGATATAAATCCCATATAGTACACCTAGTGTATATAAATCCCATATAGTACACCTAGTGCATATAAATCCCATATAGTACACCTAGTGCATATAAATCCCATATAGTGTACCTAGTGCATATAAATCCCATATAGTACACCTAGTGCATATAAATCCCATATAGTACACCTAGTGCATATAAATCCCATATAGTGTACCTAGTGCATATAAATCCCATATAGTATACCTAGTGCATATAAATCCCATATAGTGCACCTAGTGCATATAAATCCCATATAGTGTACCTAGTGTATATAAATCCCATATAGTGCACCTAGTGCATATAAATCCCATATAGTGTACCTAGTGTATATAAATCCCATATAGTGCACCTAGTGCATATAAATCCCATATAGTGTACCTAGTGTATATAAATCCCATATAGTGCACCTAGTGCATATAAATCCCATATAGTGTACCTAGTGCATATAAATCCCATATAGTGTACCTAGTGTGCATATAAATCCCATATACATGTAGTATACCTAGTGCATATAAATCCCTTTGATGTTTCACACATGCACAGTTGTGGTTAATAGTATCACAGTAGAACTTCTTCCATACACTTACTATCAGTGTTTATAATGTATTGATGAAACCAATCAATGAAATTCTTCATGACACAGTGTGTACTTAATGTAGTATTTTGGGGCATTTAGCTTTAGATAGCTCGTTGAGTTCCAAATCTCAGACGATTTTGAAGTGGTTCTTCAAGGACAATGACAGTTTAAATATCTTGGACGGTGGAACATTCTCCTTATCAGCCATCTCATTACAAACAAACACGTCACATGTACAATAATGCGAATGCACAAATGTGTGACTTCATCATTACATATATTATTTATATCACACCCACACATGCAGTATTAGATTTATATGCACCTCACCCTAGGGCTCAGTGCATGTAAATCAAATATAGGACTCATGGCATGATAAAACTATTACATAATACCACTATGATAAGGTGCATGTACATTGTATGTATGTATGTATGTATATATGCACATACATGTATGTATGTATGTACATGTATGTGCATATATATGTATGTATTTATGTGCGTATATATCTATGTATATATCTATGTGCATTATGTATGTACGTGTATGTATGTACATGTATGTGCATTACGTATGTATGTATGTACATTATGTTTGTATGTGCATATGTATGTATGTATGTATGTATTTATGTGCGTATATATGTATGTATATACATTTATGTATGTGCATATGTATGTGCGTGTATGTATGTACATGTATGTGCATTACGTATGTATGTATGTGCATTACGTATGTATGTATGTACATTATGTTTTTATGTATGTGTGTGATATGTATGTATGTACGTATGTATGTATGTGATATGTATGTATGTATGTATGTATGAGTTTTTGATAGTTTTGAAGTATGGGCCAAATTGGCTCAACAATAGTTAGTGTGTGTGTCGTTGGGAATATATCTTGAGCCAATTAACTAAGAGTTAATGCTGTTAGTGACAATATAATCATAATTAACTGTGCCTCCTGGGCCAAAGAGAGAACTGTGTAGTGCCAAATAAGAAGCTTTTTGGGCCAAGCATGTGATTTACGCGTTCAAATTCTGAAAACGGAAGCTGCACCTCTAATTAAGAAAGGACACGCCCGTAATTAATTAACCAGGTTTAAAATGGTGGAGCTGAAAAGAGCTATCCAATGAGTTTCTAGGTGTGCCAACGTCTCGATGCCGTCAGAAAGATGTAGATAAAGTTATGTAGCTATTGTGGGATGATGAAGTAGGTGAAACGTTTTGTAGATTTCAAGATTTGTAAGGAATTGGATAGGTGAAAGTTTATTTCTTTGTATTAGCTCTATTTTTGCAATTTGAGCTTGTTTAATACTATATCTTAATGTATAACATCACAGTTGAACTACAATGCATATATGCTAGCAACTTAGAGAGATATTGTATCAGATAATTTGCTTGTACATCACTTCATACATGTGTATATGCAGCTACATAATTAAGGTGTGTGTGGTTGTATCCGCTTGATTTATATTCTAGGGAAAACACTGATATGTATGTATGTGCATATGTATATACATGACTACATGTATATATGTATGTATGTATGTATGTATTTTGGTTTCTACTGTATGTACATGTATGTAGGAAACAAGGACAAGCTGCAAAGCCTAAACCCAAGTACATGTATAATAATAATCAAATATACATAATACACTTGTTATTATTACAACCATCTTTTATAAAGAGCTAAACATCCTGTGAAAGTACATGTGTGGGCAGGTATAACAAGAAAGGTGCTACTCCAATCTGCATATTTGATGGAACTATGGATGCAGTGCTATTTATATCAATCCTTGACAGAACTCTACTACCATTCCTGAAGAGTGGTTTTCCTGATCAACACCATTTTATGCAAGACAATGATCCAAACCACACATCTAGAATAGTTAAACAATTTTTTGAAAATTCATGTATGATGGCTGGTCTGATTGTTTCAGTTGTTCATTGTTTTGTGTTGACTCTGTAATCTCTTGAGAATAAGATGGAATAGAAATTGTAGGAGGCAAAGGAGGCACATCATGTGTAATATTTTGTACATTACATGTGTAGAGACTGGAAATATAACTTCATGTCAATATGTAATGTGTATAAATATAATTATAATAACTATGATGTAATATTATAATGTAATGTCATGTGATCATATAGTTAGAATTTAGCACATGTGTTCATTCTCTTTATATCCATTAGAATCTGAGAACAGAACAATATAATAAGTTTACACATGTACATTAGGATGCACGTGAGGACTGATACAGTACATGCACATGTACATGTACATTAGGATTGATACAGTACATGTACATTAGAATGCACGTCAGGACTGATACAGTACATGTACATGTACATTAGGATTGATACAGTACATGTACATTAGGATTGATACAGTACAGGTACATTAGGATTGATACCATTAAGATTGATACAGTACATGTACATGAGGATTAATACAGTACATGTACATGTACATTAGGATTGATAAAGTACAGGTACATTAGGATTGATATAGTACATGTACATTAGGATTGATACAGTACATGTACATGAGGATTGATACAGTACATGTACATGAGGATTGATATAGTACATGTACATGAGGATTAATATAGTACATGTACATGTACATGTACATTAGGATTGATGCAGTACAGGTACATTAGGATTAATATAGTACATGTACATGTACATGTACATTAGGATTGATGCAGTACAGGTACAGTAGGATTGATACAGTAGAGGAACATTAGGATTGATACTGTACAGGTACATTATGATTGATATAGTACATGTGTATTAGGATTAATACAGTACATGTACATGTACATTACGATTGATACAGTACAGGTACATTAGGATTGATATAGTACATGTACATTAGGATTGATATAGTACATGCACATTAGGATTGATAAGTACAGGTACATTAGGATTGATACAGTTCAGGTACATTAGGATTGATATAGTACTGCTACATTAGGATTGATACAGTAAATGCATAATTGTATGCAATACAGGTACATTAGGATTGATACTGTACAGGTACATTACGATTGATACAGTTCATGTACATTAGGATTAATGCAGTACAGGTACATTAGGATTGATACCGTACAGGTATATTAGGATTGATGCAGTACAGGTGCATGAGGATTAACCCTTTCGCGGGCGTGGCTCAATTATTAATTTTCAGCCTGTGGGCAGGGCGTTCAATTGTGATTGTCAAAGCAGATGTTTGACCTTTTCTCCTTGCTTGCTTGCCGTTTTTGGTTACTATACAGACTTGTATTCAACTAAAGGCCGTCAGTAATGTTTCCTGGATGTGTTTGCTATCTCTCAGAACTGAAATTACTGGACCGAATTTGGTAAGTTATACAAATATTTTTTTATCATCAACATAACAGATTTATACAAATAACCTTTGTGTTTATAATGTATTCTCTTATGTCTAAGGACTCTACTATACATAATTGTTACTACATGTATGTGTAATGGATTTTATAAGCCACTCCATGATCAGGGCAATTTGTAGCAAGTATTATAACAATTATTATTTTTGTCACTTTAGATTGAAGGAAGAAGAGTGGTGTTTTGTTTATTATTTTGTTATATAATTTATATTTATATATATTTATATATATATATATATAATATATATATATATAAATTATATATAATATATTATAATTATATATATATATAATTATATTATATATATATAATTATATATATATATAATATTATAATTTTATATATATATATATATATTATATATATATATATATATAATATATATATATAATTATGTTTCTGTATTTCCTTGTATTTTATTTTAACATTATATGTGTATGTACATACTACATAATTATTTTTGATAATAAATATATAACATATTATATAAAAGAGTAAGACTTAGCTCGTGTTCCCTGCATTCATCTGGTAAATAACCATCAACATTATATTCACTTTTATCATCACTTGGAAGAATATCAAACGAATTAAAAGAAAAACTGTGGATCTGAACTAACATTACCACCTCTACCCAAAATATACAAACACTTAAAAAGTAGCAGCTCCACCTTGACACACTTTTATGGCTTGTTGTTGCAAACACTAATTGATTCGCATTATTGCGCTGCTGCCCGTAAATTGACTTATTACGCATGCGCTTAAATGCGTTGTTGCCCGTGAAAGGGTACAGTACATGTACATGTACATTAGGATTGATAAAGTACAGGTACATTAGGATTGATATAGTACATGTACATTAGGATTGATACAGTACAGGTACATTAGGATTGATACAGTACATGTACATGAGGATTAATATAGTACATGTACATGAACATTAGGATTGATGCAGTACAAGTACATTAGGATTGATATAGTACATGTACATTAGGATTAATACAGTACAGGTACATTAGGATTGATATAGTACAGGTACATTAGGATTGATACCGTACAGGTATATTAGGATTGATGCAGTACAGGTACCTTCAGGATTGATATAGTACTGCTACATTAGGATTGATACAGTAAATGCATAATTGTATGCAATACAGGTACATTAGGATTGATACTGTACAGGTACATTACGATTGATACAGTACATGTACATGAGGATTAATACAGTACATGAACATTAGGATTGATGCAGTACAGGTACATTAGGATTGATATAGTACATGTACATTAGGATTAACACAGTACATGTACATGAGGATTGATACAGTACAGGTACATGTACATGTACATTAGGATTGATATAGTACAGGTACAATAGGATTGATACAGTACAGGTATATTAGGATTGATATAGTACATGTACATTAGGATTAATACAATACAGGTACATTAGGATTGATATAGTACAGGTACATTAGGATTGATACTGTACAGGTACATTAGGATTGATATAGTACATGCACATTAGGATTGATACTGTACATGTACATTAGGATTGATACAGTAGAGGCACATTAGGATTGATACAGTAGAGGCACATTAGGATTGATACAGTAGAGGAACATTAGGATTGATACAGTACAGGTACATTAGGATTGATACTGTAGATTGATACAGTAGAGGCACATTAGGATTGATACAGTACAGGTACATTAAGATTGATACAGTATATGTACATTAGGATTGATACAGTACAGGTACATTAGGATTGATACAGTACATGTACATGAGGATTAATATAGTACATGTACATGAACATTAGGATTGATGCAGTACAGGTACATTAGGATTGATATAGTACATGTACATTAGGATTAATACAGTACATGTACATGAGGATTGATACAGTACAGGTACATGTACATGTACATTAGGATTGATACAGTACAGGTACATTAGGATTGATATAGTACAGGTAAAATAGGATTGATACAGTACAGGTATATTAGGATTGATATAGTACATGTACATTAGGATTAATACAATACAGGTACATTAGGATTGATATAGTACAGGTACATTAGGATTGATACTGTACAGGTACATTAGGATTGATATAGTACAGGTACATTAGGATTGATACTGTACAGGTACATTAGGATTGATATAGTACATGCACATTAGGATTGATACAGTAGAGGAACATTAGGATTGATACAGTACAGGTAAATTAGGATTGATACTGTAGATTGATACAGTACAGGCACATTAGGATTGATACAGTACAGGTACATTAAGATTGATATAGTACAGGTACATTAGGATTGATATAGTACAGGTACATTAGGATTGATACAGTACAGGTACATTAAGATTAATACAGTACAGGTACATTAGGATTGATACAGTACAGGTACATTAGGATTGATATAGTACAGGTACATTATGATTGATACAGTACAGGTACATTAAGATTAATACAGTACAGGTACATTAGGATTGATACAGTACAGGTACATTAAGATTAATACAGTACAGGTACATTAGGATTGATACAGTACAGGTACATTAGGATTGATATAGTACAGGTACATTATGATTGATACAGTACAGGTACATTAAGATTAATACAGTACAGGTACATTAGGATTGATACAGTACAGGTACATTAAGATTAATACAGTACATGTTACACAGTGTTTCTCCCAAAGGGTGGTTCCATAGTACAACGCCACCCCTTTACTTATGCATCCCAACGCTTTAATTTTAAAGTTTATGCTGAAAAACACTGTTTTGTAATACTAATTGAACATTGTTGACCGAACTTCATGTATCACTGATGCACTCCCCCACACTTAATCTTGGGGGAAATGTTACACAGTAATTTGTATAACAAATTTATTAATAAATTATTATATCATCATTAATGACATCATTAATTCTGAAGGTTACAAATGCATTGCTACCCCACTGACTACTAAAATTTCAAAACACTTGCCCTGGTGCTTTCCTGCAGTTAATGTTTTTGACATATTTGGCTTTTTTAGATGGTCTCCTGTCTAACTAAGCTGTTTGAAATCTAGAAGTTATACAGCCTAATGAAGAGGTGGGTGTTGAATTTTGCCTTGCTCTCTTCTTGCTGATAGTGAAGGATACATTTGACATCAATAGCTTTCTTAACAACTCTTCTTACCAGCAAAATAAGTTAGAACGTTTAGTCTTATAAAATATGAGAGTTATAGAGCCCATTTTAATTACTGACTTTCGTATTAACAGTGTTTATTTTAATGTGTCTCCACTGTGTATATATGTAAAAAGTAGCAATTAAATTTACTTTTGATTACCTCAATGTGACTTACTGTATATCACTATACACACATGTACACATGAATGTACCTTCTCTTCATTATTATAAATACATGTACATTTACAAGTACTCGTAATATATGCACAATTACACATGTGCATGTACATATATGAATATATACATGTACAATAACAATATATTAACAAATAACCATATCAATACATGTACATGTATCAGTATTAGTTCAAATACATACATGTACATGTACATGTATTGATCTTTACACTAATAACAACAATAATAATTATAATGATAATATGGAAATTCCTTATCAGACTCTTCAATAAACAATATTCTATACTATATATATTGTTAATTCATGTGACCAGAATTTCACAATAATTACATGCATATATAGTAGGCCTGTGCAATAACGAAATAACCTATATCTAGATAAATTAAGTCAATTTATCTAGATATACGATATTATCTCGATAATAATATGTGATTGAGTTTAACAATAAATAAGTACAAAGAAGTTTAATCTAGTCTAATTTATCTGCCAAAAAATTGTCAATATTTTCTGAAAGTAAATACACCACTTTTGCTTTCTCTAAAGGGAGAAACCGGCACTCTTCACACACACTCAAATTTGACTCCTCAGAAAGTAGTTGTGTAAACAGTGAATTGCACATGAACAGTAGTTATCGATAATAAAAAAATTATTATCTTATTCATGAAACAGCTATATGTTTCACGATAATCTCATTATCGCGATTATCGCACAGGCCTAATATATAGGTTTGAAACAAATCCTTTACCACCACTATTTCATAATTATAATAATCTTTCCTGTTCTTTTTTGTGTATGTCAAATTTAAATATGATTTGAATCAAACATACAATCAAGCTGTAACTAATCATATTATACAGGAAAGTCCGTCTACATGATGACACAATTAAGACTTACTACTACTGACTGTATATACTAGGGACATACTCCTAGTATATACTTACTAATGACTGTATATTCTAGGGACATACTCCTAGTATACACTTACTACTGACTGTATATACTAGGGACATACTCCTAGTATACACTTACTACTGACTGTATATACTAGGGACATACTCCTAGTATACACTTACTACTGACTATATATATGTCCATGAGTAATTAAGCTTCAGATGTAGCTACATGTACATGTATAAGTAGCTATTATGAAATGCTGTAGTGAGTTTAAACCTAAAAGCTGCTTTGATGAAAGTATTTCATCATCCATTAATTATAATGTGCATGTGCGATGAACATGTCATATAATGAATGATTTGAAGATGGCAAAATTGTTATCAAGTTTGTAAAAAATTATTGCACTAATCATAATTATTATCAATATTATAACTCAGTCCTGCTAACACACTCCATAATAGTTATTATTATAATTATTATACATAATTATTATAGGTAAAATGTAATGGCTAATCCCTGTACATTGAGTCCATTGATACAGTGTGTTTGTAATTTATCAGTCCTAAATGTGTAATTGGTTTATGTACACAATAGAATTGATAAATATGCAGGTACATTAGGATTGATACATGTACATGTAGATTAGGAATAATACATGTACATGTACATTAGGATTGATACATGTACATGTAGATTAGGATTGATACATGTACATGTACATACATGTACACATAATGTAAATTATGATTGATTCTACAATACAATTGATACTGTACATTAGTAGATGTACATGTACAATATGATTGATATGTACAAATACATGTACATTACATTAGTGCTGGCATGATATAGAAAATGTTATATTGCATATTGTGGCTGTTTATATCGCAATATATCGCATATCACGATAATTATAATTATAATTAAATATTCATTGATATTAATAATAATCACATATGACTGCAAGCTATGGTTATGTCATTTTTTATTTTCTGCACTTAAAATTTTCTGTAACTTTTAAACACAACTAGATACAACTACAAACTGAAATAAAGTAAGAATTTGTAAAATGTGAGAAGCTAGATGCCACCTACCATGTTCATCATCTTACTCATGGGTGATTACAGTGTAGTCTACATAATTTAAATTTCAAAATCAAAGCAGAAAATTTTTATTATCAGAAAATAAATGTAGGAATTCCACTTAAATTGGAATTTCTTCTTGCAATATAAAAATTCTAATTATCATCAAGCACCAAGGCTCTTGGTTTCCATATTCCAGAATTTTTTGTACATTATGATTGATACAGTACATGTACATGAGGATTGATACAGTACATGTACATTAGGATTGATACAGTACATGTACATTAGGATCGATACAGTACAGGTACATTAGGATTGATATAGGTACATGAGATTAGGATTGATACTGTACATGTGTATTAGGATTGATACAGTACAGGTACATTAGGATTGATACTGTTCATGTACATGTACATTAGTATTGATACATGAACATGTACAATACATGTACATGTACATTAGAATTGATATTAGATGTGGTGTCTACAATGTAGTTATATTTAAGATTAAAGAGTGTTAGAATGCTGTAATCTAAAATTGCTAATTAAATGTACAATTACATGTCATAGAAAACTACAGAAACCTCTAAATATATGTTAGATACTGTATTTAAAAGTTTCTATGGAATATATAAATACCATAGAAACAGTTTAATTAGTTTGTTTAGAATAATTGGTTTGTGGGAAAGTCTGCTCTTTATAATTTTATATTTAAATACTAACTTGTTTTTTAGTGACCAATTATCTCTGAAAAGGACTTGTAAAATACCACATCTTCTCCACAACTCTGAGGATCATCAGTTGAAACATGTAGAATGAGAAACAAAAATGAAATAGAGAAGAATGAAAATTAATAATTGAGGAAGAGGAGTAGTAGAAGGATAAAGAGACAGACAACAAGGAGGAAGAAGTAAAAGTGAGTAAGATACAGAAATAATATTAGGAGGAAGAGAAGGAAAAAAGAGTGCTCTGCAAAAGAGAGTAAAAAGAGGTAGAGGAAGAATGAGAGGACAAGAAGCATGAAGAAAAAAAGAGAGGAGGAAGAAGAGGTAATGCATGGAAAGGAGAAAGAAAGAGGAAGTTATAAAGGAAGGATGTCACATGACATCTCACCTGACCATGATGTACTGCACTATTGTCAATAGTGAATTTAGTCTGAGATAATGGATAAATAGACAAACGATAGAGAGGATACAAGTATATATGGCATAAATGAATGTATAATTATGGGGGCTTTACCAATGTGAACATTTACAAAGTATTAACAAACTAACAGGTTACTAATTAAATGTGGAACTTTTTAAAGTTTCCTAAATTAGTATATGTATAGTCAGGAGCTTATGAGCTTATGTAAAAGCACAGCGAGGGTAACAAAGCTTCGTACAGAAGTGGGATTTGGATTAACTAATAGAAACTAATGCAGTGTGATTGAAAATGGTAATTTTATAATAATCGAATATGCTTTCTCCCCACCAACTAAAATTCAGTAAGAACCCTGTACATGTACCACTAATCAATATATCTGTACATTATAGACTTGTAATATAATAATAAAGGAATAGTATCCAGTTATAGATACATAATCTGAACATATAAATATTATTATTACTAACAGTACATACTTCCTCAGATCAAAATTCATATGTCCTCTTTCATTATTGCTATCATCCCATTTCCAGCACACAAACCTCTGGATCATGATTAGACATACCTAAGAGATAGATGTATCAAAATCAATACATATATGTATAACATATATAACATATATGTTGTACATGTACATGCTTGCATTGGTTCTTAATATAATAATAATTAATTACAGGGATAGTACCAAGTTAATAGTACATAATACATGTTTATAATATAGAGCAGCTGAATGTTATATTATTTGCAGATTTATAATTAATTTATGTTACAATTATGAGCGGAGTGTTTCATAAAACTTGTTAGCTTTATAACATTCCAAGTATATGTATACATACAAAGATTCTAACTCGCTTTGTTGGAAAGAGGAGTCATTAAGACAGCCAGTGATGTAAAACTCATTCTTTATTAGATGCAGGAAGATTGAAAGTAGCCACATCTAGTGGATTTCTTACCCTTTTCGATAGCTTATAGTATGGTAGTGAATATTAGTGAGTGCTCATTCATGCTACTTCAGAGGAGTGTATACATTTCAAGTATGGAAGTTCAGGAGTGTCCAGTTCAGCTTGGTCACACAGACAGGCAATTTTCCAAACCATTTACAGTAACCCTCCTAAAGGGGAAGAGTCAATGAATAACTAGAGCACATAACTATTTACTTATTTTAATTATTAACCTCATTGTGAAAGGTAGACAGAAAGGTATGGTAAGTTGATAACCACATTGTGTGTCTGTCTATCTGTGTGTTTTTGTTTGTACAATTTGTTTATGTTAAATCATTAACTAGCCACCTCTTGGACTAAAATTCCGAGTGATTACATGTATCAATTATACATGTAAGTGTGTGCAGACATGTATCAAAATTATAATACAAATATACATACATGTATCTATCCTTACATGTATACTATATACATGAAAATACATGTGTCTAGTATGCTAGTAATAGGCGTAGACAAACACACACAACAAACAAACACACACTACAAACAAACAATGGCTTATAAAATTCAGCTACAAAGGGCTTAGAAAATATTAGAGCAGCCACTATGGTTTAGAAAAATAATAATCAGCCACCATGGCTTAGCAAATAAGCGGCCATAGTGGCTTAGCAAATAAGTAGCCATAGTGGCTTAGAAAATAAGTGGCCATAGTGGCTTAGCAAATAAGTAGCTATAGTGGCTTAGCAAATAAGTAGCCATAGTGGCTTAGAAAACAAGTAGCCATAGTGGCTTAGAAAATAAGTAGCCATATTGGCTTAGAAAATAAGCAGCCATAGTGGCTTAGAAAATAAGTAGCCATAGTGGCTTAGAAAATAAGTAGCCACAATGGTTATACATATGTCCAGCATTGCCTACAAATGTCCTCAAGTACTGGAAACATCCCAAACTGTACCACTGTCAAGCAGTACAGAATGGGTAATCCGAAACTGTTCCATTATTAATTATGCTAGTTAGCAGTACAGAATGGGTAATCCCAAACTGTTCCATTATTAATTATGCTAGTTAGCAGTACAGAATGGGTAATCCCAAACTGTTCCATTATTAATTATGCTAGTAACCAAGTTTTTATATGAACTACATGCACCTTGTCCCATCCTATACCACTGTACCACAGTACAACAAAGGACAGTATAGTACAATCCTACTATGTACCACAGAGCGTTGGTATACAAACTACATGTACCTTGTCCCATCCTATACCACTGTACCACAGTACAACAAAGGACAGTATAGTACAATCCTACTATGTACCACACTGACAGAGTGTTGCTATACAAACTACATGTACCTTGTCCCATCCTATACCACTGTACCACAGTACAACAAAGGACAGTATAGTACAATCCTACTATGTACCACAGAGTGCTGGTATACAAACTACCTAGTCCCATCCTATACCACTGTACCACAGTACAACAAAGGACAGTATAGTACAATCCTACTATGTACCACAGAGTGCTGGTATACAAACTACCTAGTCCCATCCTGTACCACTGTACCACAGTACAACAAAGGACAGTAAAGTATAATCCTACTATGTCCACAGAGAGTTAGGACTTCCTCTATTATTTAGGGGGTGGAAAGGGGGATTGAGGAGAGGGTAATGAACCTGAGAGAAGTCAAACACTTGTCTATAATGTAGAAGTATAAGAAGCCTCTTTTAATTTATCCATACACTTTAAGCAATTACGTCCATAGCAATATCAATACAATTAATGTATAATAGCAAACAGTTCAGGTTTTGCGCCACATCTGATTGGAATCCCACAGTGCTGCAAGATCAATTTTACTAGAATAATTATAATGATTATATATTATACTGGAATGTTAAATATAACAACACAATGGAAAAATAAAATGCAGGTGATAATCTTCATGTTTGTGTTTAAACGTTTAATTTCAGTCATTTTACAGTACTTAAAATAAAGGTTCTCTGGCTTGGTAAAGAAGATGTCAAAGTTACATGGGAACCTGCTGCATGCTTACCTGAATCTCTCATAAAAGCATTTCACAATGGTGAACAACATAAGGCGGTAGAACACAAAACAGAACAGTATGGCCAAGAGGCTTACTCATTGTTTGTGTAGTCATGTAATGTAGAATCACTTCCAAATAAAAAAACTCGCCTTGATCGGCCAGTAGTGGACACCAATGATGGGTTTGTGCAATTTATTTTATACCTAAAATTCTATACCTAAACTTCTATACATGGACACAATCACACATATAAAGTTAGAATATAATTAATTATGAAAACTATATACATTCTGCATGCACACAAATTATCGTAAAATTATACCATTTACATGTACGATGTTAATTAATGGACATTGACATAAAAGTATAACCACTATAATATGTTTCCTATTAATCCATACTGAAACTGCTGATCATGAAATAAAGTGCTTTTGAAGACAGTCAAACGAGTAAGTTGAGTTGCAAAACTGAGAAAGACCGAAACACTCAACTGAATATGAGGACAGCAGGTACACACCTTTGAGTATACATGCAGATCTGCAGTAACACACATGTACAAAACTTATACAAAAGTTCATTCCAATCAGGTATATTAGCTGGAATGCGTCCTTGTGGTATAATAATTTTTATATCTGAGCTCTTCACCGCTGAGTCAAAGACTCAGGTGTATGGATGCCTCCATCACTACTATACTTGCCATCCAAGTGCATCATCGGAAAATGGTAAGAGCATTTGTGCAGAATAGTAAATATTATATACTAAGATTCTTGCCTAACGGCCCTCTGTGCTAATAACAGAGATTATTTGCTATGATGATGCCTGTCACTTGAAACGATTTGCTCGAAATCCAGCAAGGGCTAATCTAACAACTTGTGCGACACAACTGGCATCCGTGGAAATGGCTGTTGACAAAATACATGTAAAGGGCCACACAGATGCATGTTGTAAGGCAAATTTCCAATTCTAATGAAGGTAATTTGCATTTTATTTTTTTAATTACTCATTGTTTAAGCCCTTTCATCACACATTATGTAGGTTGATACTGAAGTATGTGAGCAGGTCTTTTCATGGCTCTCTAAATATGCATATATCACCCGCAACATGAACCAACACACATTTCTGTTCTTCCTAATATACATATGTGACATGCACAATATAAGGGAACTGAAAAAAGTTACAGAGTGGAGGCTTTTTATAAAACAAAAGTTGATCATCTTAATTAATTCATTAGTGTTCAAGACAATTAATATGTATGCTCATTTATTCATCATAAAATTAGAAGTTTATAAACAAACCTGTAACATAAATCATGCATTGAATTTCACACAGCTCTGCCGTAATGGGATTGTTTGTAATAGAGAATCACATGGTATACCATGGTACAATGGTACAGGACGGGACAGAGGGATTTATATACAGTAGTAAGAACTCTGTATGGTACGTAATGGGATTGTAATATAGTGTCCCATGGTGTACCATGGTACAATGGTACAGGACGGAACAGTGGGATTTATATACTGTAGTAAGAACTCCGTATGGTACGTAATGGGATTGTAATAGAGTATCCCATGGTGTACCATGGTACAATGGTACAGGACGGAACAGTGGGATTTATATACTGTAGTAAGAACTCTGTATGGTATGTAACGGGATTGTAATATAGTGTTCCATGGTGTACCATGGTACAATGGTACAAGACGGAACAGTGGGATTTATATACTGTAGTAAGAACTCTGTATGGTACGTAATGGGATTGTAATATAGTGTCCCATGGTTTACCATGGTACAATGGTACAGGACGGGACAGATACAAATGTAATTAATTTAGGTACTTAAACTACTGATATCATAGGTACAATAATTATTACTATAAAAGTTTAACTCAACTCATTAGACTCCTCTTTCTTTTGGTGACACTTGGAATGGGACTATTTGGTTTCCTGTATAATTATAATTACAGAATATTATGTATCATACACCTCCATGATGTGTTTGTCACCGGTCATTATTAAAAACCAACTTCAAAGAAAATTTGATCTTCCTTGAGGGAAAAACAACAAGCATATATGCATCAAACTATCAAGCATACATGTACATGTATATAAGTTGATTGAAGAGGCATATGATTATTGTCCTAATTACTATTAATAGATTCAATATTAGTACTGATAATAAAAATATACTATATCTTAATCTACATGTTCATGTATATAGGTTTGTAATGGATATACAGTTATCCTGATAACTATTCACTGAACTGAGTATATTGATCTATTACTTTGTATTCTTTAATAGTTTATGAACACAAACTGAACACATGAAATGAAAATCACAATAAAATGACAATGAATAGTTTTCTTGCTCCTACAGCAAGAAAACTATTATTATATTAATAATATATAGAATACTGAGACATGAGGAGATTGAAACATTAATGGAATAAAAATTAATGTCTTCAGTAGCTCATGAAATATCTAATTTGAATAGAAAGCAGGCCTAAGAACTCACTTATAAAAAGAAGAATCGTAGGTAAGGATGTTGGAAATGTTGTCCACTCACCAATAAGAGTTTATATTCTGAATACCAAAAGTTTCATTCCGGGTACTGTGAATCCTGCATGGGAACGAGACTTCTGAATGCAATCATGACCAGCCACACCCTCGTGATTGTTGAAGCGCAGTAATTGATAATCAGCATTTCACATACTGTATATCGGACAGCAGTCAAACCTGCAATCTCGATCTACATCAAAAGTAGTACCAATATAATTGTTTCTACTTCATACTGATTATGCTTAGCTGTCTTTATAATATCAAGAACTGAGATAAGGTGCTAATTCAGACAATCACAAAACCATCAAATTGAATAAATGTGTAAAGCTATTTCAATTTATATAAATCTATATTATATCTACGTACATGCAGTTCATGCTGCCCATCCATCATTGTCCTGAATATTAGAATCACCAACTTTCTTTCATCGAGTAGTATTTCTTAGAGATGATGTCTACTCTCTATTTCACTTACTGCACAAGTACCCTGAACCGACACAGCAGTTCCTCTAGATCTCTGCACTACCACTGAGATTATCTCTAATAATTATCAATAATAGTCTATCTCACTAGTCACTGATCATGACTTCAGGTGGTGACCCAACATCTTGGGAAGTGTAGTGTTTCATACTACTAACTCCTGATATCTCAACCGCTCTTGTGAATAATAATAACAATTATTTCATATTTTATTATAGTATAATTGCAAAAATTATAATAGCACCACCTAAGGTATATCCATCAGGGATAATAATAATATCCATCAAGGCTAATAAAATCAATCATGAGGGCTAATAATATCAAATTAATACATTAGGAGGGCTAATTATTACATTATGAGTGCTTATTACATTAATAATTTGATTTATTACATCATAAAGGCTAATTATGACATCTGAGGGCTAATGATATCAAATGATGCACCCGCTTCAAGAACCTTCACCCGTCAATATACTGGAAAATGTTTGAAACCTTTATAAGTAAATATTGGTCTCGGGGGTTATAAGCACAGCTTTTTGTATTTCGCTTTATATGTATGGGTTAAATGGAAGTGGTTTGTTTAATTTTAGGTCCCTCCCAACCTTGTTTGCATGCTTTTTGGGTTTTGACGTCCCTACGTCTTAATCCATGTTTCTTGAAAATGTTTTTATTATTCTTTGTGCATTGAAATGACGTTCCACAACAGAAATAACAGTTTCATATGCACAGGAAACCATTATGATACAGTCTGTTTTAATTTATATCCACTGGTAACTGATAGGAGCCAGTTGTATAGAGGTACAGGTTACACTTATATTCAGTGAGAATACAATTAGACAAGGCAAAAATAACACAGTTTCTCAAGTTGTATAACACACCATTGACTTAACAAAAATTAAAAATTATATCAGCAAAATGAAAATTGTTTATACAAAATACTAACTACTAAAGCTACAAAAGCTACACAGCTGAAAAATACTAGTCTATACAAATGCATCGTCTATATTACATTAAAAAATAATTTTAAAAAAGGAACGAAATGTTACAATGTATTAATGTCTTGTAGAACTTGTTCGATCGTAGGACGGGTTTGGGGATCTTGAGTTGTACAACGTTCTACGAGTGATTTGATGGAAGGCCACTGTATACTTCGAATTTGTTGTCTTCTCTCAAATACAATAGCAGATGGTAGACGACGGGTAACCATTTCCGCAAACAGGATACCAAAACTGTAAACATCCATTTTAGGAGAATGAAGATTTGGAAATTGAGCTTCAGGAGCAGCATATGCAGGACTACCAGGAGCTACTGTACGAACATCTTGAAGAAGATTGGCAGATCCATAGTCAGACAGTTTCCCCTTCCATTGTCCACTTCCTGATCGTTCTAGGAGGACATTGGCACTGCTAACATCACGATGAAGGATTGGATGGGGTTTCCATAAGTGAAGGTAGTTAAGTGCAGATGCTACACCATGACCAATATTTAGAATCTGAGGCCGTGTCAGGGGGGTCTTCTCCAGTTCTTTACGAAGACTGGTAGGCATGAGCTCTGTCAATATCATGGGATTACCAACTCTAGTGGCTCCTATAAATTGAAGGAGGTTAGGATGACGAATACGAGAGGCAATATTCATTTCTCTAGAGAAGAGTCCAAGATTGTATTCTGATAGAATCACCTGATAAAGACATTTTACAGCTACCTTGGTACCTCTGAATATACCAACCTTCACTTCACCCCATCCTCCTGTTCCAAGAATCTCCTGTGTCATTTGTACTTCTTCCTTCTGGATTACCCAATGAGGGTTTTCGAATTCTGCACGAAAATGACGATTCTCCTCTTGCAGTTCCTGAACTCTTGTTTGAAGCTCTTGTTTATCTTGGCTAATTTGCTATAAGAGAATAATTATATTAATACAAATGAGACTAACTGATTTAGGCAAATACATATTAAACATGCTAGAATATACACAACACAATATTTATAATTATAAATTATAATTAGAGTAGAAATTTCAATTCTGAAACTAGTCTATGTATGTATACATAGTGGAAATGGGACTTATGACACTTTTATTAAACTCCAATGTCAAATGGTTTTACTGTGTTTGTTGGAAAGTGGATATAATACAATACCCAAAATAATTACATCAATACTATGTTAATACTACTGTGATAATATTTATTATTAGAAGGGAAACAATGGAATTGTGGAAATGGCGGAAATTGTTAGCATAATCTCATATGGTATAAAAAGTATGTTATGTGTACTGTTATTGTTAGGATTATATTTTGTTCTCACTCAAGCATGACATTATTGTATTCTGTGGTTTGCATAAGTATTATGCTATTTAGAATGCATAATATAGGCATTTCCACTAAGTCAGCAATTCCGCTGTTTCTCTTTGCCCTTATTATTCTTACTGATAGTTTCATACTTGTGTTTGGACTTGTGTCTCTTGTAATTGGGCTTGTGTCTCTTGGAAGTGGACTTGTGTTTCCTGTAACTGCACTTGTGTCTCTTGTAATTGGACTTGAACCTCTTGAGTTTGGACTTGTGACTCTTGTAACTGGAATTGTACCTCTTGTAGTCTTGTGTTAGATCGTCTCATTTCTTGTTGGTGACTAATGGCTTCTCTTCTTGTCTGGGTTGTCTCTTTGCGTGACGCTTCTAATTGTATTTTTAGGAAACGAATTTCTTCTCTCAATTGTATCACCTCTTCCTCTTGTTCTCCTGATGATAAAGCTAGATGTCCACTTCTTTTTATCATGTTGAGTACTTGTCCCTCTTTCTGTATCTCCTTCAGTCTTCTCTGGTAGTCGTCATTGTTAGTGGTCAATTGTGTCATGTCCCATACATGTTCCACTAACCACTCATCATTAGTATACACTACATGTATTAAATATCATATTGTCAAATAGGATATAAATAATGTAATATATTCAAGATTTGTATTATAACATGTAATTAATTTATGACATGTATCTGTTTTAAACTGAGAGGTTGTGAATACAACTGTTTAAGAATTTCAACTTCATAATTATAATTATGTGTATTCACAATACACTAACAATACAAGAATGTGACATGTACTACATTTAAAAGAGGTAACACTTATTAACAATATCACATCACTGAACAAGTTAGTACATATTATATAAAATACTAATTAAACATAACTTATACTATATGGCTTCAGGTAACCAATAATAACATGTTTATATAACAAACAGTATATATCATCAAATAATGAATGAACAGTATACTTATACAGGATGTTCATTAGATTAGAAAATCAGGAATGATTAATATTCACAAATGTCATGAATTTTTCATTTAATACACATTATAGTCTATATCCAGTGATATGAAATAATAATTATACAAATGAGAATGTGTGGAAATGTGTATACTAACCAAGTTCAATAACATGTGTGTCACTGATTGGATTACTAGCAATGCTTCTATTTCCTCCAAACACAACAAGTAGTACATTTGTTGGACTAATAGCAAGTGATGATAAGGAGTGGGCATATCTCTTAGTTACATTATCTGGTAAGTGTATCTGTAGAATTACAATACATTGTTATGTATATATATATGACTTCATTATTACAAGAAAATCACAACACATGTCTATAGTATTTCTAAATCATTATATCAGGTGAATATCACATGTATGTCACAGGATATTGAAAACAGAAGCTTTAAGACTATTAACTTAGACACACAGATATATAAATATTAGTGATATCCTGTTTATAATATGGATTGTGTCTAATTAGCTAAACAACAAACAAATTTGTTACATGATTGTAGATATATGTATACTCCTCACACTTTATACAACAGTCTCAAGATTGTGTTGACATTACAAAACAAATAAACAAACAAATCATACATCAATTTAGTACTACAGAAAAATGTGTTATGTTTGTCACATGATCATCAGGTGATCATAATAACAAATGCATAATACCTTTTGGTGTTTGTTGTGCTTAACATCCATCACCCAACAATCATTCAGTGTATTCAAACCATTACCCAGTCCTCCTATTGTTATCATTATCTCTTGAACACAGCCACTAATTACAGTGGATGCATGTTCATACCTCCCCACTGGATATTCTCCTACTGGTTTGTGTATTATCTCCCAATTCTATAGAAATATAATAACAGTTCATATAACATGTATCACTCACAAAACATGATCAATTATAAATATACATGTACAACAATTATACAATATATTATACACAATAGTCACTAGTATAATTATTAATCATATCTTAAGGTCACTATTGTTTGCATGTACTTAATTTAGCAATTTTCATGATATCCAAATTTGGCTGGTATTAAATTTAGCAATTTTGCTGTGAACCAAAATTTTTTTTTCATTTTTGGGATACACAATCAACCAAATTTCTACACAACACAGTGCACTAAATATGTTGTAAGCAGTGCAATAATCATAGCTATATGATTACAGACAAACATACTACATGTGGGTGTTGACACTGACCACTGCACTTTCAAATACTCATCTTGGTGCTTTCCGACAACTAATGATGGATGTATTTGGTGTCTACGACTTTGTTAGAAGCTCCTCTGTCTAATTATGTAAGTTAAAGTCTGTGTTGTGTAAAATGTGGAAGTTATACAGGTACATTTTGAACTATGCACGTTCTACACTCTGTAGTACGCAAAATCTTGAATAAAATTCAATTTAAACGGTAATTAAATATTCATTGAAATGATTGTATAAATGGTGTACGGAACAGTTAATATACTGGTAAACAAGAGCACAATTATTCTGTTCCATAACCACACCCTCCAATATTATACATAAAAATGCTGACAGAGGGTGTGGTTACAGAACAGAATAATTGTGTCAACACAACTGAAATTCTCTGTACAATCAGTTTCGTACTACTGTTGTTCCACAAAATGAAACGTTAAATTTATTTTGACTTATATTGTAGGTAAGGGTGTGGGCATTGCCCATTGGACTACAAAATGTTTAAGCAGTCACGTTGCTCACTTCCTGCTCATAGAAAAGAATAAATTGTACATCAATAGCTTTCTTAAAAACTCTTCTTTCCAGCAAAGTAAGTTAGAAACTCTAGTTTTATAAAACAGAACAGTTATAAAGTTGAAAAAAGTTAGTTATTACATGCTCCGCCCATGCATGTTATCCTTTATAACTATTACTAATTACATTCAAATTAATGTTAGTATTTAATTTAGCAATTGTTTTTTAATTACTAAAATTTAGTACGCGTAAACAATAGTCACTTTAAGATAATTAAACTGATACAGAATACTGAATTGTATCATAATAAGTCATTTCTATACATTTTATCAGTAATTCATAACAAGTGTAGTGATTATTAGTGTATGGATAGGGGATGAGGGTTTCTGTATATAAATGAACATATGATGTGTATGACTTAAGATATTGAAGAAAGTAAGTTCCTTGAGTTGAGACACACACGAAAGAGACTTTGTCTGAAGTAGACAAATGAAAATTTTCGTGAATAAAACATTCATGATCACATAGATCATCACGAAAACCATGAGTTTATTTCATCACAAAAAGTTCGAGCGGTACAGTATTGAGGGTAAAACATAAACTATATTGAAAAAAATTAAAATCATTGTGACACCAACTTTTGATCCCTTCCTCTCCACTCCCATAATGTCACATGATGAAAAGAGTTAAGTGTCTTTATCACTAATTAAACTAATGATCATCAGGATGTCATACACTCACACCTCTACCCCATATTGTCACAATAATGTTATGAGATTACCCCTAAGTAGATTATTATAGGACTATATAACAAGTATTTTCTTAATATTATACTTGATTGTTTTATTGTTATTGTTGTAGTTATTAATGACTACATGATTATCAGTTTCGTATTATATTAACTATAATTATTATACTCACTAGTTCATATCCAGTTATAGTAGCTATGTATATTACATCACTGTATAATGCATCAGGAGTTCTTCCTCCATATAGAAGTGCTCTACTTCCGGATAACGATAAGAGAGTAAATTCATAGCATGGTGGAGGTCGTCTACCAGTGACATTTGGTGTAATCCATTTCCCTAAAGATAAAGATAGTAACACTGATTATCATAGGTATAACTAGGAAGTGTACGGTTGACTTAGTATTGTCTCACATATACACACTCCATGAAGTATTAATAAGTTCATAACATGCACAGTACTATATAGTATCACTAAATTCACTGTATATAGTATAATAGTATTGTATGCCTGTGGTACCTATAAACTATACATTGAATGACGGAAGGACAGACTTCTCTTATTTGTGGTTCAGTTTTTAGGGAAGGGCTAATGATCTAGATTACTATCATAATAAACATCACACAATAAAATTATTAGTTCTAATGATTATGTTATGTTTCGTATTCATCATAAATATCAAAACTATAATCAAACAACACATTATAATTATGATAATTTATAATTATTATGAGTCATCTTCACACGAATATACTGAATATGATATTTGATAGTATGATACAATGATATACTCACCAGTTGTAATATTAAATATATGTGACTCATTGGTTCTGTCATCGGTATATTGTGCTCCAGTTTGTTTGTACGTAGGTGATCCTACAAAATATCCTCGAAAACATCCACCAACTACTAAAAGAGACTCTTCATTCTTCTCTGTCCGAAATGAGATCATACCACTATAGAATTTCTTCACAGGGGCACTTTCATGTTCACTTGTTGTATATAAGACTAAATTTTCTACATTTAAAGAAGATAAGCTGTTGTGACGGCAATAATCATGACCACACCAGCCTCCGAAATAATATATGTTGTTCCTAATTGTACATGATGAATAACCAGATACTCCTATAGGAGGATGTCCAGATGTATTTTGTTGACTCCATAAACCTGTATATACAGAAAAGTGAATTAATGTATCTTCACCGTGTTCATTATATTAGTGTATTATAGTTTATTATAATATGTAATATGATAATTATCAAGAATAATATAAATATATTTACTACAAGCCATTAAAGGGATCATAATTATATATGTTAGTCATGAGTGATCGAGGTTGATGATCATTGCATCCATGTTCCCAATCCAGGGTATTCTCAGTCTTAGGATTTATCAGTTAGAGATTCAAATCTATAAATCTAAATCATCATCCTCCCACTTCACTCACCTACCCAGAGGTACATTTATGTAATAGATGAGGACTGTTAACATTATTGTGAGTACATATTCATAATGAAATTAATTCTTATTGATATTCATAAGACCACACTCATGACTAACATACTTTTCCTAACTGCTTGTCATGTGACAGTTCCCTTGAAACAAAATCCTCACTTAGTACAAATAACTATTTTTATTAATTAATTTAATTTACAATAACTACAATATAAATATTATGATAACTACAATATAATATTATATATATGAAAATAATATTTATATTGTACTGTTCAGTTATTATCATGGATTATATAGAGATTAATATGTGTTGAGAACATTGAGTGGGCATATCAAAGACACCGACAGGACAATACAGTACATATAGACCATAGTGAAGTGCAATATTTTGATACTGCCCACCCATATAACCACATCCCACCCAAAGTTAATGAAAGTTTAGGAAAGAGCTGCTTTTTTCTTCACTTGCCTGCATTATGTCACAACCTACCCATTGTAACAATTGCGTCGTAAGTATAGAAGCCAATTGCATAATTGTTGGTGTATTTGATACACCTAAACAATTGCAACAGACTAATTATTATACGTCTGTGAGGGCAGTATCAGGAATACATGTACTCGTTATTGCTCCAATTTGAGCTGTTGGGCTCTAAATGAAGAACTGCTCTCATGCATGTATTCCTGATACCGCCCTCACAGGTGTATAATACCTAACACGAGACACATTATTACTATATTACAATATCCTGTTATTATTGTACTATACTATTATATAGTATATGAAAGGTGTTTGATGTATATGACATGTGTATAATACATGTGTGATATACTATTAGTATGTAAATGACTGGTATTTAATACATGTGTAGTATAGTAACTATACTAGTACATACATGTATTTAGTAATAAATCCTACTAAGTGTGTCAGTACTGCTGCCTTCAGCCATTTTGTAAAGGAAACCAAACAAATTTCATACTCTTGTCTCCAGCTTCAACCATCATGTGAGAAGTCATTATTGATTTTATAGTAATTTCTTGGTTGTGATGAATCATCATGTAATATTAGCTATATTCAAGTGAATATTTAGTGTAACATCAGGGACTAGTTATTTTCCCATACTCACTATGTATCAAAACTTAATGGTAGACATGCTTATAAACAATGTCAGCTCTTTTCCAAGTTGAAAAGTTAACAAACAATTTTTTCTAATACACAAAACTTTCCAAACATTCATCATGTTCTGTAGTGGTATAGATCTACTTTCATAGCCATGATTTGCCACAAACATTGATAATGAATAGTAATCATGAATAGAAGACTTATTGAAATCTTCTGTCTGAGGAAAATGGTTTCCTCCACATTTTCAAATAACACATCTAGTTATATGAAATTTGATCACATGACAGTATACATGTACTTCAATTCTATTGGAGTATACAATTTTCGGTATTCTGAGTCAGCACAGTCAGGAAATTGTTATAAAGTCGCTTGACCTTTCTCACATGGTGTGTGAGGCTGGGGAAGAGACTAGGAGGAATGATAATTACATCTACAAAATGGCTGTCCAGTAAAACGTTGCTTGAATTTGCTCAAATTCCTTTTAATTATAATTCAAGTCATGGTATATACCTATTGCATGTCTTGTTCTGAGAGCTACCAGTAGAACTCAACAGTGAGTTGAAAATGGATAGACATTAAAACGCTTTCTTCATTCTAGCCATGTAAGTTAGAATCCTGAGTCTTCTAACATTTGAGAGTTAGAGATTACAAAAGTTTATTCACTAACACATAATTAGTTTTTGCAGTTAAAATCTACTTACACACTACTGTATTTCCAGTGTCTCTCAGAATGAGACATACTATAGCTACATACTAGACCCTCCTATATGATAGAGTGTGAGGGGTTGGCTACACAAGGTTACATCTATTTATGTTGAATATTAAAAGTTGTACATATATTAGTAGTGTAATCAGACTTACCAGTTTCTATATCTAATATCTCAATAACTGAAAGAGATAGTCTCTTCTCCTCACTCTCATGAACTATTGGTAGATCTTTCTGTCCTCCTCCCCAACAGTATAGTTTTCTTTCTATTATTTCTGTGCAGTGTCCATATCTTGCTTTTGGTTCATAATAATCTGTAGAATATGATAATTATCACAAGTTTGCTATTACTACAATTAACTAAACATACCTTTTCCTACATATCTAGTGGCCATTCTACAAGATGATGGTTAGAAATTTGTTTACTGTTTTCAGTGACAATGTCACAATGGCAACGCATTTTAATTATAACATCATGTGATATTTAATTAACTATGAATATTGTTATAATCTATATAATTAGAAATGTGGGTGGTGAATGCTACTAAAGTGAGGTATGTATACATTTACTCTACTATTATACTGACAGTGTATATAAGTGTATATTAAGATATTTAGTAGTGTGTTTTATAGAGGTGAGAGTGGACCTGGAATCCTTCACCCTCATCTCTAACTAGTAGTATCCAGACTTGATTGATTAGTGCCGCGGTGTCAAGTGTCACTGCCGGAAGTAATCGCACAACATTTAGATTTCCCAAATGCCCTGTTGAGGATGGTACATTTGTAGTTACATGTCTATATTTCCCTTCCTACCTGTTGAGATACAAAGTGAATATGAGTAGATATCATTGAGTGCATACTATTCCATATGAAACTATTGTTTTATAGTATATGTATAGGATATATTCATCACACCGTACCAGGGAAATAAGACCTGCTATATACATTTTATATAATACATGATTATGTGTATGTGTGTTTATGAATGTACCATGTTTCATACATTGGAATAGTGTTAATATTCAAAACATATAAGGATGTATATATGCTATGATACATGTACATGTATATAAACTATGTATGCATGTATTGCTTTGTGTATGTATATAATTATGCATGTACATGTATGTACATGTATGTATGTATATATTAATGTACATAAATCTATATTAATATATACATACATACATGTACATACATGTACATGCATAATTATATACATACACAAAGCAATACATGCATACATACATGTACATGTATACAATTATACATACTTACATAAATATATTATTTACATGTATGTATGTATAATTGTATATTATGTGTTCTTAAATTCTTATAGTCAACATTTCAAGGTGTGTTATATAGATTTATGTGTTGTGTCATATTGAGTTGGGTATAGACATGTTCACTATACATCTCATTTCATCATTAGTAAGTAACATCCACTAACCACATCCATATAGTGGCTATTGGCTAATAGCTGGCTACTTTACCTGAAATATATTCCCACATTTCTACAAGGTCCTTTAATTAACCCTTAGAGGACTGATATCACATACATGTATATGTGACAATTGACCCCTGTGCAGTTCAAAATATGTTACTAGCATTACGAAGATCATGTCTGTCTATCCATCCATCCATCCATCCATCCATCCGTCTATCCATCCATCTGCTTTACATCCATTCATCCATTCATCAACCTATCCATGTCTGTCCATTCATTCATCCTTCCCGATGTGTCTATCCATCCATCCATCTGTCTATCCATCTATCCATCCATCCATCCATCTATCCATGTTTGTCCATCCATTCATCCATATACGTCTGTCCATCCATGCATCAATTTATTCATCCATTGACCTACCCTTGTCTGTCTATCCATCTTTTCATCATCCATCTACATGTATCCACCTTTCCATTCATCCATCTATGCATCCATCTTTACATCCATTCATGTATTATATCGTTCCATCTATCCATTTATCTTTACATCCATCCATCTATTTATTCATCCATCCATCCATCCATTCATCCATCCTCTGTCTATCCATGTCTCTCCTTTCAACCTGTTTATTTTCCTACTAGTATGATGTGTGATAATCCAACATATTAAAGAGGACCATACTCAGGGGCGTACCTGGAAGAAAATTGACGGTAGGGCCCCGGAAGTAGGCGTGTTCAGTTTGTTATTAATAGTTATAATTTTATACAAAAGTATTAAGGCAACACTCTTTTCCTTCGAATTCTGTCTTCCAAACAAATACTGTCCATTAGATTATTCTCGATGGATAAAAGTGTGATATCTGTGAGTCTCTTCTCAGTCATTATTGTTCTCAAATAAGTTTTAATTCTCGGAAAACGATCGCTCACATCACAACGTGGTTTGGTTATTACGACGTGGTTAATGGTTATTACAAGTATGCATAATTATGAATATAATTATTATACAAAACAATTAATAATGAATATAATTATCAATAATCAGTTTGATCATTGATGCCCGGGCCCAGGTACGCCACTGACCATACTTCCATGTGGTAGGCACATATGAATATAAAAACTACTGGGCTTTATTTAGAAACACCAACAATATATAGTGGTAATTGTACATGTTGATATGTATTATACCTCTTTGTATATTAGTGACCATCAAATATTTTGACTTGTAATCAAATGCCTCATTTGTAATCACTTGTTATTAAACCAGTTAATTATTATAGCTAGCCAATGAAATTTTTTTTATATTATAAATGAATGCACTAAAGTGCAGACACTCGCCAGCTATTACTAAACAGCATGGCTTTAAAACAACTTCGTCTAAGTAACTTGTGGTATTATTGACTTAGCTCTCAAAGATCTCTTCTAAAAACATAATCATTTCGTATTTATACTTAAATATAGAATAGCCGTCTATCTTACATACATTATAAGGGCTACTATAATTGGACAGACATACAAGATACTACAACCATTAAACAACACACTACAACAATTACAACAATATGAATGTCAAATACTATATACAAATAATATTATATGCAAAACAATCATTACTAATTATTATTGTAAGTCATATTCCACATAACTCATTGCAATAGCCAGGAACACACCATTCGTATCATCACTAGGAAGTCGGTAGTACATCATGAATATGCAAATTATGGGGATAGAGAACTAGCGAATTTCTGGACAAAACTTCACAAATAGCTGTATAAATACTCGTTAGGACGATAGACAAAGCCCAAGAAACAAAGCTTCAAAGAAACAGAAGTTAGTGTTTCAGTGTTTTCTGCTGACATCAGCAAAAACGATAAAATTTCAAGATGGCGACAGATCGACGAGAATTTACACAGCTGTTTCTCTGCAATATACCAGTATTCTGCAGATATGCTCAGAATACAGTAAGACCTTGCAGTTGTGGAGATCAAGCGGTAACACACAGACACACACACACACAGCCACACCCACACACACACACAAGAAGACTACTATAACCCTTCGCCTACACGCTCAGGTTAATAACAATTATATGATTATATACATATACATGTACATGATGGCTCACAGAAAATGGCCAAAATTTTAATATTGTTCTATTCAATCATATTGATATATTTTTAATAATAAAATGATTACAGTAACCCTTTGCTCTACATGGGTGAGGGTTAACTATGATAATTAATATTGTGTTGTGATACTGTTCAATACATGTAGATATATATATGTTATAAAATTAAGTTTAATGAATAACAGATGTTATAAAGGATTTTAATCTTCACACATAACATGTACATATACTTGTTTATATACATGTTGATCTGTTCAAAACTCACCGCAGTAAACCATATTATCATTAACAGTTTCATCCATTCTCGTCATACTGAAGAATTATGGACACATATGCATATCAGCTTTGAAGACACATATTCCACAAAAACTGTGCCGTGTTAAACACGAATGCAACATGTGAGTTTGACCAGACCCTCTTCTCACGTAGCGTGTGAGGGGGTGGCCTGGCGAGACTAATTTCATGTTTAGTTTGTATGTCTGTTAATCTAGCTGTCCTGTCTGTTTCATTGTATCTAGGGTTTCATTTAAGGCGAGGTGCCATTTGTTGCTTTTACCATAATCTCATCCTATCCTTATTGGAGGTTACACCATGTAAGTTGCCAATACCAGTAATTTCATTTACTCCTGTTAACTATAGGTCTTAATTCCTGTCAAGTGTATTAATGGCCAACTTTGCCATCAACATCTCATGAATATTATTTTGTGGTTCATTTAGGGTAGGGTTAGGGTTCCCTTGTGGTTAAGGTTCAATCAGTATCAAAGTGATCTTAGTCTTTGATGGCAATCTTGGACATCACTTGTCAAGTGACTCCAAATTAATGTCGTTCTTTCATAAAGTATATGTAAATGGACCAGAGGGTATAAGTTCTACAAGTAGCATGCCCATAAACTCTCTTATGCAGTTGGTATGCACAATTAACAATAATAACGAGCGCCGTCGGGACGGGACCCTCGCCTACGTGGCAAGGTAATACAAACTATAATTTCGAAATATAATATGCTAAAAGATTATAATTATCATTGCTCGTTTGTATGGTCATATAATAATGAGAATGTTTACTTCAGATTGTTTAGTTTGTGTATAAAACATATTAAGTTATAAAACCGTACTGGCATGTTAGTTTTTATAATAATATTATAATAGATATAGATATATATATATATATATATATTATATATAAATTATATAAACTAACATGTCACTACTTATTACTTAGTATGATTATACTAGTCTCTTCCTTGTCTATACTATAAGTCTTACATTTTAGTCTCTGTATTATCTGAAAGAAGAAAGAAAGATCCTCAATTCGTCTTGTGAAATATTCCACAAAGACAGCATAGATAGGTCCTCAAAACTGCTGACGTTCGAGTAACGTGCACAGCACATGACTTTGAAAAATTGAAATAGGTGGAGTTTGAAAGTAATGGAGAATGCTTGGAGCCTGTACTCGATGTTGTAGCAACCACTACCCAAATTTTGTTTGCTTTTATGTAGTGCTTTGCTAGGGATAGTCATGATACAGGAGTAGTTATGTTTTGATGTGTCCAGATGCCTCCACGAGTCTTCTCAAGTCTGGAAACAGTAACCGTGAGTTATAAACATTGTGATAACTTTATAACCGAAAGGTTTAAGAAGAATTCCTACGTTATTTTTTTTCCTTGTATAATTTGAAGTCTACCAGTACCCCTTTTGAAACGTCAATGTTTTTATTTTTCCAGAAAAATTGCTAACACACACACAGACACACAGACACACAGACAAAACGATTACCGTACCCTTCCGCCTACGCTACGCGGCGAGGGTAATTATTACTAATACTGGGATCAATAATTATTAATGAAGAATCTTGTCGACTTCAAATTTAGAAGCAACAATGAATACAATTTGATGTGTACTGCACATCAGTGCTAAGTAACATGTGACACAGTAACTAAAGTATAGAATTACCAATTGAAGTACCTAAAGACACACCTATTAATTAGCATTCATGATTAATCAATTAATTTCGTGATAATCGATTTTAAAATTCCGCTAAATTCCCAGCCCTAATTATTATACTTGAAAGAGGCAATGCAATTACAGAGGTTAGTATCGTAGAGTGCGGTAAAGAATGTAATTAATTAGAGGTGTGGTTTATAAATGGCTGGACTTTTTCTTTGAAAAACACAGTATGAAATAATACATATGTACTACATTATATAGTTGTAAGATTGTAGATTATACTGTAATTCTATATGTACTATATTTTAATATCATAATGTTAATAACTGAATGTACACACCCTTATTGACATACATACCTTAATACATGGAATTTAGAATATACATTTTGTTTTCAGAGCAAACCATGTACAATCTCAATAATCAGACTGTTTCCACCTATTGGGTCTCATCAGCATGGTATATCCCAAAATCACATGACATTGTTACATTGAACAGAATGACACATAATGTATGTTACAATTAAATTTATTGAATAGAGTAATATCTAGTATCATGTCTACTACCTCCAGTACTACAAGAGGTACTATTAAAACTGGAGGTGTTATCATTTTACATATACACATACATGTACATACATACATACATGTATATACATGCATCCATTGGTCTTATAGGTACAACATTAATACTGTCTAAATATCCACATCATATACAGTATCAGTATAGTATCCAAATCACATATAGTATCATTTGTGTCAAAACTGAAGCAACAGTTCATATACATGTATGTACATACGTTCATGTATGTAATATCTTATAAGCTAATTACTTATTGACTGGTTAATTTTAGTTGCAATAGGAGGATTTCCAGGAGCTTCTGGTGGCGGCTTCTAGCATCTAAACAAGACAGGCTTATTCAGGAGAGGTGTTTCTTTAAGGATATATGGTGTGTATGTATGTATGTATGTACATGTATGTATGTATGTACATTACCTAAAATCTTTCCCAAATTTTGACCTTTTGTCGGACATATGTAGAGCTCCATGTTTATTTGTGTGCATAGGAGATAATTTTATCTTTAACCATGAGGATGACGTTACATAGCCAATTGACAGAGAAAAAGGGAATCCAAACAAATAAAAAGTAAATCAGACGAAAGTAATCAAAACTATATATGTATGTATGTATCAGTGTTTTTGATAAGCTCATATGGCACACCATTGGCCCAAAGCACTTCTTATTTCGCACTGCACAGTTATCTCTTTGGGCCAATAGAACAGTTAATTATATATATAATTATATTGTCACTAACAGCAATAACTTTTTGTTAATACAAGGAGCTTATGAGTGGTGCAAAGTGGTGAGAAGGAGCTTCAAACTGCACTAACCATCTGTTGTCGAACACTTTCAGCAAAACTCCAAATATGGTCAAAAGGCCATGTTAAATATAAGTTTTCCAAAGTGGGTGGGAATCATAGTCACAAACAATGTTAAACGAACTCGTGCAGGAGAACAGTCAAGCCACAGTCTGAAGCTAATTCATCGTTTAGTAGAGATGGAATTGTGATCAAAAGAACCAATGCACAGATATCTGGGATGGCAGTGATTCGACAACAGATGATTTGCAAAATATACTGAAGTCTGATGCACTTTTGCACCACTTCGTGGAAGTCATGAGCTCCTGCTAATACAAATGTATGACTATATCATACCGTAACTCCACCTCTCAATCACTGTTATTCATCATTATTTCATCTATCTTTTTGAATATCTGAATGTTTACTTGTCATTAGAAATAGCTTACTGTGTTGTTGTATGTTTGTTTAGGACAAGAACCTCAATCTTTTATTCTGTGTTCGAACCTCTAAAGATGACTACACAGATTGAGCAACGATGGTCTCGGTGGTGATTTTATCATTAATGATTACATGTTCAGTTTCTGCACATGCACAAACAATAATTGAATGCCACAATTTGAATTGAAATACCAAAAATGTGACTTATAATAATTTTTAAAAAGGGACACAAATAATTTTGATCAAGCACTGCTAGTCACTTGTCATTCAACCATTTTGTACAGGATGTGATGAAGCTTAATAATAGCTCTTCTTGGATACTAAATATCATTGAATTCCTATCGAAGCTTTAGATACTTTGGAACATGAGCCAAATAGGCTCAACAATGGTGAATGTGTGTGCTATTGGGAATACATTTTTGAGCCAACTAACAAACATTTAATGCTATTAATGACAATATAATCATAGATAACTGTCAATGGTACTCCTTATGACCATATAAAAACACTGCTTCCTATACAAATTGTTGGAATACGGAGAGATAATATGTAAGCATTTGATCAATAAGGAAAGTGTCCCTTTTTGGAAATTATGTAACAAGTAACAAATGAATATTTGGATAAATGAATATTAATTTCATAACTAATCTACATACTCTTTATTCTTTTAGATGGGTGGATTAATTTTTTATTAATGTACATAAAATTCAGAGTGAAACTACTCTAATGGTGGCCATATGAGTGATTCTTGGTGGTCGATCATGAGAGACAGCTCCATCAACTATTGAAATAGTTTGAAAGACCAAAAAGTATGAATCTCTCTGAATCATTAATCTATCTATCTGTCAATCCCCATTCATCCATCTACCGGTATCCAACAATCTACATTTACGCTATCTACATTATACCTATAATACAATATAGTACAGTACAGTGATGTACCATACATGTTCATGATATGTACATATATGTACATTAATGCTGAGAGGATTATTCAATATTGGCTTTGATGCTTTGAAGGTTCACATGTTTTTATCAATGTTGGTCTTACGTCAATTGCCTATAGAAAGCCTCCAAAACTGGATTATTGCCATATAACTAGTAGTAGTTGTGTTCCTGTTTCTACTATGATTTTACATTGCTTAACTGAGTAATATGACTTGCAGGAGCACCCAGCAACACATCCTTCAAAGTTCAAACCTTTTCTGGAACACGCTTAGCTTCAAATGCACAGCAAACTAATGAAAGTTCAAATCTTTCCCAGCCCTAGTGTACATAATTGTATAATGTATAATGCATACATTGTAAATATGCTGTACATATATTATAGATACATGTACAATTATACATGCATATGTATTATGATATATGCATTTTACAGGCCACCTTTCCCAATGGAAGTCCTCACTGTTTGAGATTCCATTCTCTAGAAATGAATATTTACAACTAGACAAGTCTTTCAAGCTATCATGTAAAATATAGTTATGATATGCACATGTCCGTCTACCTGTCTTCATATCTATTTGTCTACATGCATCATAATTATTGTATTATTATCTTTTCATCTACATTGCAAAACTTGAACTGGGAGGAATTTATATTTTTTTTAAATTATAGTACTGATTCTTAAGTATTGTCCTAATACTGAAATAACAAAATATGCAATGAGGAGTGGAAAATCCAGGGTCGACTAGCCAAGATGCATGATGATAACATTGCACCATCACCTGGTCCACAAGAAACTAAAATATAATCTAATAACAGCCGCGTGCGTGGACGATGACTTGCCCTCAAGCGCCAAGGCATCACAAAAATATCTACTAGACAGGGAAAACCCCTATAGTCTAGATGACGAAGCAAGCGTCAAAACTGCTTTTACAGTATTGGAACATTGTAGAGCACGTGATGAGGAAAGTTATGTTTCTTTTTGTCTGAAAGTGTGTTATTACCCATTGTTTTACAACTAGAAAGCTTCCTAAAGCTCATGACAGAGGCTTTGGACACTGAAATAATGATGTGGAGCGCCTGAAATGACTCTGGAACTTGCCATATCAAAAGTAAGTGAATGACTGTATTGGATGTTATATATAAGAATGTTTAGATGTAAACAAATGTTTTGCAACTTGATAAAATTTATAATGATGATTGGGAATATAGTGAATTTATATTATATTATTAGTTGTTATATTTGAAAATGATATATAAAATTTAGAATAATATATATATATATATTAGCTATGTGTATATTATATAAATATATATATATTATTATATAATTATGCAATATAAAACCACTGTGCTTCCTCAGTGGCAAAAGAAATGTCAAGATTTATTACCGTACCACTGTGTATCCCCTCTATTTGTAGGTGTTGCTAATAATTATACTATAGGTAGTGACGAAGGAACACTGTCAGTGTAAAGGGGAAGAAGTGGATGGTAAAATAATATTAGTACAGTCTACTGGTGATGTTGTAAGGTGTAATGGTGAAGGATCCTTTCATCGTTAGAGGGCTCACTGTTATCATTGTCAAAATCATCAATCTGTGCTATATATCAGTGGATCTTCAGATTCAGTATTGCTGACCATCATTTTCAAGACCTCACTTGTCTTATATCTTTGTCTTCTGTGTCATACTTATTTTACTTGTTTATAGAAATATTATTATAATAATCTAAACAGTGTAAACACACAGTAAAACCACGATAAATTTTCACGCTGATGTTTTCTTATGGTAAGCCTCTAGACTAAGTATAGATTATTTTTAGCACAAGAACTGCTGTCAGTGTTGCCAAAATATCAGGGCCGTAAATGATATCCTTCCTGGCGTCTATGGCAGTTAATTGGCTATCTATCTACCAACATGTACTTGTCTATCCACCTTCATACCTACCTACCTATCTATCTATCTTACTATTTATCTATCTCTCTCTCTCTACCTATCTACCCACCTATCATTTGAACATGTTTTCTTCAATATACAATATATAAAATCAATAAATAAATACCAATCGACATGATTATGGTCAACAATATTGTTCACAATTAGAAACTCTCGTTTTTTGAATAATCCCACAGCAGCACATAGACTATATAGTTTTGGGAGGATATGCATCTCCATCCTGATTTCAGTCACATAGATGGATAACCATTTGTTCAGTATTTCTGTTGAGCAAAATGGCGATAGCAGATCTTCATCTTCTGGATTCCCTTAGTTACAGTCTACTAACCAATCCCTCAAATGTTTAGTACCCCAATTGCATGAGCGAGCAAAGCTTTTGGCAAAGTGACAGTAGGCATAGCTTTCAGTGTCTATTTTGATGTGGTTCTGAAACGACTAGTGTTTTTTCTGGTTCAAAGACAGCAACAGACGTTTCTTTTTTGGTTCAACATTTTCTTTGTGCTTCTCAGCCATCAGCAGCAGGATGCAATGTGGATTACATAACTAATCATGCCCTGAAATTAAACTTTGGCTTCAACATCACTTAAATTCGTTATAACACCCTTGCTCATGAAATATCACATTTATAATCACCACATCCTCAGGCCTACAACCTACGGCCCTTGGATTTGGAGATTATAAACGTGATATATCACTCGCAAGGGTGTTATATCTTATAATTGTTTACATAGTATCTACTTATTTTCAAGTATCTTGTAAATTCCTTGTGGTCTTAGTTATTCCTGTGCTTAAGCATAGAGCTTAATGGAACAATTTCTATAGTTGATGATTGTTTATTGTTGGATTTGGTAAGTTAAAATGGTTTTTAATGCGTGTCAATACGACGACATATGGGGAAGTTATAACCCCAAATGATCGCAACTTCTGAACATAAATAATACTGTTGGCCTTGTATCTTCCTTTAGTACTACTTTTATCTCTGTGAAGAATAGCTGCTATGAAATGTATGTATTTTGGCAATATCATAAAGATACATATAATACTAATAAATGGAACACCTTCTTTTAAACTATTTCTGGGGAGAACCCTGTGTACATGTATGTATTTATCAAACTGGGTTCCAAAGAGACGAAGTCTGAGGTACATCCTCTACAATGAACATGCATGAAATAATGTAACTAGGCAAATGTAAAGACTGGGAAATCTGATATCACAGACTGGTTAATTCAGTGAGTATGCAACTCGCATACTCAGTTCTCGTCCCCTTTTGTGTGGAATAGGAATGTGTCTTCTGCAGTAACTTCTGAGTTCCAGCTCCACCCTTTCTGAGAGATGTGAGCTCCTTGTGCCACAACAAGTCATAACCCACTCCATAATATAGTTGACAAAAACATTCATAATTTGTAGATCTAGAAAGGGTATGAATCTACTCTTTTACTACATTTGCTTCTTATTGCTGTGTCTTATTATTTTACTTGCCATATTATTATATAGACTGCGTAATATATTAGTCTGGCGTGCGCTGCCCCAAAGTATTGGAGGGGCTACATTCGCCAAACTAAACAAGACTTATGTTTACAGTGACTGATATTTCCTATAGATTGTAAAATGAATGATACAGGTGTTAATATTCTAAATGATTGTGCTGATTAGTTTGCTCCTGATGGTAGGTCTAATAAGTATTTTGTTGAATATCCAAAATATTCGTCTTAGGACATAGCAGATGATGTTGTTGTCATTGTTGCAGTTGCAGTTGAAGGAATTGAATAAACTTTAGCAAATTATACAGAAACACAACAAGGCATGCATTTTAGCATCTGACACAAAGTAATAAAACTGCCTGAGAGTAGTGTTGTTTCAGTTCTTATGTCACATTATAGTTCCAGTTTTAGTTCTGGAACTTTCATTCCCTCAATTATAGTTCCAGTTATAGTTCCAGAACCAGATGGTTTCCTATTTATGGTTCTAGTTAAAGTTCTTGAACTGTTTTTTTCACTTTATTTGTTCCAGTTCCAGTTCCCACGTATTTAATTGTAGTTCCATGCATAATTTCAGTTTCATTGATCAAATTCATTATTTATAAGTAACTCTTGTTGTTTCTAAGCATAGTTTCACTGCTTTTAATAATCACATTGACAAAGAAGTACTGCTAACTCATGCATGCAAGGTGTTGATATTTACAGTATGTGCATAATATAATATCAGTTAAGAACATTGAATTTAGTTCTAGTTTTAGTTCCAGTACTACCTAAATTTTTTTTTAGTTCCAGTATTAGTTCCAGTATCAAAATAGAAAATGTTTTAGTTCTGGTGCTAATTCTAGTTCTAGAACTGGAACTAAACTTTAAAATGATGTACTGAAATTACTTTAAGTTCCAGTACTTAAGAACTGGTACAACACTACCTGAGAGGTATAAATAGGATCACTGCTTTCACTATTTCAAGCATAACTCCAGTTGACACTTCTTTACATTGAAACACCAATCTGATATTAAACCTAATTATCTTTAAATTTATTTCATTATCACTATATATATAGTCCTTCCACTTTCTTATAAATAGTTTTCATTATCTTAAACAGTGCAAGCTACTTGAATCTACTTAATCAGCCACAGCACTGTAATTATAAGCAAGGATTATAATTATTTGCAAAATATGCAACGCAAAGTAAATTCTTATCACTGAGTCACAATTCCTCTATTAATTATTATTATTTATTTTAAAGTTTCTCTGAGCCTACAAAACCCTAACTGCATGACCAGATTAAATGTACATGAACACAGGCAATGCTGCAGTATATACATTAAAATGACATTCCACAAGAGATATACCAATTTCGTAAGCATATATAGGAAACCATTATGATAAAATCTGCTTTAAATTTATCCACTGGTAACTGTTAGAAGCCAGTTGTATAGAGGTACAGGTTACACTTATATTCAGTGAGAATACAATTAGACAAGGCAGAAATAACACAGTTTCTCAAACTGTATAACACATCATTGACTTAACAAAAATTATAAATCATATCAGCAAAATGAAAATCCTTTATATAAAATAATAATTACGACTAATTACTAATGCTACAAAAGATATACAGCCGAAAAAGACTAGTCCATATAAGTGGTCTACATTACTATATGAAAAAATTATTAAAAAAAGAATGAGGTTTTACAATGTATCAATGTCTTGTAGAACTTGTTCGATTGTGGGACGGGTTTGGGGATCTTGAGTTGTACAACGCTCTACGAGTGATTTGATGGAAGGCCACTGGATACTTCGAATTTGTTCTCTTCTCTCAAATACAATACCAGATGGTAGACGACGGGTAACCATTTCTGCAAACAGAATACCAAAACTGTAAACATCCATTTTAGGAGAATGAAGATTTGGAGATTGAGCTTCCGGAGCAGCATATGCAGGACTACCAGGAGCTACTGTACGAACATCTTGAAGAAGATTGGCAGATCCATAGTCAGACAGTTTCCCTTTCCATTGTCCCCTTCCTGATCGTTCTAGGAGGACATTGGCACTGCTAACATCACGATGAAGGATTGGATGGGGTTTCCATAAGTGAAGGTAGTTAAGTGCAGATGCTACACCATGACCAATATTTAGAATCTGAGGTCGTGTCAGGGGGGTCTTCTCCAGTTCCTTACGAAGATTGGTAGGCATGAGCTCTGTCAATATCATGGGATTACCAACTCTAGTGGCTCCTATAAATTGAAGGAGGTTAGGATGACGAATACGAGAGGCAATATTCATTTCTCTAGAGAAGAGTCCAAGATTGTATTCTGATAGAATCACTTGATACAGACACTTCACTGCTACCTTGGTACCTCTGAAGATACCAACCTTCACTTCACCCCATCCTCCTGTTCCAAGAACCTCCTGTGTCATTTGTACTTCTTCCTTCTGGATTACCCAGTGAGGGTTTTCAACCTGTGTACGAAGATGATGAATCTTCTCTTGTTGTTCCTGAACTCTTGTTTGAAGCTCTTGTTTATCTTGGCTAATTTGCTATAAGAGAATAATTATAATTATTAATACAAATGACACTAATTAATATTCCTTTTGACATTTGAAATATAACTGATTTAGGCAAATACATATTAAACATGCTATAATATACACAACACAACACTTATAATTATAAATTATAATTATAGTAGAAATTTGAATTCTAAAACTAGTCTATGTATGTATACATAGTGGAAATGGGACTTATGACACTTTTATTAGGTTCAAATGTCAAATGGTTTTACTGTGCGTGTTGGAAAGTAATGAAATAATATAATACAATATCTAAATAATTACATCAATACTATGTTAATACTACTGTGATAATATTTATTATTAGAAGAAGGGAAACAGTGGAATTGTGGAAATGGCAGAAATGGTTACAATAATGTACATTGTGTATAATCTCATCTGGTATAAGAAGAACACCATATATACATGATGGCATATATATATATATATATATATATATATATATATATATATATAATATATATAGGATGTGAATACTGCTATCTTCAGATGATAATATTTATTATTGCTAATTAGCTTCATACTTGTGTTTGGACTTGTGTCTCTTGTAACTGGGCTTGCATCTCTTGTAACTGGATTTGTGTTTCTTGTAGTCTTGTATTAGATCGTCTCATTTCTTGCTGGTGACACTCCTTAACATCTTGAAGAGTTTGTTTTGTCTCTTTTAGACTATGATTAACTTGTTGTACATCTCTCTGAGCTTGTTTTCTTGTTTCGGTTATCACTTGGCGTGACTCTTCCAATTGTCGATGTAGGGTGCTATTTTCTTTTTTCAGTCGTATCATCTCTTCCCCTTGTTCTCCTGATGATAAAGCTAGATGTTCACTTCTTATCATGTCGAGTTCATCACCCTCTTTCTCTACCTCCTTCAGTCTTCTCTGATAGTCATCATTACTACTGGTCAATTGTGTCATATCCCATACATGTTCCAGTGACCACTCATTATTAGTATACACTACATGTATTAAATATCATAAATATCAGAGAGTATGGTAGGACGGGGTGGCACGGAAAAAATGGGCATCCATACAATTGAATTGCAAGCGATGAGCTGAAATCGCTGGTAATATTTTCAGATAAGTTTTAATACATATACCTATTCATAATATTATCTATTATTTTTATAACTACCAACACCATCTAGATAGCCAAAGATTGTTGTTATGAACCAGCGAGTGGCAAAACTGGCAAAATCTGTTTCATATTATTACAAAAATAATAAAAAACATTTTCAATAAAAATGAAAGTAGATGTAGAGATGTCAAAACCCAAGAAGCATCCGAACAAGGTTAGGAAGCTAACATAGTACCCAAAATTAAACAAACCACTTCCATATAACCATACATTGTCTTTCATTTTTATTTAAAATGTTTTTGTTTCCATTAGTTTTCTTTCTGAATGATGTGAATATTTTTTTGTAATATTGGTGTAAGTTATATATCATATGAAATCATACAATCATAAATACATTAAAGGTTTGTTCACCAATGAAGATCAGTCATTTGTATATATATTATATATATATATATATATATATATATATATATATATATATATATATATATATATATATCTCGATTATTTATGAATTGATTATCATTCTCTTACAGATGATGTTTATTCTCTAATTCACTTACAGCATCTGCAGTCCTACAAGTCACTGTGTCAACCGTTCACTATTCCAATGCTTATCACAGTATCATAATAATTATTATTATACAATGGCTTTATTATTGAAAATCATTGTATTCATTATTATCAGAGTGTATTTCCTCACAAATTTTATTGCTGCGCTTATGATTCCAATGCAACACACTTTCTCTTTTTCAGGTTCCATGTCGGTGGATAGAAAACACTGACTGCAAATCACAGATTATGGACTGATTGTATGTGACACTGCTGGGCATCATGTAACACTTATATTGCTTGGGTGGTTATGAAAAGATGAATAAGAAATGGTAAACAGAAATGGGAAACTAGGAAACACGGGTTCACCACTGTGGTAACTATGACATCATAGGAAACCTTATAATATATGTGTATATAAAGTGATGTTTTCATATATTTTTTATTCAGTTATTAATATATTATAGATCACTGTCTTCCTATTGTTTTGTCATTAGTTAATGTGTTTACTTTGCCTATAACAAGGTTACAACATATAATTGGCGACGAGGTCAACTATCTGACTATGGGCAACACACAAGAAGATAGCTACTTTCAACTCAAGCGTAGAGTCGTGAACATCATACTGTGAACATCCTCATTTCTATTTCGATGCCAACGACATTGTTGATCCAGGCAAGAAACGTTCGATTTTACTACCATCTGTGGTCCATTGACATACCAATTATTGTAGAGCTTAGTGCAACCACGCACACCAATGGAGAAGACTTTCGATGAGATAGTCGAAATGCTCAAGACCCACTTTAACCCTAAACCGTCACCTATTATCCAGAGATTCAAGTTCAACATGACAGACCGTCCTGCTGGAGAATCACTGGCCATCTATATTGCTGAACTCAGAGTGCTCAAAGAATACTGTGATTTTGGGACAACCATTGAGGATATAAGATCAGGGATAGATTCCTTCAAGAAAGTAACTTGACTTACCAGAGTGTGTATGACATAGCACATGCTATTGGAACTGCTTCTATAAATATTCAAGACCTATGCAGACCATTCCAGCTGTGCAACGTGTACAGGCTCTGGAAGGGTCGATCTATAAATGTCACAGATGTGGAGAGAACCACCAGTCGAACATTTGTCGTTTTCGTTTTCTTAATTGCCGAGCATGTGGCAAGAAAGTCCATATTGCAAAAGTTTGTTGTAGCAGCAGACCTAAATTGAACTCCAGAAAACCACTGAAGAGTTCCCAATTACAAAGGAAAGGTCAAGGTCAAACAATGCACTCTGTTGTGAAAGACAGCCTGCCTCCAGACTCTGAGGCCCTTGTTGTGGCTTCTCTATCAGTTTTTAGTGAGAAAACACTTAATATTTATTCTAGTGGACTGGACTTAAAGCCCAGTGATGTGTCATTGCGTATTTATAGTGGTGAACTTCTCCTCGTTATTGAAATGTTAGATGTAGAAATTACCTACGGACCTCAACAAGCAACCTTACTCTTGATAGTTGTATAGGGTAAAGGACCCAGTCTTTTTGGAAGGAACTGAATGGAAGTGATCAGACTAAATTGGTTAAATATTAATCATGTGACAACTAACATTTCCCTCGACAAATGCCCCATGGTATTCAAGAATGAACTTGGTTTGCTTAAAGCAACTAAAGCAGAAATGTTTGTGGATGTAGATGCTACACCCAGATTTTTCAAGCCAAAATCAGTCTCATACTACCGTAAAGGTTGAACAAGAACTAGCATGCTTACAGGACAATGAATGATCCCTCCTGTTCGTTTCTCAGATTGGGCTGCCCCAATTGTTCCTTTTGTTAAAAATGATGGGACTCTTTGCATCTGTGGAGATTATAAAGTTACAGCAAAAATAGTGGCAAAACAAGACTCTTACCTAATGCCACGTGTCAAAGATTTATTTGCTAAAGTAACAGGTGATAGGATTTTCTCCAAATTGGATTTACGTCGTGCCTACTTACAGATTGAACTTGACGAGGATCGAAGAAATTTACTGTTATTAATACTCATAAAGTTCCTTTTCAATACAATAGACTCCATTTGGTATTGCATCAGCTCCATCAGTTTTACAACAAGCTACGGATAGCCTTGCACAAGGACTGCTGCGTGTATCAGCTTATTTAGATGACATCCTAGTTTCTGGTATTGATGAAAAATAATCATCTTAACAATCTCAAAAAAGTGTTACAGAGACTCAATTCAGGTAGTCTGACACTCAAGAAGTCAAAATGTGTATTTGGCCTTGACTTAATTGTACACCTTGGTCACATAATAGACAAGAATGGACTTCACATCTCTCCTGAGAAAGTCAAAGCCATTGCAGAAGCACCAAAACCCACAAATCTCAGTGAAATGAAATCATTTCTTTGACTAATGAACTATTACAACAAATTTTTGTCTAATCTATCTATGTTTCTCTTTCCGCTTTAAAGGTTACTCAAGGAGGTTACCCGATGGTATTGGTCGGATGATCAAGAAAAGTCATTCAAAAAGCTAAACAAATGCTACAGTCATCATCACTGTTGATCCATTTTCAACCTTCTGTCATGTTTCATCATATGGTGAAAGAGGTGTCCTCAGTCATAAGATGGAGGATGGTAATGAAAAGCCCATTGCTTTCACATCTAGAACACTCTCAGATGCAGAGAAAAAGTACTCGCAGTAAAGAGAAAGAAGCTCTCACCATAGTGTTCTCAGTGAAACGATTTTATCAATATCTACATGGTAGACAATTTAATATCTGTTCAGATCACCAACTGTTGAAATACCTATCTAATGAATCAGTGTTTTGGATGGATGTGTTTTGAGGGGTTCACGTGTTGTGTTTCCACCCACTGGCCATGATATTATTGTAAACCAACTCTATGAAGCTCACTCAGGAGTAAGCTGGATAAGACTCTTAGCTCGCTGTTTTGTATGGTGGCCTGGTTTAGACTCCGCTGTTGAAAACAGAGTTCGTTCTTGTGAAAAGTGTCAAACAAATCATTCATTACCACCTAAAGCACCATTACACCCTTGGGATTACCCTAGTAGACCTTGGACACGCCTATACATTGATCATGCTGGTCCATTCCTAAGACACACTTTTCTCATTGTAGTGGATGCTCACTCTAAGTGGATCGAGTCACACGTAGTAAACTCTAATTCATCCGAAGCAACAATCAAGGTTCTTCGTAATCTGTTTGCTACACATGGCATTCAAGAACATGTAGTTTCAGACAATGGTTCAGGATTTACTAGTCAAGAATTTAAACAATTCATGGAACAGAATGGTATCGAACGTACAACATGACCTTATCACCCTCTTCAAATGGCCTAGCTGAGAACACAAAAAGTCATCAGGAAACAAGGAAATGTTGACAACTTTCTACTCCCCGACATTTTAAAGTTGGAGACAAACTGTATGCTAAAGACTTCAGTGGTAAAGGAAAATGGATCCCTCCCTCAGTTATTAAAGTAACTGGTCCCATATCTTATAAGCTCAAAACACATTCTGGACATTTTATACGTCATCATCTAGATCACTTGCATGTTCGTTATCTTCCAGACGATAATGTCACTGATCCTAGAACTGATCATGATGACTGGTCAGTATCAAGTACTTATACTAGCCCTACCACAGAAGGTCCTCTGAATGTTTCACTTTCTACCTCATTTGATCCTCAAGAACTCGCACAACAATCTGTTTATCGGTCAACCCTGAATTCGTAATCCCGTGGATCGTTATAGCCAGTATCAACTTAAAAAGGGAGGAGTGTAGTAACTATCACATCATAGGAAACCTTATAATATATGTGTATATAAAGCAAAGTTTTTATAGTTTTTATTCAGTTATTAACAGGTCTCTGTCTTCCTATTGTTTTGTTATTAGTTGATGGTACATGTGTTCACTTTGCCTGTAATAAGGTTACAACAACCACATAGTGATTGAACCCTAAAAATTATAAGAATATATACTGTTTCGCTGAGCTTGGTAGCTAGAGGGCTTTAGCTACCTTTATGGAGAGCGTGCTGCATGCTTGCCTTAATTGTAACAATCATGAAATTTAGTATGTGCTTATCACATGATTTTAACAAAATTCATAGTTTATTTGATGCATAATGTGTGATCTGCAGCCCATTACATGTTCTGATGTGCATGCGCAATTTAATTCCATGTGGCTCGATTAGTGAATACACTTATGAAAATGGCGTCCAATTCGAGATCAAATCTTTGCAGTCATCGAGACTTTCTTCTTTCATAGTATCTGAAGACATCATCTCGGTAAATTTAGATCAGAATTTTACTATGAATGCAATTGGAATTGTGCTAGAATCAGTGTGATAGTTCAACAAACAAAAAAATGATTTGTCTGGAAAATAATAATAATAATAATGATCATTGATAATTATTATGATGAACATTTTGCCAGCTTTGCCACTCGCCAGTTCTCTACCTTAACAACAATCTTCGGTCATCTAGGTGTTGGTGGTCAATAAAAACACTAGATATAAATAGATATAAATAGGTATGCGTGCATTGAAACTTATCTGTATAATTATATTACCAGAGATTTCCGCCCATCACTTGCAATTGAAATGTGTGGGTGGCCATTTTTTCTCTACATAGGAGTACTACCACACTCTCTGATTATTTTCCAGACAAATCACTTTTTGTTTGTTAAACTATTGCATTGATTTCAGCACAATTCCAGTCGTATTCATAGTAAAATGTGGTCTACAAGTATTGAGATGATATCTTCAGATACTATAAAAGAAGACAGTCTCAATGACTCAATACAAAGATTTAACCTCGAATTGGATGCCAATTTTATAAAATGATAAGTGTATTCATTAATCAAAGCGCGTGAAATTTAGTCCTGCATGCAAATTTGTATACTCAGAACATAGAAGCTGAATGGAGAAACTGCTTGACATAGTAATAGAGCTTTGTGAGCAAATACATTATTATAATAATGAATATAATAACAAGACATATAAAGAAAAAAGTATCACGCTTTGTGGTGTCCAGCATTCAGTAACCATGGCTGACTTTATCATGCCTGAAACACAACAACCTACTATACTGAGTTGTTATTTTGATTATCTACTCTCCTTACCATTTAAAGCATCTTGCATAACTTCAGAAATACATATATTTCTGGTAGAATAGCTAGCTATTAGTTCCAGTTTCTAGTTTTCTACCGTATGTAAGCTACAAGTACTTTTCTTTCTTCCTTCCAGCGAGCTTTAGCGCGTGTTGTAATACGTTCCACACCCATTAATTGACCGAGCTACACCCCCACCCCAAAACGTATACGCGCGTAATTCGCAACATGCAAATTTCATAGCTAGGGTTACAACACATACTCGCACAAGTGACACAAGAGTATGTACTTCGAACCCGTGGGAAAGCAATCATAGGGATGGCCCTACGGGCAATAATAACATTAAAGCCATTGTACAACAATATTGTATACTATGATACACTGAATGTTTGACACAGTGATTGATACTACGCAAGTCGATGTAGGACTACAGACAGTGCTGTAAGTGAAATAGAGAATAGGCATCATCTATATGTGAAACACAATGATAATCAATTCATAAATAATAGATATAATTATACAAAAGACTGACTTTCATACATGAACAAACTTAATGCATTTATGATTTCCTATGATATATCACGGTGCATGGGCGATCGCTATGGTAACCTTTGATATACCACAAGAGATATGTACACATAACATGCCTGTAGACAGGGAGATTTAGTGTCTAGCCACTAAATCCTCTAATGGTATAAAATACATATAGCCCTGTTTGGAGGTAGTTATGAGCATACAACACCCTTGAGATAACTGTCTCGGGCCACGCACTTGACCAACCAGGGCTATATCCTATATATAACTTACACCAGCATTTCTGCAATCTACAAAAAATATTCACACCATTCATAAAAATAACAATGGAAACAAAAATAATAATCAATAAAAATGAAAGAAGATGTAGGGATGTCAAAACCCAAAAAGCATGTGAACAAGGTTGGGAGGCTAACATAGCAACCACAATTAAACAATCCACTTCTATATAACCCTACATAAGTACAGCTTTTTATATTATGCTTTACTGCTCGGTAAGCATTTATGTTAGCATTACATGGAAGAGGTTTGTTTAATTTCATGAATTTTCCAAATATTTGTCACAGTGTATATCCAGTGATATGAAATAACAATATAATTAACAAATGAGAATGTGTGGAAAAGTATATACTCACCAAGTTCAATAACATGTGTATCACTGATTAGATTACCGAATTTTCCATATCCTCCAAACACAAAAAGTGATACTCTTGTGGGACTGATCAAAAATGATGATAAGGAATGGTAACATCTCTCAGTTACATTATCTGGTAAGTCTATCTGTAGAATTGCAATACATTCTTATAATACATGACTTCAATATTACTAGACAATCACATGTCTATAGTATTGTAAATGCGTATATCATGTGGATATCACATGTTCGTCACGTGACTACGAAAACAGATGAGTTTCACAGTAATAACTTATATGAATATATTAGTGGTCTGTTTATAATATGGAAAATTTGATGGGTTGTGTCTAATTAGCTAAACACCAAACAAATCTGTAGTCATAATTATGTTCTCACACTTTATACAACGGTCTCAAGCTTGTGTTGACATTAGAAAACCAATAAAGAAACAAAGCCTATACAAATTTAGTATTATAATAATGCTTGTCACATGAACATCAGGTGATCAAAAATAAATGAATAATACCTTTCTGTACATGTGTTTCTTTTGGGAGATATTCATCACCCAACAGTCATTCACTATATTATCACCTTCACCCCTTCCTCCTATTGTTATCATTATGTCTTGAACACAACCACTAATCATAGTGGCTGCATGTTCCTTCCTCCCCACTGGATATTTAGCTATCCACGGTTTGCTTATTATTTCCCAATTCTGTAGAAATATAATAACAGTTCACATAACATGTATCACTCACAAAACATTAAATATATTATAAACAACAGACACTAGTATAATTATTAATCATAATTAAACCGATGCAGAATATTGAATTGTATCATAAAAAGTCATTTCTATACTATATATTAAATTTATAATTTAAATTTTATCGGCAATTCATAACAAGTGTAGTGATTATTAGTGTATGGATAGGGGATGAGGGTTTCTGTATATAAATCAACATATGATGTGTATGACTTAAGATACTGAACAGATTAAGCTTCTTGAGTTGAAACACACACGAAAGAGATTTGAAAAGATAAGAATATTAGATACACAAACAACTATAAACCAATTTTGATTCTTTGATTAATCATATGAGGGGAAAACACAAACTATGTTGACAAAATGTAACAACTTTTGATCCCTTCCTGTCTACTCCCATAATATCACATGAATTAAGTGTCTTATCATCAGGATGTCATACACTCACACCTCTCCCCCATATTGTCAGAATAATGTTATGAGATTACCCCAAAGGAGATTATTATAGGACTATAAAACAAGTATTAATACTTGATTAATGTTTTGTTGTTATTATCATATTTGTAGCATTAGCATCAGTTTCATCACTAACATTATATAATTATACTCACTAGTTTATATCCAGTTATGGTAGATATGTATATTACATCACTGGATAATGTATCAGGATTACTTCCTCCATGCATAATCACTCTATTTTTAGATAACGATAAGAAAGCGAAGCCAGAGCATGGTGGAGGTCGTCTACCAGTGACATTTGGTGTAATCCATTTTCCTAAAGATAAAGATAATAACACTTATTATCATATATAAATATAAGTAGGAAGTGCTGACTTAGTGTTATCTCCCATATACACACCCTATAAAGTATTACTAAATTCATAACAGTATCACTAAATTCATTGTATTTAGTATATTAATAGTAGTGGTACCTATAAGCACTTCAAACTATATACTTAAGGGCTAATGATCTAGATTACTATCATAATAAACAGCACACAATATTAGTTTTAATGAGATCTGATTATGTTATGTTTTATATTCACCATAAATGTCAAAACTACAATCAAACAAAAATACTGAAATTGATACTTGATAGTATGATACAATGATATACTCACCAGTTGTAATATTAAATATATGCGATTCGTTGGTTCTTGTACCAGTATATTGTGCTCCCGATTGTTTGTGTCTAGGTGATTGTTGACATATGCCTCCAACTACTAAAAGAGATTCTTCATTGTTATCTGTCTGAAAAGAAATCATACCACTAGAGGATTTCTTCACTGGGGCATTTTCAAGTTCATTTGTTTCATATAATTCGGTAAAGACTAAATTTTCTACATTTAAAGAAGATAAGCTGTTGTGACGGCAACTATCATGACCACACTGGCCCCCGAAATAATATATGTTGTTCCTAATTGTACATGATGAATAACCAGATACTCCTAGAGGAGGATGTCCAGATGTATTTTGTTGACTCCATAAACCTGTTAATAGAGAACAGTGAACTTATATTATACAGGCATCTTCACAATGTTGATTTTATTTGTGTAATATATATCATGTATTTGTGATAATTATCATAAATAATACAAATATCTTTATTCCAAGCCATTAAGGAGATTATAATTATATATGTTAGTCATGAGTGAGGTTGATGATCATTGCATCCTTGTTCCCAATACAGAGTATTCTCAGTCTTAGGATTTATCAGTTAGAGATTCAAATGAATATACTAAATCATCAGTCTCCCACTTCACTCACCTACACAGAGTTAAATTTGTGTAATACATGAAGACTGTTAATATTATTGTGAGTTCACATTCATAATGATATTTATTCTTTGTGATATTCATAGGATCACATTCATGACTAACATACTCATCGTAACAGCTTGTCATGTTAAAGACAAACTTCAGTTAACACAATAACACACATCCAATATACATATATGATAACTACAATATCAATATTAAAATAATTATTATTATTACTGTAGTATTCATTTATTATCATAGATATATATATATAAACAACATATGGTGATGAGACACACTGATGATTATTACTACAATACATTATCTTATTATTACTCTGCTATACTAATGAATTGTGTTTGATGTACGTGACATATGTATAACACATGTGTGATATACTATTAGTATGTAAATGACTGGTATTTAATACATGTTTAGTCAGTGGAAGATCCATTTTGGGGATCTTGAGACATTTTGCAACTCCATCTTCTTTCTATAACTCAGCATTATTCATTTCTACCATGAGGTCATGTTGATTTGCCATAAAAAATTAAATTAATCATTCTTTATAGCATAATTACTTGTTTATAATATTGAACTGTAACAGAGAAACTAAAATATAAAGAAAGAACTCAGGTTTAGACTCCATATATTCTCATTGCTGCTCAGTATACGTATGTATACAGTGTAGAAAATGACCACACTCTTTACGAATAATTAAAGATTTTGCACCAGCAACTGGCTCCCTTCATTTCAGCCCCACCAACTTTCTCTTTTTACATCCGCCACCATGTGTAGTATACTAGTACATGTCTAGTAATAAAGCCTCTATTGAAGTGTGTCAGTATACACTGCTCACATCAACCATTTTCACTCACATGATGTATGAGGCTGGGGATGTGAAAAGACAATTGTATCCACAAAATAGCTATCTAATGAGAAGATAAATTCGCTGAAATTCCTCCAAAAATAGCTAATTATAATTGAAGTCATAGTATATACTTATTGTATGTCTTGTTCTGAGAGCTACTGGTAATACTCGACAGGTGTTAAAAATGGATAAACATTAAAACACTCTCTTCATTCTAGCAATGTAAGTTAGAATCCTGACCTTGTAACTTTCAAGACATATATATATATAGTTTAAAAAAGTTGTTCCACTTACAACTAATTAAATTTTCTACTTGCACACCACTGCATTTCTAGTGGCTCTCAGAATGAGACAAACTATAGCCACATACCAGACTCTTCTTTATGATAGAGGGTCTGTGGTTGGTTACACAAGATTACATCTATTTATGTAGAAGAATTATTAAGTTGTAGTGTTTTCAGACTTACCAGTTTCTATATCAAATATCTCAACAACTGAAAGGAACAGTCTTTTCTCTTTACTGTCATGAATTTGAGGTAGATCTTTCTGATATCCTCCCCAACAGTATACTTTTCTTTCTATTATTTCTGTACAGTGTATACTTCTTGCTTTTGGTTCATATATAGTAATCTGTAGAATAATTATATTTATGATAATTATTACAAGTTTACTATTTTTAGCATAATCTAAACACACATTTTCCTCCATATCCATTGGCCATTCTATAAGTATTAGGTATACTCATAGGCGTGTCTAGACCTGAATAGCAAGGGGGCCCATATAGTTTCAAGTGGATGGGCGTGCTATATGGCCACGCAAAAGTACAATCAAGTGCGGTTCATGAACGAGCCCTGTAGCACGCCCATCAACTTGAAAATTGTTCGTTCCACCACTTGAGTGTCACCGGATGTGTTGTGCAAAGCTGAACGAGTGAATGCATGGTTATCCACCAGACCCTCGCTTCGTTAGGGGGAGGGGCTGGCTACGCTAGACTACCACCTTACCTATAACTCTGGATCTGCGCCTGATAAATATGCCTAGGGTATAGAATGGCCACTAGATATGGAGCAGAAAGTGTGTTAAAATTATGCAGTAAACTTGTGATAATTATCATATTCTACAGAATATTATGAACCAAAAGCTAGAAGTAGACACTGCACAGAAATAATAGAAAGGAAAGTATACTGTTGGGGAGGATATCAGAAAGATCTACCAAGAGATCATGACAGTGAGGAGAAGAGACTGTTCTTTTCGGTGATCGAGATATTTGATATAGTAACAGGTAATTCTGAATGCACTACTAATATATGTACAACTTTTAATATTCCACATAAATAGATGTAAGCCAACTCCCACACTCTATGATAAAGGAGGGTCTGGTATGTAGCTATGGTATGTCTTGTTCTGAGAGCCACTAGAAATACAGTTGCGTGTTAGTAGATTTTGAATGCAAAAATTTCAGCTTTTGTAAACTCTAACTCTCAAATGTTACAAGACTCAGGATTCTAACTGACATTGCTGGAATGAAGAGAGTGCTTTATTGTTTATCCTTTTTTAACATACTGTTGAGTTCTACAGGAAGCTCTCAGAACAAGACATACAATAAGTATATGCCATTCCTTGAATTATAATTAGCTATTTTTTAGAATTATATATCATTCTCCTAGTCTCATCCCTAGCCTCATACATCATGTGAGAAGTGTCTTGTGACATTCTAGTGATTTCTTGACTCTACTGACTCAGAATGCAGGGTATTGCGCACACCAATAAAATTAAAGTATGCTGTAATGGGATTGAATACCATATAATTAGATGTGTTATCGGATATTGTGGAGGAAACCTTATTCCTCAAGTAGAAAGTTTAAATAAGTCTTCTATCGATGATTATCATAGGTTTGTGGCAAAGTAGATCTATACTACTACAGATCATGATGAATGTTTTAAAAAGTTTTGTGTATAGGAATAAATTATTGTTAAATTTTTAAATTAGAAAAGAAGTGAACTTGTTTACAAGTGTGTCTACTTTTAATACATGTGAGTATGGGAAGACAACCAGTCCCTACACAAGGCAAAAACAGAATTGTTAAGATATCTTAACAAAATATATTTGTTAGTATAAATTGTTATAGTTGCAATGATGCAAATTATAATTTATTTGGTCATACGGAATGTTAATACTGCATGATAACTTACTTATACCAATTATAATCAAATATCATGTCTAATATCTGCACAAAGAAGGTTTGGAAACCTAAAATCATTGAATTAAAATATTTATTCTGCTTTTTTGTAAATCATATAAGGATTATATTAGTATAAGTACATGTAGATTGTATGATACATTTATAGCAACCTATATGACCGATACAATTTCCATTATTTCTTGCAACACCACTAACACATAAAATAGTTATTATAATTTCTTTTTATTTTTGTAGTGTGACGTTGCACTGTTTGATATAAAACGATTATAAATAATTACCCAAATATTACGTGATGATTCATCACAACAACAAAATTACTATAAATTCAATAATCACTTCTCACATGATGGTTGAAGCTGGGGACAAGAGTATGTTCCTCATAGATATCAAATTACCTTTATGAAGGGAGCAGTACTCACACAATAGCAGAGGCTTATTACTAGATATGTACTACTTTAGTTACTATACTACACATGTATTAAACACCAGTCATTTACATAGTATTATTATATCACACTTGTATTATACACATGTCATATACATCAAACACCTTTCATATATATACTATCTAATAGTATATATAGTACAGTAATAACTGGATATATATTGTATTGTAGTAATAATCATAAGTGTGTATTATCATTACATGTAATAATAATCGATATGTGTTATGTATACCATGGTCTAGCGGTCTATATGCTTTATATAAACCTGGCAATAAGGAAGTTATTGAAAAAAATATTGCCCGAGGGCGATATTTGCAATATTTGTTTCAATACTTTCGAGTATATATATATATTTATTTATACTTATATATATATATATATAATTATATATATTATATATATTATATATATCAGAGAGTACGGTAGTACTCTCTATGTAGAGATGGCCCGGAAAAAAATGGCCGCCATGCATTTCAATTGCAAGTGGTAAGCTGAAATCTCTGCTAATATATACAGATAAATTAAAATATATATTAAGCTTATAATACTGAGTCATTTTATGACTAAAAATACCTTTTATATGTCCACAGATCTTCGTTAATGTAGAGATCGGGCGAGTAGCAAAACCGGGCTGGCAAAATCGTCATATTCATAAAAATAGATTTCTACGTTTTTGGAGCTATTAAAGTAGTTGTAGCACAAATACAAATATATTTTAAGTTAAATTCAGGGGAACAAACTTCATACTGTTTTGTTTCTTGATCTAGACAACGAATACTTTCAGCCACTACAGCAACCTACTTATGATAGGACGCCATTTTTTATAAATCACACCCTTTAAGACACGCCCATTAATTTATTTTAAGAGAATTGGAGATGGTGTTCTACAAAACAGATAAGTTGTATAAAATATTATACATATCATTACTTCCACAAACAGCAAAATTTGTAAACCCAGATGATACTGAACTGTCCATGTACAAATCATTCAGTAGTATGCTTCTGTACTGCATATCATCACTTCCACAAATATCAAATTTTGTAAACCCAGATGATACTATGTACAAATCATTAGTATAATCGAATGTGTTAGTTGATCACTCTCAGATAAGAAATTTCATCACAATTGTGCTATTAATTCATTGTATACTAAAAGAATAAAAAACTTTTTAAAAAAATGAAAGAGTATGTAGGGATATATGTTATTATACTGAGTCATTTAAAAATAGACAAGACTGATATAGAAACATGTTCAAAAATGAAAGAGGATGTAGGAATTGTAATAACAAATGAATTATAATATTGCAGTAAATCTTGAGTACTGTCTCCTTCTGGACACCGTTCCTGCAGAAAATGTCAGTTCTGAAAATGAAACAAAATAGTCATCACGTATTTGATCAAAAATTTACCTGAATTCTTTAAAAATAGAATCGAAACAAGAATAATAAAAGACATTTTAAAAATGAAAGAGTATGTAGGGATATATATCAAAACCGAAAAAAGCAATGGAACAAGATGGCTTTGGCAACAAAATGAAATACCACTTCCACATAACAACCCTACATAAGTATAGACAGCTTGAGTAAAGACAAAACACAAGGAAGTGATACTTATGTACGGTTGTCATGTGGAAGTGGTACTTCATTTTGTTGCCAAAGCCATCTTGTTCCATTGCTTTTTTCGGTTTTGATATATATCCCTACATACTCTTTCATTTTTTAAAATGTTTTTTATTATTCTTGTATATATATAATTATTATTCTTTATTTATCACAATTATATTATTGTAGCTAGTTATGTATAATATTTATTATTTATGATTCTTATGGTGAGAAATAGAACTTATAATTCATAGTTAGAGGTTACATGGGCAATCAAGGTTTTTTAACGATGCTTGGAGAGCTCTATATGTTTCTCTAGCATCAACTAAAGCAAACTTCGTCAAACGTTATTTCACCATACTGCGAATAATGACATGGAATGTATACGCACACGTGGAGATTGTTCCTACACTCCCTGAAAATATCATTTGGAAAACATGGCAACTTGTTTAGTCTTGTATTCTCTTGACAAACTACAAGAAAAGGGAGCAAGTGGGCCATTATTCAGTGCACATTCTACTCTAGAATGATCTGCAGCTAGATAAAATGCAGATTTGTCCAGAGTTTACATTGCTGGAGTTAAGGGAATGTCAATTCTGATCATCTTGCTATAGCACCTGCAGCTACTTGCTGAAAGAAGAGGTGATCATATGAAACCAAGCCTTTTCCTCCATGCTTGCAGGCTACGTGGACCACTAACTGGGCATATGCAACCAAATCTCTGGTCTCTTTGGGATCCACCTTTGCTGCCGTAAATGATAGAAAGGCCAGGACAGTGGGTCTTGGATATCCTGTAGCCTTGAGTTTGAGTTTATCACGTTTTTCGGGCCTATCTCTTACAGATGTTGCAGGAAAGCAATGTTGTCGGCTGGCAGTTGTTTGCACTCAATGAACTGACCACTTTTAATTTAATTTGCTGGTATGGGGGAGATGCAGATGAAAGAATCATTGGAATTGAATTAATAGAGTTGGGCGGTGGGGTTGAGCTTGTGGTGGAAGGAAGGATTGGGCTTGGTGAGATGGTGGAGATTGCTATTATCAGAAATGGGGGAGGAGAGAAGATAATTATATTATTTGAAGTGAATTGCCTTGTATACTAAATTCATTGACAATCTAGGAAGAAGTAGGAGAGAACACCAGTTTGCTGGCATGTTAACCTGTTGTGTTAACGGGGCTGTAGTGCCTCTTAATTGATCGGTGGCTTACAGAATGTGGTAGCGTGTTATCCTAGGGAAGACTGTGGCTTAGTAAGGGAGGATGTATGTGAGAAATATACAGCTGGCAGGGAAGACAGAAGGAGAAACAAGGAGAGAGAGAAAAGGAGATGAGGTGGAGGAGAGAAAAAAAAGAGAAAATGTGGAGAGCAAGAACAGAAAGGATGGGGGCACAAACAGAGGGCATGGGGAGGAAGGAATCCGATATAGCAAGATGTGGTTGGGGATACCTGTGACCTGCATAAATGAATTATTACTTTACCAGACAGATTGGTAATCACGTTCTGCAGACTTGCTGAGCTACTAACCAGGTACTGCAGACCTGTCCATGCTCTGTTCATATGCTTCCAACAGGAATGCCCTCATTATTGTTTGGTTACTTAATATTTACTTATATGTATATAACTATGGTTAATTAGAACAGTATATAGTTATTATCATCATAAATAGTACAATTAGTACTCTAGCATTTTTTTAGTACGGCACACCATACTTGATTAGTGGTGTGACTCCAGCAGCAACACCAACTTTCCGTGTTATTTTAGGCAGGGCAGTGGACATAATTATTGTGGAATGTGTATTACACTGTGGGTAGCTTACCTGTTACTAGGAAAGAAGAGGTTCCAGAATGTGTATAAGATTGAGTGGCCAATGCAGTAGCCACTTCTGTCTGGACACCAGACTTAACTGTGCCCAAGATTGCTTTGAGCGAGAGAGAAGTGGGGATGGTTGATGATATTCCAAACTGCATTCTACTGTTTAGGTGAAAACAGTGGGCTTGACAGATTTTACAGCAACCTTTCAAATGTTGAAAATCCTGTTTTGCTCTGACTTGTTCCAGGTTTTTGTGAAGCTTATGTGCCTTTACAATCAAAGAGTATCCTCACTCCTCCACTGATCGAGCTTTATTTGGCTTTGAATTATCGAAATAATGTGATTGTCAATTAGCTCTGAGCAAGTAAAAGCAGTGGAAAAAAAAACAAAGGGGAAAGTCGAATTCCAAATATTTGTTCTTGCAAAGAGCTGCAAGAATCAAGTTAAAAGCACCAGAAGGAACTGATATAACTCAGACGCTGATCAAAGCTATATGCTGTCCAGAAAGTAGCCATTAATTACTACTGACTATCCACATATGGGTGCCTCCCCTAATAGCATTGTCAACTGTGACTGCTGTGGTGAAAGAGTTCTTGAAGTTAACTACTCATTTTCTTGTATAAATAGGACTTTTCCTGAAGCAACAAATGAACCCTCTTTCTTTCTACAAAGGTAAATGGCAGTTTTACCCTAAAATGAGATTATGCATATTACTACAAAATACAACTACAAATAAAGTTTTGTGGAGCTAATTTTGGTGACTTCATTGTTTGGGGAGAGAATGAACTAGTACATGCTAGAAAGAATTTCTTACAACTGCCTTGCAGAAAGCAACCAAGATTTTCATTTGTGGTATTCCTAGGAAAGTGGTACTCCAGGTTACCCGGTTATGCTAACACTTCAAACAACAGCTCAGGAGACGTTGCAGAACTTTCTAGTTTAATATTGACTGTCTTAGGATTTGAGAAAGTACCTAGAGGTAAATGGTTTTGTCATCAGTGCAGCAAAGGAAAGAGAAGAAGAAAGAGGAAAAAAGCTACATAGCCACTAGCAGTAGTTGTCCAGATATGTATATCATCTCACATGAAATTGCCTATTTTATTGACACTTGTTTTCAATTTATGTTTATATACATATATATATATATATATATAGCTAGTATTTTAAGAAGTGCAACAGAACCAATGTACAACTTGTACACATGGGTATAAAAGTGATGCAATTATGATATATACTAAATATTAGTGATATACTGTATCTAATTAGTTAATTTTAATCAAAAGTTACAACACTTCACATTATTTACTAAGAGCTGCACAAACAACAACAATCTTGTCAATCATATTTTTGGGATTACACATAACTATTAACTAAGGTTACAGTAAAGGTGCATAGAACTCATAACCTTGAATTTCTCAGGAGACCAATCATACATTTCACATGAATGTGAACATGAGTCAGCTCATGAGTATATACTGTCCACTTCTTGTTTACTCAATTGAGCCTTCCCTTTTGTGAATGATGGCACCTTAAAGGCTAGCCGAATCCTGAATTGAAAATCCATAGTCTGCCAGTATAAGATCGCCAGGTAAAAGTTTGTTCAACATTCCACCATTTTCAGTAAAATATACGTCTAACACGCAGCCTCCCTATGCTTGTGATACAAAAGAAATGCTGCCTGAGGACTAATCCCAATCAAAAACTTATAGTGTTTGTAATTGGACCATGTCTGTGCCGATGTCTCGGGTTAAGATGGTCCATGAATACTTTAAATAAGTAGTCTATATTTACAATGCACTTATCAAACATCTTCAATTCCGTTGGCATCATCCTGTATAATTGTTCACATTCAGGCCATTTCAATAGCGTTAGAAGCATGTATTCCAAAGTGGTATGATAGAATCTCGATATCCATGCTAAATCTGACAACATCGATCAAAAATTGATTAAAAAAGGGCAAGACAGTCCGTGAATATGTTTTCTTAGGAGAGTTCACATGGCTGAAAACAGAAGGATTGTATGCTTGGAGAGGTAGGATTATTTGAATTTCTCCCTCAATATATCCACAAGTACTCATCTGGTTTCTAGTTCTTTCTATTCATTGAACCAATCCATTGTTTTCTCCTTTCAGGATCTCGAGAGAATCTGAAAACCTCTAATCCACATGCTTTAGAATATCTGATATTACAACCAAGTACACAGCAACTGTTTCCCATTATTAAAAAAAACAAATGGAGCTAGAAAACAAGATAAACACTGTAAATTGATTATTCTTACTACCCATACACTATATTGCTACTCATGGCTGCAGGTATCAAGCATGTGGGCCCATAACCTGACGACCATGCCCATTGCAAACATCTAACGTGAACAGTTTCATTGTTCGCTGTTCCTTCATATTACACTTGTTCAGGATGTATTATATAGCTAATTTAGCGGTCTACTCAGATATGATAAAAACTCAATTTTCATATTCGTGATTGAAACCTTATTTTTTCATATCCACTTCAATTAATTAGAATAACAAAAATGTAAAATAGAGATGTGGTATTGTATTAATTGAAGTTTGTTTTCCAGTGAACTGTCACATGACAAGCTGTTAGGAAGAGTATGTTAGTCATGACTGTTTTCTTATGAATATATATCATGAATATATATGAACTCAATAATGTTAGTCCTCATCTATTACACTCAGGGTACTATTAGTGAAAGAGGAAGATGATTAAATTTAGTAGCTACATAGATTTGAATCTCCAACTGATAAATCCTAAGACTGAGAATACCCTGGATTGGGAACATGGATGCAATGATCATAAACCTCACTCATGACTAATATATATAATTATAATCATCATAATGGCTTGTAATAAAGATATTTATATTATTCGTGATAATTATCATATTACATATTACAATAAACTATATAATACACTAATATAATGAACACTGTGAAGATACATTAATTCACTGTTCTGTATATACAGGTTTATGGAGTCAACAAAATACTTCGGGAAATCCTCCTCTAGGAGTATTTGGTTATTCATCAGCTACTATTAGAAACAACATATATTATTTTGGAGGACGGTGTAGTCATGGTGATTGCCGTCACAACAGCTTATCTCTTTTAAATGTAGAAAATTTAACATTTAGAGAATTATATACAACAATTGAACAGGAAAGTGCCCCAGTGAAGAAGTCCTCTAGTTGTATGATCTCAATTCAGACAGATAAGAACGAAAAATGTCTTTTAGTAGTTGGAGGACATTATGGAGAATCACCTAGATACAAACAACCTGGTGCACAATATACTAATGGCACAACAAATGAAATACACATATTCAATGTTACAACTGGTAAGTATATATTATTGTATCATACTATCAAACATCATGTTCAGTATTTCTGTGTTAAGATGATTCATAATAATTGTAAGTTATCATAAAATGTGTTGTTTGATTGTAGTTTTCATATTTGTGATGAATACAAAACAACATAATCAAACCTCGTTAGAACTAATATTATGTGATGTTTATTATGATCCCTAAAAACTGAACAACAAATAAGAGAAGTCTGTCCTTCTATCATTCAATCTATAGTTTGAAGTGTTTATAGGTACCACAGGTATACATTACTATTATAGTATATACAGTGAATTTAGTGATACTAGTACTGTACATGTTATGAAATAATTAATACTTCATAGGGTGTGTAGTGAAAAAATACGAAGTCAACACTTCCTATTTATACCTATGATAATCAATGTTTTTATCTATAGAGAAATGGATTACACCACATGTTAGTGGCAAACGACCTCGACCTTGTTCTAACTTGACTCTCTTATCGTTATCTGCAAATAGAGTACTTCTATATGGAGGAAGTAATCATGATGGTTATCAGATTGATACAATATACATATCTACTATAACTGGTTATGCACTAGTGAGTGTAATAATTATAGTGCTATAGTGATGAAACTGATAATCATGTAGTCATTAGTAACTACATCAATAACAACAAAACTTTTATAGTCCTATAATAATCTACTTATGGGGAATGTCATAACATTATTGTGACAATATGGGGTAGAGGTGTGAGTGTATGACATCCTGATGATCATTAGTTTAATTAGTGATAAATATACTTAACTCTTTTCATCATGTGACATTATGAGAGTGGACAGGAAAGGATCAAAAGTTGGTGTCACAAGATAATTGGTTTATAGTATATCTAATTTTCTTACATTTTCAAGCCTCTTTTATGTGTGTTTCATCTAAGCTGTTCAGTATCTTAAGTCATACACATCATATGTTCATTTATATACAGAAGCCCCCCATCCCTATTCATACACTATAATCACTACACAAATTATATTACTGATAAAATGTAAATCATAAATTTAATAGTATAGAAATGAGTTCAATATTCTGCATCAGTTTAATTATGATTAATAATTATACTTGTGTCTAGCTATTGTTTATAATATATTGTACATTTATAATTTGTCATGTTTTGTGAGTGATACACGTTATATGAACTGTTATTATATTTCTACAGATTTGGGAGATATTACGCAAACCATTACTGGCAAAATATCCAGTGGGGAGGTATGGACATGCAGCCACTGGAATTAGTGGGTGTGCTCAAGATACAATGGTGACAATAGGAGGAGTGGGTAGTGAGGGAATACTGAATGAATGTTGGATGATTAATACTTCTCATAAGAAATGCAAAAAGGTATCTTACATTAAATTATATTTTCTCTATACTATGATCACTGCCCAGGATAATCACAAACATTAATTAACAGATCTTTTTATAATACTAAATTGATGTATGTTTGACAATCTTGAGATTGTTGTATGAAGTGTAAGGAGTATACATATAACTACAATCATGTAACAAATTTGTTCATGGTTTAGCTAATTATACAGAATCCATCAAAATTTCCATATTATAAACGGGATCACTAATAGTTATATATCTCAAGTTCTTGTGTATCTAAATTATTATTTTTAAAAGCATCTGCTTTAATTGTCATGTGACATACATGATATCCACCTGATATAATGATTCACAATACCATATACATGTGTTATGATTTTCATGAAGTCATATATACAATTGTAATTATACAGATACTGTTACCAGATAATGTAACTGAGAGATATTGGCACTCCTTATCATCATTCATAATCAGTCCAACAAGTGTATTACTTGTTGTGTTTGGAGGGTGTAGAGAATCTGTGCTTGATATAATCAGGGATACACATGTTATTGAACTTGGTGAGTATACACAATTTCATACATTCTCAGTTGTGTAATTGCTCTTTCATATCACTGGATATAGACTGTAATGTAAATTAAATGAAAAAATTCATGAAATTTGTTAATTTTAAGCATTTCTGAGTTTCTATGTAATTAACATCCTGTATAAATATACTATTCATTACATTATTTCATGATATATACTGTTTCAAGCTAGTGTTATACATTATTGATTACCTGAAGCCATATAGTGAAGTTATGTTTAATTAGTCCACTAACTTGTTCAGTGATGTGATATTGTTAATAAGTGTTTTCTCTTTTAAATATAGTACATGTCACATTCTAACATTATTGCTAGTGCATTGTGAATACACATAATTACAGAAGCCACTAATTAAAAAAAGCCTTAAAAGAAGTAGGAGCCTGATGTGACCACACACTTGATTGAAACCACTAGTAAGTCAAAAGAACTGTTGGTACAGTACACTATGGATATCATACTCTTCTTTCATGATTTACACAAAATAGCATGAGGATTTGCTTGAAGACCAGCTATACTAATTACAACGTTGTGTATTCCAACTCACATATGGTGCCAACTCACGTGTGGTCCCACCCAAGTGATTGTAATTAATTATATTAATAATAATGAATGATAATTAGTTTAAAGATAGTAACAAAACTCCCATCAGCTCTATCAGGCATTTCAATCAATTGTGTGGTCGTTTCACACTCCTTACTCTCCCACTATGTTTTTAATTTTGGACTCCTGATAATTATAATTATATACATGTCAATAATTGATTACATGTTATAGTACGAAACTAATTGCAAATATTACAATTTTAATCTTCTATTTCATATTTATGATATTTAATACATGTAGTGTACACTAATGATGAGTGGTCAATGGAACATGTATGGAACATGACCACTCAATATGATGACTACCAGAGAAGACTAAAGGAGATACAGAGAGAGGGAGAAGTATTCGACGTCATAAAAAGTGAACATTTACCTTTATCATCAGAAAAGCAAGAGGAAGAGATGATACAACTAAGAGAAGAAATTAACATTCTAAAGCAAAAATTGGAAGAGTCGCGCCAAAAAGTGAGACAATCTAAAACAAGACTACAAGAGACACAAGTCCAGTTACAAAAGACACAAGTCCAGTTAAAAGAGACACAGGACCAGTTACAAGTCAAAACACAAGTAGGAAGCTAAGTAGTGATATTGTCATCCTAAGATAGCAGTATTGACATTATTATAGATACAATCATGAGTGTATGGTATTATATCAATTCATTACTTTCCAAAAAGTACAGTATACTATTTCTTACATTGGAACCTAGTAAGACTGTCATATTTACCATTTGCGCTATGTGCGCTAGTTTCAACAATGAAATTTGGAAAATATTATGTCATGTATATACTATCCAGTGTAATGTGTATAATATTCCTAGATTATAGTATATATCAAAGTAATTAGTATCATCTGTACTCTTACAGCAAATTAGTCAACATAAAAAAGAGCTTCAGGATATCATGGACAGTCACCAACAAGAAATGAGATGTTCCAATGAAAGACTGCAAGAGATACAAACCCAGTTAAAAGAGACACAAGCCCAGTTACAAAAGGCACAAGTCAAAACTCAAGTATGAAGCTAAGTAGTAATGATAGATAATGTCATCTAAAGATAGCAGTTTTAAGCAGAGATGGGTAAGCACTTGAGGGCTTGTGCTTAAATAATAATAATTGAAGTATTTAATTTTGTTAACACGCAAATGTAATGAGAAGGGGTGGGACTTGCATACTGCACGTGACCAAGGAGTGACCTCCATGTGTGTTCGTTACTGAGGATGGTAAAGCTGATTCACTTTCTACTCAGTACTGAAAGCTGTTATACCACTTACTAGAGTGATACCTACTTACTAATTATGCAGTACTGTAAGGCCATCTTACTATCTACCATAATGCCCTCAAAGCTATCAAGTCCCGTGTACATATTGCAATAGTGCAAGACACTTCCCAGAAAACTGTTTTCAGAGCTCCTTTCAACGGCAGCCTATTTCTAAGGAGTTTGGGACTATTCCCCACTCACATTTCCATTCCAGAAATTCAACCCCTACAGTTCATAAACAACCATGTCTGGGCTCACCACAATCATTTCCCAATATATGCAACTCGTACAACAACTGAGGCAAATGCACAAGGCAGAATTCCCAATACCAACATAAATGTCCAGGTGATCACCTATCAATCCAATGCCCTACTAGGCAGCATATTAGAATATGAAAAATTCGCCATACCCATACGGCTGCATCAATTTGAGCATGAATTGTCTTCCCATCTTCACAAAACGTTCGTGGCTTATGTTATCAGGTATTCAGTATGGTTTTGACATAGGCTATAATGGCCTGCAATTTGCTCACACTGCACCAAACCTAGCCTCAGCATTTATAGATCCGAGCATCATTGACGTTGACCAGAACTGAATGCAACAAAGACCACATGGCTGGACCATATACATTAATATCATATGCCAACCTGCAGTGTTCTGGTCTAGGAAAATTTCCAAGAAAAAAAGATGGAGGTTGGAGGATTATGTATCATTATTCAGCACCCCTGGGACGAAGTATCAATGACTTCATTGATGCAGATCAGCACACCCTTACATATTGCACAGTTTGGGGATGCTATTTTGATTGTTCTTAAGTTAGGACGAGGAGACTTTATGGCTAAAATTGATCTTCGTAATGCATTCCAACTTTGCCCTATCAGAAAGCAAGATTGGCACCTTTTAGATGTTTACTGGCAGCATAGATATTTTATTATTAAGTGTTTACCACTTGAGTTATGACCTGCCCCATTTTTATTTAAAGTTACAGGATACCATGCAGTCTGACTGTAATTGTTTTAAAAACATAATATTACAATAATTATGTGTTTATATTTTATATTACCTAGTCGATTTCTTCACAGCTGAGCCGAAACAGTAATATATTTGTTAGCAAAGCCAACAGAACATGCTGACTTTGTGTGAATCATTGGGTACTGCAGTAAAACAATCCAATTTCACTGTCATCAATAGCTTTTCTTGGACTGCTACCATATTTTAAGAAAGAAAGAAAGAAATTCTACAACAATTGTAACATATGGCCAAATGTTATATATACACCAAATGCTGTATGATGTAGGAAAATACTGTTTGCCTACAAAGTGGTTCCAGCTGTTACAAGATAAGTCAATGGACAAGGAACTCCTCCAACACCACATAACACAAATAACAGCAGCAGCAAGTCTTCCTGACTGGCTCATTCAAACCATGGCAGGTGGTCTAGTGACAGCTACATTATAAGTACATTAGGACTCCAAACTCTGAAATTGTCAGAGGAGTAAAACTGGTTGTACTTGGCGGAGGGGCATTGTCTTGTAAGGTATTCAATCTGATCCAAATCTGTATCTGTTTGAAGCCTCTCTCAGGCCTAAAGTTTTCTGAGATTGTTTATTTGCAGAAAGAAACCTGTGTACGCTGGTGGGTGATGTATCAGCTCTGGCAGAGTAAACTGTAGTTGGTCTCTGAGAAAGAAAATGACTTGATACATGCCATATTTAGTTGGTGTGGCTTTTGTGGTTTTGTACTTGAATCGAAGTGGTACTATAGGGAGTGGGCGGATGCAAGTTTACTATGATTGTAACTGTGTGTAATACTAACCTTCATCTATTTTTTTGCTGTAAATGAGTAAATGTTGGTTAAAATCTCCATTTTTCAAATCAATTCAAGCACAATGCATTTTTTGTTATAACTTGTACACCTTGGCATATTTAATATATATGCATAGATCATACTTCAAGTTGTATTCAAATACCAAAAGGCATATTAGCTAATTATTCTCAATTTTTATAATTATTTTCTTATAGCAAATTAGCCAAGATAAACAAGATCTTAAAACAAGAGTTCAGGAACAACAAGAGGAGATTCATCACCTTCGTACACAATTTGAAAACGCGCACTGGGTAATCCACAAGGAAGAGGTACATATGACACAGGATATTCTTGGAACAGGAGGATGGGGTGAAGTGAGGGTTGGTATATTCAGAGGTACTAAGGTAGCAGTAAAGTGTCTTCATCACGTGATTATATCTGAATATAATCTCGGCCTCTTCTCTAGAGAAATGAATATTGCATCTCGTGTTCATCATCCTAACCTCCTTCAATTTATAGGAGCCACTAGAGTTGGTAATCCCATGATATTGACAGAGCTCATGCCTACCAGTCTTCGTAAGGAGCTGGAGAAGACCCCCCTGACACGACCTCAGATTCTAAATATTGGTCATGGTGTAGCATCTGCACTTAACTACCTTCACTTATGGAAACCTCATCCAATCCTTCATCGTGATGTTAGCAGTGCCAATGTCCTCTTAGAACGATCTGGAAGTGGACAATGGAAGGGGAAACTGTCTGACTATGGATCGGCCAATCTTCTTCAAGATGTTCGTACAGTTGCTCCTGGTAGTCCTGCATATGCTGCTCCAGAAGCTCAATCTCCAAATCTTCATTCTCCTAAAATGGATGTTTACAGTTTTGGTATCCTGTTTGCAGAAATGGCTACCCGTCGTCTACCATCTGCTATTGTATTTGAAAGGAGAGAACAAATTCGAAGTATCCAGTGGCCTTCCATCAAATCACTAGTAGAGCGTTATACCACTCAAGATCCCCAATCTCGTCCTACAATCGAAGATGTTCTACAAGACATTAATACATTGTGTAACATGTAGTGTTATTTTATGCAGACCACTTACAAAGACTAATGTTTTTTCGCTGTATAACTCTTGTATCATTATTATTTATTTGTGACATATAATTATTATTTTGTATAAACAGGGTTTTAATTTTGCTCATTTAATAATTATTTTCTTTCAAATAAGGAAATATTTATTTGTGAAATCAATGATATATTATATAGGATGTTGAGGAAAGTGCTTTGTGTTTGTATTGTCTAATTTTTCGTTGTTATGGCTGAATATAGCCATAACCTGCACCTCTACTGGACTTGCTCCCAACATATTCTAGTAGATAAAAACACACTGTATATAGCAGGGTTTCTGTGCATGTATAAATGTGCGAGTAATTCATTATTCTTCACCAAATCTTGCTATAATTTATATACACGCATCAATACAAACTATTATAAACCAGTTAAAATACTAGTTTTTGGTGTTGTGCTGGAAAATATATCACTAGGGAGGGAGTCTTGTAGCTACTAATCTGCACCTCATACTATATGAACTTCTAAACCCAACCCCTCATGATGTAGTGTGGTGAATTATGAATGTGTTACTACTCTGACTTTAGACACTGTGATATTAATGAAAAAAATAAAGTATATGATGATTAGTATAATTAAGAATGAATGTACCTGTTTCTCAACATTTTACAAAGCTTCAGCTAATATAATATAGTGTAATTCCTGCAACATGAATTACCACTATACAATAATATTGTTTATTGAAGACTCTGATACTAAATTTCTATTATAGTTGCAATGAAAACAATAGAGTATAATAATAATAATTACTACTTTAATTCATGTACATCTATAATTGAACTAGTACTAGTACATTACACGTATACTGATATAGTTATTTGTACACGTGTGTATTTCGTATGTACATGTGTAAATCTTTTGAATGTACATGTACTTATAATAATGAAGAGGAAATATATATTCATGTGTACATGTGTGTATAGTGATATATATCACATTGAGGTAAATGTAAATTTAATCATTGCGTTTTACATGCATGTACTGCAAATACTTGTATTTGTATAATGTTGATATAATTATTAATATAATTATATTATCATTTAGATGATAATAAATAACTTAGTACATTATAAATGTTTATAACTTTATATTTATAATTATGATTATTCAATCATTATTTTTTATACAGAAACCTAATCAAATTATAACATGATACATGTTCATATAATGTAGATAATACATGTACTTACAAATATACTGTAGTAATACATGTATATGTATCTACTATACTTTAATAATATATACATGTATATATAATTACTAATTACTATTATTAATGTACATGTAATTGCAGTGATTCAAGCATCACATGTATAGTCAGTACATGTATTTATAATTACATGTAATTGTACATTTATAATATTCATTATAATTACACATACATACATGTATAGTAGTAACTAGTAAGTATGCGTACAATCACAATTATAACATTACTATTATAGATATACATGTATTTACTAGCTGTACCAAGATATTTTCATCAAACAACCAGACGAAACAGATATAATTCAGACACATCTGTGTATAGTGAATATGGCTATGGACTATAGGGTGGCACAGAAACAAATAGTCACCCATACATTTCATTTGCAAGTGATGAGCTGAAATCTCTGGTAATATAAGCAGATAAGTTTTAACACACACCTACCTATTTATATCTAATGCTTCTATAACAAGTAACATCTTCTAAAAGCCCAAAGAGTGTCGCTAAGGTAGAGAACCGGCGAATGCCAAAACTTGGCAATATCATGATCATCATTATTATTTTTCCCAGACAAATCATTTTTTTGTATGTGGAGTTATCTCAATGATTCTAGCACCATTTCAGTCGCATTCATAACAAAATTCAAGTCTAAAAGTATCAAGTTCAGTTCATATAGTCACAACTATTAAAAAGACAGTCTCAACGACTACAAATGATTTCATCTCGAATTGGATGTCATTTTCATAAATGTATTCGCAGTACTATAGCATTGGAATACTAAATGGTTGACACGGTGACTTGACACTATATTTCTTGTAGGACTGCAGACAGTGATGTAAGTGAAATAGAGAATAGACATCAGCTGTAAATGAAAGAGAATGAAATCAATTCATACATAATTGGTATTATACAATGAATGTTTGGAAAGGTTTATATTTATAGGAATAAATAAATTGTCCAAACTTAGAAAAGAGCCAAAATTATTTACCAGTGTGTCTACCATTAATATACAGTGTATGATATCACACTGTTGATATCAAACTATTATAAATAATCACTTGAATACAGGAAATATTACATGATGATTTATCACAACCAAGAAAGTACCTGAATAATCACTTCTCACATGATGGTTGAAGGCTTGAAGCTGGGGACAGGAGTAAATTTGGTTGCCTTTCTTCACAAAATGGCTGAAGTATACAGTACTCACGCACTTTTGTACAGGCTTTATTACTAAATATGTACTAGTATAGTTACTATACCACACATGTATTAAAATTTGCAAAAGGAAAGTTTAATTAGAAGTTTTTTGAATGCAAGAGATAAACTGCTTACCTTTTTAAAGGAAGAAGTAATAGATGTGCAAGTTTGTAAAGAATCAGTTGATGATGAAGTGGAAAAGGTCCTTAGAATAGCACTGGGTTAGTTGTTACAAACAATTATCACCGTAGGTTTTAGCAATTAAACCTATAGACCCAGTGATGTTCCAACATAGTGCTACTGTTAGCACAGAGGAGTTACTTCCATTTGAAAATGAGAAATTAAAGGCTACCATAGAAAATCTAGGGAAATGTGTGGATCCTGCAGATACTATAAAATATCTTCCTAAGGATTCTGCAACTCAGTTTAATTATCTCATCCCTTTGAGAGTAAATAAGAATCTTTTATTAATTGTTTGGTTCATTTAGTTCCATATCATATTATTTTAAAATATAATGTTATTGGCCTCTTGATTTTAGATTATCACAGAAATGTAAGGATTGCTGGAGAGAATTTGTTTGTTCTACAAGAAGATTCTTCTCGTTTCCTTAACTGGGAAGATTATGGAATTGGAATAAATATCAAACAAGGGTCCGTTCCACATTTAGAAACATGTGAGATAAGTGTTCAGGTTCTCATTGGAGGTCAGTTCTGTATTCCTGAGGGTTATGAGATGGTCAGTGGTGTCTATGCTATCTGTATGTCTTCAACACTTCTCAAACCATTGGAGTTAGAAATTCTACACTGTGTCAACCTTACAAGTAAGTTTTGTGGTGAGTGAAAGGAATAATCCTGGGCAATACAACTTTGAGTTATTGAATGGAGGGAAATTCAACCGTAGTACAGAGATGGTACGATCTATCGATCACACTTCAGTGAGACATCAATTGTGAAGAAGCAAAATCCTTCTCCTTCCACTGCATGTACTGTTGAAAAAACTAGTGAAAATGAGTCTGAAGTAAAAGTGATAGTAACCAAACATACAATTTTTATTCGGTTTTATTTAGATGAACCACCTCAACCATCAACTACATTACATACAAAAGACATGGGAATTATGTGCAAGAATCTTTTGCTAAAAGACATAAGAGCGTTTCAGAAGGTTTAATGAAATAAATATTAGCTGACTACTTGCTGTGATATCTATTTTACAAAAAGTTCTACATTCATATAATGCTTCAGTCTGTATAACGTTGGAAATGTTGATGCTTAAAATACTTTGATAGCAATATGGTTATTTAGCATTTTATGTAACAGCAACTACAGAGCTGGATGTTAAAGCGAAATTCTTATGTTTTCAATGCTATTATAAATATTTTAAATTTATTATTATTAAGGTATGGACCCTACTACACAAGAAAAGGAACTTGGAGAAGATAGCAAGACTACATACTAAGGTAAGTTAATTTATAACTGAGGAATTTATTTTCAACTCTTATTAATTTCTAAATGTGGAAAATGTCTCTCTTTATTCTAATTCCATTGTAACTGATATTCCTATGGAAAGTATGTATTAAATAAATGTAATTATTATAATATATCTATGGTAAACATCTTTAGTAGTCATGTCAAGTGATACACTTGAAGTACCTTTCCTGATAATAGTTATTGTGGACAGATTTATTATGAGACAAAACAGACAATGTTGTGGTTTATGAAGTAGGGTAGTTGTTCATGATCTTAATCAATGGAAAAATGCATGTATACTAACATTTTACTAGCATTTTTATAAAGTATATACATGTTTCTGTTCTCTCCAATAATAGCTAACAGAACAGTTGGAAGATTAAAAAATCAAAGTCTTAGGTTTTGCTTCAAGGCGGTTCATTGAACTTAATCTACCACAGGAATTTCCCTATACTGGATGGAGACTTGTACCTCACATGAAACCATTGAGAGTAAAAAGCAAATCATGTACATGTACAGTTGTATAGTGTTATAGCTGCTAATCCCTATTTATAATAGTTGCATTTGTCTCTGCAGTTGACAAAGAGGGATGCTGATTATTTGGTGAAGACAAACTTGAAATCCCTCTTTCATGTCTGGTGACAGTACATGCCAAGCTTGCACAAGATATTATAGAAATAGAAGATAAAGGGAAATAGATATGTATTGTTACGTCATAGTGTAATATGTACTGCATCATGCTATGCATGCATTTAGATTTCCTTGTGATTCTCTTACACATCAGAATCTGCAAGTCACCAAACAAGATATTCCCTGAATAGTGATCCACCAAATCATCCATCTGCTGGTACATTTCATACAGGTTTGAAGTGTCATTTTACTTTTTTGTACAATTCAAAATTACTACTTTATTTATGATAAAGCTAAAGACCAAAAAATACATTGTGCACCATCACGAAATAAGAATGTGTATCATGCTGCCATGTGTACTTATGTATATACATGAGCACAAAATTATTTCTTTAGACAATGCATTGTCTGTAAATTGGGATTAGAATTAGGAATTAGCAAAAGCACAATGGATGATGTTAAGGATATGATGCTTAATTAAGATGATTGCCTCATGGATGAAAAGGAACAGCCAGTACCTTCTTGGAATATCTTACTCACAGTAATCTCTGAATAATTTATGATAGAACAAAAACTGAACAAATTACTATTAAATTTGTTTGCTACAATAATCACCGTGTTTTTTTCTTTTTTATAGAATTTATTTTAATTAAGTATCTCTCTTATAATGTAATAATAATTTTTTGCATGACCATACAGCTCATAGTTTCATTTGCAATATTTGCATTACACTTCTCTGACTCCTGGAGCACAAAATGATTACAGATGGATAACAGACAAGGAAAAATGGTTATAAAAAATTATTTATTATTGTACTCCACCATATAAGTTTCAGTTCATAGAGGGTGGGAAATTCAATGCTGAGTGTCAGTATATGCATTTTGTACTATGTTTTGTGTCATCGGTATTGGTAAAAGGAATGATACTCTACATGACTTAGCAATCAGTCAATTTTTATAGTGTACTAAATATGATTATAGTAACCCTACCCATTAGGCCATAATGAATTAAATAGTACTAATGATGGGAATTCTTATTCAATACTAATGTGTACACAAGAGCAAGTACAGGTCAGTATTGATTACTTTATGACTACTGATATTTCCAAGAAGATTGGAAACATACGTGACATCCAGGCTGGGCAGAGAAACAAACTATCTCAGTATCAATGACAAAATTGATGTTGATAATGACAAAAGCACCAGTAGCATTTAAATGAATTAATTGGTCTTATCTTCAAATTTTCATTCAAAAGTCAAGATTGACTACTCATTATGTACCATGTATAAACAATAAATAGACTAATTTAAATTTGTTCAATTCCACAAAAAGTATCAATTATTAATCAGTATTGATTAAATCGAAAATTTTCAAAAGTATCACCTAGGCTTATATATTACAATATATGCATGTATATTCCAATTAAAAGCTCTAGGTTACATGAAGCATATCCTATTTTGAGAATAACACTAATGTGTTTGTTCATAATCACCTTTTGGGATATAGATTCTTCCTATATGGATAATCACAAATTGTAACTCAATTTCTTCTCTTTAAAAAATTCCTATATATTAGAGATGTACAGAAAGCAAATAAATTGAATTCTTAAAAAACACATTTTATTGGTTTGTAAACAAAATTGGTTTCAGTGAGTATTAAAAGAGAATGTATAATAACAACACTCCTTGAAATATTGACTATACCTATACAATCAATAAGTATAGATAAAATAATAAGACATACATACCTAAATACACACATACATGCATACATACATACACACATTCATGCATATGAACATATTTACGCACTTAAACACATGCATATATACATCTACATAGTATATACATACAGTGAATAGTAAAACAGAGGCCACAACAATTAATTTTATTCAAGTAGGCTGAAAATAAGAAAATATGGTATATTCATAAACACACATACACATAATACATGTCATGTACTATACAAATTATGTATACATACAAACATAATTGTAATTATAATAATACATGCATTATAATAATTACTGCATTTTACAGTATTATCCACTCATAAATATGTACATACAAAAATGTATTTGTTAGTACAGTTGCAAGCTAGGATGCAAATTATAATTTAGTTAGTCTAATTTAGTTAGCCATACACGATGTTATGACTGCATGATAATATACTTCTATCAATTATAATCAAATATCTGCACAAAGGTTTGGACACCTAAAATTAAATATTTATCCTGCTTCTTTGTACATCAATTTGACAATGCAAGGAAATTGAAACTGCTGGATTATAATTAGTGAAGTACTATGTCACCATGTATTCATAACAACCTATTAAATTACAATTTCCATTTTTCTTTGCAACTGTACTAACAAATGAATTGGTTTTTTTAACAATTTTATTTTTGGAGAGTAATACTAGTTAGAGATGAAGGTGGAGGATTCCAGGTTCACCCTCACCTATATGAAACACACTACCAAATAATAAATATCTTAATATCCAGTATATACACTGTCAGTATAATAGTAGAGTAAATATATAATAATGATTCCTGATCCTAGTAGCATTCACCATCCACCCTTAGCTTCCTACATAGCTGATAACAAATTCATAGTTAATTAAATATCAAATAATAATTAATAATTTGTTGTTGTTGACTTTCTAATCATCATCTTTAATATGTTATAGAATGGCTACTAGATATAGAGGAAAAGCTATCTTCTGTTAGTAACAAACTTGTGACAATTATCATATTCTAAAGATTAGTATGAACCAAAACCTAGAAGTGGACACTGCACAGAAATAAAGAAAAGTATACTTGCTGGGGAGGAGATCGGAAAGATCTACCTGAAGTTCACGAAAGAGGCTTTTCCTCTCAATCATTGACATTTTTAACATAGAAACTGGTAAGTCTGAATACACTGCTAATGTATGTACAGCTTTTAATACTCCACATAAATAGATTTCGTGTTTCAGAGATCCATAAGAAATACAGTTATAGGCCTAGGTGGAACAATGTTTATAAACTCAAAGTGACAAATTATATATACAGACTCAGAAATCACACATACGTTGCTTTAAGATTTAACACCTTCATGAGTTCTACCGATAGCTCTCAGTACAAGCGATGTAGTACAATATATACTGTGACTTGAGTTATTTAGAGGAATTTGAGGAAATTTATCTTCTCACTAGACAGCCATTTTGTAGATGCAATTGTCATTATTCTTAGTCTCATCCTCAGCCTCATACACTATGTGTAATGTGATTGAATGTCATATGACTAGATGTTATGTGAAAATGAGTGGAAATCTTTAGTAGATGCTTTATTACTAGATATGTACTAGTATTAAATTGTTAAATTAACTAATTTAATGGTGGAAATTGTAATTTAATCGGTTATGTAGGCTGTTATAACTGCATGGTGACATACATTTAATTATAGTCCAATAATTCCAATTTCAATTATCCTTTTACTGTCTATTATATGTACGAAGAAGGAAAATAACATTTTGATTAAATTCTAAAGCCATCTTTCTGCATCTAATATGATAGATAATAGACATGATGATTGATTATAGTACAATTACTTTTATCATGCAGCAGGAGCCACATGAAAAAACATGCATCCTTGCATCCTTTGCAACCAATACATTTGTAATTTTAAAAATTCTATTTTTGCAGAGTATAATTATTATACTACACATGTATTAAATACCAGTCATTTACATACTAATAGTATATCACACATGTATTATACACATGTTATATACATCAAACACTTTTCATATACTATATAATAGTATAGTACAATAATAACATGATATTATATTATAGTAAAGATATCACGTGTCTTATCACCACATTGAATAATAATCTATATATTGATAATAACTAAACTACTTTCTCAATAGGACGCCATTTGCATGTAACCCATAATGGTTAATATAATTATTAATAACATTTCTGTAATAACTGCATTGGCTATAAATGATCAATACTGGTGTACTATGACACTATACTATTTTTTATATAGTGCCCTTTTTGTATGTATAGATAACCCCATGTTATATAGTAACAGAAGTTTTGAGATGAGAGGTTATTGTTATTGAAAGACCTATATACAACTCAGTACTTTGCCAGTGAACTGTCAGTGGAGTTCTGATTTTAATTAATTAAGAGACCTTGATTATTATAATATACACACACTGTAACTATACTAATATCCTAAAAACTACACCCTATAGCTAAAGTAAATTTTGAGTACTTATATATGTACAGTTCTTATGTGGAAGTGGTCTTAAAATTTTTTTGTCAAAGCAAGGCAACATCCGAAAATTGTTCCTGTGCTTTTTTTCAGTTTTGATATATATAACCCTACATGCTCTTTCATTTTAAGAATCTTTATATCTATTATTAAATCAAGAGATGCTATTTTGGGTCATGTATATGAGCACTCCAAATTTACTGATAATCTATGATTGTACAATACATAATAATATTTTCAGCATCAATTATTGATCAAACTACATTAATAATTGATGAATCTACATAGTTCGTTGTGTACTCAATCTAAAAACATGAGGAAATCCGCCTTTTTGAATTTGAAGGAAGGTCTTTAGCCAGCATTATCCAATATCCATCTCTCTGTGCGAGAGATCCTTTTCTGTGGAATAGTGTTATTTCCACCAAAGTCTTCAGACAAATTTCTTGGAATGTATTTTATCATGGTGGTTGTATTACAATGTCTTTACAACATTGCAGATTACAGCATTAATAATTGATGAATCTACATAGTTCGTTGTGTACTCAATCTAAAAACATGAGGAAATCCGCCTTTTTGAATTTGAAGGAAGGTCTTTAGCCAGCATTATCCAATATCCATCTCTCTGTGTGAGAGATCCTTTTCTGTGGAATAGTGTTATTTCCACCAAAGTCTTCAGACAAATTTCTTGGAATGTATTATATCATGGTGGTTGTATTACAATGTCTTTACAACATTGCAGATTACAACATTGTTCATTTTACAATAATTGAATGATAATTGATAACAAGATATATTGAGAAAAAAAATTCCGTGTAGTCGAAAGATGGGGCCTAAAGAAGGAAGTGTAAATCTGATTGCAGTCTAAGTACACAGATCTTTGATGAACTGACTGAAGTACTCCTTCAAGGTTCTAAATTATGACTTCCTAATGTTTGAAAATCAACAACGTATTATACTTAATTGTTAAAGATTCTTGGATAATATTTATACTGTTACTCTGCTATATACAACAGTTATTAGCAGCCTTTCTGAATGTCTGTAGCGCGTTCTTTTACGCGCCACACCCATTAATTGTGTAAGGAATGACGTATCAAGGCGTAGTTGCCACAGACATAAATTATATGTATATATATATATATATATATATAATTCAACCCCGTGTAAAGCAATTATAGGGATGGCCCGGCCTACGGGCCATAACAACTACTATAACCATGCAATCTGATAAGAGGAGTTATAATAATTGTAGTGTGTACTACGACAACTGAAACACGATTCTGAAATTTATAACCATAATATTGACACAAAAAAACAATGATTTAGTATCATAAACTTCAAGTCAAATGTTAAACACACTTAAGTTATATTCACGATGAATTGCGTGGAGTTGATTATAAATGTAAGTAGGAATATGTAGAGTAGCTGGAATAAAATGAGGTTCTACTGTTCGAATGCACTCTAATCTACCATGATAATGAGAAACTGTCTCTTTACAAGGAGTAACAAGTGTACATATAGAGCAAGCAAATATAAGATCATATGGAACAGGAGGAATGGATTGATCACTATTATTATATAAAGACGGACAAAAATTTAAAGTAGAAAGGATTAGTATTAGGATAGGAGAAAGTGGCCGAGTAGATATTGGGTCACTAATAGGAGGATTACACCTAACACTTGTATTGATGAATTACTGATTAAGTGGTGCATGGTGCAGATGACAATGATGCGGTATAAAGGATGAAGACAAATTTTCAGGAGGTGTACTTCAATCTCCAGTTGGCATTACACTATCTGCTGAAAGGGATGCTTCTTGCATGTATGCTTCACTTGGTTCTTCTTTTGTCCTATATGTGTAGGCATTCCACACATATATAACAAGGGCATTAATGTTACACTGCAAAAATGGTTAAAACGACTAATGTATTTGCTAGCAAGGAATAGCGAAAATTGCAATTTAATTGGTGGTGTAGGTTGTATGGACTGCATGGTCCCATACATGTACTTGTACAAATTATAATCAAATAATTGCAGTGCCAATGTCCTTATCCTTATAACAGATGTAAAACATCAATTTTCCAAATCTTTTTAGTGTATCTAATATGGGATATAATACGTAATAAGTGATTATAATTGGTACAAATACGTTATCATGCAGTAATAACAATCTAATTAAATTGCAACTGTACTAATTTATTTGCCATTTTTACAGTGTAGGAGCTGTTCCTGACAAAACATACCATTTTGAAAAGGTAGGTAGTTGCTTTCTTGTTTCAGCAACGGCTAAACTGTATGAACAAATTTTGACACAGAGCTGCTGTGGACAATTATCATCACAGACATACTGGGATTTACCCTCTTTACTTTTACAAACTAAATGAGATGAGGAATATACTTTATTTCCTTCATCCCTCGAAGTTTTTCAAATGTTGTTGTGGTTGCACATGTAAACGACAGGCGCTAGGCCACTTGCCCACGCTCTTAAGGCTGGGGATGAGACTACTTTATTTGGTCCACTCCATTCCACTCCACTTCAACTTACCTGAACATTAATATTTATATCAATTTTTTAAGAAACCACAAGAATGTTTGAAGTTAGGCTGACTTGAAATGTTGCATATATATTCGTCCCAGCTGCAACCTCTCTGAACTCCTGGATCTCAAGTGAAGAGGGGGTGCGGCTGGAACAAGAATATTATAATTAAATAGCTATGTGATATGTGATAGAATGGCCACTGAAGGTGTGTTTAGTTAAAAATAATAGCAAACCTGTGATAATTATCATATTCTACAGATTATTATGAACCAAAAGCAAGATATGGTCACAGCACAGAAATAATAGAACGAAAAGTATACTGCTGGGGAGGATATCAGAAAGATCTCTCTAGAGTTCATGACAGTAAGAATAAGAGACTGCTCCTTTCGGCCATTGAGATATTTGATATAGAAACTGGTAAGTCTGAATACACTACTAATATATGTACAACTTTTAATATTCAGCATATTAAAATAGATGTAATCTTGTGTAGCCAACCCCTCACTGTCTACGACAAAGGAGGAGCTGACATGTAGCTATAGTATGTCTCGTTCTGAGAGAACTAGAAATATATTGGTGTTTATGTTGATTTTAACTGTAAAAATTAATAAGGTATAGGTGGAACAACTTCTGTAAACTCTAACTCTCGAATTTTACAAGAGTCAGGATTCTAACTTACATTGCTGGAATGAAAAAAGTATTTTAATATTTATCCATTTTGACATGTACCCTGTTGAATTCTCCTGGTAGCTCTCAGAACAAGAAATAAATTAGGTATATACCTTGACTTGAATTATAATTAGCTATTTTAAGAGGAATTTGAGTAAATTTATTTTCTCACTATATAGATAGCCATTTGTAGATGTAATTACGATTCCTCCTAGTCGATTTCATCGCCAGCCTCTTACACCATGTGAGAATTGTGTAATGCCTTTCTAGCAATTTCTCAATTTTACTGACTAGAAGGCAGAAATTTCTGTGCACTAATCAAATTCAAATATACTACAACATAATCGAATGTTCATGTGACTGGATGTGTTATGTGAAAATGTGGAGAAAACCTTTTCCCTTAGGCAGAAGGTTTAAATAAGTCTTTATCAAGGATTACCATTCATTGTCAAAGTTTTTTTTTCAAATCTTGACTATGAAAGTAGAACTACATGTATACTACTACAGAACATGATGAATGTGTGGGTATAGAAATAAATTGTTTGTTAACGTTTGGTCTTAGAATAGAGCCAACATCGCTTACAAGTGTGTCTACCATTATGTTTTGATACATAGTGAGTATGGTATTATGTTTTGATACATAGTGAGTATGGTAAAGCAACCAGTCGCTGATGTCACACCGTTGGTATCAAAACATTTGTAAACAATCATTTGAATACAGCAAATATTACATGATAATTCATCACAACCAAGAAATTACTAAAAAGTCAATAATCACTTCTCACATGGTGGTTGAAGCTGGTGACAAGAGTATGTTCATCATAGATATCAAATTTTGTTGACTTCCTTTGCAAAATGGCTGAAGGGTGCAGTACTGACACACTTTAGTACTAGATATGTACTAGTATAGATACTATACCACACATGTATTAAATACCAGTCATTTACATACTAATAGTATATCACACATGTATTATACACATGTCATATACATGAAACACCTTTCATATACTGTATAGTACATTAATGGGTCTTATCACAACATGTAATAATAATCTGTATACATATAATCTATGATAATAACTGAAAGCTATACACAGTATAAATATTATTTTAATATTTTAGTTATCGTATATTTATATGTTAGGTATTATATATTTGTATTGTAGTTATTGTACATTTATTTAATTAATATAGTTAGTAAAATGGACGTGTGTTATTATATTGATTGAGTTTTTTTTTTTTTGAGTGAACTGTCACATGACAAGCTGTTAGGAAGTGTATATTAATCATGAGTGTGATCTTATGAATATCGTGAAGAATGAATATCATTATTAATATGAACTCTCAATATTGTTAACACTCTTCATCTATTACATAAATGTTAATTCTCGATAATTATCATATTACCTATTATATAATACACTAATATAGTGACACTGTGAAGATATATGTATCATATTAATTCACTGTTCTTTATATTAAAACAGGTTTATGGAGTCAACAATATACATCTGGACATCCTCCTCAAGGAATGGATAGTTATTCATCAACAACTATTAGGAAGAACATATATTATTTTGGAGGATATAGTTCTCATGGTGATGGTTGCTGTCATAACAGCTTATCTTGTATCAATGTGGAAGATATGATGTGGACTGAACTATTTCCTACTACTAACAAAGATGGACCAGCTAAGAAGTATTCTAGTGGCTTAATATCTTTCCAGACAAATAACAAAGAAGACTGTCTATTAGTTGTGGGAGGATATTATCTGAAGGCACCTCATAATAAACAACATGGTGCACGATATGCTGATAACAGAACCAACGAGTCACATATATTTAATATTAAAACTGGTGAGTATATCAATCATTGTATCATACTATCAAACATCATATTCAGTATTTGTGTGAAGATGATTCATAATATATAGAAACATATCATATAATAAGTTGTTTCATTTTAGTTTGGATATTTATCATGAATACAAAACATAACATAATTAAATTTCATTAGAACTAATGTTGTGTGATGTTTATTATGATAGTAATCTAGATCATTAGCCCTTCCCTAAAAACTGAATCACAAATAAGAGAAGTCTGTTCTTCCATCATTCAATCTATATCTTGAAGTGTTTGTAGGTACCACAGGTATACAATACTATTATACTATACAAATTACACAGTGAATTTAGTGATACTATATAGTATATAGTACTATTCATGTAATAAATACTTCATAGAGTGTCGAGACAATACTAACTCAACACTTCCTAGTTATATCTATGATAATCAGTGTTACTATCTTATCTTTAGGAAAATGGATAACACCACATGTCACTGGAAGACAACTACCACCATGCTATGACTTCACTCTCTTATCATTATCAGGAAGTAGAATTCTTTTGCATGGAGGAATTAATCCTCTTACATCATACAGTGATATAGTATACATAGCTACTATAACTGGATATGAACTAGTGAGTGTAATAATTATAAGTATTATAATACTATTGATGAAACTGATAATCATGGTAGCATTAACCCTTAGAGGACTGAGCTTGTTTTTTTTTTGATTCTCGGTGCAAGTTCAGTTTCATCACTTTCTTCATCATCTTCTTCATCTTGCATTGTACCTTCCACTGGCTCTTAGCAAAGATCTTCAAGGGATGCATCCTCCCAGTTTTCATCATCCATTTCTCCACAGGTAGGTAGACTGTTCTTACCACTCACATATTCCTCTACTGAACAAGCTTGATGACCAGTCATTGTCATATCAGTTACAGTTTTAACACAGATTCATTCATTACCAGGAAAGGATACTGCTCATCATGTACAACAAAAAACAGTGTTGAATTCAAAACACCGGTTTTACGAAAAAACCTCCGAAGTGTTTCTTCTTTTAACAGAGACCATGCCTTTTCAACCAATCATGTTACTACTGGGACATTGACTGACTTACAAACATCACTAGCACTATCACACTCGTCAATTTTAGTAATGACATATCTCAAAAGGAATGTTTGATAATGGACTATGGAAGTTTTAGATTATTCCAAGATCAAGAGGTTGAAGTTTGGAAATTGTGTTCCCTGGAAGAAAACAAACCTTTATGTTGCTGAACTTTTCCTTCAAATCTCCTAGTTGGCACCCAGCATTATCCATCATGAGCAAAATAGTACGATTACTGCAAGATAATCGATGATCTTTGTGAGAATTGCTTCCATGATCTCCCCTTCTATCCATGCCTTTTTCTGGCTGTAACAATTAACAGGTAGCTGTGCTTTGTTAATTTTTTGAAACACCTGGGGTTTTGTGATTTCCATATTACAATTGGAATCTCTTTCTTTCTAGAGGCAGTGACAAAAAAAGCAACTGTGAATCGATGTTTGCTCTTCTTACATACTTCCTTTACATTTTTTTCTCTTTGATCCAAAGCCACAATCAGGCAGAGTTTTCCAAAATAGCCCTTTTTCATCAATGTTCCAGATGTTATCACTAGAATAGGCCTCAAATAGCTCAGGAAGCCTTTCTTTTCATGATTGAACAGTAGGGCTTGATAAATCTCTCAACTCACCACTGATGTTCATCCACTTAATATTGTATCGTTTTTTCCACTTATCAATCCAGCCATTCAATCCTTTGAATTCAGTGTGACCAAGATGCTGCGTAATCTGCCTTGCTTTTTCCATTAACTGGGGTCCCATTGGAAAGATAATCTTGAAACATGCTAAAGTTTACCAGGTGTAAAGGGAGTTGTTGATGTCAACATATTCTGACATTCTATCACACGTTTTACTGACGTGTTACCCTACTTCAAGAAGCATTTGACTGGAACAAAGCCAGTGTGGAATTTTTTTTTATCTTTGCAAATGTGTTTGCCACAATTAAACTGTTCACTTAGTTCATGAGTACTTATAGATTGATTCTTCTCAGCAGTTTTTATAACTTCCACTTTTTTCTGCAGGGTTAGTTAGTTTCACTTTCCTTTAGCCTTTGCACCTGGATCCATGCTTATTTCATGTGAGACAATCAACAACAACACATGACACATCATGATTCATGATTTGGACTTTGTCAAGTACACTTTCCAATCTTACGTTCGAGGTTATCATGTGTATATGGAAAGTTGGGATCCATCTGTTTGACAGGAACTACTGTTGAGAAGAGAGCCCTCCAATATCCATGACCGACAGTTTCTGTGGCTGTTGATGATAAGATAGTTGGCCGTATGCCCTACAACATAGCTCCTACAGTGTCTGTATTTTTGAACAGAGGTAGAAATATTGGCTTGGCTGTAGTCACAGGGAAGGTTAACAGAGGTGCTGGGTATGAGTTATAGATCCCTGTACTTACCATTTGTGTGGATAGAAGATTGAAACAAGTGTATATAGAGAAAAAAACATCCCTATATTTGCTTTGTGATGACTATGTATTAAGCATTGCTGATGGCACTAGTGTCTCTACCTTTCTGTGTACTCCTGGGGCCTGAAGACGTAAGTGTAAGCCTAATTGCAGTCTAAATACACAGATGTCTGATGAACTGACGGAGGTACTCCTTCAAGGTTCTAAATGATGACTTCCTCATGTCTGAAACTCAACAACTTATCATACTTACTTGTTAAAGATTCTTGCATAATATCTATACTGTTTCTCTGCTATATACAACAGTTATTAGCAGTTTTACATCCTTTCTGAATCTTCCTGGCTGGTCTGTAGCTCAAACGCGCGTTCTTTTACGCGCCACGCCCATTAATTGACCGAGCCCCCGGGAATGACGCACCTTCCTTAACTACGTATACAACGCATAGTCGCGCAAGTGACACAAGAATATATATATATATAATTTATATATATATATATATACATTAAACCCCGTGGAAAGCAATTATAGGGATGGCCCTACGAGCCATAAAAAATTATTGAGCATTTATCTTCAACGGGACGATTGAGCTAAGCTTATGACTACAGAGCAATTTCAAGTTTAAAAGTTATTATTATTATTATTATTATGATCACAACAATCATGCATGCTAATTTGGGGGTGTGGTTGTCTGTCCGTTCATGGAGGGAATTTTGTGTTACACGTGGCTGTATGGGGTTCCCTCGATTGTCCACTCTAGAAAATTTTAAGGTGGCCGCTTTTGGGGGGTTACTGGTATGTGTATTATATGGTAAATTCATTCTGGGAATCGTGTTTTGACCGCTATAGAGAGGCGATCCGCTTCTCAGAGAGTCCATTATTTGAGGTTCTACTGTAATAGTGATACACTAATGACTATTGTTTATAACATATTGTATAATTATTGAACATGTATATTTATAATTGATCATGTTTTGTGAGTGATACATGTTATATGAACTGTTATTATATTTCTACAGAATTGGGAGTTAATACACAAACCAGTAGGAGAATATCCAGTGGGGAGGTGTAGACATGCAGCTACTACAATTGGTGGTTTTGTTGAAGAGATACTGATAACAATAGGAGGGGAGGGTGAAGGTTGGAAGACACTGAATGATTGTTGGGTGATGGATGTTAAGCAAAACAAACACAAAAAGGTATTATACATTTTTCTGTATGATCACATGATGATCGTGTGACTGATATACAATTTTTTATAATACTTAACAAGAATAATAAAACATTTAAAAAAATGAAAGAGGATCGATGTAGGGATATATATCAAAACAGAAAAAAGCACAGAGGCAGGATGGCTTTGGCAACAAAATGAAATATATACCACTTCCACATAACAACCCTGCATAAGTATATATAGCTAGAGTAAAGGCCAAACACAAAGAAGCGGTACTTATATATGGTTGTTTTGCGGAAGTGGTGTTTAATGTGGAAGTGATATTTAATTTTGTTGCCAAAGCCAACATGTGTTGCTGTGCTTTTTTTGGTTTTGATATATATCATTACATACTCTTTCATTTTTTTAATATTTGTTTTATTATTTATTACTATAATCATGTAAATAACGTGTTTATTGTTTAGTTAACTAGACACATTACATCAAAATTTCCATATTATAAACAGGATTACTAATATTTATATATCTCAAGTTCTTGTGCAACAAAGCTATTACTTTTAGAAGCATCTGTTTTCATTACCATTTGACATGCATGTGATATCCACCAGAAATAATGATTCTCAATACTATAGACATGTGTTGGGATTTTTTGATAATAATGAGGTCATATAATAATCTATTGTAATTCTACAGATACACTTACCAGATAATGTAACTATGAGATTTCGCCACTCCTTATCATCACTTGTGATCAGTCCAACAAATGTATTACTTGTTGTGTTTGGAGGAAGGAAAAGTGTTTTTGATGTTGATCTAATCAGTGATACACATGTTATTGAACTTGGTGAATATATAATTCTATTTCCATACATTCTCATATGTATAATTATTATTTCATATTACTGGATATAGACTGTGATGTAATGGACAATTTAAGCATTCCAGAGTTTCTAATTATCCTCATTTAATTAACATCCTGTATAATTATACTGTTCATTCAGTTTCCGGAAGCCATATAGTACACATTATGTTAAATTAGTATTTTATATAATACCTACTAACTTATTCAGTGATGTGATATTGTTAATAAGTGTTACCTCTTTCAAATGTCACACTCCTGTATTGTTAGTGTATTTTGAAAACACATAATTATAATTATATACATGTCATAAATTAATTACATTTCATAATGTAAGACTAGCACAATTTTTATATTCTATTTGCTATTATATTTACGATATTTAATACATGTAGTGTATACTAATAATGAATGGTCGATGGAGCATGTATGGAACATGACACAATTGACCACTAACAATGATGACTACCAGAGAAGACTGAAGGAGATACAGAAAAAGGGAGAAGTGCTCGACATGATAAGAAGTGAACATCCAGCTTTATCATCAGGAGAACAAGAGGAGGAGATGATACGACTAAGAGATAATATTCGTATCCTGAAACAACAATTGGAAAAGGCACAGCAAGAGACAACCGAAGCAAGAAAACAAGCCAATAGTAGCCTAAAGGAGACACAAAAAAATCTTCAGGATGTTATGCAGAGTCACCAACAACAAATGAGACTATCAAATACAAGACTACAAGAAGCACAAGCCCAATTAAAAGACACACAAACCCAGTCACAAGAGAGACAAGTCCAGTTACAAGAAACACGAGTCCAGTTACAAGAGACACAAGCCCGATTACAAGAGACACAAACCCACTCACAAGAGACACAAGTCCAGTTGCAAAAGGCACAAGTCCAATTACAAGAGACACAAGTCCAAGTACAGGTATATACATAGGTAGTATACTCTATCTTCATAATTTGATATTGTTACTTATAAACTTAAATTGTCATTTTAATTAATAGTGATACCAAAAGTACATTCCTCAGCTCAAACCAATTATAATTAATGTTTTATTATACCTGATAAGGTTTTCAATCTACACTATTAATACACTTTCCTATTTGGATTTTCTATAATACAGGAGCTGAAACAGATAATACTAGAAGTTCGTGAAGATAACCAGCAACTTCTTGAAACAACTCAAAGGAAACAAGAAGTCATTCTTGCACATCAGCAAGAGATCCATCATTTACAATCCCAACTTGATAATCCTCACTGGGTCATTCAAAAGGAGGAAATAATCCTGACACAGGAGATCCTTGGAAGAGGAGGATGGGGTGAAGTGAAGGTTGCTATATTCAGAGGTACCAAGGTAGCAGTGAAGTGTCTTCATCAGGTGATTCTATCTGATTACAATGTCGGCCTCTTCTCTAGAGAAATGAGTATTGCGTCTCGTATTCGTCATCCTAACCTCCTTCAATTTATAGGAGCCACTAGAGTTGGTAATCTTATGATATTGACAGAGCTCATGCCTACTAGTCTACGTAAAGAACTGGAGAAGAGTCCTATGACACGTTCTCAGATTATTGCTATTGCTAAAGATGTAGCATCAGCACTCAACTACCTCCATCTTTGGAAACCTCATCCAATCCTTCATCGAGATGTAAGCAGTACTAATGTCCTCTTAGAGCCATCAGGTAGTTCACGATGGAAGGGGAAACTATCTGATTATGGATCAGCAAATATTCTTCATCAGATTCATACTGTAGCTCCTGGTACTCCTGCATATGCTGCTCCTGAAGCTCAATCTCCAAATCTTCATTCTCCTAAAATGGATGTTTATAGCTTTGGTGTCCTATTTGTAGAAATGGTTACTCGTCGTCTACCATCTACAGCTGTATCCAAGAGAGAAGAACAAATTCAAGGAGTACAATGGTCCTCTATCAGAGAGTTAATAGAGTTTTGTACCATTCGTGATCCACAAAGCCGTCCCACAATAGACAAAATCCTACAATACATTAATGCATTGTAATATACGTATATTTTATGTAATTATAACACACACTTTGCATATTTGTAGTTGTATATTTTGTTAGTAGATACAGTGTACTTTTATGATTGTAATTGTTGTTATTTTTAGATTTTCTTGAATTAGATAAGTTTTTTTCTATTTATTGGTACAGTAATAACTTTATTTAGTATATGAAGCTATGGCTAATGAAAATCTCAACTAAAGCTGAAATTCACAAGCAAAGACACCATCAATCTTCACAGGCTACTGAGGCTTTAAAACCTGTCTACTACATTGAAGAGGGCCATGGATCTAGACATATACAACAGGGTTTCCAGCTGACCAATTTAGAGTATGCATGGTATTTGTCTCAACAAAGGTGCTTTTACTGATACCTTGGTCGTTAAATATAAATTGGAAACTTGCTGCAGATCTAAGCAATGCATTAACAGCATTCTCAAAGACAAGCAAATAAATTCTTTAATGGGACATCCTTTTACTAGTAGAAGTGTAGTAACTGAAGGTTCTACATAAGGTGATGAAGGAAAAGTTAGTTACTATACACTTAGTCCTGTAGTTGTGACTGAATTTGCACCTTTTCTTGCAAAATAAATATGATCAAATACTTACCTTTAATTACTTGCTATACCACCATTTTGTAAAAAAAAATCTGATACTCAGGAAGAGCTATTATTAATCTTCTTAGACATCAATATTTTTAGCTTCATATACAAAATGCCTGAATGGGACCTGATTATTTAATGGTAAGTTTTCAATAAATATATTTTATGGGGAAAGATCAGAATATAATTCTCAATTTCCAAGTGCGCACTAGCTATTACATGTACTTCTGGGGATCTATTAGACTCCTTAACCAATTTACTATTACACATGTACTTGTGGAACATACTACATTCCTCAATAGCATTGTCAATTTACAAGTACACATAATTGGGTAAGGTACGGTAGCTCATGTGTGCTTTCTCTTAACGTCCTCACAAGAAGTATCAGCTCTTTCTGCATCATTATTTTGCCTTACAACTGTAACCATCTCTTCTTTTATGCTCTGGATTGATTGCAGATATGACCTTAAGACAAATACACTCCAGAACCAGTGAAGGCGAGCCTTGTAAAATAAATAATGGTAATTATAATAATAAATATTTACATGTGTATATTAATACGTTATAGAGGGTACAAAATATGCTGTTGTACACTTCATAGAGGATAATTCGATTTGTATCCTGCCTCTAAAAGCCATAAAGAATGGAGATTCATGAAGCTGAACTTGAGTTGTCATTCATTTATCAAGTTGTGTGGAGTGACAAAAAGAAGCAGATGTACAAACCAACCCATCATTGAATCTTAGCTAGGGCCAGCTACTGCCTGAGTTTGTAGAGGTTAGTGCAACATCAGTGAGTTGAGAGATAAATATATGAATCAACAGATGGATGGATGAACAAATGGATAGTTTTTGGATGGTTGAATAAATAAATGTATAGATGGATTTATAGAGGGATAAATGAACAGGTGGATGGACGAGTAGATGAATGGATGGATAGATTAATGGGTTGATCGATGGAAAACATAATGTGGTACTAAAGTATACTTGAGTAATTCTGCCATGACTTGATTGAATTGACCAATCGTTTGCTTATAATGAGGTTTCTAAATGTGTTATCAAACCTCCCAGTCTTTACTGGGAGGTTTGATAACATGTTATCAAACCTCCCAGTCTTTACCAGGAGGTTTGATAACATGTTATTAAACCCCCAGTAAAATGTTCCCGTCATTGAAATGAAACTCAAGTTACATAGTTGTCAATTTCTTTATAATAATTCATTAATAATAATTGACATAAAAACAGTCATGACGACTATATACAACTGTAGCTATAATTATTAGCTGTAATTCATAGTGATGCTTGTTCTTTTTGAAAATCTCACACCAGTTTGTATGCTTGCGATTGAGGTCTTTCAGACCTCCATTGCTTCCTCTCGTATGAGATTCCAAAAGAGTTGGGTGGGGCTGTTCTTGCAATGCGAACTTCTTGATAGCGATTGCAACTGATCGATTCCTGTTAGAAGACCACACCTTATATCAGAATGGAGGAGCCGGACGTGTGCCACATGTAGACTTTCTGTCATTTTTGATTAAATTGTTGATCAGTTACTTGTATAAAGAGTCACAGAAACCCACACTATATCCATAGGTTAGCGAAATTGTTGCCACACACAAAGATTTGCTTAGATACACTATTTCACGTGCGTTTCATGGTAGAAGATGATTATACACCTCGGTATGATTTCTACTGATTTATCAAACCTTGTGCCTTCGGCACATAGTTTGATAAATCTAGTACAGACCTTTACCTTGGTGTATAACCTATATATATAGTTCAAAATTGTGTAAAATAGAAGCATTGTCAAAACATGGTTAGTGCTGTAAGGGTTAATAATGAGAAGAGCAAACAAAATATCCTGAAATATATCAGAGAAGATAAGAAAAACGAATTGAGAAGATAAAGATTGGATGAATAGATGCGTATAATTACATGACATTAGTTTACATACATTAACTGAATGTGTTTTCAGTTACATTGGAAAGAATTGCTTGTGCATGCGCAGCACACTGGTCTAGTGGGGGGGCACACAAACATGCACACTTACATTCTTCACACATACACACACATCCATGTAGACGCACACACAAACATGCATATATACTCTTCACACATACACTCATACACACACATACATTCACAAATAGAATTATATCCCATATTGTGTTCAGGTGATGACCTTTTTGTACCTACAACTAATTATTAGTATTCACAAAACATCATTTTCTTCCTCTCATTAGTTGATGTGGAGATTCATGATGCCCCAATATAGTTCAATATCTTTTCAATTCAAATTTATAATTGTTAACGTAAAAATATAATTATAATTATTTATTGCTATGCCTCTAGCTCTACTATTGGATGTGGACCAAGTTTCTTTTCTTTACGTTGAGTAATTAGTGTTTTCTTCTTATCATTTATTATGTCCATCAAAATAGATGATTTTTGAATCGTAACATAACATAACGATTGATGTAGTAACACAGTTTCCCAGAATTGATGTATCATTGATATCAAGCCTTCTTTATATGTATCTTTAGATAGTGAAGATCCCCAGAGTATAACTTTCAGCAACGTCATGTCTTCATTTCTCTTTAACATGGTTGTAACATGAGGAATTAACTCTTCATAATACAATGATGTTGATACCTGTTCTGAAATGTTAAATGAGTAAAATATCATTGTCAGTGATTTTAGATTATCAGTAGTTTCAAAGAATTCCTTCAAATTAATATTTCTCGATAATATAATATTTATATTCAGTTCTTGTAGTGTATTGTTTCTTCTCAAACCAGCAGTCAAGTATTTAAACAGTAATATACAATTGGATGCTCGGCTTTTGATCTCCAGACATTGTAGTGATTTGTTTGATGACAACATCAATTGAAGAGATGTTCCCAATTCATCACAAAACAAACCAATGTCTTCACAGTTTATTCTTAGAGCTACAACAGTTCTGTTACTGGAGAGAATGTTAAATAGTTCATTAAAACTTCCTTCTCTCTCTAGTACTATATCCAGATGTTGAAGAAAAGGGTTAGAATCTAAATAGATAATGAATGGCAGCAATGGTTTATATAGAGATAAACTTTGCAAGTTAGTAATATTTCTTCCAACATTTTCTAATCCAGGTAACAAAGTTTCTGTTTTCTTTACGGGATATGTTATGATATCATGGACTGTATCATTACTGATATTTAGTGCTGTAAGAGATTCATTAGCTGGTATGATACATAGATATGGGAGAATTCCTGTAACAGGTATATCCAGTTTAACAGTTTGTAAGGTTTGGTTGTTTTTCAATAGTTCTTCAACTTGTAAAGACTTAGTACGAGTAGAGTTTGACGATAGTGAAAAGAACTGGATTGTATAATTTGTCTCTACTCCAGTAAGCAAACTATTTATTAATGAGTTGAATTCCAAATCTGTCAACTCAATCAATAATTCTTCAATTGTATGATTTGTAGACAATAACTTCTCCATTTCCACTAAAAATGCATTATCGGTATGCTCTTCAGACAAGACTTTGTTAATGTGTACATGTAGGATACGCAGATGAGGCAGTTTAAATAGCTGCATGAACATGATCACAACTGAATCAGGATGTATAACACCAGATGTGTAGACTAGATTAATATAACTTTCTTGAATGTACTGACACAATGATGATTGATGTATCTTGATTACTGATGTAATATGAGAATATATTGCTTTCATTACAATGCAATTAGTCATGTTTGAATCTTCATTGGAAAGTTGCAGCTTGTCATGAACATATGAATGATGGAGATAATTCCAGGTTATCTTTGAGTTCTTCAGAACAAAGGACAAACACAATAAATCAAATTGGGATGAATACAGTCTATACACACAGAGTGAGGAGTTTTTAATGGAGGAAACAAATATTTGACACAATACTTTGTTTTCAGACTCGTAAATTAGATGAAGCAATTGTATAGCATCTGTATCATAATAGGGTTCATGAAGAGGATATTTACTCGAGATTGAATAACGAATGTCATCAAGAAGCAGTTGTGGATTCTGATGAAACATAGAGTACTGATGAGATTTAAAACCAAACAACGGTTTCATTATACATTTTAAGTCAACCTCTTTACTGAAATACTCTTGATAGCCGTCATCTTTAAGTTCAGTCAGACCTGCCATAAATCTTAGTGTCATTCGGAATTGAGTTACATTGAAATGTTCTCTAAACAACACTTTATGATCATCATGGTGAGTTATCCACCATGCTGCCAGGAACTCCTGAATGGTTAGATGAAGAAACTGATGCTTAGTGGTGTCCGCTATCTTGTAACAGTTCATTAATCCAAAATGTTCCCACTTCAATGAATGTGATAATTTTAGTATTTCATTTCTATTGAAAGTGGTATTTTGTGTCGTCAGCTTCTCATAAGCACAACAACAAAGTTCATCAAATGCTGTCTTTTGATCTTCTTGTAGATCTTCAAGTGATTCAACTGTGTCTGGATCAAGATCTTGTTTCTTCATTGATCTCTTTACAGCATAAATAACATATTTCTTGTAAAACTTAGTCAAAGTGTTAGGAAGAGTAAAGTCACTCAGCTGATAAACTCTCACTAACATGGAACATACAAAAGGTATATAACATAATGACAAGACATCTTCCCTAATCTCCAATTCTTTTATTAATTGTTCAGCATTCTCTTCAGTCAGCTCATTCCTAACATATGAATAAATATCTTGTTTCTTAAAACCTAATACTTCAACATGACGATTAACACTCTGTAGTTGAAGAAGTTTTGCTGAAGCATATGTACGTGAAGTAACTAGTACATTACATTTGCGTAGTTGTTTTCCTTGAATTATATCCAGTATGAAAGATCTGTTTTGGTCTCTTCCCTTAAACTCATCCCATCCATCAAATATTAATAACATATCTTTACCATCAGTCTCTATGATCTCATCACTAACAGCTTCACACATACTTTTACTACCATGAAATAGAGAAACAAGATCATAAATCTTTTCAGCTGATGATGCTTCCTCATCTCTGAGAGAAATAAGAAACACAAGAGCAAAGGAACAGTTTTTCATTTCATTGTTAGCCCACATGTTACACAATTTTTGACAAAGTGTAGTTTTTCCTACTCCTGGAGGTCCATCAACTACTACTTTGATTGGACTATTATCATCATTATGTTTCAGTACATCTTGCATGTCTATTTTCTCTGATACGTTCATTATATTATCTAATTTCCCTCGTAACATATTCCATGACCTCTTCATCCCTTCTGGTTCAGAGAAACTTCCTCCATGTCCCTTAATGAGTCCGAGTTGTCCAAACTTGTCTCCACCAATACGTCGATCTAACAAGTCATTATATACTACAGGTTCTTCAACATATCGATCACTTAGTTCTTGAAAGAACTTGTCAGTTTCAGTAGTGACTTTAGATGATATGACATCTAATGACGTACCTGCATGTTTGAATGTATTTCAGAATCTGATTATAACAAGAATTATTATTTTATATCCTTACCTAATTCTTTCATCATAGTTTTACATATCACAGACATCACTGAGTTTTTCTGATTAGTTAATACTCTACACAAAGAAATGAGTGTTTCTGAATTTTCATTGACTTTAAGAGATCTCTGAACTTCATTTAGTAATTTACTGGCCTTCTCATAACGAGGTACACTTGGAGTAGAAATGATATTATCTTTAACAACATTAGATATTAGATCAACACCCCACAAATCATTAGCAAGTCTATTTGGGTCCGATACCACATCAAGTATTTCAGAGAAATGTCTCTTCAATATGTTAAATGGTGTTAACTGATTTGGTTCACAAGATACTTGTGTACACGAGTCTTCTATAGATTGTGTTTTCTGTGATGCTGAAGCTGTAATGGGATCAAAATATTTAGGGTGTGTTGTGAATATCAAAAAATTTAAAATTATACTAAGTAAACTAATTGTGTTAATTATATTTAATGCATCTGTGTACAGAAAATGTGTGGTCTTACATAATAATATTATTACCTTCTTGACTAAGTTTTTTCCTCATTGCATCTGCAGTATCTTTCTCTCCACACCTATCTACTAATGATATTAACTCTTTCCATGATGCTTCTGATGTGTTCTTAATCCACCAATCCAGTGCTATTTCTATTGCATAATCATATGTTAGATAATCCTTTATTACAGCTGTCATCTTTCCCTTTAGCTCTACTGGAACACCCAGGAAACTTGTTAACAAACTCCACTTGCTCTTAAAACTAAATCCACATTCATACAACAGTGAAACTGCTTTGCTAGGAGTAAAATCTGTTAACAAGCATAGATAATAGTAAGTGATATGTAAACATACTTATATAGTAGGTTATATACATGTGTGTTTAGTACTATAATAAACATAGTAATAACTAACCAACAGGTCCAGGATTTGATTCCACATCACCCCAGAGTATCAGTTTTAGTAATATACACACAGTTAGTGTGTACAACCACACACTACTATGACTGAGAAATGTTCTAACAATATTCATACATATTCCAGGAGTTTCATTTCCGCTGTGATAATCTTTGATGCCCAGATGACTTTGCATGTTATTAACGAGTGTGCTTTTCCTCTTGACAGACTTCATACGACAACACCACATTCCAATACAAACTCTCCATTGTATGAGATCAATCATTATGAATACCTGTATGAAATAAAAAGTGTTTTCTTTACAGTTGATGTATATCTGAAAGACATTATTACTATATGCTAGTGATTTACTAGTAGAGCTACATTACTTTATACTGGTATTATTACACATGCATGAAGTATCCAAACACTTTATTAATTACACGAGTTTCAAGCAGTGACATGTTAAGTGTTACATGATAATTTGAATCACAAGCAGTGTGGCAACATAACACATTCCATGGTAATTAGCATGTACAAGAAATTTGTACTTTGATATGGTGACTATAATAACATGTCACTACGGAATTTACATACCATTATATATACATGTACTTTATTATCATACTTTATAATGACATGTACATTATATATATATAGATCAATACTTTATTTCACTTAATACAAAAGAACACTCCAGATTCTAAAGCTGTTTCCAAATGTTGTTCCCCAGTGTACTAATCATCACATTTGAACCAGTGAGAATGTATAATAATGTTAGGAAAGATTATAAACTGAACAGGTAAATACAATATTCTAGCACCAGTTTATATATGTGCGTGGAAAATAATCCATTATTGTTTAAAGAGATATACATCATTCGAATTTTTTAAATTGCTTACACTTCCCCTATCATCATAGATTATAATATCTCTATCATTATTCTATCCGGCATTATTCTATTATTATTTTTGAGTACAACATTTACATATTGTAATAATTATGATGATGAATTGGTGGAGCACATCATCTAAATTGATTCTGTAATACCACACATGAAATTAAATCATTAATCCGTCAATCAAACTAAACTGTTCCATATAAAGGCCTCAGTTATTCTGTGTTCATATCAACTAGCTATATAATGATCCAAAATATAGAAGTTTAATACTTAATACATCAGTGTACATTAATAACTATCCAGTACTAGGTCTATATTAAAAATTCACAAACAACTTACTGAAACTTTACCAGTCATGTACCATATATACTCTATTTATTAGTTTCAGTTTAAATTCTAGAATTATTATTGGAGGACTATGGTTATCGAGGACCTCCACGCCTAGGCTCAGGGATGCCAAAATGAGAAATGAACTGGTTAGTTGGCAATGATAGTTGAACAGTATGCTATAATAATGTCATTATTTATTTACAATTTGATTGTGTTGAGATTGTTTCTGAATTAGCACATATTTATATGATAATTCATTACAAGAAAGCTAAGTATAATTTATGAAGTGGAAACACATGTTATATCATATTGAACGAAATTCCTGGTTTGACTGTAGTTCTATTTATAGTATGTGACAAACTGTTTCTACTTATCACTGCATGGATATAGAAGTGCTTCAACACATTACGCATCTAGTCTACTGCTCTGTACGTTTGTTTTGATACTTTCCTCTAAAATTTCTTAAGAGGTTTGTTTTGGCTGATTGTATTCAGACTCAATTAAAGCTAACACAAGATTCTTAGGGGAGGAGTGTAAATCCACATGTAAATTCCATACATTGTCTGAATCATAATTATTTGCTGGTGAAGTGAAATATATAGAGTAACTATAAGTATATATAGAGTATAATGAATATGCAGCGCTGCTGTGTCTGCATTTGCCAGTCACCATTCTCATGAACTCTGCAATCTAGTTATGTCTCCAGTCTCATCAATTCTCCAGTATACAATCTCCAGTCACATCAAGTCTCCAGTCTTGGGGAAATCACCATTCTCGTCAAGTCTCCAGTCTCAATCTCCAGGATGCCAGTAAGCAATTATTCCATACATAATTATTGTGATTCATTTATGTCAGGTTAATACAATACAATGAATATAATAGTGCCACTTGAAAAACTACACCCCCACTGAGCAATTATTTGTAATCACATCATTACATTATACAATAATTAAACTGCATCATAAGGAGCTGAATCTGCAACAAAACCTTAAGATTGCATATGAAGCTATTGCTAATGAAAATCTCAAATAAAGCTGAAATTTACAAGCAAAGACACCATCAATCTTCACAGGCTACTGAAGCTTTAAAATCTGTCTATTACATTGAAGAGGGCCATGGATCTAGCCATAGACAACAGGGTTTCTAGCTGACCAATTTAGAGTATAGTACTTGTCTCCACAAAGGTGCTTTCACTGATACCTTGGTCCTTAAATAGGGAGGATACCCCTCACTACATTCACCGTGGAACATGCCTTTTCCTGCTAAGAGGTGGCTTTCTATCCTTACATCATGATTAAATGCAAGATCATACAGCAAACCTACTATAATAGAAGTATTCCATAATGTACAAGTCAAACCTAATTTCCAACCAATTTCTAATGAAGTAATGGTAATGGCAACATCATCTTCCATCACCATTGAAAAAGTAAGACTCGATATTGCTGGTGGTGGAGGTGAGATTTGAGACAACCTACCTGGATGTCTGAGTGCTTAATCCACATGCACCCAGTAATTTTAATACCCAAATTGATACACTGTTAAAAAATGCGGTGCTCATATGCAAGCCATGTTGTCATGGCAACTTTTGTTCTTTCACAAACTAAAGTTAGTGAAAGAGTGTCTACAAAATGATAATGTTAAAAATATCACTCCTACTGTATGATTTACTTTATATTACTGTGTTTAGTCTATAAAAGAGTAAACGTTTCCATAACAATCAGGTTTGCACCCATGCAAGGGGTGCTATTATTAAACATCCATATGAGCATCCATATGAGCATCCCATTTTAACAGGGTACTTGTTATAGAAAAAAAAATGAAAACAACCATTGTTACGTAAAGTTGAACATGATTCCTTTACACAGTAGGTACTGCCTACTTCAGGAGGATTGGCCAGACAAGCTACGTACTATATACCTTCTATAAAAGGCATACTCCGTCATTTTAATGACTATCTATAACATCTCATCACTTACTTTTGTTCTTTGTTCTGTTGTCCTCTTTAACTATGCATGTGTATATTTATTTATTTATTGCAATTAATTGTCTGAGCTCCCTAAAATAATGCAACTTACTTAACTATGTATACAATGCATAGTTCAATACATCATGCAAATATAATTATAGTGAATGTATGTAATTATACTTATTACACAATATGATGTTTAAGACTATGTCATTGAGTTTTATAGTCTCAAGGCCAGACATTTATGCTTAATCTTAATTTAATGTACAATGCACTTACAAGTAATTAAATTGCAGACAGATTCAGTGAGTACTGTAAAATAATGAATTGCCTTGCAGCACAGAACCCTTGTTACTGTAGTATGGTATATAAAGAGTACACAATGGAGTACACTTAATGTACTCTTTACCCTAATATATTTGCAAGGGTTATGTACAGCACACATTCAGTAATGCACTGCAATGGAAATTTAACAAAATTAAAGGGGAAAATTAATAGAGGGATGCATGGCCTCACGTAGTCTCGCGTAGCCAGACCCAACCCTAAACGGGAAGGGTCTGGTGAATGCACTATACATGCGTTCGTCAGGAGCTCACCAGATTTTTGGTGAGCAATAAGAGGGTGTAATACCACTAATGAGATTCATTATTCATCTTGCGCCTTAAGAAAACACGTGGTATTTGTATAAACAAAGATAATGAATCTCATTAGTGGTATTACACCCTCTTATTGCTCACCAAAAATCTGGTGAGCTCTTGACGAACGCATGTATAGTGCATTCACTAGACCCTTCCCGTTTAGGGTTGGGTCTGGCTACGCGAGACTAGGCCTCACGAGCCTGACTCAAACTTTTTCGTTCTTGCTGCACATTTTAAAATTTGTGTTGTATTAGTTGTAATCATGCTTCTATCTAGAGGTTTTTGTTTGGGAAAGAAGCATGTTAAAATTAAGTTGACCACACCCACTTTACTTAAACCACACTCATTTAATTAGTGGAACAATAGATTGGGGATAGTGAAAAGCACATGTGATTATATCATAAGGAGATTTTGTGTGTCTTTTCAACTCTGTAATTGTCCATTATAGTCTCCAAAATGTAATAAATGATTTATTTTGAAAATACATTAATAATCACATAAATTATGAATTAGGCTGAAAAAATTGTTTGATTATTTCATTGGTTATCTCAATTGCATGTCAATTTAATAATTTGTATAATATGCAATTTCATACCATTACTGATGTATTGAGGTAAGCCCATTGATAGTGCCATATGCATGGAGGACTGATGACTGACATGACACCAACAACTTTAAAAACATTTCTCTAATTATAGCTACAATTAATGCAAGATTTTACTTATGCACTGTTCATAAACATGCTTGTGTGTTAGCCTGGTTGTTATGGAAACATTTTAATCTTTTATAGACTGATATACAGTAAATCATTCAATAGGAGCAACATCATCATTTTGTACGCACGTTTTCACTAACTTTAGTCTGTGAAAGAATACGTTTCCATGACAACCTGGCTTGCACCTTATGGGTGCTATTTTTGAACATGCATATTACCACCTCATATTTAACAGTGCATTGTTTCAAATCACCAGTTAAATAGTGTCAAAGTGTCACAAACCCAATCTATATAAGACACCAGGCTCACCATAATCATTCACCCCTTGCTTATAAGAAAGCCACACACAATGCAGAATACTACACTGCATGTAAAAAAACGGATTGCACTGTTAAAAATGGGGTGCTTGTACATATGTTTAAAAATAACATCCCTGGAGTGCAAACCATGTTGTCATGGTAACTTTTGTTCTTTCAGAAACTATAATTAATGGAAGAGTGTGTACAAAATGATGATGTTCAAAATATCACTCCTACTGTATGATTTACTTTTTATTAATAATGCTTAGTCTATGAAAGATAAAAGTTTCCATAACAATTAGGAATATGCCCAAGGGGTGCTATTTTTAAACATGTGTATGAACCCCCATGTTTAATAGTGTTGTTATAATTACCTAAACCACTATAATTATGAATTATTTTGTCTGTTGTAATGAGGTATTAAGTGCTGTTGGGGTCAAAATAGTTCAAAGTTTCTGCATTATGTCGTAAATATATAAGCTAATGCATTTATAAATACATAAACATATTATAATAAATACTTATAAATACATTAACATATTTACACGTACTGCAGATTTAGTAAGTTTAAAATTCCTCTTCCTTGTAAATTCATTCAAGAATAATAATTTTCATTATTATAACACAACAATAATTCAACACTGTAAAAATGAATAGGTTATTTTAACCCTCATTTGGTTACATGATTATGTAACCAAATGAGGGTTAAAATAACATGTTTTGATTTTGATCTACATGTATATTGACTGGTATATCAGGTATATGCCATAATAAAGAATGGTACATACATGTGCTGACTTTTCAAATATCTGTGGAGTACATCACATTATTTGTTATTATAAGTTGTACAACTTCATGTAATTATCTACTCTGCCATGACGTCTGTTGTTTTTGCAGATGTTAGACTAATAATATACCACTATAATACTATGCTACGTATATACAGTATATATATAGCTACATTGTATTAATTAACAAAAGCAATACAATGTACATGTACTTTAAACATGTATATCTCATAATAATTACATACATGTGCTGGCGTTTCAAATATCTGTGGAGTATATACCACATGTTTGCTATTACAAGCATGTGCATATTTATATTAATTAATTACTCTGGAATGAGGTAGTAACATCACTTGTTTTCACAAATAATATACCGCAGGTTGTACCTATAATACTATGCTATGTATATAGCTACATTGTATTAATATGTTTGTTACCATATGCCTTAAGCTTGTTATATAAGACATGTACTTTATATTAGTCAATATACAATGTAGGTCAAGATCAAATGAACTGTGCATGACTTGTAAATATTAGTTAGCAGGAAATATAAATCAGCATGGAGGAAAATATAATTGCATTGAAACTCCTGTAACCAACTGAAGGTTAAAATAACCCATTACTTTTTACAGTGAACTTATTAAGAATAATAAACAATTCACTTTGAGAATACATAAATTATTATGCACTAGCTGGAAAAAAGTTTACCAATCAGTTGGCTACCTCAATTATCAATGTCAATTTAATAATTTGCTTATACCGGTATGCCATTTCACGTCATTACTGCTGTATTGAGGTGTTGAAGTGTTGGGCCATTTCATAGTTTCGATGTTTGCATGGTATTGGAATAACTATGTGGATTGATGGTGGAGAATGACTGATATGATGTCCAAGAGCTTTAAAAACAGGATTAAAATGTAATCACAGCTTACATGCATGTCAGTAATTTCTCTCACTATACAATCAATCTAAGATTTTACTTGAACACTGTCAATAATGAGGTGGTCATATGCATGCTTAAAACATAGTAACCCTTGTGTGTAAGCCTGGTTGTTATAGAAACTTTTAATCTTTTATACACTCAGCTTAGTAATTTAAATCAAACCGTTGAATAGAAGTGATATTTTCAACATCATCATTTGTACACACTCTTTCACTAACGTTAAATGTTTCAAAGTGCCACAAACCCAATTTATATAAGACAACAGGCTCACCATAATCATTCATCACTGTTTGCTTGTGCAGCCTCAGTACATTGCATGTAAAATAACATAATTATCATAATGAGGTGTCCAAAAATTATGGAACTTAACCCATATTTATACTTGCACAGATACATGCATAATATACACCATAGCTCCTTCTGCTCAAGTGGATTGCTCCAATGAGGTGTCCAAAAACTACGGAATTTAACTTCTGCTCAATTAAGTTAAGTGCTGCAGTCCACCGTTGTCAGTTCTCATGTGAATTGTAAGTTCACAGTGAGAAAAGTACTGACATGTAATCTATTTTTAATTTACTTGTCATTGTGAACAATACCAACACCAAAACATAACCTAACCTACTCTTCAATACCTGACAATACCTGACATGCATCTAAGGTAACCAATTCCAACTAAATTGATTGAAATAGTAAACTGTTTTTGCAGAAATATGCATGACAATGTATGACAACAAAACATCAATGTTTTTGTTTGGCGACAATAAAAAGAGACTTTTCAATATACTCATAGTTTTCAGAAGTAGTATTTTCGACTACAGTAGTGCTCCAGGTAACTTCAAGCCCGTTCTTTTTAATAGCATTCCTCGCTAGTTCTTCGTTCATGTTCACTGGTGTGTTATATATTATGCCGGCAGGGTATGATCGTTCATCTCCTACATCTGTCACTAGCACTAGCACTCCGTCAGGGGTTAACAACTTGCGTAGTTTCGAAACAAAGTCAGACCACTTTTGCAAACACTTTCAAGGCAATTTGCACTGTGAATAAGATTATAAGGACCTTCAAGTCCTTTCTCAACTGGTGCTTCAGCACAAATGTCACAATGAACGACATTTGAAACGGCCGCTCGGAGACATTCCTCACGTTCCGTGATTGCAGCCTCTCCATACTTTCCTTCCTCCTCTAGAATACACTTGATTGTGGGTCTCCAATTGAATGCTCTTGGATCTCTTTGCATCCACTGCTGAACCTCCTGCCTGTTCTGCAACACAAAGTCTGCAAATACTATCTCTGATGCTTTGGGAGCAGCAATCAGCATTTGTAGCAAACTAGGCCCACCTCCAAATTCTAAAATCTTTAAGGATTTGTCTTTAAACTGCCCAAAAATTTCCTGGTATGCTGGAATTGTTTCGTGATCAGGTTCTCTATAAAAATACTCGAGATAATGTTTGGTATCGAATTGTTTATACTTTTCTTGGTCCATATATTCATCTACTACATTGACAGCCATTAGTAGTGATGTGAGAGGGAATTTTTAATCAACAATATCTTCTTAGTGACGTTTCCTAAAGAATTGAACACTGCAAATCTCGGATAGAGAAATATACCGAAATCGGACGCTATGATTTTTCGGTCCGTTAAACGCTAATTTATAGCAATCGCGCGAAGCTCATCGAACCTCGTGGGTGTATCACATGTTATGTAAGATAGAATAGGCTGTGAAATCCAGTAGTCTGACACTGGATTATTCGGACTACTGAAACAAATCCCGGACGAATACATACAATTGTACTGCTGATCACTAAATAAGAAAAGGTTACTGCTTTTGTACAATTAGTTATAATTGCCAAAAGGCCACTGTAAAATCAACTGTCAAACACTGCACCCACAAACATGAAGTGGATTTATTACACATTTTGTTAAGTAACAGTAGTAAAAGAATCAATGTTTGATATTATGTGGAAGTGCTAATGTGGTCTTCCTTCAAATCAACAACAGTAACAACAACATTAAAAGTCAGTGATCAATTAGAAAGCTCTTTTAATAAAGTCTTCGACGAGTGCCTTGCTTTGAACATCTTTTACACTCAGGACAGTACCATTTACTTTTTGGTACTGATTTTAGCTTTAAATATGAAAAGTGATATCATTCAATACTACAATTAGAGAAGTCCCAGGCTATCATACTCACTTTTTTGGGTTGTCTGCAATAACAAAAAAAACTTCTACAAGAAAAGTTGGTGAAATTTCCATCAATTGTTGAAACAACAATACAACCACAAGAACATTCTACTGCGAGAAAAAAAGAAAAGTATATTAGTTTTAAATCAGTTTCAATTAAATTTTACATTCAAAGCAAAGCATGTATATGATTGAGGTAAAAGTAGGCCAGCCATGCATATGGAAGATGGACTATTCGTTGGTCATTAAGCCCCTGCAGCTTTTACATGGTGTGAAATCAATAAAGTTTTGTTGTCAGATTGTAGGGATGTGATATTCATGAAGGATCCCTTCAAAATAATGGATATAATTGGAGATTATTTGTATAATTATTGCAATTGATAAATCTTTTTTTAGATACATTGTCTATTTGTGAGTCACTCCAATCCATGTTTTAGTAATAATAATTTAAGTGTGAGTTGACCATTAAAAAATAACTAGTTAAAAAGTAAATTGTGGTTTGCTCAGGCTCACCCCAATAAGTTTAATGGACTTCTTTTTTTCCTATACTCAAATGATCTAATTCAAGCAAAACCAGAATACTAAATAACAAACTAAAACAAATAGTACAAAAACGATGACAAAGCAAATCTAAAAATAGTAACAAAACAAGCTTAAAAATCAATTAACTAAAAGCGTAAACAAAACACCCTATAAGGAATACATGAACATGAATCAGTTTAATGTCATAATTAGGACAAAAATTCTAGAGTCAATTAGTTCAAAGGAGAAATAGGATCCAGAGTTTCCAATTCCTCACAAATGGCAATGGTAATATTTACTTCAAGTCTTCATCCATATCAATTGAATGCATCACCATTGTGCTTTTGTCAAGTCTATTAATTTAATGCATATATGTTCCCATGATGATTCTTATCATTTATATATAGCATTATAGTATTTTCTATAATACCCTCAACCAGTTAATCATTGGAGACCTCAATATGCCTAAAATTAATAGGACTACCACTACTGTTAAATGTGAATCATTCTGTGAAATCGTCTTCAATTGTAATTTATGGCAGTTTATCAAAGAGCCAACTTATATCAAGGTAACATCCTAGACTTTGTTTTATCATCTTGTGTTTTTAATGATGAAGAAGTTCGAGATATATTGATCTCCTTGGATCCTACAAAAGCAAAAGGTCCAGGTGGTATCTGCCCATATGTGTTAAAATCCTGTGCTATTGCTCTAAGCATTTTAACTCCTGTATTAGATCAGCCACTAAATATATATATATATATATATAATTATATCAACTGAATGGAACTTCACTTGATGATTCCCATTTCTAAATCAGGTAATAAAGCCCAAGTTAGAAATTAGAGACCCATTTTGCTATAATATCATATTATGCTCTGTGTCCAAACTTTTTGTGTATCAATATATGATCAACTTTATACGGCCCAAAATCTCTTTCAATCAATTTTGTTTCCTAAAAAATATTCATGTCTACATTAACCTTCTTACTTCATTATCCATTTGTGTTAATGCTATCAACTCAAAGATTCAAGTTGTTGTAAAGCATTTGACTCCATTCCTCATACCTCATAAAGAACTCCTTTTGAAACTTAATTCCTTTGGTATTACTGGCTGGTATGTATCGGTTACGTAGTATGTATTATCCCTGGTATTACTAAATGGATACTTATCAAGCCATCACAAATATATCAAAGTAGTATTTTAGGACCCCTTCTCTTTCTAATAACTTACCACAACAAGCAATATATCTTCTTTTTTTACTGCTATTTGCAGATGACTCAGAGTGTGTTAAATTTGTCAAAAATATACCTGAGTGTACTCTTCTACAAAGTGATTTGGATTTGCTCCTTAATACATGGAAATGAAATTTAATATCTAGAAAATGTTCACATATGCGATTTGGTACTAGTATACCAGTATGCAACATCTCTATTAACAGTATTCCCTTAAACACTAAAACTGAGTTTAAAGACCAATGAGTTATTATTTCAAAAGTTTTATCATTCTTAATACACCAAAAAAATTTTTTGAACATGGTGTACAGAGCACTTTGATTGATTAGATGGACTGTCATGATTTTTAGCCCATCAAAATATCAAGAGATCCCTATATTTCACTTTTGTGAGGAGCCATCTCATGTTCTGTTCCCAAGTTTTGAGACCTTTTCTTATAAAAGACTCCAGAGCTTTAGAGAAACTTCAGATGAGAGCTGCTAAGTACACTGTTAATGATTCATCACTTGATTACAACTCCAAGTTGTTAAATCTCAACATCTTCCCATTATCACTATTGATGGAATTCAGGATATCTTTTATTTGTTATAAAGTGGTTAAAATTCCTCCGGATAATGTTTCTATACTCAATTATATCTCCTTCATCAGCTCATCTATTCAATCATCTGCCTCCATTAAAATCAAATCTATTAATCATACAACTCCCTATTTCAAGACCACTCATCACTTCTTTTTCATAAAAATCTGAAATTCCCTTCTAATTTGTTATCTTGATGCTTCATTTTATGTAATTATAAAAGACATTGAAATGCTGTACTGGAACTACTTCATCAACATTTATGATCATGGGAACCCCTGTACCTGGTTCAGATGTTGTCCATCTTTGAATTGCACTGTAATATTATTGTCCACCTCATTCTCTTAAGCAGGTCCACAGGTTGGATCATGACGTTCAGTGTCATAAACATTGTACTGTTATAAATATTACATCTTTTATTTCATTTTACACTGTATAAAGTAATAATAATAATAATAATAATAATAATAATAATAATAATAATAATAATAATAATAGTCAGGGATGTGCTGAGTACTGTTGTGAAACAAAAAAGGAAAAATATTCATGTGCATGTGACAGCTATACCTTCAGTCTATTGTGTGAAAGGAGGAAAGAGTAATGGCGAAGTTATGGGTTAGGTACGAACAAGATTAACTTTTGCACTAAGAACATCCATCCTATATATTTTGCTTTCCATAATGTTTGAGTTGTCTAAATAATCCAGTGTCCAACTTTTTGATTTCATAGCCTATTCTGTTCTTACATGAAACATGTGATACATCATCTTGTTGCACACAACAGTGGGTTTATTGTTCTATTGTTCGACGAGCTTCGCGCGATTACTATAAATTAGCGTTTAACCGTCGGAAAAGTCTATCCGAGTGTTCTTTGGAAAACGTTACTAAGAACGTATTGTAAATTAAAATTCCCTCTGACATCACTACTAATGGCTGTCAATGTAGTAGATGAATATACGGACCAAGAAAAATATAAACACTTCAATCCCAAAGAATATCTTCAGTACTTTTATGGAGAACCTGATCATGAAACAATTCCAGCATACCAGGAAATTTTTGGGCAGTTTAAAGACAAATCCTTAAAGATTTTAGAATTTGGAGGTGGGCCTACTTTGCTACAGATGCTGATTGCTGCTCCCAAAGCATCAGAGATAGTATTTGCAGACTTTGTGTTGCAGAACAGGCAAGAAGTTCAGAAGTGGATGCAAAGAGATCCAAGAGCATTCAATTGGAGACCCACAATCAAGTGTATTTTAGAGGAAGAAGAAACGTATGGAAAGGCTGCAATCACAGAACGCGAGGAATGTCTCCGAGCGGCCATTTCTGATGTCGTTCATTGTGACATTTGCGGTGAATCACCAATTGAGAAAGGATTTGAAGGTCCTTATAATCTTATTCACAGTGCAAATTGCCTTGAATGCATTTGCAAAAGTATAGAACAGTGGTCTGACTTTGTTTCAAAACTATCCAAGTTGTTAACCCCTGATGGAGTGCTAGTGCTGGTGACAGATATAGGAGACGAACGAATATACCGCGCCGGCACAATATATGCTAAGCCAGTCAAAATGACTGAAGAATTAGTGATGAATGCTATTAACAAGACTGGGCTTGAAGTTACCTGGAGCACTACTGTAGTCGAAACTAGTTCTTCTGTATTTATTGAAAAGAGTCTTTTTATTGTCGCCAAACAAAAACATTGATGTTTTGTTGTCATACATTGTCATGCATATTTCGGCAAAAACAGTTAGTATTTCAATCAATTTAGTTGCAATTGGTTACCACAGATGCATGTCAGGTATTGTCAGGTATTGAAGAGTAGGCCAGGTTAACTTTGGTGTTGGTATTGTTCACAATGACAAGTAAATTAAAAATAGATTACATGTCAGTACTTTTCTCACTGTGAACTTACAATTCACGTGAGAACTGACAATGGTGGACTGCAACACTTAACTTGAGCAGAAATTAAATTCCATAGTTTTTGGACACCTAATTGCATCAAACAGATTAATTCATGTAGTGGTTTAAGTTAAATAATAATTGTACATGGTGTGTGGCTTTCTGCATGATAAGCACAAGCAAATAGTGCTGAATCATTATGGTGAGCCTGGTGTGTTTAATAAATTGGGTCTGTGGCCCTTTTGAAACATTTGACAAAATATAATTGTTGATTTGAACCCATGTACTGTAAAGAATGGGGTGCTCATATGCATGTTTAAAAATAACACAATTAATGGGTGCAAGCCAGGTTGCCATGGAAACTAGTTCTTTCACAGACAAAATTTAGTGAAAGAGTGTGTACAAAATGATGATGTTGAAAATATCACTCTATTAAATGATTTACTTTATATTACTAAGTTTAGTCTCTATATTTAGTGAAAGAGTGTATACAAAAGTGAGAGAAATTACTGACATGTAAACTGTGATTACACTGTAATTCTGCTTTCAAAGCTGTTGGTGACATGTCCATCATCCTCCATTATCAATGTAATTGGTCATTCTAAATTACAATACCAAACATTGTAAATATGAAATGACTTACCTTTCAATATCTCAATATAGCAGTAATGGTGTGAAATGGCATGTTATTAAATTAACATGCAGTTGAGGTAACCAACTGATTGGTTGAAATAACTAAACATTTTTTGTAGCCTAATTCATTATTCATGTATCATTAATGTGTATACTTAAAATGAATCGTTTAATATTAATATTATAGCAGCTATATCAGTTAGAATTGTCGGGCAGACCAGAATTGTTAATTTTTGTGATGGTGGCTAGTAATGTCCCTGTTTCACATCCATAGTCATAAACATAACAATGGACAATAAGGATAGTTGCGTATATATTTATTATTACGCTCGTGTGACACAATGCAACTATATACATGCATTGTACATAGTTAGTTAACTAAGTTTCGTCATTCATGGGAGCTCAGACAATTAATGAATAAATAGACAAATATCCACATATATACTTAGTTACAGAGGACAACAGAAAAAACAAAAGTAAGTGATGTAATATTATAGCTAGATACTCATTAAAATGATGGATGATATAAACATACAGTCAAACATGAGCTTCCATATAGATCAAGTCATAACAAGAGATAAGCTAATGAGATGGCCATGAGAAGAATGACTCCAACTATATTGCTGATTGTAGAAGTGAAATGATCAACAGCATCTTAGTCAGCTCATGGTTGAGCTATAGATATGACCCCACTTTTTGGCTGCCTTTTACAGAAAGTATATAGTACATATGTAGTGTGTTTGCCCAATCCTCCTGAAGTAGGCAGTACCAAATGTCTAAAGGAAGCATGTTCAACTTTACATAACAATGTTTGTTTTCATGTTTTCTGTATCGAGTGCACTGTTTAAAATGGGAGGCTCGTACACGTTTAAAAATAGCACCCCTTGGGAGTATTCCTGGTTGTTATGGAAACTTTTATCTTTTATAGACTAAACATAGTAATGTAACGTAAATCAATCAATAGTAGTGATATTTTCAACATCATCATTTTGTAGACACCTTTTTCACTAAATATAGTCTGCGAAAGAACATGTTTCCATGACAACCTGGTTTGTATCACAGTGGTGTTATTTTTAAACATGCATATTACCACTCCATTTTTAACAGTATATATGTACCAATTCAGGTATTCAAATTACTGGGTGCATGTGGATTAAGCGCTCTGACATCGGAAGGTTGTCTCAAATCCCAGTAATATCAAGTCTTGCTTCATCAGTAGTGATGGAATATGATGTTGCCATTACTTGATTAGAAATTAGTTGCAAATCAGGTCGAACTTGTTCATTGTGACATACTTTTGTTCCGTAGATTCCCTTGCTATTCATACTGTCATAACCCTGCGATATGGTGAACAAGAGGAGTTGAAAACATATCTGTGCAATTAAATGAGAATGATCTACCATAATCTTAGTCAATTTTTTTACCCACTTTGATTGTGGTGTGACAATAAATAGTGGATTATCGTCACTACTCAAATACCTAAATAAGAATACTATGATTGATGGGAATACATTTATGATGTATGCGTAGATATGCACTATTTATATAATGATACCACTTTTAAGAATCTACCCATTTTATACACTGCAAAAATTAAATTGTTAAAATAACAATTTATTGGTTAGTACAGTTGCAAGGAATAATTTAAATTGTAATTTAATTGGTCGTGTAGGTTGTTATGGATATACTGTAATTATAATCGAATTGTAATCTCAATATTCTAATATTTATTTTAATTGAGCCATTTTAGGTTGCCAAACCTTCTTTGTGCATCTAGTGTGAGATATTAGGCATGATAATTGATTATAATAGGTAAATATATCTTTTACGTATTTTAATATAATAGTAGCTATGGTGTTAGATGTATGTATCCTGAACAACTAAGTAATTGTTAAATTCGCAACTGTACTCACCAATATATTTGTTACTATATTTACAGTGTATAAGTGTGTGAACACTACTGTTCATCCATCTCTCCATCTGTCATCCAGAAAAAGCCATCATACGTAATCATTTATATCATCATATATTTGTGCCAGAAAGAATGTTCGCAAGTGTTGTAATCCACATGTTTCCGTTACTTGTTGGACTATCATATCATTTCATGATGAACAAAACTTATTTGCTTTTAATACTCCATCACAAAATGACATAACAATCCATCAAAGTAGCTGTTTTTCATAAAAAGAGCAGCTCATTCAAACACCTTTCATTAACAGATAATTCCAGAAAATTTAATTGTAGACAACATTTAACCAACAAATGTACAATCCAGATAGATGTTGTCAAGTTAGAAAGACAAAAGGTAACAGAGAACACGGAGATGAATTTAACATAGCAACTAGCAAAGACAATTAGCTGTGATTTAGAAACTATGAAAGATCCTTGCATTCAATACACGGAACAACAACAGTTGAAGACACAGACAATCAAATGAATTTAAACGAACATGAAATCAGGGATAATTAGAAAATAGAAACTAAAGGAAACAACAAAGATCCTTACATTCAATCATGTCATTATTATGTATGATGCACCTAACAGCATCGGGTTAAGGACAGAAAGATTATAAGACACCAATGATGATCCTTAAATACTATATCATTATTTATGATATGGTGAAAAAAAGGAGTTGAAAACACATGCAATTAAATGTAATTATTCAGTATAATATACCAAATTCACATTAAGGATGATTGGAATATATAGAAACTAACAAAAATCCTTACCTTCCATCACTATTAAATACTATACAGTGAGCAATGGGGCTTGGAGACACATACAATTTATTAAATGGATTTATTCAGTATAATGCACCATTAAAAGAAATCAAGTTATAGATGATTGGAATATAGAATCTAGCAAAAATCGTTAGCTTCATTACTGAAGATCCTTACCTTCCGTCACTATTAAATGCTGTCACCAGTCCATTATACATGTGAACAACAAAGCTTGAGAAACAATTTGGATGATTGGAATATAGAAACTATTCAAGATCATTACATAAACTCCTTACTCTCTGTTTTTATTAAATATTGTTACCAGTCTGTTATACATGTTACCAACAAGGCTATTGAAGTTAGGGTTGATTAGAATATGTGATCCTTAGCTTCATTACCAAAGATCCTTACCTTCCATCACTATTAAATACTGTCACCACACTGCAAGAATCAAATTGTTAAAATATCTAATTTATTGGTTAGTACAGTTGCAAGGAAATTGGATTTTAATTGGTTGTGTTAACTGTATTTGCATATTTATCTTACTAAATATAATCCAATAATTGCAATTTCAATTTCCCTATCTAGTCTAATAGATATACAAAGAAGCAGATAAATATTTTAATAAAATTACTTTGGGTTTCCAAACCTCCTTTGTGCATCTAGATCTAATGAGAAATTAGGCATGATAATTGATTATAATTGGTACATAATATATCTTTTATGTATTAATTTTTAATATAATTAGTAAAATGTAACTATGGGATTAGATGTATGTATACTGAACAACCAACTAATTATTGTTAAATCCTTGCAACTGTACTAACCAATACATTTGTTATTTTAACAATTCTGTTTTTGCAGTGTGGCGGAAAATAAGGATCTTTGGTAGTTTCTATAATCACTGTAAAAACGAACTGGTTATTTTAACCCTTATTTGGTTACAGGAGTTTCAATGCTGTATTGATAAAAAATGTTATGCTTGTGAGGTATAAATTATTGTAAATTTTCATTCAAATATCTATGGAGAAGAAAGTTATTTCTTGACAAATTCCACAACTTTGTACTTATAACAAATAATAAATAGCAAATAAATTTTTAACAAGTGTATATAGAGAAAAAAAGTATCCCTATGATTGCTTTATGGTGTCCAGCATTCAGTAATCATGGCTGACTTTATCATGCCTGAAACACAACAGCCTATTATAGTTATTATTTTGATTATCTACTCTCTTTACCTTTTAAAGAATCTTGTAAAACTTTAGGAATATATTTCAGGTAGAATAGTTAGCTAGTAGTTCCAGTTTCTAATTCTATGTAAGCTACAAGCAGCTTTCTTTCTGCTGAGATCGAGCGCGCGTTGAAGCGCGTTGTATTACGCGCCACGCCCATTAATTAACTGACTTCTTAATACCTAGCTATGTACATGTTTATTATTATTATTATTATTATTTTATTTTATTTATTTATCTCTTTATCTATTTATTTATTTATTTATATAATTAATTAACCGAGCCCCCCGGGAATGACGCAACTTCCTTAATTACGTCATAGAACGCATACTCGCGAAGTGGACACAAGAGAAAAAATATAAAATTATATATATATATATAATATATATATATATAATTATATAGTTCGAACCCGTGGGAAAGCAATCATAGGGATGGCCCTACGGGCCATAAAAACATTTGTGTATATATTATATATACATATCTATATACACAAATGTTTTAATAATTGTTATCTGTTATTTGTTATTTGTTAGTTTCTATATTTGTTTAAAGTCGTGGAATTTGTCAACAAATAACTTTGTTCTCCACAGATTATTGAATGAAAATTTACAATAATTTCATAATATTTATTATCAATACAACATTGAAACTTTTGTGACCGGTTAATTTTTACAGTGTACAGCGAACAACAGGGCTTGGAGAGACATATAATTAAATGCAATTATTCAGTATAATGCACACTTAAAAGCTAATGAAGTTAGGGATGATTGCAATATAGAACTATCAAAGATCATTAGATTGATTACCAAAGATCCTTGATTTTGGAGACTCGTACAACTAAATGGAGTTATTCAGTATAATGCACCTTTAAAGGAAAATCCAGTTAGGGATGAATGAAACATAAAAACTACTAAAAATCTGTTTAGCTCACTTTTCATTTAGTTTACAAATTATTAAAGATCCTTAGATCTTATCACTATAGATATTAATGTCTAATATGGTAATTCCTTACATAACTTTATGATTAAATTATATTGAGTATAATGTACCTTTAAACGATTATCAATTTAGGGTAGAATATGTATAACAAACTGCAAACTGCAACACAGTGAAGAACCAGAGATCAGTGAAGAGGAATACGGGAGTGACAAAACATCTACTGCACCAGATCCTTAGCTCAACAATTAACAGACAACATTGGGACTTCGCTTGAGCTACCAACAGTTTGTAATAATTATACAAAGATCAAAATAAAGACAGACATTTTCAAAACCTTCCTGTTGTAAAGTTTTGGCAATTTTTACAACTCGTGATTGTCATTTCACCACTTTCTGGTTGCAAGAGCACATGGAATCACATCTCATCTTGTTTGAAGGCTATCACTGTCAAATCACAGCTTGACATCGAGTACAATTGAAGTAATGGACTAGTGGCTGCTACAGTATCAAGCTGGCTCTAAGCTTTCTGCCATTAAAGATTTAAAAATCATCTTCAATACATCTATCTCAACAGGTATCTTTCCGTACCCTCTGTCAGTTGTCCATAAAGTTTGGTAAATGACACACACACACACACAGAAAAACTGATTACAGTAACCCTCCTCTCTGCCTACATGGGTGAGGGTTAATCACACAATGGAATGTACTAACATTATCTCAAATACTCATAATAATATATACTAACTAAGTTCAAAAATGAACTAAAACAACATGGCATTTTTATAGAATATTGTAGATATCTTTATCAGTTTTCTGTAAATCAATGTTGATATGTATCTGTTTTAATCTCTGTTCAAATAATGTTAGTCCATATTCATATAACTGCATATCTAAATAATTGATGGAGGATATTTCATTGTATAACGTTCTGTTACTCCAGACTTTACGAAGAAGACCAGCAATAGTTAGATCTTTAATCTGTAGTTGTGAGAGGGGTGGTATCTTCACATCAAGTCTGTATTCAAGTAATGAAATACTTTCGTTTATATACTCTGTCACTCCAAAATACATCATATCCTTCAAATTCCATTTTGCAGTTGCTAGCAAAATTGAATCTCTTTTTTCACTGGACATAGCTGTCTGATTCAAACATTCTGCTTTATCAACATCTGCCAACATCATTGTCTGTCTATTGTTAGACCAACTCTCTGGGCATGACATGAAATCCCTCAGAGAAACGTTCTTTCTTATTCCTATCATACACTTAGTTTTGTTTACATTCCGAAGATATGGTTTACCATTACAATGGTTTTTATAAGGCCAGTTTCCCCAGTTACTGATATGATAAAACTCACTGATGTATCGTACTACTGGATGGCGAATAAGTGTCAAATAGTGGAAAGAACGATGCCTCTTACCAAATTTGTTTTTTAAAAACTTTGGCAAACATGATTTGAAATATGTTAAGAATGGATGCACTCCACAAGGCCATCCATATGTTGTCTCCGACACCAACCACATTTCTTTAGATTGCGGAGGGTCTATCGCACAAATAGCACTGTATAGGCGGTTATGGTCATTGGTTATTCTCCTTTTAGGATGACACAGTGGTTCTCCTCTTCTTTGAAGGCTCTGAAAATGGATTGCAAATTCTTTTCCACCAGTCTTTTGTATGTGCACAAATGCCAATGTATGGTTGCCAGATCTGAAATCAACTTCAAGCCTGTGCCAAACATCTTCAATAAAATTTTCAGCTAGCTGAGGAATAGGAAAAGAAAATATTCCATCAGTGGAAAAAATTGGATCGAAATAATATGGCAGCAGCACAATAAGCAAGAAAATGAAGAACACACAACAGGTGAATCTTTTTTGGATGCTTTGCATCTTCAGTGAAGAGAGGGCGGTTATTTACATGAAGGTGGGGCTCGGTAATTATATTCATCACCAGTGTAGGCGGCGCGGAATGTGCGTGTGTGAAGGGCGGGGGGAAGCTAAAATATCACATCACAAATGAGGGTATATATATATATATATATATATATAATTATATATATAAACTAAGGTCAAGATTTCACTACACTCCCGAAATAGTTGCCTTGCACTAAGGTGCTCGGCAATAACCTTGTGAACTATGTATAACCCAAATATAAAGTCTGTTAGAATTTATAATATTACACAAAACTACACCATAGAATAATTTATACGGTGTTAAATCTCTGGATATCACTGTAAAAACTGATGGGTTATTTTAACCCTCATTTGGTTATATGAGTGTCAATTCCTCCTGAGACTCCATAAATCAATGCTGATTATTTTTCTTGCTAGGTAATGATTACCAGTGGTAATAGTTTATTTCTTTTCATCTTGATCTATATTGACTAGTATAATTATAAGGTACATATAATAAAGAACAAAATATTATTTCAGTTATAAACATGATTAATATACAAATGCAGTATCCAATTGGAATAACATGATTGTTTTAATTAGGTCATAAACATGATTATGTTCCTAATGGTATTACATCTGTACTTCCCATTAGGAACATAATTAACATGTTTACAATGGAAAGTAAAAGTTGTATTTTCACTTAGAAACAATTATAATACTTCATATAGAACATGAAAAAGGCTCATAATTATAACCAATCAAATTGATTTGAGCAACTTATAATTTATATAGAAAAACAGTTTCAGATAATACTGGTGACAAGGATGGGACATGGCCATGTATGGAAGCATCCACCAATCAAGCTTAAGGCTCCATATGCATCTATGGTGACTATAGGTTGCCCTGTATTTACTATCAGCTAGCATCACCGTCTGATGAGAAATCATTCACCAAGTTGCATACAGAATGTCAATACGTGAAAAATGTGAGTACGAAGCAGGACTCCACCTGAAAAGTAACAAACATGCTTTACTATAATATGGCATAATGATAGAACTTTTAGATGTCGAGGTCAACCCTTCTTTGTCTTTCTGTGAGTATCTTGCAGTAGGTGCAGAATGCATTGTATAGGTGATATGTCTCCCAATGCCATCTTCATAATGGTGAGACAACACTGCATGCTCTGATCCCATAGGGAAATGTATCATAGCTCTGATCCCATAGGGAAATGTATCATAGCTGACTTTGTCTGCGACAATTAAGGAAGCATCACAGGGTGATGCTAGCTAGAACACAGGGTATATAACTTATAGTCTCCATGCACAGATACATAATTATGCTGAATTCATTTGAGAGACAATTACTGAATTATGTAAATACCTGCCCTCTCTTTGCCGTGGATGTGAAGATGCAAGGTATTTGTCGTTTCCAAGAAGTATTCCCCTGTTTTGTGTTCTTCATTTTCTTGTTTACTGTACATGTGACACTGCCATGCTATTTCAATCCTTATTTTTGGACAAAAGAAACACTCTCTTTTCCTGTTCCTCAGCTAGCTGAAACTTTTATTGAGGATGTGTGGCTTGAAGTTGATTTCAGATCTGGTAGTCATACATTGGCTTTTTTGCATATACAAAAGACTGGTGGAAAAGAATTTGCAGTTCATTTCCAGAGCCTTCAAAATAAATGAGAACCGCTGTGTCATCTTAAAAAGAGAATAACCAACTATAGCAGCCATTTAAATAGTGGTAATTGTGTGATAGACCCACCACAATCTAAAGAAATGTGGTTGGTGTCGGAGACAACATACGGATGGCCTTGTGGAGTGCATCCATTTTTAACAGATTTCAAATCATGTTTGCCAAATTTTTTGAAAACAATTTTGGTAAGAGGCATTGTTCTTTCCACTATTTGACACTTATTCGCCATCCAGTAGTACGATACATCAGTGAGTTTTATCATGTTCGGAAATTGCATTTTAATTGGTTGTGTTAACTGTATTTGCATATTTATGTTACTAAATATAATGCAATAATTGCAATTTTAATTTCCTTATCTAGTCTAATAGATATACAAAGAAGCAGATAAATATTTAATAAATTACTTAGGGTTTCCAAACCTACTTTGTGCATCTAATGAGAAATTAGGCCTGATCTGCCTCCTATGCTAACCAGCCCCTCCCACGTTTGCTGTTGGAAGGTCTGCCTACGAAGACTACATTCCCTCTAACTCCAATACTCACTCGTGTTAGACAGAAGACGTTATAAAAAAAGCCAGAAGTACCAAAATCATGCTATTTTAGCTGCAGGAAAGCAGCAAGGCGAGTGTCTAAGTGTCTTGCTATCGTGACACCATGTTTCATTACTAAGCTTTGAGTCCAATAGGCAACGCCTACAGCCTTACTTACCTGTATAACTTCCACATTTTACGCAACACAGACTTCTAACTTACTTACTTAGACAGAGGAGCTTCTAACAAAGTTGTTGATACCAAATGCATTCTTCGTCAGCAGGAGGAAAGCAACAAGACGAGTGTTTGAAAGTGCAGTGCTAACAACCACACGGTAGCCTATATTCGTCGGTTTAATACAGCTGCAGACAAAGCGAAAGTATATCTCAGGCTGAAATGTTCTAATTATTTTTTAAATCATGATTTATCCAAGAATCACCGAATTCAACTTGCTCAATACCGAAAACAGAAGAAAGAGAAGAAAGACGAACTTGATAATGGATGTAGATAACACCCCTCAATTAGCTACCCACTAATAATGCTAATGTAAAAATAATATAATAATCAGTGATATGTATGCCGACGTGGCCTTACTTGTAGTTCATTTGAAAAATTTGTGTATGGAATTTGAATAAATGCATTTAATTATTTTTATCCTTTGACCTTATTTTTGTATGTGAATCTTGGCTTAACCTGAACTGAGCTTGTTATTCAAAATTCCTCCCATTTCCAACACTGGCGTCTCTATTGCATATATTGTGGCCACCATTCATTTTCTCTACCCCAAACTTGGCTCCTTTTCCGACATGGAGTACTACTTCTACAAACTTGCTTACCGGGATGCGAAAGTCTCCAAGCGCTTTGTAGGATTAAATTAAATGCAGTGCTCTCCGATCCCTCTTTTGACTTGAAAAATGACCCCACTGCATGTTGGCACCAGCTATCTACACCCACGATTTCAGGTTTTACAGCAAGGGAAATGCCTCAGGTACCCACCCAGAGCGCGTGGGCGGGGTCACTGAAACCATATTTTGCGTGGGCGGCGAGAGGGCTGCACCTCCTTCGAAACTCCATTAGCGGGGGGACACCCCCTTTACAAATCCCAAACAGGGAACATATGAGAGTTAATAGACTATGATCCTATATTAAAACCACGCATTTCAAAGGACAGAATTGTAAATACCTTTGGCAGACATCTTTTGGACCTTAGCGTAGCCCAAAACTTGCTAATTGCTAATGGAAGACTTGGGAAAGATAAAGGTGGAATTTTTACCTGCTGTACACATAAGGGTTCTAGTGTAGCGTTTACAATTTAATCAATCAGCTGTCTAATTTTGAAATTGATACCCTTTCACCTAATCCTGACCATTGTCCACTTACGTTTATACTGGATGTCCCTGGTATAAGATCATAACGAATTAGTAATTCTAAAGATAATCCTATTTCTAGATATCACATTTTTGCTGAAAACAAGAATAACTTTGAAGCCTCCTTGTGGACTTCATATATAGTGGCTAGTAAATATGGACCTAGTGGAGTAGGAAGATGAATATGATTGTGGGGGCCTGCATAATAGAGGGTCACAGTGATCAGTAATGATTGAGGAAACACCAAAAATGTGTTCCAGGGGTCCTCCCCCCGGGAAAATGTTTTGAAAATTAATAGGTGCTGTTAGATGAGTTTTGAGCAATACAGGGTGTAATAGCTAGGGAGACTAAACTATAGAGTCACCTAAATGTGCATGTACTTCATAATTATAACCACATTATACTCAATTATAGCAGTACTGTCCAATTCATGAACATGTGAATTAATCATAACGATTATGCATAAATTATTACTCAAATATGATGTAATATTTTCAGCTGTTTCATTATGATGTAATATGTACACTTCATTTTAATGTTGTGTTAAGTATTATCACTATTATGTACATTTTTATTATGTACATTTTAACATTGATTGCAAGATAGGATTATGGATGTTGGGGGGGGGGCTGGCCCCTCCATCATTTAACTTTGGGGGGGCCTTGCCCCTTGCCCCCCTGTTCCTACTCCACTGTATGGACCTGCTGTACTCTAAATGCACAAATCAGGACTAATCTTTGGAATCTTGCTGCGAGGATCTCTGCAATTTCTTAGTCAATAATGACAGGTTTTGTAAAACAGTGTTCTAATAAAGGAAAAAATAATTCATTCCTACATAACTCTTGGTTTGATAATGAGTGTAAGGAAGCAAAAGCTAGGCGAAGAGTAGTTTTAAGAGTTGGCGCAAAGACATCTAAATGAAAATTTAAGGTCAAATTATTTAAAATACAAAAAATTATAAAAACCTAATATATATTCACAAAAGTGGTAAAATGTATGCTACTATAAACCACAATTCAATAACTGGAATTAGAGCAATGAGATTATTAGTTGATTTGACCACAAACAAGAAAATGATGGTCTCCACAACGTGTGATTTATTTTCAGCATTGTTAAAGCCAATATTAATTTAATGTATAGTGGAGAATTTTGGGGACATACCGAACAGTCGGCCCTAGAACATGTGTTATTTGAAATTTTATAAATATGTACTATATAGAACTCCCATTAAGTACGCAAAATGCAAGAGTATTGGGTAAATTAAGTTGTTTACATTTGTGGGTTTCAACAAAGTATCTGGTTTTTACTTGCATTTATATGTTTCTTTGTACCAGTTAGTTACTTTTGTTTTATTTTGACTCATGGGCCCACCTCGGCTTTAACAGTGTCATTAAAATAAAATAATAATAATAATGAATGCAAGCACTCACAATGCAGAACCCTCGCCACAAGTGTGATTGGGAAATGAGAATGCAGCAGCAAGGTGGATACTGAAGCATCGTGAAAATCATCGCATCCCTAATTCTGTTTTGGCACCATTGCTGTTATTTCAGCAGATAATCCTGCCAGCAGTAGTCTTGGAGGATTTAAGGAAAGTGTAGCTGCCTATCGTTATTGTCGGCAGTGTAAGGCAAATTCTGAAGAGGCTAAAGCTATGGTAAGAAGTGTTCTATGATGTGTTGTTGTTCACTTGTGTTTCTTCTACATGCAAAGTTCAATGAAAGTGCCTTTCTTCTACGTGAAAGAGAATCTCACCTGCGAGAGTGTGAAGAACTTGATAAAGCTGAGTTGAACTGGGAGAAAACATCAAAAGAACTCGGAATTAATTACCGCTCAATTTTGTTTGAGTTACAGCACTTTGATGTAGACATTTTGTTGCCGGATGTGATGCACGATTTGTTAGAAGGAACTCTCCAATATGAAACCAAACTGATCCTACAGCATGTCATTCGACAGAAGTTCATCTCTTATGCCTTGTTTACAAAGACACTAGATGGACTGGAACTAGGATACATGGAGGCAGACAACAAGCCAAGTGAAATGGCATTGGCATCCATAAACTCAAGTGACCGATCTCTTGGACAGAAAGGTATGTTTATCTTTTAACAGGTTAAAATTTAAAGCAGCATTCTTTCATAGCATCTCAAATGTGGCTCCTGGGTAGACTGCTACCTTATATGATAGGGGCTCATGTGCCTGAGGATGACCCAAATTGGTTGAACTATTGTCTAATGCTCAGCATTGTCGACCTATTGATGGCTCCGGAGATAACTGAAGACGAAGTTGGGGAGTTAACAGTGTTGATCCAAGAACATCATACTGAGTTTGTGCAGCTGTACTCAGCTGATTCTGTGATCCCAAAGCATCACTTCATGATCCACATGCCACGCCTAATATTAAAGTAAGTATTCAGATATGATTTTTGTAGTTTAGATTATATAAAATATCTTTGAAGAAGTGATAGCTTGCATTGCATCTTTCTTTTCTTTCTTCAGATACGGTCCTTTAGTGAAGCATTGGACGATGCGTTATGAAGCGAAGCATAACCATCTGAAGAAATTAGCCCAAAACATTGGGAATTTCATTAATATTCCATGGACTCTAGCTTGCCGTCACCAATACTGGCAAAGTTACAAATGGCTGGAAGGTGATACCCTGGCAGTAGATGATCCACAGATTGGTCCAGGTACGTTAATCATTAAACTAGTGGAGAGTTGGTGAAGGGTTATACATGTGTTGTTTTTACCCTTTAAACTCTCTCTTCAGGTGATACTGTTGCTGAACGAGACCGACCATCTAACCTTCTTAGTACTAATGATTGTTTTCAGTAAGTCGAATTTTATCAGAGATATAGCTATTAATCCCCTTGTTTCTTTGAACTTGCAGAGCAGCCTGGGTGAAAAAAGATGGCATCCTTTATCAGCCAGCAGCTGTTGTAATCCTTGGAGTGGAAAATGACTTGCCTATATTTGCAAGAATTGAGAAAATCTATATTGTGAACACAGATGATGTTTACTTCCATGTAAGAATACTCTCAACAGTGGACTACAATAAGCATTGCCACGTTTTTCTCGTTCACACATCCAATAATTATAACACAATTCCAATCACCAAGTTGTATAATGTTTTTCCTTTGCATTTAAGAAAAATTTACTTAAAAGGACATTTTTATTCCTGTATTGTTGTCAAATATCATATTGTAAACTCTCTGTAGTGATTTTTATTTCATTAATTCACATGTAGTAAAACATTAATATAAAAAATAAATAAATTAACATATAACAGCATTGGTTGTCATGGTGGAAAGGTGCATGTGTTGACTTTTTCTGTTCAGATTATAAGCTATACCGCTATATCTGTCTTCATACCTGAGAATATAATTTATGATGCTGATGAATTATTATAATACATAATAATAATATATAACAAGATACAATGTATACAGATTAAATATTACTACATACAGTTATTATGATTACAATGGCGGGTAACTGTAGTTGCTCTCTGAGAAAGATCGGAGTTTGATAGTGCCTAGAAAGGTAGATTTTATGGTTTCAGTGAAAAGCTACAGAATTCAGCTTTCTTCAGCCTCTTGTAACTATAAAAGTAAAATGAATTTCCAGAAAACGGCTCTATTTGTTTCGCATTGTACTTGGTGCATGCCATGATTGGTGGGCGTGGCTTTCTCCGTTTTGTACTTATTGCGATTACAAAAATGGACATTTTATATATGTTTTATCACTTCCAGGACCCTATAAAGGTGATTAGAAGATATGAAGGTTGCAATTACACCAGGTTAGAGTCATATTATATAATATTCTATTTTGAAACTGATTGGAGTCGCATCCGCCCACTCCCTAGTACCACCTTAACTTTAAAAAAACATGACAATAATCATTTGAAATACTAACTAAATTCAATTAAAACATCATGTTTCTTTATAGAATGCTGTAGATATCTTTGTCAGTTTTCTGTAAATCAATGTTGATATGTATCTGTTTTAATCTCTGTTCAAATAATGTTAGTCCATATTCATATAACTGCATATCTAAATAATTGATGGAGGATATTTCATTGTATAACGTTCTGTTACTCCAGACTTTACGAAGAAGACCAGCAATAGTTAGATCTTTAACCTGTGGCTGTGAGAGAGGAGAAGCTATTTTCACATCAAATCTGTGCTCAAGTAATAAAACACTTTCGTTTATATACTCTGTCACTCCAAAATACATCATATCCTTCAAATTCCATTTTGCAGTTGCTAGCAAAATTGAATCTCTTTTTTCACTGGACATAGCTGTCTGATTCAAACATTCTGCTTTATCAACATCTGCCAACATCATTGTCTGTCTATTGTTAGACCAACTCTCTGGGCATGACATGAAATCCCTCAGAGAAACGTTCTTTCTTATTCCTATCATACACTTAGTTTTGTTTACATTCCGAAGATATGGTTTACCATTACAATGGTTTTTATAAGGCCAGTTTCCCCAGTTACTGATATGATAAAACTCACTGATGTATCGTACTACTGGATGGCGAATAAGTGTCAAATAGTGGAAAGAACGATGCCTCTTACCAAATTTGTTTTTTAAAAACTTTGGCAAACATGATTTGAAATCTGTTAAGAATGGATGCACTCCACAAGGCCATCCGTATGTTGTCTCTGACACCAACCACATTTCTTTAGATTGTGGGGGGTCTATCACACAATTACCACTATTTAAACGACTCCTATAGTTGGTTATTCTCCTTTTAGGATGACACAGTGGTTCTCCTCTTCTTTGAAGGCTCTGAAAATGGATTGCAAATTCTTTTCCACCAGTTTTTTGTATGTGCACAAATGCCAATGTATGGTTGCCAGATCTGAAATCAACTTCAAGCCTGTGCCAAACATCTTCAATAAAATTTTCAGCTAGCTGAGGAATAGGAAAAGAAAATATTCCATCAGTGGAAAAAATTGGATCGAAATAATATGGCAGCAGCACAATAAGCAAGAAAATGAAGAACACACAACAGGTGAATCTTTTTTGGATGCTTTGCATCTTCAGTGAAGAGAGGGCGGTTATTTACATGAAGGTGGGGCTCGGTAATTATATTCATCACCAGTGTAGGCGGCGCGGAATGTGCGTGTGTGAAGGGCGGGGGGAAGCTAAAATATCACATCACAAATGAGGGTATATATATATATATATATAATTATATATATAAACTAAGGTCAAGATTTCACTACACTCCCGAAATAGTTGCCTTGCACTAAGGTGCTCGGCAATAACCATGTGAACTATGTATAACCCAAATATAAAGTCTGTTAGAATTTATAATATTACACAAAACTACACCATAGAATAATTTATACGGTGTTAAATCTCTGGATATCACTGTAAAAACTGATGTGTTATTTTAACTCTCGTTTGGTTATATGAGTGTCAATTCCTCCTGAGACTCCATAAATCAATGCTGATTATTTTTCTTGCGAGGTAATGATTACAAGTGCTAATAGTTTATTTCTTTTCATCTTGATCAATATTGACTAGTATATAAGGTACATGCCATAATAAAGAACAAAATTTTATTTTAGTTATAAACATGATTATTATACAAATGTAGTATCCATTGGGAATAAATGGTTGTTTTAATTCAACATTTGTCATAAATATGATTATGTTCCTAATGGTATTACATCTGTACTTCCCATTAGGAACATAATTAACATGTTTACAATGGAAAGTGAAAGTTGTATTTTCACTTAGAAACAATTATAATATTTCATATAGAACATGAAAAAGGCTCATAATTATAACCAATCAAATTGATTTGAGCAACCAATAAGTGTTTACAGAATAAGCTTGCAAAATTATGTACTAAAACATGTAGTCTAAGTTCTGTAGAATAGTACATAAGTCGGTTTATGTGCATGTACTTATAATTTATATAGAAAAACAGTTTCAGATAATTCTGGTGACAAGGATGGGACATGGCCACGTATGGAAGAATCCACTGCCAATGACCTATGCCCATGATGAACAATGAAGCTTAAGGCTCCATATGCATCTATGGTGACTATAAGTTGCCCTGTATTTACTATCAGCTAGCATCACCATCTGATGAGAAGTCATTCACCAAGTTGCATACAGAATGTCAATACGTGAAAAATGTGAGTACGAAGCAAGACTCCATCTGAAAAGTAACAAACATGCTTTACTATAATATGGCATAATGATAGAACTTTTTGATGTCGAGGTCAACCATTCTTTGTCTATCTGTGAGTATCTTGCAGTAGGTGCAGAATGCATTATATAGGTGATATGTCTCCCAATGCCATCTTCATAATGGTGAGACAACACTGCATGCTCTGATCCCATATGGAAATGTATCATAGCTGACTTTGTCTGCGACAAGGAAGCATCACAGGGTGATGCTAGCTAGAACACAGGGTATATAACTTATAGTCTCCACAGATACATAATTATGCTGAATTCAGATAATTATGTATCTGTTTGCCAAATTATTTTGAAAAAAATTTTGGTAAGAGGCATTGTTCTTTCCACTATTTGACACTTATTCGCCATCCAGTAGTACGATACATCAGTGAGTTTTATCATGCAAGGAAATTGCATTGTAATTGGTTGTGTTAACTGCATTTGCATATTTATGTTACTAAATATAATCCAATAATTGCAATTTTAATTTCCTTATCTAGTCTAATAGATATACAAAGAAGCAGATAAATATTTAATAAATTATTTAGGGTTTCCAAACCTTCTTTGGGCCCCTGATGAGAAATTAGGCATGATAATTGATTATAATTGGTACATGATAAGGTAGCCAAATGCCTCGTCATCTAATTAGTGACGTGCATGAATGGATTCCCACTGTCCATATCTACTATGAGGTATTAAGGTCATCAAATTGAGGCTTCGGATCCGACTTAAGGATCCATCATCGGGACGTGGATATATTACAGCTCGTCCCAGCCACACCCACTAGTTTAATTGTTGAGCTAAGCAGCAGATGTACCTCAATGGTTGTGTCACTCGTATTTCTCTTCACTGATCTCTTGCTCTTCACTGTGTTGCACAATAGTTGCATGGAATATTAACAATGAAAGAATAATGGTAGTTTCTAAGTTGAGAAACTTTAATTTGCTGCTTTGTTATACACGATTCTACCCTGATTTAAAGGTACATTATACTCAATATTTAATGTAGTTATCATCAAGCTGTGTAATGCATTAGCACATTAGACATTAGTATCTATAGTGATCAGATCTAAAGATCTTTTAATCTGTAAACTAAACGTAAAGTGAAACTAAACAGATTTTTGCTAGTTTCTATGTCCATTGATCCCTAACTGGATTTCCTTTTAAATGTGCATTATACTGAATGACTCCATTTAATTGTACGTGTCTCCACGGCCTGTTGTTCACTGTATCTCGACTGGTCACAGTATTTAAAGCGACACATTTTTGATAATGAAGCCAAGGATCTTTGCAAGTTTTTGTTTTAATCATCCCTAATAGAATTTCATTTTAAAGGTGAATTATACTGAATAACTCTATTTAATTGTATGTGTCTCCAACCCCTAATGTTCACTGTATCTTTGACTGGTGACAGTATTTAATAGTGACAGCACGTAAGGATTTTTGGTAATGAACCTAAGGATCTTTACTAGTTTCTATATTCCAATCATTCTTAATGTGAATTTGGTATGTGATACTCAATAATTACATTTAATTGCATGTGTTTTCAACTCCTTTTTTTCACCATAAAATTAAAAAAACAGAGATTAAGGATCTTTGGTAGTTAGTTTAAGTAACGAGGATCTTTGATCATTTCTATATTCCAATCATCCATAACTTCATTAGCTTTTAAGTGTGCATTATACAGAATAGTCACATTTAATTTTTGTTGTTCACATGTATATATAATAGACTGGTGGCAGTATTTAATAGTGAAAGAAAGTAAGGATCTTTGGTATCGAAGCTAAGGATCTTTGATAATTTTTACATATTCCAATCAACTATGACTTCATTAGCCTTGTTGGTAACATGTATAATGGACTGGTGACAGTGTTTCATAATGACAGACAAGTAAGGATATTTGGTAGTTTAATTAAGTAATGAAGCTAAGGATCCTTACTAATTTCTATGATCCAATGATCCCTAACTTGATTTTCTTTGCTAGTTATTATGTTCTAATCATCCCTAATTGGATTTCATTTTAAAGGTGCATTATACGGAATAACTCCATTTAATTGTGGGTCTTTCCAAGCCCAATTGTTCACTGTACCTCACTGATCACAGTATTTAAAGCCACAGAAGATAAGTAATGAAGCTAAGTATCTTTGCTAGTTTCTATGTTCAAATCATGCAGAATTGGATTTCAGTTTAAAAATGCATTATACTGAATAATTGTGTGTCTCTCCAAGCCCTGTTGTTCACATATATATATAATAGACTGGTAACAGTATTGAATAACAACACATTAAACTTAGCTACAATAATTACATGTCTTCATAGTATCATAGAGTGTGACATAATTTCATTTAAGGATCTTTGACATTTCCTTAAGTATCGATTTATCCTAATTTGATGCTCTTGTCAACTCATTTGATTGTGTATGTCTTCAACCCCTGTTGTTCTCTGTATCGAATATGGAAGGTATTTCCAATGATAGTTTCTAAATCACAGCTAATTGTCTTTGCCAGTTCTTATGTTGCATTCATCCCCTGTTTTCTATGTTCTCTGTTAGTTTTCCTCTTGCAAATATTTATCTAGTGTCAGTTTAAAATGTTGTTTTAAATTACATTTTCTAGCTTCTATCTGGAATCATCTGTTAATTAGAGGTTCTAAAATCAGCTGCTCTTTTATTGAAGTAATGGTTACTTTGATGGATTGTTATGCCATGTTGTGATGGAGTATTAAAAGCAAACAAGCTTTTTCTATCATGAAATGGTATGATAGCCCAACAAATAACTAAAAATATTTAGAATTACAACACTTCAGAACATTCTTTGTGGTACAGAAATGCATTTATTAATTACGTATGTGAAGTCATGCACTAGTTAAATACCATTTTTAAGTTAAAGAATCTATCCATTGTATGTGTGTGAGCACTAGTAATTTGTTTTCAACAACAATATTTACTTCAGAGTATCTATTATCTAACCAAATAAGACAAAGTACTCTTACTTATATGCAAACAGCAGCAAAATCAAATCAGGGCTACCAGAGCCAATAATATATGTGCAATACAATGACATACATAACTAAACAATATAAACATGTTAAGTCTGCAAATAATAGTCTACAACATCCCTCCATCCTCATGTTGAAAGGTAGGGGGCTAGTCTTTCTGGCAGACGTCATTCCCTGTTTGAACGGCGGGGGAGAGTCCTACATTCTGTCACAGGCAGAGGACTATCCTGTTCTATATCCGGTATATCTTGTTCCAAATCGTAGGAGTTTTCTTTGGATTCCATCTGCAAGGGAAACCAATCAGGTTCAGATGAGTCTTGTTGGTCCTTATTGCAGTTATTTCGTATGTGGTCAACATAACGTCGAACTAGGTAGGTAGGTAGGTAAAATGTTATTTAATCAGGGAAGTCTCATCAACAAAAGCTGATCTTCCTGAGAACCCTGAAATACACAGGTACACAAAACAAAGCAAGGCAAACTAAAAAAAAAAAAAACCAAAAAACAAAGCAAGACAGAAACAAGAAAAAAAAAAACAAAGCAAGACAAAAGAAACAAGAGAAAAAAAAAATCTATATATATATATATATATATAACTATACATATAATTATTTTATATATACTGTACAATAAAATAACTACTAATGTGATTGAAGGTAGTGGGAAATAAAACATGAGATAGAGCTAGCATGTCTAGTATCCCTATCTAGTGAATTCCAAAATATTATCGATCTATAAGTGAATGAATTTTTAAACCAATTTGTCATAGGCCTAACAACATATAATTTGTCACTATTCCGACCTTTGGAAAACAAATTAAATGAGAAGAGATTGTGTAATAAGGTGGAGAGAGCTTGTTCAGGGACTTGTAAGTAGTGATAGCTCTTCGAAATTGCCTTCTCTCATAAAGGGACTTCCAATTAAGTTCAAGCCTTAGTGTTTGAGAACTAGTATCAAGAAGTCTATGTAGAATTATTTTCATTGCCCTATTCTGGATTCTCTCTATCTTATTAGAGAGATCAGTAGAGGTAGGATCCCAAACTGAAGGACAATATTCAAGATATGGTAATACTAGAGTTTTATAGAGCATCTTGCGAGTGACTAGAGGAAGATATCTTTGAACTCTGCTCAATGTCTTCAGAGCACCATAGGCTTTAGAAATAATAGAATTTATGTGATTTTTAAAAGAAAGAGCCGAATCAATATGGACTCCCAGGTAGCAAATCTCAGAAACTGATTTAAGGGGAGATCCATCCAATATGATAGTGGCATTTTTACGTTGCTGCAAAATATTAATTTTGTTTCTAGAAAGAAACATTGCATATGTCTTCTTTGAATTAATTATAAAAGAATTTTCAATACACCAATTATGAATCTTAGCTAGATCATCAGATACAACTTTAGCTGCAGTGATAGCATTACTATGAGAGCCATATAGTGCTGTATCATCAGCATACATATTGATTGAAGCCTTAGTGACTACTGAAGGCATATCATTTGTATATATTGAAAATAGAAGTGGGCCAAGTAGAGAACCTTGGGGAATACCCTGTTGAACATACAGCCAAGTAGAGGAGTGACCATCAATAACAACTCTTTGCCGCCTGTTTGAAAGAAAATCCTGGAACCAACATAGTGCTGTGTCAACAACACCAATATTGTATAGTTTCCTGAGCAACAAAGAGTGAGAGATGGAGTCAAAGGCCTTGGTGAAATCAATGAAGACAGCAGCAACAGCTTTCCCACGATCCACATCAAATCTCCAATCTTCCACAGTGCGAAGTAACACATCTTCGGTAGAGTGGTTCGGACGGAAACCAGATTGAAATGGAGTGAGGATATTATGTACACTCAAGTATTCTAAGAGGCGTGTATACACCACTCTCTCAAGAATTTTTCCTAGGGTTGAGATGACAGAAATTGGTCTGTAATTGTTTGGGTCCTGCTTATCACCTTTCTTGAATACAGGAGTGACATTAGCTGCCTTCCAGCAGGAAGGTACAGAGCCAGACTGTAGACTGAAGTTTATGATACGTGTGAGAGATGGTGAAATAGAAGAAATGGAAAGCTGAAGAGACTTGGTTGTAATATCACTTGGGCCTGATGATTTATTAGGATCCAAAGATGAAATTATTTCAAAAACCTCTTCTTCCGAAACTGGAGAGAAGATAAAAGAGGTGCAAGAGTTGGTATTGAGATCCAATTTCTGAGAAGTATGAGGAGAAACAGCTGCAGAGATAAACTGAGAGTTCATAGCTTCGGCTATCTTCGTCTTATCCATAAGTTCGATACCATCAACTATCAAAGATTTAACTGAGGATCTCTGCTTTCTAGAGAGAACATTATTAAGATGTTTCCATAACTGAGAGGGATGAATTTTGGATGAACATATATAATGGAAATACATGGCTTTAGAATGCTTCAAATCAATGTTGACTCTATTTCTTGCCATCTTATACATATCCCAATCAGTTTGGGAACCATCCTTAATAGCTTTCTTGTGCAGCCAATTCCTATACTTCATAAGATCGCGAAGATCCTCATCAATCCATGGCAAGGACTTTGCTCGAACACGTTGCCTTCTAATGTATATAGTGGCTTAGTGGCTGTTATAATCACAGAGATTTTATGTTCCGCCTCCTGGAATGTTCTTTTGGCGAATGTTCTTCCAGCTTCAGCCAAGTCAAGCCATAAAGAATATTACAACACTAATATAATTACTAAGCCACTATATACATTAAAAGAAGCTGTGAAAAGAGGTAATTTCAAGATGATTAAAAGGTAATTCCAAACTACTATATCAGTTAATTTAAACTTGGATTCTGAAATTTAGTAACTGATTGGTCCATACTGATACCTACTAATGATATTCATGTAGCATTAAATAGAAGATAAATGTAGAAAACCTGCATACTATTCAAAGATGTCTACCAAAATGGATAATTAGCCCATATTGATTCCTTAAGTATTGTAAATGCCTATGGGCCGAGTACTGAGTGAATTACCCCACATTATTTTATGTATGATTTATATAATATTGCCTGGTAGTTTAAATTGTTATTTGTAGTCAGTATATAGGTTCTATCGGTCACCACCTGTAAGTTTAGATTCTTTACTGATGAGACAATGAAGGGTAACTATGTTTCACATGATATGGTATTTATATATACCTAGCCTTCTTTATTTTCAAACACCACAAATAAATCAATAAGTACATATTACCTTGTACTAGTCTTCCTAATACAATTGCTTTAGCAATATTTTAATTTGCGTACTTTAGATAGCAAGATGATGTTTAGATGTTATAACATTATCCATTACTAAGCAATTGTCTTAAACTCCATATAACCAGCAATTAATAAGACTTTAAATATACATTACTCCTTATAGCTGGGTGTGTCAACCAAACCAAACTTAATTAACTATCACCGTTGTGTTTGGGTTGTATCTTGAATGTGCATCCTCTAATAAATCATATTGATGAACCTTTCACTCCACCTATTTTCTTCAATATTTCAAATATGTTTGTTTCGTTACATTTGATATTGAAAAACCTTAAACATTGATTATAATACATAGTATTTTTTTTATGACAATGGTAGCTTTCTGTGTAAGAATATGTACACATGCAGCTTCATCATATTGGATGTTATATTTACACCTGATTAGTTCAGTCAATATCTGTAAAGTTGGGGAGAAAAACTAATTATAGTTTGTAGTAGCTAACTATGGTTCACTCACTTCAGGTATTATGACAAACTTTGTCTGTTCATTTACCAAAGTAACGGATTGTTTATTAATATCAGATTGCAAGCCTTGCAAATAATACACAATTTCATCAACCTGTGAAAAGGAGTTTTAGTAATATCTGTGTGTGGATGTGACTGATATTCACCATATCTTGCAGTTCTATAGGCCACATATTCAAATCCACTGCCAGGCGTCGAAGAATTTTAGATAGCTCTGGATTGTTATAGTCACTTTTGCATCCTCTTGAATACAACTGTCTAACTGTTGGCTGAAGTAAATGTAGTGATACATAATATATACATGTAATTATGATGCATGTCATATGGTACTCCTACCTCAAACCTACTAATGCAATCACGAATGAATTGCCTGTTGAAAGATTCACCCCTGTGATTTTCAAAAATTAATATATATATATATATATATATATATATATGTATTATATGTGCGTGTGTGTGTGTGTTGCATTGAACATCAAGTTGAACTCACTTATCTGATGGTCTATGTATTTTATGGTATTGTTTTATATAATATTCTTTTCCCCATTTTATACTAAACAATTCTTCCTCTTCGTCTACAGGAGTGAATTCATTTATAAAGTGTGGAACCAGTAGTCCATTTCCTTCTGGATCTTCTTCAACTTTATAGTTTTGATTTATATCACACGACTTAAATTCTAAAGACAATAAATGAATGTACCTTGCCACAAATGATTGTCAGTTGAATATTGTGATGAGATTGGTGATTGAGAAGACTCTGTTACCGTAGTGCAATTGTATTATAGTCTTTCATATCATATGGATTTCTTACCATCATCTGATATGTTTGTATATTTCTTAATTTCATCTATGTCATCCTCAGATAATAAGCAGTTAATATTTTGGCTGAAAATTACTGCCAATAAAAATGTGAATAAACAATGAGTTATCTTATACCTCTTCAATAGCTGTTCTAATAGCCATTTGCCATCTTCACCACACAAAACACTTTGTTCATCCACCACAACTTTGTGTTCTTTGTGTAGTATGTAAAGGTACTATTTCCAGTGAAATTAGTGCGTGTAATATGATAAAGTTTAACAAGTACAAAAGATTTCTTACTTTGCAAATAAATAAGTTACGATGCTTCTGAACATTCTGCAAATGCAAGAGATTAATATGACATTGTAACTTACTCTGTAACTAACTTTCATTTCGATAAGTGACCAGTGGCTGTATCTCCTTCAAAGGGCATGATGTAATGAATGTCTAATACCTGTTAATCTCCTAATTACATGTATGTACATGCCTTAAGTGTATGTACATATAAGCATGATATAAAATTAACCTGAACTCGTGATTCCTTCTCCACATTTAAACTAGGATCTTCAGAAATTACAACAATACACTGTTTTTGCATATCTGCTATCTAAAAGTTTTTGATCAGTAAATATCACTGTATTTTGAATATCACATACAAAGAGGAGAAAGCAGCCTTCTTTTTTGATGGCACATGTCACAGATCTAATGCAATCTGGATCAGGCTACAGAACATGATCGTTTTAATTATGTTTATGAATAATGTAAAAATACCTCTATATAATACGATGGATCTGTTCTCTCTTTTTTTATCCATGAATTCAATTCACTTTCTGCCACATCAACAACAAGGAGTTCGTCATCATTCTGCTGGAACATACACCATCTATAATAATTATTATTATTTATGTTTAAGAATAATATTCACCTTATTCTTGGCAACCAATTCAGTGTAATAAAACAGTACAATCTGTTGATATTCTCATTTAAACATGTTGTTAACATTATTGCTTATCATTCTCCTATTACCTCTGAAGTGAGTCCTTCGTCATTAGTTAGTAAATTGTATCCATAATGACTGTAGTTTTTAGTAGTACTGATGTTACTGTTTTCATTAATCCTATTTGCTGCTACCTCTGTTTGTTGTGAACCTAATATAGAATTTAGTTATTAATATGTGTTATATAACACATGGCAATACAATACTTACACATTTCACCTGAACTTCTTTTGAGCAGATTGTCAGACTTTGGTATGCAGTGAAATATTTAAAGAATCTAAGCAAAGTGCATTACACTTAGTTACCTCTATTGTTGTGTTCACATGTAGTAATTTCTGATGTGACAGCTCTCTCAGCATTAGTTTTCTTGCAGTGCTAATATTCTCCTATTTAATTTGTGTATTTATAACACTTACATACATGTATAGTTAATAAACAGTGAAACAGTACTTGGCTGAAGTCTAGAGCAGCATTTAATATCATACATCTTGCAATCTGCATGCAGTGTGGAAGATGATTTTTAAGAGTGAGACTAACCAAACACACAAACACTCCACAATCACTGCTATTGTTTTGCTTGAGGTCCTAAAATGATGTCAAAAATTCTAAGATCTTTTAATACAGCTGATAATAATACCATAATGCGACAGTAACTCCATTCAGCTAAATTTGGAACAGTAACCAGTTTCTCTTTAAATTCACAGCAAATGAAATACCTACATTATGTATATATATTTGGATTAGTAAAGCAATGTCATGTGTACCAAATCCAGTTGATCGCATCAGCTTTCATATCATGTAGAGTGTCAAAGTACATTATTTGCTTGTCAGCTATGTTAACGATCTGAAACACATACATGTATATAGTAAATTCAATTTGATTAAACAAAATCCTCACAAGTAAAATCCAGTGATATTGCAAATGAATTGGTATGACAATCATCTGAAGTAATAAAAGATCAACATCCTTTATTGTAAAGAATGGTATAATATAAATCATTTTATATTTCTATGCAGTTCACTTTCATCCAGCGTTGAACTCCATTGTATCCACAGGCTTTGAACTTTAGTAAAAATGCCGGGTTTAATGACTTGACCACTTTTAACTGCCCCTTCTGCATAAAATTCTATTGCTTAATTAATTTAACTATAGTTATATGAAAACGAACACCTTGTTTGCTTCAGAGCACACCATCTGTATATAGTCATCAACAACCTACAATGTTTGATATACAATAATTCAGAAGGGAATTTATTATTAGTGAGATCTACTAACTCTGTCAGATAGCCATCGATTTGGCTCAAGTTGTGACAAGTGTGGCATTATTGTATAATCTCCATCAGACCATATCTTGTTCGAAATTTCAATGAAAACAGAGAACAATAAAGCATTTCTATTCCAACCTTTCTGGCTGACATATGTTGTAAATATATTTTCATTGATGGCTATAGAATAAAGTATTACAGCCACTATGTATATATGAAGAGTTTGTATTACACACCTTGACTTCTTGCTGACTTAGTCTTTGCTGTTTGTGAAGTATGCACTGTTGGAATAAAATTCAAGTTGATGTGTAAACATTATTGGCATCAATATTACTTTGCTTGAATTTTCCATTCCATAAAGTACAGTGCAACAGTTCATCTTGAAATAAATGAAATGTAAAAGGGCAATGTGAATACTTTACCTGAACAATATCTGTATTTAGCCAGAAAACATTCTTTTCTGTAGTATATGTATCATCATATATTGTCCATCCAATGTTATTCCACACCAGTGTAACATCTATAATCATGAACACATTTCTCAGAATGATTATTATTACAAATACAAATTAATTTCAACATACAGTGACCGCAATGCACATCTTCTCCATAGTGTACCTGAAAGGCAAAGCATACTTACATGCATTATTGTATAATTATACTGCATACAATTACTGCCAAGAGTCTGTAATTCAGTTTTTTTTCATTGCAGGACATAACTACAACACTGCAGCAAAAAAGACTTGTTTTGCTGTACTCTTAACTGACTTTGGCAGGGAAACAGGAGTCAATAGTTTTTTCATATCTATGTTTCTCTGAATGTTTATCACTTGGTATTCAGGAAATTCAACTCTACTCTCCGTGATTTGTAATTTGGACTCACATATAATGCATCTCCTGGAAATTGTGTGAATAATAATAGCATCTTAGTTATCAACAAACTGACCCATATGATACAAATTCTTCCGTATGTTCTTTAAGTTTACTCTTCCAGAGATCTGTTACTTCAATCTTACCATTTCGTGGTGGTGTAACATAAAGACTGCTATAATCCAAGGTTTCATCATCACTCTGAACAAATAATATGATCTCTATATCACCTTTAGTATTATCTTATCCTTATATATCCTTACATAATCACATGCAGTACATTTCACTCGTTTCTCTATAGTCAGTGTCATTAGATTTCGAAAGATAGAATGAACCTGATGGAATTGGCTATGAATTTTATAATTTTAATAGTTATCTTGCTTTACTTTGATGACACTTCCAATCAGTTGTTCAATAAGTCCACTAATACAATCACCACAGTCATTCATTTCTCCAACTTCAGTTACTTCACGTAATTCTTTCTATAAGTACAGTGTTAAAAAGAAATGTATATACAATTTACAAAATATAATTTATTCAATTTTGCTAATCTATACAATTATAGGATAAGCACTAGGAGACTTGAATGATTTCTCCAGATTTTTATGAACTTCTATAAACTTTCTTTGGAGGGAAGTTTGATCAAATACTTCTACAATTGAAAGAATGCACAAGTTCAAAGAGCAAATGCTTCATAATATCGTACCTATGCATTGTAACACAAGAGACAGGTTGGTTACTGCCAGTGCTTGAATCACAGCATTTAGCTAGCATATATTCTGCTTTTTGAGGTTAGAGAGACCAGAATTTGTCTTCCTCTTGATGACCAATTCATTACAACTTTCTGCTTATATAATGAATTGAACATAATATTCTCTTAATTTCATGAAATCAACAGACCTGTTACAACCAAAGAAGTGTTTGTTACAATTTCCTGTACAATTAAAAGAGTGAAAATACTTTCCTAAGAACTAATGTTGCATGCACTGCTTGATTACACTTACCTGATTTGGCAATCCTTTACTATCATTCAGTTCTATATTCTGTTTGTCTATTACTTCACAGTCATTGTAAATCATTGCTCGATTGGTTTGCAAGTCTAGGTATGTAGTCATTATGATTATACATAATAATTGTTATGAAAAAAACCTATTGTTCATTATACCTTTGTGTGAACCATTTGTCTCAAAGCTACCATTTGTTGGATTGTCTGTGAAGGTACCTGGAGTTTCTTTAATATCTCTAAATGAAAATATAAACAAACATGTATCAATTTAGCTATATATACTGTAAATTTGGTAGATTGAATTCAGCAGTTGGTGGGTTTTGATAGTATGATGTAGTATGCAATTTGTGAGATGTTTTGTGACGCTTCCCCCACTTTTCAAGTACGATCAATAACTACTTGTCTAGGCAAAATAGTATTTTGAAAGCCAAACAATAGTGCTTCTTGTCTTTTAAAGCATTCTAAAAAGTAGCTAACAGCTATGTTCACTTGAAATAAATTCAGCTACTGCGATTGGACCTTTTTTGTTTGAAGGGTGCTGTAGAACTATTGAATAATAGAGGAGTTTCCCATTGTGTTCATCATTTTTCAGTGACACTATTGTACCTGTGGCATCACAGTACAAGGTTTGGTGCCTTACCATATGATGATAAATACGAATACCCATTTCAGTGTAGCAGTGTACACTGAAAGGATAGGCATGTATCCTTTGTATGTAACCCATTCCACCTTTTTTATTTATTTCTTCTTGTAACAGAAGAAGAGACTTCATAAGATTTCCGTCTCATTTTTCAAGTTTTCACTTGATATCTGTTGAAAAACAGACAATGTATTTCCAACTCCATCCCGGTTACCTGATACCAACTGTTCTTGTGATAGCGATAGGTACTGTTTACTGTGAAATGTTGATGGTGATTCATGCTGTAATCTTTTCTGAATTTCAGATCTTTCTTTGTTTCTAATATATCTACTTCGTCGTTCATACGTGTTATGCGATATTGTACCTTCTGATACTATTAACATTTGCAAACTATCAGGTGTGTTGTTAGCATCATATGGTGGAATGGTTGCTTTAAATGTGAAGGAACAATCACTGAAAGTGCAATAGCCATCACATCTAAAAAAAAGGTTGAGAATAGTTAGCATTATTTTTCATAATTATTGTTATTATACAAGACCTGAAACATGGTCCTAACTGCTTTCGGGAGTTAGAAAGTTTGATTCTACCCTTTTTAAAGGCAATTGAACAGAAGGGATTGAACTGAGAGATCTTTTTGGCTATAATTGCAGTCCATTCCATTGCAAGTTGACTAGATCTAGTGTCCACCTATTTTGATCCATTCGCTCCACCTATTTTGATCCATTCGCTCCAACTTAGCTCTATATTTGATTCACATTGCAGTGGTGGTCCACTAAATATTTCACTGCATTCGCTCTATGAAAAGTAGAAACTACAAGTTTACTACACACAATTACGTACTTGTATGCAATGGATATAATTATTATCCTTCTCACCTCCAATTGATTTTCTACCCAAGTAGTTGGTGATACTATGAAACTGGGCATTGAACAAACATTGTGATCATCTAAGTATTCATTGGAATCTCGTGCTATGATGGAAAAAAATTTACAAAATGTATTTTGATAAATAGATATATGTTTCACCTTCAATATACAGAGGACTGTCAATTCCATTATCAGTGCAAATGACACATTTAAAGGAGGATAAGGATTCAGCGTATTCTTCTGTGATGTTTAATCCAATGCATTCAGGATGATAGTATTCCAAGCAGTAATCACACATTATCATGAACCTTCATAATTATTATAAGTAACTGTATATATAAACTTCCATTATTTCTGAGAACGTACTCGTTATTATACTCCTTCCGGCATACACAAAAGACATCTGGTGATTTGGCTTTTTCCAACATTTGATGAACACAGCAGGAGATCAGTAGTATTCAATTTCACACAATAATTCACCTGACTTAGGTCGAGTAAGCTGTCAGTAGCTAATTCTTGGTCTGTTCTTGTTCTTTCATCCTAAAGAGAGGAGTATTAATCCTGAATATAAAATATAATGTTATAGCTTCTTTGTTACATTTTCATCAGCAAGGACTGACATACTCTTGTATTTATGCTGTATTTCATCATCCTAAGGAGAATTGGATAAAAATTATTAGCTCTATATAATTATACATTTATTCACATTTTCGTCATCCAATGTTCTATACACCTCTTCACTACAGTTTTCCTTTATTGGCGAAAGATATGCATTTTACATATATTTATACATAATACTACAGATTGGAATCTTACTACTGTTTCCACGTCTTGCTCTACACAAAAGTACTTATAAGTTACTTGTTATAATTATTACAATTGCTTACTAGCATTTTCATCTTTTACTTTCATTTCTAGGTCTACTGTAGTTTCATCTGTCATCTATTGTAACAAATGAGCATTTGAGGTTGACAGATGAAGTTCATATACAATTATTGTGCACTATTATAATTATTACCTGTATTCTGTCTAGCAATCTAGTCTTTAAACCATGTAGATTGCAATAATAATGGTTTGCAATTGCTTTAACATATCTGCTGTCTATCTTTTGTTTTCCCAGCAGTTCCTTACAAGCCATATTCCAGTAACCATCATTTCTTGTACATGAGGCCTTCCTTGGTGGAAGTCCATGTAGGATTATGTATTCTTCAAGCTTGCCAACATCCACATTATACTTGGCTTTTCTAGGCTGAGTATTTTAGCATCAAAAAGGAAGATTAATAATGTCCTTTATATATTTACGAATGCACTTACCATTCTTTATAAACAAAATGGTGGCAAGTGTGCTGCCCAGTAGTTATACATGTGGTTCATTATCCTTCATCACCTACTTACATCCATCCTTTCTGCTTGTATAGTGTTATTTCATCTATAGTGTGTGTTTTATTCACCCTTTGTGGTGCTATATGTTCAATGTGTTGTGCATGTAGCTGTACTTATCTTGACTGAGTTTCGTTACTGTAACTCCTTTCATTACCCAGCAATAATGATTTAATTACTATATAAAGTATTGTATTGTAGTGATTACGAATAAATGCTCTGAGGGGTGTGGTTTTCCAAGTGGTGCTATATGTTCAATGTGTTGTGTATGTAGCTGTACTTATCTTGACTGAGTTTCGTTACTGTAACTCCTTTCACTACCCAGCAATAATGATTTAATTACTATATATAAAGTAATGAATTGTTGTGATTGCGAATAATTGCTCAGTAGTGTATAGTTTTCCATGTAGAGCTGTATCATCATTGTGTTGTCAGTATACTTGTATTTACCGTGACAATGTTTCATTGCTCTAGCTATTTTGAGTACCGAGCAATATCATTTTACAATATGAATCATAATGAATATCAAACACGTGTGGAATAATTGCACACTGGTGTTCAGTTTTCCCAGTAGTATTGCATATTGATTGTGTTCTATATATACTTGTAGTTATTCTGACCATCATTTAGTGACTGATCAAAAAATGTATGGAATGTATTCCTTGTAACTCCAATACTCACTCGTGTTAGACAGAAGACCTTATAAAAAAAAAAGCCAGAAGTACCAAAATCATGCTATTTTAGCTGCAGGAAAGCAGCAAGGCAAGTGTCTAAATGTCTTGCTATCGTGACACCATCATGTTTCATTACTAAGCCACTAGAGCGCTTAAAGGTTTTGAGTCCAATAGGGAACGCCTACACCCTTACTTACCTGCCACATTTTATGCAACACAGACTTCTTTCTAACTTACTTAGACAGAGGAGCTTCTAACAAAGTTGTTGATACCAAATGCATTCTTTGTTAGTAGGAGGAAAGCAACAAGACGAGTGTTTGAAAGCTAACAACCACACGGTAGCCTATATTCCTCGGTTTTAATACAGCTGCAGACAAAGCGAAAGTAAATCTCAGGCTGAAAGGTTCTAGTTATTTTTTAAATCATGATTTATCCAAGAATCACTGAATTCAACTTGCTCAATGCCGAAAACAGAAGAAAGAGAAGAAAGACAACTTGATAATGGATGTAGATAACACCCCTCAATTAGCTACCCACTAATAATGCTAATGTAAATAATATAATAATCAGTGATATGCATGCCGACGTGGCTTTACTTGTAGTTCATTTTAAAAATTTGTGTGTGGAATTTATAATTGAAGTGCATTTAATTACCTTTGACCTTATTTTTGTATGTGAATCTTGGCTTAACCCTTAGAGGACTGAGCTTGTTATTCAAAATTCCTCCCATTTCTAACACTGGCGCCTCTGTTGCATATATTTTGGCCACCATTCATTTTCTCTACCCCAAACTTGGCTCCTTTTCCAACATGGAGTACTACTTCTACAAACTTGCTTACTGGGATGGGAAAGTCTCCAAGCGCTTTGTAGGATTAAATTAAATGCAGTGCTCTCCGATCCCTCTTTTGAATGATACTTGGGGAAAAAAATGACCCCACTGCATGTTGGCACCAGCTAGCTACACCCACGATTTCAGGTTTTACACAAAGGGAAATGCCTCAGGTGTCCACCCAGAGCGCGTGGGCGGGGTCACTGAAACCACAATTTGCGTGGGCGGCGAGAGGGCTGCACCCCCTTCGAACCTCCATTAGTGGGGGGACACCCCCCTTTACAATTCCCGAACAGGGAACATATGAGAGTTAATAGACTATTGTAGACACCTTTGGCAGACATCTTTGGACCTTAGCGTAGCCCAATACTTGCATGGAAAGAATGTTTACCTGCTGTACACATAAGGGTTCTAGTGTAGTGTTTACAATTTAATCAATCAGCTGTCTAATTTTGAAATTGATACCCTCTCACCTAATCCTGACCATTGTCCACTTACGTTTATACTGGATGTCCCTGGTATAAGATCATAACGAATTAGTAATTCTAAAGATAATCCTATTCTAGATATCACATTTTTGCTGAAAACAAGAATAACTTTGAAGCCTCCTTGTGGACTTCATATATAGTGGCTAGTAAATATGGACCTAGTGGAGTAGGAAGATGAAAATGATTGTGGGGGCCTGCATAATAGAGGGTCACAGTGATCAGTAATGATTGAGGAAACACCAAAAATGTGTTCCAGGGGTCCTCCCCCTGGGAAAATGTTTTGAAAATTAATAGGTGCTGTTAGATGAGTTTTGAGCAATACAGGGTGTAATAGCTAGGGAGACTAAACTATAGAGTCACCTAAATGTGCATGTACTTCATAATTATAACCACATTATACTCAATTATAGCAGTACTGTCCAATTCATGAACATGTGAATTAATCATAACGATTATGCATAAATTATTACTCAAATATGATGTAATATTTTCAGCTGTTTCATTATGATGTAATATGTACACTTCATTTTAATGTTGTGTTAAGTATTATCACTATTATGTACATTTTTATTATGTACATTTTAACATTGATTGCAAGATAGGATTATGGATATTGGGGGGGGGGGGGGCTGGCCCCTCCATCATTTAACTTTGGGGGGGCCTTGCCCCTTGCCCCCCTGTTCCTACTCCACTGTATGGACCTGCTGTACTCTAAATGCACAAATCAGGACTAACCTTTGGAATCTTGCTGCGAGGATCTCTGCAATTTCTTAGTCAATAATGACAGGTTTTGTAAAACAGTGTTCTAATAAAGGAAAAAATAATTCATTCCTACATAACTCTTGGTTTGATAATGAGTGTAAGGAAGCAAAAGCTAGGCGAAGAGTAGTTTTAAGAGTTGGCGCAAAGACATCTAAATGAAAATTTAAGGTCAAATTATTTAAAATACAAAAAAATTATAAAAACCTAATCAGTAAGAAAAGAAGTCTGAATGAGAGCTTAGAAGCATTCCGATTGATGTTGCTGAAAATCACAACCCACGAGAGTTCTGAAAGTGCATTAGAAAATCCTAAAAAAGCAAAGCAGATATATAGTGTTCCAAACCTGAGTGGTTCAATCATTTAGATTGTTTACTTTTAATGAATAAATATTCCACTGGAGGTGGTTGATAAATATAAATATATCTAGGCATTATATATATTCACAAAAGTGGTAAAATGTATGCTACTATAAACCACAATTCAATAACTGGAATTAGAGCAATGAGATTATTAGTTGATTTGACCACAAACAAGAAAATGATGGTCTCCACAATGTGTGATTTATTTTCAGCATTGTTAAAGCCAATATTAATTTAATGTATAGTGGAGAATTTTGGGGACATACCGAACAGTCGGCCCTAGAACATGTGTTATTTGAAATTTTATAAATATGTACTAGAACTCCCATTAAGTACGCAAAATGCAAGAGTATTGGGTAAATTAAGTTGTTTACATTTGTGGGTTTCAACAAAGTATCTGGTTTTTACTTGCATTTATATGTTTCTTTGTACCAGTTAGTTACTTTTGTTTTATTTTGACTCATGGGCCCACCTCGGCTTTAACAGTGTCATTAAAATAAAATAATAATAATAATGAATGCATGCACTCACAATGCAGAACCCTTGCCACAAGTGTGATTGGGAAATGAGAATGACCACTGACAAGAGACTATACTTCACTATAATATTGATTATTATACTGAGATTATAATTATTATACTTATATAATATATATATAATTATATATATACATGTGTGTGTGTGTGTGTTACGACTTAGACTCCAGTCCAGCCCAAGAGTATAATTATAATTCCTAGTTTAATATATATAATAAGAAGCACAGTGGCCTTTGTAAAACATTTTGTGGTTTTGAAATAAAATTAATATAGGTGGACTGGTGGAGCTAGAAATTGACAATCATGGCAGACAGCTTACAGCCAGCTGGATGTTGTAGCAGCCACTACTTCAACTGCACTTGATTTCAAACTGTGATTCAACAGCGATAGCCTTCAAACAAGATGAGTTATGTTTCCATGTACTCCAGAAGTCTTCTGATAGTGGTGAAACGGCAATCGTGTGTTGTAAAAATCGTCATAACTTTATAACCGAAAGGTTTTTTTAAAAAAGCCCGTCTCTTGCTTGAGCTCTCCTCGAGGCCTCCCGGAAAGAGGAGGAGGTTCTGGGGACACGCGTACGCAGCTATGGGTAATTAAAAGTCCGTTGTACACGCGTGGACATTGAAAATTTATAAAATCAGGAACCTTTCCTACTTAGCGAACCACTCAACGGCAAATGACATAACATAGTGATTTGCCAAATCCAGTGGGAAGGATGGTAAATCCATCTCTTCCCTTCTCTTGCACCTTATCTCCCAATCATTCTGCTGGTCTCACTGCTAACTTGTGCACCATCTATCAGTGACATTGCAGTTCTTGTGGTTGTTAATCTGATTGGTCTACAGTATTCAGAATCCATAACTAGTGAATAAGCATGTCCCCAGACCGTATGCCTGTTTGTTTGCCTATTTATGTATATATATATATATATATATATAATTATATAATTATATATAACATCACAGTAATCTACTGTGACCACACATACAAAATATTAATTGTTTAATATAATTATGACAATCACAAACCACAAACACCCTTCCTTGAATACTTCTAATTAACATGACAATAAAATTCAATTAAAACATCATGTTTCTTTTATAGAATATTGTAGATATCTTTTTCAGTTTTCTGTAAATCAATGTTGATATGTATCTGTTTTAATCTCTGTTCAAATAATGTTAGTCCATATTCATATAACTGCATATCTAAATAATTGATGGAGGATATTTCATTGTATAAAGTTCTGTTACTCCAGACTTTACGAAGAAGATCAGCAATAGTTAGATCTTTAATCTGTGGCTGTGAGAGAGGAGAAGCTATTTTCACATCAAATCTGTGCTCAAGTAATAAAACACTTTCGTTTATATACTCTGTCACTCCAAAATACATCATTTCTTTCAAATTCCATTTTGCAGTTGCTAGCAAAATTGAATCTCTTTCTTCACTGGACATAGCTGTCTGATTTAAACATTCTGCTTTATCAACATCTGCCAACATCATTGTCTGTCTATTGTTAGACCAACTCTCTGGGCATGACATGAAATCACTAAGTAAAACGTTCTTTCTTATTCCTACCATACACTTAGATTTGTTTATATTCCGAAGATATGGTTTACCATTACAATGGTTTTTATAGGGCCAGTTTCCCAAACTACTGATATGATAAAACTCACTGATGTATCGTACTACTGGATGGCGAATAAGTGTCAAATAGTGGAAAGAACGATGCCTCTTACCAAATTTGTTTTTAAAAAAATTTGGCAAACATGATTTGAAATCTGTTAAGAATGGATGCACTCCACAAGGCCATCCGTATGTTGTCTCTGACACCAACCACATTTCTTTAGATTGCGGGGGGTCTATCACACAATTACCACTATTTAAACGATTCCTATAGTTGGTTATTCTCTTTTTAAGATGACACAGTGGTTCTCCTTTTTTTTGAAGGCTCTGAAAATGGATTGCAAATTCTTTTCCACCAGTCTTTTGTATGTGCAAAAAAGCCAATGTATGGTTACCAGATCTGAAATCAACTTCAAGCCTGTGCCACACATCCTCAATAAAATTTTCAGCTAGCTGAGGAACAGGAAAAGAGAATGTTTCTTTTGTCCAAAAATATGGATTGAAATAGTATGGCAGTGTCACAGTAAACAAGAAAATGAAGAGCACAAAACAGGGGAATACTTCTTGGAAATGCAGCATCTTCATAGTCTCGCGACGGGAATGGTCTGGTGGAATGACTATACCAGATTTTGGGTGAGCGATAAGTGGGTGGAAACGTGTGGTTAATGAATTCATAAACCACAAGTTTATTTAGGTAACCACGTGTGGTTTATGAATTTCATTGACGTCTCGCTAATGAATTCCTTAAGCATAATTATGTATCTGGAGTTATATACCGTGTGTTCTAGTTAAGGTGGTACTAGGGAGTGGGCGGATGCGACTCCAATCAGTTTCAAAATAGAATATTATATAATATGACTCTAACCTGGTGTAATGGCAACCTTCATATCTTCTAATCACCTTTATAGGGTCCTGGAAGTGATAAAACATATATAAAATGTCCATTTTTGTAATCGCAATAAGTACAAAACGGAGAAAGCCACGCCCACCAATCATGGCATGCACCAAGTACAATGCATTTAGAGAAAACAATAGAGCCGTTTTCTGGAAATTCATTTTACTTTTATAGTTACAAGAGGCTGAAGAAAGCTGAATTCTGTAGCTTTTCACTGAAACCATAAAATCACCTTTCTAGGCACTATCAAACTCCGATCTTTCTCAGAGAGCAACTACAGTTACCCGCCATTGTTTACACACACAGCCCCCCTCAAATTTGATTGATGCTAATCTATTACCACATTGTAAAGACTTAGAGTTCTGCACCTGATAGTGTAAAATTACATGTATGCAAATTACCGGCTGGAGTTCAAAGTTCAAAATGGCTAAACTCATCAGTGCTACTTTCTAGCAAACCACTGAAAGTAAATCCAAAAAAAGAGATGAATCTGAGGAGGATTCTGTAGAGCAAGAAGTAAACTATATGTATGATAAAGTACATTCTTCAAGACTTTGATAGACTAGGAGGTGAGACAAGAGTTACTTCCTCTGATTTTCAAGGTATGGCCCACACAACACAGAAAGAGATAGAGAGAGGCACATGTAGCTAGTGACTCATGTCAGAAGAAGTTGAAACAGTCCCCAGGACCCAATTCTGACTTGTGCTCCCTTGTTGTGGTAATGATACTGTAGCATATCAAACCACAGACAAACCATCACTACAACAGCTTTTTTCGAATAAAACAAATTTCCAACCTCGTTGGTACTTGAGATTCCCACTGATGGCTAGTGTTTAGAAAGCGGGTATTTTGCTTGTATTGTCGTTATGCTGCAAAAAAACACTGGATTACATTAGTAAAACTGGCAAACATCAGACAGCATTCACCGAGTCAGGTTACTAAAACTGGAAGAAAGCTATTGAAAAGGGTGAAGCATTTTTAAAACAATGTATTGTTATTGATGTATGCATGTGTAACATATTTCATTAATGTCAAGTTCTGCACTGCACTGGTCTTGCTATCTCCCTGCTCATACAAAGCCAGGCACTGATCCAGAAATGCAGAGAGGGGGGTGGCTATGAGTAAAAACGGCGCGCGAAGTGCGCCGCTAAAAATTAATTAATTTTCATGAGGAGGCGGAGCGGAGGGTGTGTTAATTAGATCGTTGATCATGGCGGAAAGAAGGCGTTTTCTTCCTTGCGACAAATTCATACATGGCTAAGAACCAACATGACTGATAGTAGGCTCAGAAATCTCGGTGTAATAGTTCATCATGGATTTGACATTCATATCGATGTGAATAAAGTCTGTACATCCTTCATTAGTGCCCATCCAAGAAGAACGAGTTCCTCATCTATTTTGTATGACTAACTTATCATTTTTCATCCTTTTGTTAATATAAAATCATTTTTGATAATAAAAATAAAATTGAAGAGGAGGGCAAGGGGGTGGCTAGCCACCCAATTCACCCCCCCCCCCCCCCCCCCCGTATCAGTGCCTGAAAGCATAAATTGTACGTCTATAGCTTTCTTTACAACTCTCCAGCAAAGTAAGTTAGAAACACAAGTTTTATAAAACGGGAGAGTTATAGAGGTGAAGAAAGTTAGTTATTACACACTGTGCCTACATGTTAACCTGTATAACGATTAATTGTTTTTAAGTTACAATCTTAGTGCATGCTTAATTTAGTAATTTTTTTTTTAATTTATCAATCCACGAAAGCCACGACCACCAACCATGGCGTGCGTGACATACACCAAGTACAATGCATTATGAGAAAATAAATGAAGCTGTTGCTGAAAATTCATTTAGTTTTATAGTTACAATGGGCTGAAGAAATCCCTTTCTAGGCACTATCAAACTCCAATCTTTCTCAGAGACCAATCCTGCCAAACTAGTGCCCAACCCCTAGTGCTTACTCAGGGTTGTTTCACTAAGTCCTATAATTATATCCCGGGTGGGTGTGGCTTCCAAGAGATACAGATTTGGAACCAGATTGAATGCAGCTTGCCAAGACTAGCAACTGAGTTTTATCTACCCCTCCCCCAAGTTTATACAACCTAAACAATAGTCACCAGCTAATAATTATTATGTAGTATTGCACGGGGTATATATGTGTTCTACAAACATCTAGCTTATTAAAATGGTAAACATGTAGCAGTATGGATATATAACAACAGAATAGTTTATCAGCAATATACAATGTGATTTAGAAATAACTGAGTCTATAATTCTTCATGAAATGTGCCCAAGATCACAGTCTGGCCATTAATTTTCCACAGGTTAATACCCACAGTTTACATATATGATAATTGTATGCCAATACCTGTGGCACATTCCTAAAACGTCTAAGACAGATTCGCCAGACTCCTTTTTACTTGTGCAAGTTTGGGAATGCTTATTTTTTACTGTCACTTATTTTCCTCTCTCAGAGTGTAATAGGTTATGCACTGAATTTACAGGATTACAGCTATTCTGAGGCCAAAGCCAGAGGAATCCAAATAGCTGTAATACCACGTGTATAACTTCATATTCATAGTGGAAAACCAGCTGAACTTGTCTATTGTTTCCACTAGTTACAAACAGTTCACATATATAAATGTCATTAGTGTATCCTTAGGAAATAATTATATTAAACCTATTCATATTTAGCGGTATCTATCCATTTCGATCCCTTATTACAGTGTTACAACATCAAAAGGAATTATTCATGAGAAATTGTACCAAGTCAGTGAGTGACACATGAATGCAGTCATGTGTTAAGATTCTGTAAATAATTGAGTTGTTTTAGTTTGACAATAATGACCACTTTAAATAGTTTATCACAATTTTAGTAGTTAATTAAATAATACCAAAGGGTTTTAGTTTTAGTTAACTAAATTAAAAGTGCCCATTATTCATTTTAGTTAGTTATAGTTATTACAATAGACTTGTAATTTATTTATAGTTTAGTTAACTAAAAGTAATAATGCCTTACTAAAATGGGTTTTAGTTTTAGTTATAGTTAACTAAAACAACACTATTGGGTAACCACTTATGTAGCCAATTTTCCGGTTGTCTGACACAGTTTATGATGAGCTATGCATTATTGCGTGGGATACGTGTTCTAAGAACATCTAGTTTTTAAATTTATTTACATTATAATTACACATGCATTTTACTCAGAACATTTTTGAAAGAAATACAATTTGGTACTTGGGTATGGACTCTACATTATTATTGGATCACTGGTATGTACCATCAACTACATCAAAATTAATATGTTTTAAAAAGCATATAAAAACTTAATACTCACAATAAATGAGGTTTATAATAATTATAAGTTTGAAAGGAAATTTTAACGAGTTAGACATAGTCGGGTATATGTATAATGATTAGAGGTATGTTAATGAACTGATGCACTTTCTTGCTGAAGCCATTGTGATATTCCTCTAATGGCAGCATCTTCTTGATTTTGAATATGGCGATTCTCAAGTTTGTGGCCTCCAGCAACAGCTACTTTAGAGTAACGAGCCTTAGCTTGTGATACATACGATCCTGTGTTTGGAACATTAACTGTAGAAACCCTGGTATTGGAGTTACCATAGTAACAAACGTCATGTGACATCGGCTCTTGTTTTATGTTACAGGCATTGAATGAAATATCGGGATAAGATTGAGTTGTTGTCACTGGTGAAGTTTCCATTGCTTGCATGTATTCGTGAGGGGGAATAAAAACAGTAGTTTCCACGGCAAAGGTCGTCATTGGAACTTGAGGATTAGGTTGGGAAGACAAGTTAGTTGGAATTATTGAAGGTGAAAATGAGTCAGTATATGGTGACTGACCTCCATAGGGTGACTGACCTCCATAGGGTGGTGATTGACTGTTATAGGATGAGTGACTACCATAGGAGGATTGTCCAACACTGTAGGGAGAATGCTGCTGATGAGTTGATTGAAATTGACAGTTGGATGAGTTTGACTCAGTTGGACTGAGGCTCTGATTACGAGTAAATGAATTAGATGGACTGGATGTAGGTGTGGGATAATTATAGCCTCCACTAAATGGAGGACTTGTCTCTCTTTGCCTATCGAGGGAGGACTGACGGTAGCTGCCAAGTTTGAAGTGGCTTGGATTAGCAAGTGGAGGAGAGGTAGGAGTGTTCTGTATAGAATGGAAATTAATTGCAATATTAAATAACTGAATAACTTTGAATTGTTTACTAAACAAGAGATATTGAAAACAAATAAGTTTTGTAATGACCAATAATAATTGCTGATGACTTCTAAACACAACAACATAATAATTGCATTTAATTGTACTCGTTATGGCCCGTAGGGCCATCCCTATGATTGCTTTCCCACGGGTTCGATGTATGTTTATATATATATATATATTATATATATATATATATGTTTGTGTCACCTACGCGAGTATGCGTTGTATACGTAGTTAAGGAAGTTACATCATTCCCGGGGGCTCGGTCAATTAATGGGTGTGGCACGTAAAAGAACGCGCAATCAAGCTCTACACACCAGCAGAAAGAAAGCTGTTGAGCTTACGTAGAAACTGGAACTAATAGCTAGCTACATGTATTCTGCCTGAAATATATTCCTAAAGCTCTACAAGGTCCTTTGAAAGGTCAGGGGAGTAGATAATCAAAATAATAACTATAATAAGCTGTTGTCTTTCATTCTTGATAAAGTCAGCCATGATTACTGAATTCTGGACACCACAAAGCAGTCATGAGAATACTTTTATCTTCACTTAAATTTGTAAAGCAATCATAGAGATGTTTTTTTCTCTATATACACTTGTTTTTCCTTTCTTATTTTATAAGAGTACTTGTATACATTTTGCAATATATTTTAGCTACAACAGCTACTAAGTGCAGTTTCCACAAGTTAAGCTCATCCTCAGGGTCTACTGTAGCTCAAGCACATGTTCGTCTGATATTTGAGCACACGTTGTTTATATGCCACGCCAAATAGTTGCTCTCAGGTGATACAACTTCCTTACAACATGTAATTTCATTAAAATATAATTATATATAGGCCATAAACATTTTGTGGGATATGTTAGCTTATTTTGATTACTGATTATAATATTATTATTAATGTGTATGTGAAAATCAGTATTATTTGATTTTCAAGTTTTACAAATTGCTTAAGATTAACTACTCATTTTTCAGCCATCTTGCACAAGAAGCTAACAAAATTTGGTTTCTTGGTGGGGCAACAACATGCCAAAATTTTTACTTGCTTTTCTTGTAAGACGGCTCAATTGAACAAACCATTTTGGGAAAAAATTGGGATTAATAACACTAATTTTCACATGCACAGAAACATACACAAGTACTTGTATATAGTGAGCCTATCTATAATTATACTCTTAAATACTCATAATTACACTAATTAGTCACCATAAAAACAAAATAGTTAATTATGTGGTTGCAAGTATTTAACAATTAGTTGGTTGTTCAGAATACATACATACATCTTATACCACAGATAGTTTGTACTAATTATAGTCGAAGCACTGTAATTTTAGGGTGCTGTCTACACATATTTCATGTCAAAGATTTAGTATAATTTATACTAAAGTACATGTAATTGTATCTGGCCATGAAAAGGGTTTGTAAACCTGCAAACACATAATTTAATTTATACCTTTTAAAACTTGGTGCTATTATATTGTAGTAACATCATGCATGACAATTGACAAACTAAATTGAAACTCATGCAACTGTACGAAATGGTTATTTTAACGATTTATTTTTTGCAATGTTGGATCTGTGGAAAATCATTTCTGCTACTTTATTTTTTATAATGGGAGGATATGTTAGATTATCAATGAAACTTTTGCTATGAAACTCAAGCTATTTACAGTATACATGTAGCTTCTAGGGCTGAAACGAATATTCATTTTATCCAGATATTCATTTGTTATTTTGGAATTTGATTGTGGTATCCAGCTATTCGTTTAATGTTTGCACATGTGCAGAAACAAACATGTACTGTACAAACTTCAAGGTAATTAAATGGGAGCAAAGATGTTTCTTACTTCGTGTTACTGGGATTCTAGGCTTTTCAGTTTTTACAGTGTACACAAAGTATATGGTGAGCTGGACAAGGGTATTGAAAATAGGCCATAATGTCTGGCAACTGGCTCACTATTTCTACACCCTGATTCTAAACACAACTAACATTCACAAACTCGAAATAAATGAAAATTCATGTGCCTAGCATGCCAGCAAAAGGCGTTGAAATCATTAACAAACAAACAAGCAGCCACAATGGCTTAGAAAATTCATAAACACAGACACAAAAGGCTTAGAAAATATTAAGGCAGCCACCCTGGCTGAGAAAAATAACAATCAGCCATGATCGCTTAGAAAAATAACCATCAGCAACTATGGCTTAGAAAAATAACCATCAGCCACAATGGTTTAGAAAAATAACAATCAGCATGTAACACAGATCCTGTATTTTCATACACAAATTTAACACCAATTTATGAGTTAGAATGAGTACACATACCATTGTGGTCATATCACTGCCATGTGGTATACCCACACCCATAAATGGATCTCCAATAAACGACTGCTTAACAGAGTTGCTATTATCATAGAAGGTATATGGAGGACTGGACAGACTTGCTGATGTACTATGAGGTGGATGAGTCTGACGAGAGGCTTGAGTTTGGAAAGGGTTCTGTAAAGAGAGAATACATAGAAATATAACAAATAAGATAAGTATTGGATATTAAAATGTGTATAATGGTTGATGTGAAACCCGAGATAACTTTTCCCAATGGTGTTACAAGCTAGATTGATTGATTGCTGCCTACTGCATTTGTAAACACTCGTCTTGCTACTTTCTACCAACAAGAATAATTTAGTATCTACGGCTTTCTTAAAGGGTCTTTTATCCAACTATGTAAGTTCAAAACTTTTGAGCTGTATAGGCATTGCCATGGAGACCATAACACACTCATGATCAATCACCTTGGTGTCTTTCTGCAACTAAAGAAAGTATCAAATGGCTTTCATATTAGGTCTTCTAATATTTATAATCTAAAAATATCAAATGCTGTATTCTAAATTTCTATTCAATAGAACTGCCTTAGTAACGTTAATTACCTAAGGCTCCATCCCCAATAATTTTAATTTCTGTTGTAGTTCTATATTCCATTAGAAACCTTGAATATACTCTACCTTAATAACAATCTTTGGCCAAAGTTGTTGGTAGTCATAAAAACACTAGGTACATTGTATGTGACTTAGCGTTGTTTTAGTTTGACAAAAATGACTACTTTTAGTTATAGTTTTAGTTAACTAACTAAAAGTGCCCATTATCGGCTAATTTTCATTTAAGTTACATGTACATGTAGTTATAGTTATTACAGTAGACCTGTAATTTACATGTAGTTAACTAAAAGTCAAAATGCCTTTCTAAAAGGAGTTTTAATAGTTAACTAAAACAACACTAGTATGTGTGTATTAAAACCCATCTGTATATATATGTATTACCAGAAATTTCAGTTTATCTTTTGCAATTGAAATGTATGGGTGGCTGGCATTTTTTTCCGTGCCGTGCCATCCCTGCATAGAGAGTACTACTCTACTCTTTGATTATAACTGTATGTATGTGTTATAAGCTATAACACACCTACGAATGCAATATCAGATATATAATCACCGAGCATGAGGACCTTAGGCCAAAGGGCAAAGCAATCATAAATCTATTATCTAGTAGATGTGCTATAATCAATATATTTCCGGAAAGGCAAAGCTACTGTAGCTGTGTGTAGCTTTGCCTAAGATTCTAACATTTTGCCTTGAGTTTGGACAAGGAGAGTGTTGTAGTCTTGTAGTTTGTGTCGTTGTGGTTGATGTCAGGTTTTACATAAAACCTGTAGTTAATTTGAAGTTTTACCATATCGTCATATATAATTATATTTAATTATATTAATTGCAGATTAACTCCCAGAAAAAGGAATGATGTAACTTATTTAAGTTAAACGTACGCAACATGTATGAGACATACATGTACAAGTTTGTAATTATGTTATATAATAATTATTATTAGAATTATTTTACATTAATCCTCTAAGAAATTAATCATTAAGATGGTCCTACACATGACAGCAATCAAAACATTAAATCACAGAAATGGATAAATGTGTAGTACAGATGTACTGGACAAAAATAAAACCAATACTTTTACTTACCACATTTGGTGGAGGAACAGTAGAATGTTCAGGAGATACAAGAATGGTTGATGATGAGGAAAACACTGATGATCTTGGTGACAAAGTAGAAGAAACATTGGAGCTCATATTCATAGGATCAGTAGAAATATTCGGTTTCACTTCCTCAGTTTTAGGTCTTGAATTCGATAGTGGATCGCATAATTCCTTAATATTACCAATTCCACAGGATGTTGTCATTTTGGAAACATCTTTGCAACCAATATTTCCTGGATCTTCTCCAGCAGATATAGCTTTCATTCTATCATCTTCTTCATCATATCTAATGGATCATAACATCAAATCAGGCTATTCATACTTGTAGTATGACACACTTTTAGTTATAGTTATAGTATGCCTGGTTTCTTGCAATTTAGTTACAGTTATAATTAATTGACTAAAAGGCTTACTGAAAGGGTTTTAGTTTTAGTTAACTAACTAAAAGTGCTCAGTATCGGTCATTTTTTCATTTAGTTAGTTATAGTTATTGCAATAGACTTGTAATTTAGTTATAGTATAGTTAACTAAAAGTCACAATGCCTTACTAAAAGGGGTTTTAGTTACAGTTATTGTTAACTAAAATGACACTAATTCATACATACATACAAATTTACAGTACCTGACTATATTAAGTTTACATACTATGATGGGAGCTACACTTTAATAAGGTGATAGTCAACTGTAATTCTAAGTAGTACATTAGTACTACTTTGTACTGTAATCATAGTAATGTGTGAATCCTTTTACATTTGAAGTACAGTGCACTCGTAATGAACACTGTAATCAATGGAAGTACAGTGATGGTATGTAAACTTAATAATGTCAGGTACTGTACATATGTACTGTATACACCATTATTTCCTCAAACAAAAGTCTCCCTGAATATTTTTAGATGCCATGGTGAAAGCTAATAAATGCCTATATATGGGTGTGGCATCTGCAAAAACGTGTTGTAGAAATGTCTCTGAGTTTAGTCTGGACTCTGAAGTTTGTGTAAAAATACTGAAAGTGAGCTACAGCCTACAGTGTAAGGGAAAGCTAGTTATTCCAATTAGGTACACATGTACATGTAAGTCAGGATAAGCACTCAATTTTCAGAAAGTTGGGTGCCGGCCATATCCTCCTTCAAGGCTGTCTGGTCTTAGCCATTTGCGGAATTAACACAGTAGTTTAGACTTGGTAGGTGCTTAGTTATAAGATAGATAATATGATGTATGGCAAGTTTCAAACAGTTCTATGATATTTTAAGAGAACATTCACCTAGCTCCTTCGAAGAAAAAACGCAGGGCTCCAGAAGATAATTAAATGCAGGGGCATTTGTATAATGTAATACAGTCTTGGAGTTATTATGAAAATTACATTATATAATAGTACACACAAAACATTTTACCTCACTATCCAGGTATAGATAGACAGCCCATTTGGGAGATGCGAAATAGCATCGTATGTAACACAACTCTTAGACCGAACCCATACCCAGTCTCCAGATCGAGCCATGAACCGATAACAGGGGCTATGCGAATGACCTTGAGTTAGCACTACAAAAAAATGAAATATAATAACTTCACAAAGAATATAATTATAATGGTGACCTAATTATTTAAATAGGGACCTTGTCCCGAAAAATTATTTTATTCTTTAATTGCTCTTTATTATGCTATTTAATATCTTAAGGAGATTAATGATAGCTCTTCCTTGATACCATGTTTCATTAGCAATAGTGAAGTACCAACCAACTGAAGACAACCATGTGACAAATTATTTTGCAGGTAAAGATCCATTTTGGAGCCTTGTTGTTAATGGGAGTGAAAGAGTTTTTTAGCATGGCTCAACAATGGTGGCAATGGGAAAAAACACCATGAGCCAATTAAAAAATATTACTGTAAGTAAAACGTGATCGTGTTAGAAAAAGTGTCATCTGGCTAGCTGTGTACCATAAAATTGCAGTTTTTGAAATAATATTTTGAAAGTGTCAAGCAGGAATGTCTCTGGATTCTGGACAAAATAATATTTGATCAGAAAGTTGTGCATTTTGTCTGGAATCTCTCACTATACCCATTTATGGCTCATGAGATATACGTAGATGTGACTCACTAGGCCATGACTGCTCTTGACTAATAACGAACTTTGCTGTGAGGTTACTGTACTTATATTTTATATTATTAATGAGACAATTTGTCCAGTCAAATGCAATTTTGTCCAGTCAAAGAGGTGAAATGTCCATAAAATGACCAATTGCTGGACTTTATTTCACTGAAATGGTATGCCATGAAACACCAATGTGTTGCCAGTTATACATATATGATAAATGTTATCAAACATTAACCATTTTGAGGTAGCTAGTTTTTGTTCACAGCATATATAATTGTTATAGTAATTGCTTGACATTCTTGAATTCAAAGGGAGAATTTATTGTTTTTAAACACTAAAACATTTTTCTTAAAATGAGAAATAACAATATGTCACTTTCTACTACCTTTCTATTACAAAATCAAAGTGAGAACACTGATATGTGCACTCTTACTGAGTATTACATTTCCTTGCATTGCTGCACAAAACAACAAAATAGCATAGCAGGCAGTAGGATTGTGGGAGTACAGCTAGAATGTAGTGGGACTTACATAAAGAATGTTCTTGGTCATTATATGCTTTATTGAAACAAAATAAATAGTTATGTGAAAAGAATGTTTTGGCACAAGAGGCTTTTTCAGCTACTTCCATTAAGAAAACCAGAAAAACACAAAACCATATATATACTTATGTATAATGTATTAGACCTACAGTACCAGACATTATTAAGTTTACATATTATGTACTCTACTTCGAATGTACTACACAAGTAGTACTATGCTATCAGTAAAGGGAATTTACACATTACTATGACTACGGTACAAAGTAGTACTATAGTACTACTTAGAAGTACAGTTGACTATCACATTATTAAAGTGCAGTTCTCATCATTCTATGTAAACTTAATCAAGTCAGGTACTATAATTAAAAGGACACTAACAACTAATTACTCGCCCTTCTATATACTCATGTATATGAAATTGATATTTGGTATCCCAGGAGAACTATATTAAGCTTCTTAGATACCAAATTTCATTGGTTTCTCATGCAAAGTGGTGGAATGGCATGTGATTAAAAGTAAATGTTGGATCAAAATTATTTTTCAGGTGAGTGTCCCTTTTCAAAATTAGGTAATATAATGAAAATGTACATATTTTCAACGATTTGGAACTCATAAATTTGCAGTGTAGTAATTACATATCGGAAATCAGTATCTGTCAATATCACATAATAATTATAAGATCAGGTACACTGTCTTTCATCAACTCCTTATGTACATGTATAACAACATGTATATACATACATGTGACTGGCTCTCAAAAAACCAGTCTTATGGATTAAATTTTTAAAAATGATTTTTTTTGTTTTACCTGTAGAGCATTAAATTAGGTATAGAATAACATATCAAACATCAAATCCAATTAAAAACAAAGCCACAACAAGCGACTAAACCATTAATCTTCCATTTTGAGAAAAACGTAATTAAATGGAACTGTAATTCAATTCTGTGAATTTCCTTTTAAATTAGAAGTGGCTAGCAAAGCACATAAGCATCTCCAAGCCTCACTGAAGATATCAATGGAAAGCAGTGTTTTGATAAGCTCATATGGCACACCATTGGTCCAAAGAGCTTCTTATTTGGCACTGCACAGTTCTCCCTTTGGGCCAGTGGCGCAGTTAATTATGATTATATTGTCACTAACAGCATTAACTCTTAGTTAATTGGCTGAAGATGTATTCACAATGGCGCACACACTAACTATTTTTTAGCCAATTTGGCCCAAACTTCAAAACCTATCAAAAACTCTGATGGAAAGGTAAGACATCGGTAAGCTTTTATGTAATAAAACAGTGATGGCCAATGTAATCCATAACTGCAAATTATATTCTAACCCATAAGCCTGGTTTTCTCAGAGACGGCTAATTTTGACAAACATTGCCACAACACGCGAGAGAAGAACTGATGAAAATATGAAAACAATACAAGCACAATAGGTTATACTATGCAGCAAGTAGTAGGTGGATTGTGGGAGTATAGCTCAAATGAGTAGTGGGAATTACATAAAGAATGTTTACTATAATATCCACTAATAATCCCTTTTAGGATAATAGACATGACCAAGTCTTATGTAATCACATCATCTTTTAGGATATAGTTAGCCAAAGGATATAACAAAACAATAATTGTGTATAATTACTTAATGTGCATGAAGAACATTTTAATGTCATGTACTGTACTGTACTATACTGTACTGTACATGTACACGTACAGAAAAGAAATGCTGACCTGTAAAAATTGCTATAGTATGTACTTATCAACTAGTGTTGATATAAATGACTATTTTTAGTTTAGTTATAGTATGCCTGGTTTCTCACACTTTTAGTTTAGTTATTAACTGAAAATAATATTAGGCCTATAAAAGTGCTCATAATTGACCAATTTTCATTTCAGTTAGTTATAGTTATTACAAAAGACTTGTAATTTAGATATAGTTGGTTAACCAAATTCAAAATGCCTTACTTAAAGGGGTTTTAGTTAACCTACATGTATAGTTATGGCTAACTACAGCAACACTATCAACATACTGCTTCATAGGCTACACATGTACATGTATATCTAATGGATGAATGCCAAAGAGGAAGGAACCAGTAGGGCCAGTAGGCCAAGTACATGTACCTTACCAATATTTGAGAGCTTACAGCATTAACTGTTTGTTACTTGGCTCAAGAAGTATTCCTAATGGCACACACACTAACCATTGTTGAGCCAATTTGGCCCATGCTTCAAAATGTATTAAAACTTTGACCCTGGGTTGACTTTCTGGTTCTTTATATAACCAAAGCAAAACTGCTTCCTCCTTCACTCCCTCCCCGAATGCAGTTTGAAGTAAGCATTTAGTAGAAAAGAGAAACCTTTTCTACCATTATATGTACATGTGACCTAATTTTCAAAAAGGAAAACTTTCCTGGAAAATAATTTGGACAAACATTTACCTTCAACTGCTCACCATTCTATACAAGTGAATGAAATTTGGTATCCAGGAAGATCTATCATTCATGTTTCTTAGAGACCAAATTTCCTGTACAACATGGCTGAATGACAACAAGAAATGTGTCTATTGTATAATTTATGTAGTTATGGAAGTTGCATCATTCAGGAGGACTTGCCCAATTAATTAATGCTTGAGGAGTCAAATTTCTCGTAGTCCAATAATATTAATTCTTACTGTAAATACAATCGAGATCAGTTATATAAACAAGTTGGATTCAATACATAAATATATACTTACAGTTGGTATGACAACTTGATGTAGCCAGAAGATCTTGAGGATGAAAGTAATCGTAAGCTTTTACTCCAATCATTTCGGTTGGATCAAATCCAAGAATCCAACGAATTCTGAGAAACAAATGAAGACTTTGTAATTAATTACACTCTATTCACATTCATGATGTCCTCAAAATAATTACAATGTGATGACTACTATAACGTATACATTTTGTAGTCATAAGGTTAAAACATGATTATACTGTAACTCAATAATGAAGCGAAATTTGACATACACAAGAAAGAATGGGAAGGACTATTATATGAAAATGGTTTCCAAGTTTGCCATGAAAGACTAAGATCACTTTGATACTGATTTTTTTTCTGAGGTTGTGATGAATGTGAATGACCTTTAGTACATGTACATATTAAACTGAGTCATCAAACAACTTACAAAACAAAAATATTTAATACACAGAATTATGTGTAAATTACTGTTCTTTTAGAACAATCACTTTTACTTATAGTATAGTCTAGTTTCTCACTACTTTTGATCTAGTTATGTTTCACCTTGTGTCAACAGCAGTGTAGCCAAGATCCAAGGAGTGTTTGGTTTTGAAGAATGCACCAACGCACAGTTCTCGAACTTTCATAACACTTGCAAGTTTACATACAGTGATCATACCTAAAAACTCGCCATCTTTCACTTTCTTATTCGAGAACTTCAAGTATGCTGAACAGTAAATTGGCTGAAGTTGGAAAGAGAGAGAGAGAGGGAGGGAGGGAGGGAGAGAGGAGGAGGGGGGAGGGAGAAAGAGGGAGAGAGAGAGAGAGAGAGAAAGAGGGAGGGAGGGAGGTTGGTAGTGACAGTGGGAGGGAGGTTGAGAGAGAGAGAGAGAGAGAGAGAGAGAGAGAGAGAGAGAGAGAGAGAGAGAGAGAGAGAGTGCTTATTGGAAAACTGAAGCAAATATGTTGATATCAATTCTACATGTATGCCATTATTGTACAACCTAGCAATTAATATACTTAATATAATTAATGATGTATCACTATACTGATTACTGGAGAACAACTCCTTATGTTGCTTGATAAAAGTAACAAATTACAATTCTAGACATAGCACCTACACACTGCACATTATAACTACATGTACATTATCCTAACAGTACTACCATACTCTCTGGTAAAATGAGAAGACTTGTATGGACCAAAATATATGCAAACAAGTTCCATATGGTATTAGCAAGCAATCATACATAACCATTAATAGCTATATGAGCAGCTTGTATTTTGCTATTTATAGTACTGTAATTAAGGTACCTACATGTATGCATAGGGTTATAATAACATGAGCTTGCCTACAACTTCGCATATATAAATACGTACCTACAATGTATGTACATACTACGTATATATATATATATATATATATATATATATATATATATATATATACATGTATATACATGTATATATGGTTTTCCCAGAAATGTATACATTTCATTTTATAGAAAACATAATGTTGAAGTGGTAAGAATGACTCATAGGAAGAGGTTAATAATTATTCAGACAATTTTACAAACTATTTCCTGTAATAATATAGACTACCAAATACCTTCTAGAAGGTGGTCAGTGCAATGTATACAGCTCAACCGTTTCACTAACAAGTTTATGAAACGTGTTCAATTGAGTTTGTGTGCAGTTGCTATGTTCTACTGAACTAATATACATGCAGTACCTGACTTTATTAAGTTTACCTGACATTCACTGTACTTCCATGACTACAATGTACTTCGTGAGTGAAGTACACATGTACATACTAAACAGTATTACACCTTAGTACTATACTATCACATACAAATGTAAAGGGAATTCACACATTACTATGGTTACAGTACAAATTAGTACTATAGTACTACTTAGAAGTACAGTTGACTATCACGTTAGCTTACGTCATAGTATGTAAACTTAATAAAGTTAAGTACATGTACTGTACAGTTTCCAATCCTACAGTGCTATGTTACCTAGTTTAGTTAGTTCCTATATACATTTGCATAGAGTGGCCAAATAGCAATTACATGTACATGTACATGTACATGTATATGAACATGAAATTAAAAACTTTAATAGCCTCAGTGTCACCAAAAATGACAAGCAGTGTACTGCCCACACTGGTTGGGATTAACCACCTCTCAGATGAATTAACTACCTCTCCGATAATACATATACATGTGTATGTATAAGCTACTGAGACTGAATTAAGTATAAACTGGGTAAACAACACTAAATGCCAGTTAGAATCGGTCAATAATGCTACATGGTGTGGGGACAAGCATTTAGCATCAGTGTAGTGTTGAGAGAATTTCCTCAGCACAGAAAATGCATTGGGACTAACAGTGTGGTTTAATTAGTATGATTATTATTAGAATCAAGATTTGGCTTTGTTCACTTTAGGTGGGAGAAGCTCGTCAACCAATCAAGGTTGATGTTAAAATAGAAGACAAACCTTTGAAGATGGAAATTGACACAGGAGTATGAATTGTATATTATAATCACTACAGGTATGTACATGTATAGTATGTCACAATATTAGTTATAGTTATAATTAAAATTCAATATTTGACTTACAATAGTACAGCTACATAAACTAAATGACCAATTTCGTTATGTAAATGTATATGTAGTTATTACAGTGTACAAGTAATATAGAAATAACTAAAAGCCACAATGGTTTTAGTATGGTTTTAGTATGGCTTTAGATTATAGTGTCAAACCACAGTTTTAAATTAATCTTTGTTTCAATTCACTTTAATTAGTGGTTAAATACTATAATAGCAATTACATGTACATGTACATGTACGCCTTCTCAAGAATCCCTATCTCCACTTCAAAGGCTAGACATCTAGACATAGATACAGGATATCTTAGTTACTACTATTAGTGGTTAACATAAAATAGTAAACTAATTGAGTTAATGGTAATAAAACATTAACAATATCTATTAGTAACCTAAAACCTACTATTAACTATGTACACTTAATTGGATTTAAAATGTATTAATTTTAGTGAATTTTTGAACCATGCCTAATATGCCTAGTAAAATGATTATGAAATATATTTTTAATCATAATTATATTGATTATTATGTTAATTGCTAAAATCACTAACACAATTAAAAGTAGACTTAAAGTGGCGCTCAGGTAATTACATGTAGCTTATTCATTACTCGCTTAACATTTCTGATTACTGTATTGTATATTTTTAGGTAACTTGTTCTAATTATCCACACGCTCTATTGCACTGAAATTTTGAAAACCAGTAGCCGAAAGACTGAAGTGTTTGGCAATAGTCCGATTTTTCTTTTACAACTGTTTTTGAGTCACAGTAAATTTTACATAGTAGAATGTTTGTTTCAGAAATCCTACAAGCGTTTTTAAAAAAGGAGACTGTTGCTGTGTAGACTAAGATAAGTTGTGAGAGTAAAACAAGTTTCATGTCTGCATAGATTCGTCAAATAAGTTACCTCTAGCTGAAAGAAACAGCATGGAATTGCTGTGAAATGGAGAGATGCTATCAAGACAAGATCAGTTCTTCTGTAGGTGGAGTTTTTTAGTGTAAAAAAGTTTTTAAAAGTTTTTACATATGAATATGGTAGTTACCTGAGCACAATTTTAAGGTATACCACCCTTTACATGTATAATATGTGTTTTAATGTGGCACGAGAGTGTAGCAATAAACATCAAGATTACATAATCCACAAGCGAAGCCAAGTGAGTACATTCTGTAATCGAGACCTTCAACGGAGTGCCCACAATAAAACACATATTGCACTTTAAAGGAAGTGTTTTATTGCAATACAAAAGTGCATTATGTGAATCTGGCAGGTGATGCCTTTCCTACAATCTCATTCCATTTACATAATTAAGAACAGGATATAGTACAATAGACCAAGATTCAGTACTATTGATAAGCTCATATGGGACTTCAATGCATATTTATTTATGATTAAACTCTTCGATAAATTGGCTCAAAGTGTTTTCCCAATGACCCTTACTACAGGAAATCTTATCTACTGCTTTGGTCATAAAATCGATTTATATTTATACTATTTATGATTAAGTTATATATAATTCTTTCATGCCTAAATGAAATGTATTTAATAGATTTTTACCAACTTAAATGAGAACCATCACAGAGCTGTCAACAAATACTGTATAAATAAAGCATAAGGCACACACCCATGTATAATTAAATATCTTGAATAAATGTTATATAAATTCTATGAATAAGGTTGAAAGAGGAAAGTGGAAAAATGATGGTAGTCACTTGGAATGAAACCCATGCAGGGCCACTCACTTCAGCCACCAGTGCTCCTAGCACTGAGCTATGACAACCAGACACCCTTCAGCATTTTAAAATCCACACGAGTGGTACTGAATGCTTCAGTTGTGCAGCAGGCAGCCACTATGCATGCGCTGTTCATTTCCCTCTTTCAGTCTCATTCATATAATTTAGAGTTTATTTTCAATGTGAGGTGAGATCAGCAAAGCATATATACGTACCTTAAAGTTTGAACATCTTGTAACTGAGCGTACACTAGGTGTGAACGCACATCTCATGCGAATAACAAAATTCCTTCGATAAGGGTTTTTGCCAAGAGCCTCTATCTCAGGTCCAACATCTCGTCCCTGACTTTGTAGTATAGCTGCAACTTCTAAGAAATCTTGAGGATGGATGATGTCTTGAATGTGGATTCCAATAACATCAACCTAAAAATGATATAAATTATGACACAAGTTAAATTAAGTACAACTCTCATGTATAATCAGTCCTTCCTATTGTGCTGTTAGTCATTACGTCCACAAGGTGCCGTGCAAATAATTCTGTTCTCAATGACCTCAAAATTATGATGTGATACTTTATATGCAATAAGGTTAATACATGATTATACTGTAACTCAATCAAAATTTGACATACACAAAAAAGTACAGGAAAGATACATGTACTTATATGAAAATGGTGAAGGTAAAAAGATTGTTAGTCCTTCAAAACTAAAGTTATGAACATTTTTCTGAGGTCAAGTTGAATGTGAATGACCTTTAGTACTTACATTTGTAAGTACTACAGCAATACAAGTTGCTAATAACACATCCTTCAATCTTCATGGATAAATAGATTGATTAAATAAAGTAATATAAGATGTATTCATCAATGACCATAGTATATTAATTAAGAACATCATAATCAGCATTTGATAAGTCGTGATCATACTAAAACAACACTATTGCATTTGTCCTACTACAGTATATGTCAATGAAATGTCACTATACAATATAGTAATTACTCGGTAGTTTCATTTCTGCACTACAGTAGTTCAACAGCAGTTTTAACAGTAATTGGTATACTTGTCAATTCCACACCACATTTGTGAGACAGTAATTACTATACTATACTGACAGTAGAACTAAGGTAACTACTGCTACTGTATGGTGACATTTTATTGACATACATGTATACTGCATTACATACATACAAATGATTGACTCTTGGGGTGATTATAAAAACTGTCATTTGCTGGTCTACTGAGCTCACATACAAGGCCACTATGACTTTAATCCTACAGTGTTAGCTACCTAATTCATTAAGCACAGTACATGTATTTAGCCCATCGTGTCCTATCATACAGGAAACAGCTTATTGAGTTATCACTACCTTCTTGCCACACAAATGAATATACGATGCATTCATAATGTAATATGAAGACCATAATAAGAATTTAATAATTGAATATAATTAGATTATAATGTCGTACACTGATAATGGGACTTTACCAATAAATAGTGACTTTGTATGTACATGTATATCCGCTGATAACTGATACAGATCTGTAGATCTATATGTACCTTCTGGTGTACGGTTCTTTGAAAGAAATTATTGTTGTTTTAGTATGACAATCGTCACCACTTTTAGTTATAGTTATAGTATACTAGTTTATCACAATCTTAGTTGGAGTGATAATTATACATGTAGTTGATTAATTAAAATAATATTAGGCTTACCAAAAGGGTTTTAGTTTTAGTTAACTAACTAAAAGTGCCCACATGTATTATTAACAATTTTCATTTTAGTTAGAAATAGATATTGTAATTGACTAGTAATTTAGTTATAGTTTAGTTAACTAAAAGTCACAATGCCTTACTAAAAGATTAGCTACACTTTATATTTAACTAAAACAATACTAATAAAAATTATTTTCTCAATAATTTTGAGCTTTACACAAACCCGTCTTTTTGTCTTGGGTTTGGCTTTCTACTCCAAATGCTGCCCTGTTCTCCTCCACACAAGTCAATAGTATCATAACAATAAATTATGAGTGGCAAGTTAACTTTAACTTGATGATTATGTCATGATCACTCAAATGATAATGGCTAATAGGAATGGACGTGTATGAGTCTATACTGATATGATGATAATTGTCTACTTAAGTAAATACTATTCAAAAATGAAATTGATACTATCAGTGTTAAAAAAACAGATTTAAATGTGATAGTACTGTAAACCTGAATTTATGTCATAAGGATCTTGTAGTTACCATGGTACATTGTGTATGTTGACAATAATTTAGATGATATAATTATACCAGGAAAAATATTGCACTGATAATCCATTATACTCATTACATATCATATTATGTGGTACAGTATTAATTTCAATTGAATATTACTAAAAACTGATGATTTCAAGAATATTTGAGCATGTATATTAAAGTTAACAAAAGCTATACTATAGACAGTACTGTACCGTACTGTAGTGTACTGTAGTGTACTGTACTGTACTGTAATGTACTGTGCTATACTGTACTGTACTGTACTGCACTGTACGTTACTGTACTGTACTATACTGTACTGTAGTGTACTGTACTGTGCTGTACTGTACTGTAATGTACTGTGCTATACTGTACTGTACTGTACTGCACTGTACGTTACTGTACTGTACTATACTGTACTGTACTGCACTGTACGTTACTGTACTGTACTATACTGTACTGTACTGTACTGCACTGTACGTTACTGTACTGTACTATACTGTACTGTACTGCACTGTACGTTACTGTAATGTACTATACTGTACTGTAGTGTACTGTACTGTGCTGTACTGTACTGTAATGTACTGTGCTATACTGTACTGTACTGTACTGCACTGTACGTTACTGTACTGTACTATACTGTACTGTACTGCACTGTACGTTACTGTACTGTACTGTACTATACTGTACTGTAGTGTACTGTACTGTGCTGTACTGTACTGTAATGTACTGTGCTATACTGTACTGTACTGTACTGCACTGTACGTTACTGTACTGTACTATACTGTACTGTAGTGTACTGTACTGTGCTGTACTGTACTGTAATGTACTGTGCTATACTGTACTGGACTGGACTTTATTGTACTGTACTATACTGTACTGTACTGTACTGTACTGTACTGTACTGTACTATACTGTACTGTACTATACTGTACTGTACGTTACTGTACTGTAATATACTGTACTGTACTGTACATTACTGTACTGTACTATACTGTACTGGACTGGACTTTATTGTACTGTACTATACTGTACTGTACTGTACTGTACTATACTGGACTGTACGTTACTGTACTGTAATATACTGTAGTGTACTGTACATTACTGTACTGTACTATACTGTACTGTACTGTACTGTACTATACTGGACTGTACGTTACTGTACTGTAATATACTGTACTGTACTGTACGTTACTGTACTGTACGTTACTGTACTGTACTATACTGTACTGTACTGTACTGTACTTTATTGTACTGTACTATACTGTACTGTACTGTACTGTACTGTAGTGTACTGTAGTGTACTGTAGTGTACTGTACTGTACTGTAGTGTACTGTACTGTGCTGTACTGTACTGTAATGTACTGTGCTATACTGTACTGGACTGGACTTTATTGTACTGTACTATACTGTACTGTACTGTACTGTACTGTACTGTACTGTACTGTACTATACTGTACTGTACTATACTGTACTGTACGTTACTGTACTGTAATATACTGTACTGTACTGTACATTACTGTACTGTACTATACTGTACTGGACTGGACTTTATTGTACTGTACTATACTGTACTGTACTGTACTGTACTATACTGGACTGTACGTTACTGTACTGTAATATACTGTAGTGTACTGTACATTACTGTACTGTACTATACTGTACTGTACTGTACTGTACTATACTGGACTGTACGTTACTGTACTGTAATATACTGTACTGTACTGTACGTTACTGTACTGTACGTTACTGTACTGTACTATACTGTACTGTACTGTACTGTACTTTATTGTACTGTACTATACTGTACTGTACTGTACTGTACTGTAGTGTACTGTAGTGTACTGTACTGTACTGTACTATACTGGACTGTACTATACTGGACTGTACGTTACTGTACTGTAATATATTGTACTGTACTGTACTTTATTGTACTGTACTATACTGTACTGTACTGTACTGTACTGTACTATAACTGTACTGTACTGTACTGTACTGTACTGTACTGTACTATACTGGACTGTACGTTACTGTACTGTAATATACTGTACTGCACTGTATGTTACTGTACTGTACTATACTGTACTGTACTGTACTGTACTATACTGGACTGTACTGTACTGTACTATACTGTAGTGTACTGTACTGTACTGTAATGTACTGTACTGTATAATCTACATGTATATAATGTAATGTACTATTGTATTTAATTTTTCAAGAATATTCTCTAGTCTGACTACTATCTGTGTAAATGTATGTATGTATGCATGTAAGTGTGTGTATTCAACAGTTTTGCATGTGAAGCCTCTCTAATTCAGTACCTACATGTGTAACAAGATTAATGATTTATATTCTTGGAGACCACATCTCATCACTTCCTGTACACATAGGAAGTGTTTACACATAAGCATTTTGATTAAAAACTCTCCCAACAACCGGTTTTTACAAAAACAATCACAATAATAATTATACATTATGCATTCTGCATTACATATGGTTTCTGACACATCACGATGTGTCGACAAACATTGAAATATGTTTCCATTACACAATATAAGGGCATGCCTACAATGTTTACAAAACTAAATAATTATTATAATTAAGTTAAGACATATTTTCAATACAATTGAAAACACGATGCATACATTTTTCATTAAGAATCTTGTGATGTTCTTGACATAATAATATTGACACAAGGAATGACCTTATTTGGAGAAAGAGTATTTCCCAAATTTATCAAACCCTTGTATAATTGAAGTGAACAAACTTTGTATCTAGATTTAAAGATCAAGGATACAAATAACATTAGCTGTAATTCAAAATGACAAGAGTACTGAAAAGTGCTTAAATGTACAATAAAGTTCGGTCTTTAAAAACGTGAACTTTGTAATTATAATTTAGTAAAACATTCAGCAATTATACTGACATTGTAAACAAAATGGTTTACTATTGATAGCAGTTGTAGGTATTCCATACACTATCAGCCAACATTAGATAATACATAATTATACACAGACATAAATAATAATTACATGTCACCTACATATAATACCATACATGACCATACTAATATCAACAGAAACCCTACAGGCAATATCTTGACTATACATCAATGTTGGCTGAAGTAACAGTACTGGGTCATAAATATACGTACAGTAACTAACTATTGTGTAGCTATAGCAATTTTTTTACAAAACTTAAAATAATAAAAAGTACTTTTAAAAATGAAAGCGCATGAAGGGATATGAATGAAAACCAAAAAAAGCAGAGAATCAATATCAGGAAGGTACATGTATATACAATAGCAAACTAACCAATATAACAAACCCACATAAACAGCTATAGTAAATAGTAAAATATAAGTTACATAAATGTATGGTTATATTGAAGTGGTTAGCTTAATTTTATTGCTAATGTATATACCATCTTTTTTTCAGTTTGATATCCCTAAAATGTCATGCTCTTTCATTATAAAATGCTTTATACAGATGTTAATCTCAATAAGACAACATTAACACAATAAACAATATTGGGTGTTAATGGAATACAATGTACATGTATGTAAAACTGAATAGGAAAATATTAACACAACAAACTCTAACAATACTAGGTCTTGATAAACGTTAAACTCAACAGGGAACAACATACAGTTTTAACTCAACAGTGTATATATAACTCAGACCTTCAATTTTCCATGTATAAATATGTACTATAAAGAATTGATGGTTAAAAATGTAAGTGGTTGCAATTACACAACACAATTATTTATGACACATGTATAATTATTATTTAACTATCCACATCAATGCATAACTTCTAGTTGTACTCGTCAAGCGCATAGCAACTATAATTGTGGATGATATTCAGAAAATGATTGCAGTTGAGTAAAGAAAGTGTGTGGGTAACGTCCTATCCCCAAATTCCATAGAAGCAGTTGTAAAGTGGAATATATCATATAGCATGAAACATTAATTAGTATAAAAGTAATAGTACAGCTCTGTCTGCTTCAGTGCTTTGTTTAGATGTGTTATAACTGTCAAGTAACGCATGAGTATAAAAGCAACCGAATTTTCAATGGCTTTTAATAAAAACATTTTTTTGAGAACTACAAAAAGAATACCCAATGTACCTACGGATCCTAGCGAATTTACTTCACTCATTAAAGAACTATCCTGTATGCTGACTAGTTGCGATTTCACGACCAGAGAAACAAAATTAAGAATAACTACAAGTGAAATAATACACGAATCCAGTATTAGTCATTTAGAATAACAAAATGTTGACAATCAAGTTGATGCAAGTCACCACAAATGTTGAATTAAATCACAATTATTTTGCAGTGTGTATGTATTATATAATATCAAACATCAAGTTACTATTTCTGTTAACAATAGTTAATGCTGTGTTGTATATAGTTCATTGCACAGGTTATCATCTCCATATAGGGCTTATAGTAAATTTCATTATGGTATATCTTGTACAACTGTTGTTTATCTCAAAACCTGATATGACCAAAACCCCCTCACTCACTGGAGTATAATTATACATGTAGCATAATTATTATCATGAGCATTAATCTACTTGTAGTTACTATAACAAATAATGTATGGTGACCTTAGTTAATTAAATTACAAGTCTATTATAATAATAAAATAGAAGTTGGAAAATAATGGGTACTTTAGTAGTTAACTAAAACTGAATTCATCTAAATTTGAGAAAGTAGTTACACTATACTACAACTATAATTTCTATACTAAAACAACATTACTATCTATAACATTATCAGGTATACATAAGTGTATAATCCAGGAGTAAGATATACTATTATTATTTTTGAGGTTATTAACTGTACTCACATAAAAATCCCCTACTGTATTAGTTATAAAATTGTCTAGACTTCAAAGTACATCTACATTAACAGGAACTAACACAAAGCTGACAAGATGTATTACCATAGCTGCATACTAAGACGTGGTGGCATTCAATAGTGATATTCATTTTAGTGATGTACTGATAATGTCAAAAATCATTATTGGTCCATTAGTATCAGCATTTGTTATCACTAGATATATGAATCGGTTTATTGCAATAGAATCCAATATTAATGCATTACTAATTCATTAGTGCTATAATTCAATTGTGTAAAATCTTTTACTAATAGTATTGCAATTGTGGACTTCACTTTTAATTACCAGAATGAGAGTTTTGTTAGAAACTGATATGTACTAGGCCCATCTTTTAAATATTTAAGTCAGCCTAATTATGTGGTATTGAAGAGAGTAACATTATTTTTACCTTGTGCACAGTGCTATCAGGTAGATGCTCAAGATATTAGCAAGTATTCAATGAAAAACGTAAATATAAAATTATAAGATAGTTTTACAAGTACAGTATATAGCATCTTATGAATGAAGCAAAACGTTTAAAATAACATTGTTGCTAGTGATAGTGTAGAGTTATTTGATATCTATTTATTTACACATTATGATACACATGTCCTTATTTGGCCAAGTGTACAATGAGAATAACAGAGACAAAATTTATTTCTAATAAACTGTCTTGCAATAACACATTAGCTACCATGAACTACATGTACCTATTCACAGAAAATATACAATGATATTGTTTTGTGTAGAAATATCATTTCCCTAGCAACTTCACAATAACAGTTATGACTGGAAACTAATCTTACAGTAGTTGAAATCACTATTTTGACTTTATATCTCTTTTCAATACATGTATCATATGTTATATTGTATAGGTATTGTGTTGTGCTTGTCTACACATTGTGAAATTGTCTTAGACAATACCTGTCGAAGACCAAGATATTGTGATGTTGATTCTGATGCGTATAGAATTTTCCCATCTTTTGAAATCATCAATAAGAAACCGTCTAGTGCCTAATGAAAAGGTTATACAACTATAATTATTATTTATATGTATGTGTGTGTGTGTGTGTGTGTGTGTGGTTGTGATTATGAAAATCAACAGTTTTTAGAAACAAATCTATAGTCAAATTTTTAGGCTACTTAATACAACTAGTGAGCATTTAATACAAGCATTCGACCAAATGATCCCTCCAAAAATCATTTTTTTGGAAACACAATCACACAATATATTACATGTACTATAATCGTATAGTATGTATATGCAACCCAAACTTTGCTGCAACATAATTTAGATGAAACACTTACATTCAATCCCTCATTGTTCCAGTATTGTGTACAAAAAGTAAATGCAATTTGGTATCTGTGAAGCTTAATAATATCTCTTCCTGAATAACAAATTTCATTGACTTCGTGAACAAAAACATGGAATGGCAAGCAATTGAAGGCTAAGTGTTTGATCCAAATTATTTTGTTTTGAATATAAAGCTATAAGTTTATTTATTTATCCAACAAGATATATCTATATATCCATCCCAGTGTATCTATTATTAGAGAGAAAATAACCTGTAACACATCTTTTGAGAAGTTTGGAACAACTGATGCAAGAGGAAGGTCTTCTTCTATAAAAGTACAAAAGATAACATAATTATTATAATAGCACATATTACAGCAATAATCTTGCATATATGGATACTGATTTGTCACAAGGACATAAAAAATGGGCATAATTATCATAATGTTTATGTAGATATAATAGTAAATAGTTTACAAACAGCTAATGAATATGTGACAATAATATTTAGTATTATAATTAGTCGCAAACATGTAATGGCTAATTAAATTTGAAAAATGCAAACATACAGTTCTCTAAATAAGTATACAGTGGATGTGCATGAAAGAAACATAAGTGAAAAATTATGTTTTGTAATTCCATGAGTACCAATTATAAAAATATTAATACACTAGTAGAGGAACGCTGTAACATGGTCAGCAAAGTGTTCGGATAATTTCTGAGTATGAATGTGACTAAAATTAGAAGATGCTATATTACATACACACACACACACACATATATAATATATATATATATATATATGTCCCGATATGACGAAACATCAAAGTAAACCACAGGGATATATACATGATATAGCACTGCAGTCAGCAGATATAGCACTGCGGTCAGATATAGCACCTGCCATCAAAACAGAGTACAAGAAAACAATGCTTTTCTTCTCCAAAGTGCCGACAAAAAAGGTAGGAGAAGCATCAGACATCAACAAAGGTTTTGTCTTTTGTGACATATATTGGTTATATCCCGCTACTCGTGCAATATCAGATATATAATCACCTTGCCCTCGGGCTCGGTGATTATATATCTGATATATACAGAGAGAGAGAGAGAGTATGTGTGTGTGTGTGTGTATGTGTGTGTGTGTATGTGAGAGAGAGAGATTTGAGCATCAACTCACTGGTGTGAGGCAAAGCTGAGCAAGCCCCAATTATAGTTTTTCACGACTATATATCTCTTACACATCAGTTATATAATAGTGCATAATCATGCAAAAACAATAATATTTACATAACTCATGTATTTCAGTAAGATTGCCAATAATGGTGTCAAAACAAAAGGTGAATATTGAGATGAAACCAAAACAAACATTACTAACTATAATATACCAGACTTACTAAATGAGAAAGAAGAACAACATTCAAACAATATGACTGTCATAAAAGTGGCAGTACAGACAATGACAGTTGGAATTAGACAGTGTAAACCAACCACCGTCACATGTACAAAAATACATTATTCATATATCATCTTACCTGTTTCTGTTTCACAATCAGCTAAAACATCTCGAAGTCGAAGATAATGGATAGCAATTCTCAAAATTGATGCTTTATCCAGTTCTTTGGCGTTTTCCTCAATCGGAAGAGTGTCTGCGATGTCACTAAAAGTGTCATTCTCTTTCTGTCGTCTTGAAACAGCCATGTTTTTCAATTTGTTCGATTGCAAAAAAATGTGAAATCTAGATTATTGGATTCTATAAAAACCACGATCTCTTCAAGATACAGCTTCAGTGTTTGTATTTCTAGACTGCTGAATACTATGTCCAAAAGTACTATTTGATATGGTTATAATATCCGCTCAAGACATCCTTCACAGAATCGTCACCTGGTTACGTAATATTGCGATCTGGCGTACAGGCCACTCCTAGTCTCGAGTGCATGCCGGCCATAGCCGACGACCCCGTTTTAATATTTTTACTCCTTTATCTCATCGATCGGTGTCTATATAGATCTAAAGATAATAATAGATGTGTTCAATGCATATATATATAATTAAAAATTAGTTGAAGTGCAACTAGTGAAATACCAATAACGATAAAATTATAAAATAAAATTAATATAATGCAAAAATCTATATAATTATATATATATATATATCTAAACAAACACACTTGTCCAGAAAACATAGAACTTCAGATTACAAAAAAATGAGATATATAGAGAGACAGCAAGAACAGAGACAGAGGCAGAGACAGAGGCAGAGACAGACAGATACAGAGAGCAAAGAGAATGTAGTTTTGACTTAGTCTTTTACGATACATACTCACACAATACATTAAAATTAAAATACAGTTAGTTAGTTTTCATCACTGACTCCATTTGTCAACGATATGTCACTAGTACATTTTCGATGACCGCTAGAACTCAAACTTGATGAACTTAAAGATTGTGAACGCATACGAGAAAGGGAGCTCCATTTTTTCTGAAGAACTGGAGAATTATTACCACAGTTTGAAGACTGTACTATTTTTGCCATTTCGTACATTGGGTTATGTGTGTAAAGTGTTTCAATTTCACCATCTTCCTCTGGATATTTAGGATTGAATGCAATAGTGGTAAACTGTTCTATACATTGATTTGGAATTGAACATGTACTGGATGTTTTTTCAAGGTTTTCAGAAGCTTCGGAACTTTGACAATCATCATTTTGTACACCATGTACTGAAGAAGGTACGGGAACAGGTTTCTGAGGTATGGGAACTGGTATTTGAGGTACAGGAACCGATCTCTTATTTCGAGGTGGAATAGGAGGTGGACGATTTGAATAACTTGTAAATTTCAATTTTGTTATACACTCAAAATCAGCATTTGTGATGTCATCAGTGCATAATGACGGAGTGGGGCTTCTGTTTGTAGGCGAGATAGATTCTGATTCTTTAGTTTTAACAGGTATTGGAGGAGGATTATTAGGATCTACAAATCCATTCCTTTGATTCGGATCATTACCAAGTTCTCCAATGGTAGATGACAAGTTATCTTCTTCTCGGCTAGACTGTATGCATGAGCCACTCACAGTGTTTGTTGCTTTGAGGTAAGTCGATAGTCGAATTCCTCGAGGTGGCAAAAGAGGAGCACGGCTACCAATAAAATCTGGACGAGGAGGTCGTGGAGGAGGGATAGGTGCTTCAGTGGTATTGAAAGTTTTATTTGTGTCGGCATATAGTGGACAATCAAATCTTGGTGGAGCATGAGGTGATCTTGTACGGCGACGAAATTCACCACTCCCACTGCCTAAAATATGTGGTTCCCTCGTAATACCAGAATCTGTTATATAGATACGATGGCTAATGTGATACGGAGTTTCAAAACACGACTGATCATGTTCTGTTGTTCCTCTTGGATTGAAATTTGTGCGTGACTGGTATTGTAAATATGGCTCAGGTTCTTTGGTGTCAACATTTTCGCGGGGAATGTCTCGTGGAGGTATCATAGGTGAAGTACTTGAAGTACTCAATTGAGACAAATTTGAATACAGTCGTGAGCGTGGCTCTGTTCCTATCCCAATATCCGATCTACCGTTGTCCATAATAACTCTTTCAGCAAGTGTAATATAATATGGTTGTGATGTATTGCTTGATAAAGAGGAATGTCTGTTTACTTTAACACATTTATGTGGAACTTTATACATTAATGGACCATTAGGAATAACATGGACTGGTTCGTCGGCAACTCGAATTTCTTTTAGTAGAAAATCCATACAATCTCTTAGAAATTCAGGCGACAGTAGAAACGTTACGGTGTTTTTCCGATGACCCATACACTCTCCACATAATTCCATTTGAATTCCAGCTTCTAGGACAATAAAACATACCACTCGATTCAAATTCCAAGCATGAAAATTGACATCGTTTATTGGTGATGCAACGACCAGAACTCGATCCAACTGACCAAATTGATGTGAAGGAAGATTAACTCCCACACAATACAACAGAGCATGATCTAGAACAAAGTTATTGGAAGGAGTGTTGACTTGGACATGAAATAGATTTCCTGTTTGATGAAGGAAGTAAATAGAGGAAAGATGGATAATATAAGTAAGGGACTTCTATGTACTGTACTATAAAGTATAAAGAATTAAATATTCATTAATATTGTTTCATACTGGATTTTCAAAAGGGGGGCGGGGGGTTGGTGGGGAGAGAATGGGTCATCAAAGTGATATCAAGTTTGCAGAGATTCTTTAAATCATAAAATAGGCATAATGCTTATTGTAATTCTAAATAACAAGCAATTAATTTTGTGAAATAGCACAACATGTTTGAGAGCAATATTAATTAACGTTATACTTACAAAGCTACATGTAACGGCAAAATATTTGAATAATATGTGATTGTAATTGTTTAGTTGCTGTGATATATCAACAGGGAGGGAGGAAGGTAATCCACTACAGGCATGAGTTCAAACCCCCTCAAATTTGGCTGTTCTATAAAAGAAATTTAGTATAACTATGAAAAGTGTACTGATTAAATGTCTGTACAAAATGGCGGAATAACAAATATCTAAAATTAAGCGTTTGATAAATTATATTGGATGATTTTCCTCACAAATAAACAAATATTATTTGACAGTGTTTGGTATCTTTTGATTTCAACAAACACAAAACAGTAGCCATATAAAATATACATATCAGTCATTAGTTTAACACATTGATATAATGCCCCAGACACATAGATACTAGTGTTGTTTTAGTTCCACGACAGCAACCTCTTTTAGTAGTAGTTATAATATGCCTGGTTTCTCAAATGTTTAGTTTAGCTATAGTTTAAGTAGCTAAACGTATCTTAGGCTAACTAAAAGAGATTTAGTTTTAGTTAACTAAAAGTACCCATTATTGGCCAATTTTCATTTTAGTTAGTTATTAGCTACTACAGTAGACTTGTAATTTAGTTATAGTTCAGTTAACTAAAATATGTCTTACTAAAAGGGGTTTTAGTAATAGTTATATTTAAGTAAAACAACACGAATAGATAGATGCACAATATTATTATTGTAGTTTGACAGACAAAAGGTGAAGTATGTTCGTGTTCAGAAATTATAACGTAATATGATTTTTATAAGTAATAGTTTAATGTCATAATGTTAATACATGATTATACTGTAACCCAATAATGAAGCAATGGATTGAAATTTAACATACAGAAAAAGTATGGGAAGGATAATTACATGAAAATGGTGCAGGCCATGCAGGTAAGGAGATTGTTCCCTATTGAAAACCAAAAGTACATGTATGAGCATTTGTCTGACGTCATGTTGAATAGGTGATCTTTAGTAGATGAAGGTGTGGCTGCTAAGGGCTAGTTGATTAGTCTCATCCCCAGCCGCCCACATTTGAGCGTCTAGCAAACTAAGTCTAAATTCTTGGAATTAGACAACAAAATATGTCTCTCCAATGAAGCCACAGTGTTCTGTGATGTCATGTGATGTCATGTGATGTTATGCGTAAACATGGCAAGCAACTGTTTAGTTTGTAGTCGTTATCTGAAGAGTACTAAGAAGTGGAGAAATGTACGTCAGATCGGAACACTTCCCTTTAGATTACGCAATAGCGACTCTGGGTTCATGAAGATAAGTTGGAAGGACCCTCCTTGTAAAGATGAAAACTTTGAAAGTGAATTGTCCTGGCCATCAGTATTACAAATAACACCCCCTTCAATATACACGCATTTTAGCTCATCTGCAAATTTAGACACTTGGTCTTTCCTTAAGAGGACTAACAACCACAACAATATTATGCCCAACATCTCAAGAGCAAACTTCTCAAAGAAAATCTAAACAGAGAGTCAAGCTCTAAGGGCTTCCCGTGGCCTGTAGAAAAAGATACAAACACATCTCGACCTGCAAGAAACTGTCTTATGACAGCAAAATGGTCTTTCGAAGAAAATTACCCAAGAACCTGGGAAGAGCGCATTATAACTTTGTCATGTGCAGCCATTTGTGGAGCTGCACTGTTTCATGTCTTCGCAGAGTTTTTGATTCATTTTCATTCATGAAAGTATGCTGCGTGGTATCTAAGGCACAGAATGTATTTATATATAATCAGGAATATCAGGTGACAGTCACGTGATTATGATGTCAATGCACCAGGAACAAGTTATGAGACTGTTATTTAGTGTGGGGCGTGGCAGTCTGGGGATGACACTTAAGGAGTGCTTTAATCATTACAAGTAGGAGTAAACTACTGTTAATGAACACACAAGTGTAATAATTTATGACTTCCTTTATAATTACATAATTTATTATAATTATGCTGAATAGTTTAAATATTGCACATCATTTTCGATAAGTTCATATGGTGCACCATTGGCCCACATTTCTCTCTTTTGGGCCAATGGTGCAGTTAATTATGACTAACAGCTAATTCTTTGTTAATTGGCTCAAGATGTATTACCAACAGCGCCCACAATAACTATTGTTGGTCCATGCTTCAAAACATATCAAAAACTCTGATGATAAATAATTGTTCCCAAATGTGTTATATACATGTACATGTACAAGTCCACTGAATGAACCAGATATAGTGACCTAATTTAGTAATTTTCAAAAGAGGACACTTCCCCGCAAAACAATTTCAATCAAGTCCTTAACTTCAATCATTTGCTTTTCCACCATTTTGTAAGTGAAGTCAATGACATTTTGTATCTAAGAAGAGTTATTAATCTTCTTACGGAATTTCATTGACTTCACTATAGAAATGGCAGAATGACAAGTGATTAAAGTAATCATTGATTTATGTGAGAAAGTGTCCTTTATAATGTAGCAACCCTGATTTTGATACAACCCTGATTTCTAGAACAATATATATACATGTATTTATGGTTTTGTAAATGGTCATACATTTTTCTCTAATTTTGTAACTATAAAAGCACCATGATTTATTAAATACAATAGTCCAATTCTGAAAACCTATAAGTCATTACATTGGTGTCAGAAGTGAGATGGCTCACATAATTCCAGTATGTGCTAGACCGCCAGCTAGATATGCTACTGGAGCAGATTTCAACTTATGGTCACAACGGTTCGAACTGTATGTTGCAGAAGCAGGTATCAGGGAGAGTATGCAAGGAAAGGAGTTACTCTCACTACTCGATGATGAGCCTTTTCGAATTGCAAGTCAGATTGGATTAGTACCAGAGGTCAACCCTGAGGTTGTGAAAACATCCCTCAGACCTCAGGGAACAATTCTGCCCAGTTGGAAACGAATTGGAATGGCAGCTAAATTTGCATGAGCGTAGACAAAACCCCAATGAAAAGCTTAGTGAATTTGCTGGAAGTCTGAGTGTTAGCAGACAAGGCCTATCCTGGAGAAAAACTCACGATTTACAGGATATCACACCTTGAGCAAGCAAATTCTTTCAACTGAAAAAAGAAGTGTGTCCTTTTGAAAAGGTATAGTATATGTACCTCTTAATAAGGTACAAAATACCTCGTTTTTCAAGGTGGGGCTAGTAATGGTATGTTTTCATTGTGCAATGCATACATACCTTAAACCTTATTAATTAAATATTTAAACACAGTAATTTCTGACCAACACATATTACATATATGATTAATAAAAAAATTAAATGACCACGAAATAATTTATATTTTTATGGCCCATAGCGTCATCCCTATGATTGCTTTCGATTGCTTTCCCACGATGTATGTTTATAATATATATATATATATATATATGTGTGTGTGTGTGTGTGTGTGTGTTTGTGTCACTTGCATGAGCATGTGATGTATATGTAGTTAAGGAAGTTGCGTAATTCCTTGGGGTTGGGGGCCCAGTCAATTAATGGGCAATGGTAAACATGCCAGTAGGAAGAAACTGCTTGTAGCTTTACGTAGAAACTGAACTAATAGCTGTTATACATGTAGGTGCCATATATTCCTAAAGTTCTACAAAAACCTCTAAAACGTAAGAAGTGTAGATAATCAAAATAATAACTATAATAGTATGTAGTGTTTCAGAGTCAGCCATGATTACTGAATGTTGGTCACCACAAAGCAATCATAGGGATACTTTTTTCTCTATATATCTTGTTAAGCAAGTACTAATTTTAGCAATTAGTTTTATTACTGGGTACAGCAGACTTGGGGTCAAATACTTCCTTCAGCATTTGTATGTCGTGGTATTTAAATACATTCAAAACATATTTGTCTTTGTAATTAAAATACACTGAAAATGTATTTCAAAAACTATAATACAGTATAGTTGACATCCTTTAATATGTTTGTTGGTTAAGATCATTCCAAGATTTTTAAGTATCCTAGCATCATCAGTACTGGTTGAAAGACTTTTTAGAATGCAGGTTACGTTTTCGTCCTGAAAGAAGTCGTCTAACAGACAATACGTTTGATACTCTTATGTTTGTAACGTGTAATGATTTTAATCAATTAGGTTCTTTGTAAGGCTGGGATGAAGGTCGAGAAACAACCTTCAAGTTTCATCAGCAAAAACGAATGAAGGTTTGAAGGTTTGCATGTGTTTTTATCAATGTTGCTTTACCTTCATTGGTTATAGAAAGCCTTGTAAACTGGATTATTGCTTTATAACAAGTGCGAGTATTGTTCATGTCATTGTTTCTCTCCAGATTTAGCATCATTGGAATGACAAATAAGGCAAAACCAGTCAGCAACACAGTCTCAACTTCCCCGGAACACACCCACATTATTAACCACATGTTTAGATTATAGAAGTGCCCATGCACATGCAAACATTAAAGTAGGCGTGGCAGTGAAGCTTCAAATACACAGCAAACAAATGAAGGTTCGAACCTTCACACCTTTTTTCCAACCCTAGTTCTTTGTTAAGTGCATTTAGACTTAATGAGAAATAAGTATTTAAAGTTGCATTTGAAATACACACATGTACTTCAATACTTTGTATTTCAAATATACCAAACAAACAAGTATTTGAATTTGTAGTTCAAATACTGTGACATGTATTTTGTAGGTCTCTCAATCATAATTATAAAATGTAACTACATGCGTTTTCAAACATTGCTGAGACCTTAATCCTACTTTCAATTACAACTACTAATTTTAACAATTTTTTATGGTGGAGGAAAATCTACCAAACATTTCCAGCTCTTTGTAGTTACCGAGCTTATTATCATCATAAATTCTATAATTTAATTTGCAAAAAAAATTTGATGAAATCACCTACATGTACCACAATAAATAAATAACTATTAAATTAGACACTTTCATTGTTCAATGCACAAGTCATGTGCAATGTTCGCTATTTAAATGGTCCTCATTCAGCAGTTTTGTACAGGAAACCATTTTTTATATAGGAAGGCTTATAAGTGCACTTTCCGTAAACACACTTTTTGTTGGCTTTCTATACAAAATGGCTCAATAATGAGCATTCAAACAGAGGGCAATACCTCATGAGTAGACTTTGCCAGAGCTGGTGACATAATTAAGATAAGCAGGAAATCATACAGAGGGGGAGGGCCCCTGGGAATTCCTCCCAAGAGTTCCCAATGTCTAATACTATAAGTTAACTAACTAAAAGTACTCATTATTGGCCATTTTTTATTTTAGTTTGTTATAGTTGTTGCAATAGACCTGTAATTTAGTTATAGTTTAGTTAAGTCAAAATGCCTTAATAAAAGGGGTTTTAGTTATAGTTAACTTAAACAACATCACTGTTATACATGTACTATTTTGAATGTGATAAACATTTACACCTCTGGAACTTTTTTAATATCATCAGTTATAGGCCCCGGCCAGAAGCCACCAAAATACCTCAGAGAGCATAGAGTTAAACAATTTCATGGGGGGAATACCCCACTCAACCAACCACCCCACCCCACCTCCAAAAATTTGTGTATGGAACCCTGCATGGTACTATGCAATCACAAACCTTTGCCTAAAGCCATCTTCAATTCTGCCATCCAAGCAGATTTAGAATCCATAGATTCAGCTCTGAAGAACAGAAACATTCCATTGTTCAAGTAGATATGGAAACGGTTCTGTTTTCCGGATCTTATTGTGACAATGTCTTCAATTCGAATTTTATTCTTGACAGCCCGATGAGACTGTTCATATATGAGAAGATAGAAAGTATACTGTGGACCTAAATATATACAAAGATATGAAATTGCTAGAGTGACCAAGACCATTCCAATTGCATTTATGTATAGTTATATGTACATTGTATATACATTATACACACAGACATAGTGATACTTTCATATAGACACACACACACACACACACACACAAACACGTGTACATACATACATACTAGTCTTGTTTTAGTTTGACAAAAATGACTACTTTTATACATAGTTACACATAGTAGTTATACATGTGTAGTATGACAGTATTTCTCAAATGTTTAGTGTAGTTATACATGTAGTTTAACTAAAATAATATTAGGCTTACTAAAAGGGTTTTAGTTTTAGTTTTAGTTAACTAACTAAAAGTGCCATTATTGGCCAATTTTCATTTTAGGTAGTTATAGTTATTACAGCAGACTTGTAATTGCAGAGTGATAGTGTGCAAGGCAACTAATCGTGTCAGCTTTGACCTCGCCTTTGGGGCCAAATACATATATATACATGTATATATATATATATGTATATATTTGTCCATCATGCTTTGGGAATGTTAATTTAGCCCTTTAAACCTCAGCCACTTACACATGGCATTCAATTTGGATTGTTAGAGAAGAGAAAGCGCAAATGAAGAATAGATTCAAGGAAGTAGACAAACATAAATGAAGGGAACACGGCAGAGAATTGAGACTGGAGAGTACAAGAGTTTGAAGGATTTGGAATGGTAAAGGATGAGGTGGTTGGCACACTATACACCTAGACTTTATACACATACTTCTGAAATGGAATTGTTCCAGCAAATCTCTGCCTAGCTCTTTCCGTCTTATCTCAAAGCCAATCAGATGAATTGGATATAAGCTTCATTAATTCAGCACTCTAAATTTCTCTTTGTCATCGTCAGTTTCACAGCAAGCCTAATTCAAGACTCCTCACGTATTCGACACTGCTGCTTGCGAGGCAATACTGACTCAGCATTTTCTAGTTTAGTTATCTAAAAGTCAAAATGCACTACTAAAAGGGGTTTTAGTTTAACTAAAACACCACTAATACATACATACATGTACATTTGTACAATCATGCATATATACATGTACATGTACATACAGGCATCTATACTAGTACTGTTTTAGACTTTTAGTTAACTACATGTTTATAACTAAAATACTTTTTAACCCTTAAAGGACTGAGCTTGTTTTTCAAAATTCTTCCCATTTCCAACACTGGCGACTCTATTGCATATATTTTGGCCACCGTTCACTTTCTCTATCCCAAACTTGGCTCCTTTTCCAACATGGAGTACTACTTCCACCAACTTGCTTACCGGGACTCGAAAGTCCCCAAGCGCTTCGTAGGATTAAATCAAATGCAGTGCTCTCCCTCTTTTGACTGGAACTGTGGCAAACAAAATGACCCCATTGCATGTTGGTACCAGCTACACCCACGATTTCAGGTTTTACACCGAGAGAAATGCCTCAGGTACCCATCAGAGCGCGTGGGCGGGGTCACTAAAACCACAATTTGCGTGGGCGGCAAGGGGGCTGTGCCCCCTTCGAACCCCCATCAACAGGGGGACACCCCTTTTAAAATTCCCCCCATAGTCATTATTTATGCCAAAGGGCAGCTGAAAAACCATCAATTTTTTAAGCCATATTCATGGGCTTCTGCCTGACGCCAATTACAAGCATTTGGAGAGCTTCATAAGGCTAGGAACACACTCCGAACCATGTAAGGGTGAAGTGTCACATATATGTGACATCAGTCTTCTAAGGGTTAATAAGGCAATACGGCTTTTAATTACATGTAGCTAAACTATAACTAACTTACAAGTCTATTGAAATAACTACATGTAGAATGAAAAATGACTATTAATAACATTTTGTTAGTTTATCTAATATTATTTTAGTTTATCAACGACTACTATTAATAAAGTTTTGAGAAAACTGTCATACTAAAACAACACTAATACATGTATATACACATACATACATACATGTACATTATGTACATACATGTACATACATACAATGTACATACATACATGTACATGTACATAAATACATACATACATACATACATGTACATATGTACATACATACATATACACATACATGTACATACATATGTACATACATATGTACATACATATGTACATACATACATACATACACACATACATACATGTACATACACACATACACACATACATACATGTACATACATGTACATACATGTACATATGTACATACATACATACATACATACATGTACATACATATGTACATACATACATACATACACACATACATACATGTACATACACACATACACACATACATACATGTACATACATGTACATACATGTACATATGTACATACATACATACATACATACATGTACATACATATGTGCATACATACATACATACACACATACATACATGTACATACACACATACACACATACATACATGTACATACATGTACATACACACATACACACATACACACATACATACATACATACATACACACATACACACATACACACATACACAAATGTACATACATACACACATACACATATACACACATACATACATACACACATACACACATACATGTGCACACATACACACATACATGGGCTGGAATGAAGGTTGCAAAAAACATTCGAAGCTTCGTAAGCAAAAACAAACGAATATTCGAAGGTTCGCACGTGTTTTTAATAATCTTCAAAGGGATAAATTTAGCACAGCAAATGAACGAAGGTTTGAAGATTCAAACACTTTTCCCAGCCCTAATACATACATACATGTACATACATGTACATACATACCTAGACAATTAATATACTATAATAATTATTACAGTGAAATGTAAATGTATCAATAATTCACATACCATTCATGAATACAATATCCTTTTGGAAATAGTAAACATTACATTATATAGTTTTCTGATTAAAGATCATATAATACATTATCATGATAAATCAGTTTTAAAGTAAGTCCCTTTTGGGTCATGTGTGTGAATATATAGTACTATACTATAATATTATGATGGAACCTCTACCCTATATACTACATGTATATGTACATGTACATGTAGCTAGTGTAGTACTATAATTATTAGCTTAATTACATGAATAGATGGTACTATACTATATTATTATGATAGAAACATACCCTAGTCTATATATTACATGCAGCTAGTATAGTACCATATATACTGTAATTATTCATACTGGCTTACAATGAATATATAATATTATGATTGAAACATACCGTAGTCTATATACATGTATTACATGCAGCTAGTATAGTACCATATATACTGTAATTATTCATACTGGCTTACAATGAATATATAATATTATGATTGAAACATACCGTAGTCTATATACATGTATTACATGCAGCTAGTATAGTACCATATATAGTCTAATTATTCATACTGGCTTACAATGAATATATGCATGGTACTATACTTTAATATTATGACAGAAACCCTAGCCTATATATACTGGCATAGTACCATATATACTCTAATTATTCACACTGGCTTACAATGCATATATGGTACTATACTATAATATTATGATAGAAACCCTAGCCTATATACTACGTACATGCAGTTATAATAATACCATATATACTCTAATTATTCATACTTCCTGTAGCTTACAATTAAGCATGAACTGACATCTGTTTCTGCAAATTATACATTGTATGTTATTTGGATAAACACATATACTATGTATTATTATCCTATAGTAATGTTTAAATAACCTTTTCCTGCTTCACTAATTAATCATAACTTTGTGTCGTCAATTATTTGAAGCTTATGAAAAAAGCTTTAATGACGTCAGGTGCAATTTACATAGATACACACCCTACACAAACACACACACACATATATATATATATATATATATATATATAATACATGAAATAGACCTGATACAATAATCATATTCATTATTACAGCTGGATGCAAATGAAGTAAAAGAATTCTTAGAAAAGTATATAGCAAAAAAATCCCTTATACATATATTATACATGTACATGTATGTTTGTACATTATGAGAAAGGCAGACAGGAAAGGTGAAACATAAATAATATATAGTAGTTAATCAATATCGTGGTATATCAAAAGAATACAAATACATGTAGCTTTAATCTGAGAAACAGACTTAGAGCCAGGTATATACACATGTTGCTAGGAAGAGATGGGTGTGTAAATAACTCTAGAAAATGTTGACTTGTGGGGTATTATTATTTAACCCTTAGAGCACTGAGCCTGTTTTTCAAAATTCTTCCCATTTCCAACACTGGCGACTCTCTTGCATAAAATTTGGCCACCGTTCACTTTCTCTACCCCAAACTTGGCTCCTTTTCCGACATGGACTACTACTTCCACCACCTTGCTTACCGGGACTCGAAAGTCCCCAAGCGCATCGTAGGATCAAATCAAATGCAGTGCTCTCCCTCTTTTGACTGGAACTGTGGCTAACAAAATGACCCCACTGCATGTTGGCACCAGCTACACCCACAATTTCAGGTTTCACAGCAAGTAAAATGCCTCAGGTACCACCCAGAGGGCATGGGCGGGGTCAAAAAAAAGCTAAATTCGTTGGCAGCGTGGGGGCTGCACCCCCTTCGATCCCCCGCATTAACGGGGGGAAACCTCCCTTTAAAATTCCCCCCATAGTTGTTATTTAGGCCAAAGGGCGGCCGAAAAACCATCAACTTTTTTACCCACGTTCATCAGCTTGTGCCTAACACCAATTACAAGCATTTGGACAGCTTCGTGTTGCTAGGAACAGATGGAGAACCACGTAGGGGTGAAATGTCACATATATGTGACATCAGTGCTCTAAGGGTTAATTTACAGTAAAATGGTGGGGTATTATTATTTAATTTACAGTAAAATGGTGGGGTATTATTATTTAATTTACAGTAAAATGGTGGGGTATTATTATTTAATTTACAGTAAAATGGTGGGGTATTATTATTTAATTTACAGTAAAATGGTGGGGTATTATTATTTAATTTACAGTAAAAATGGTGGGGTATTATTATTTAATTTACAGTAAATGGTGGGGCATTATTATTTAATTTACAGTAAAATAGTGGGGTATTATTTTAATATGATGACATGATTTACATACAATACTAGGTAGTTAATGTAGAATATGATTGTATAATTTATTAATAGTTGCTATGCACCATCATTTGATTTTAATAGCTACAAATATATGTATCAGATAAAAAAGATCTCTTCTAGAAGTGATGCCTATGTGTATATTATCTTTTAATAATGTTTACCTGTCAAGTGAAGTTTCCTAAGTTGTAATAGATAGTGCATTCTACAAACTACCTATATACCATGTATGTCTTCATTTAATAGTCACATTTCCTAATATGTACTAGTTAGTAAATTCCACATTAATTACCTATGTACATTGTATGTACATTACTCTTCATTTAATGTTTGAGTTTACTAAGATGTACTAGTTAGTAAATTCTTACATTAATTACCTATGCACATTGTATGTATGTTAAATATCATTTAACAGTTTAGTTTACTAAGATGTACTAGTTAGTAAATTCCACATTAATTACCTATGTACATTGTATGTACAGTACTCTTCATTTAATGTACTAAGATGTACTAGTTAGTACATTAGTTACCTAAATATACCATGTACATGTATGTACATGTATGTACCTTATACTTCATTTAATAGTTGAGTTTACTAAGATATACTAGTTAGTAAATTCTACATTACCTATGTACATTGTATGTACATTACTCTTCATTTAATGTTTGAGTTTACTAAGATGTACTAGTTAGTAAATTCTTACATTAATTACCTATGCACATTGTATGTATGTTAAATATCATTTAACAGTTTAGTTTACTAAGATGTACTAGTTAGTAAATTCCACATTAATTACCTATGTAGATTGTATGTACAGTACTCTTCATTTAATGTACTAAGATGTACTAGTTAGTACATTAGTTACCTAAATATACCATGTACATGTATGTACATGTATGTACCTTATACTTCATTTAATAGTTGAGTTTACTAAGATATACTAGTTAGTAAATTCTACATTAACTACCTAGTATTGTATGTAAATCGTGTCATCATATTCAATCATTGACATGTATGTAGGAAGCCATGCAGCTGTCATGACAGAAGATCAACAAAACAACACATCCACCAAACAGGATCCACTTAGTATATCCAGTTACAGATCAAGTCTAATTTCCTTATAAGGAGTTTGTACAATCCAATAGTTATTATAATAATAATTGTAAACTATTATCAGTTTGTATTAAAATGTCGTTATCAATTCTGGTTGATTCCCAAATGCTATGATTATTATTATAATATATAAACAAACACTGTAGAGTATAACATGATGATCATGTTTTATTATACATACATGAATGGAGATAAATAATATCAACATACATTGATGTATACATACATAATATAAAAACATAGATATAGTGTACATACATGTAACATACACAGATAGGTACATATTTATAAAAACATACATAACAACATACATGTACATGTATAGTTAATCAATATCCTGGTATACCAAAAGAAGCAATACAAATACATTGAGCTTTAATCTGAGAAACAGACTTAGAGCCAGGTATATACACATGTAGCTATGAAGAGATGGATGTGTAAATAACTCTAGAAAATGTTGACTTGTGGGGGTATTATTATTTAATTTACAGTAAAATGGTGGGGTATTATACATGTATATACATTTGTATATCCATACATTATATGCATATAATTATACCAAAAAAAATTTTTAATTTTCAAAAAAAATGAAAGAACATACATAAGTATAGTTAGATCGACATAATTTTCTAAAAGGGACATTTTCCACAAATTAATTCCATCACAAACTTACCTTCATTCAACTGCTTGTCATTCCTCCATTTTGTACAGGAACTCAATTATATTCAATATCTAAGAAGCTTAATAATATTGCATCCTGGATTACAACATAGTGAATGGCAAATGATTGCAGATAAGCATTTGATCAAGATTACATTGTATTTAAAGTAGTCTTGTCTTGTCCCCAGATTGCCATGCCCTACGGGCAAGAGACGTCTCTAACAGTTGCTTTAAATTCTTCGTCCAAGCGTCAAACATCTTTTCTGGACTTCATTATGATGAACATTCTTTTGAGTTGAAAACATGTTTCGCACTTGGATCAAAAATTTGAAGTAACTGTTCCACACCATCTTTTGCCCGTAAGGCATAGACATCTGGTGACGAGAGTGGTGGTTAAAGTGTCCTTTTTTGAAATTATATCACACACTTGTATATATATAATATAATATATAATATAATATAATATAATATTGTTATATATATAATATTCTATACATAAAATTACTATGAATTACATGCATGTACATGTACATACATTGCGTACATTCACACACATGAAATATGACAAACAGCTTCCAGTAGTAAATTTAATGTTTTAATTCCAATCATTAAACTAGAGTTATGAATGTCTCATTAATTATATATACATATTTATTTGTATTACAGTCAATATACATGTACTAATGTATAGTTAATTTACACACTATAAATATTCATAATTAAAATGTCATATTAATTTGGGAAAGCTTTTATGAATAGCATGCATATAACAACAAATTAAATACACTTTTGTTTGATATATCCTTATTTTATTCTGGGAAATATATGCAAATATTTAATTACTGAACACTTAAGAATATATACATGTATATATATACATAAGAATATATATATATATATATATATATATATATATATATATATATATATATATATATATATATATATATATATAGTGGAGGGTGTCTAATACCGGTGAGTGAATAAAGGATTAGAAGGCAAGACAGTTTTAACTAATTGCAGAAGAGCTTAAAAGAAAGTTGAGCTCTGACTTCATCAAAAAATTATTTTTATTCAGTGTTTTGTATATACATGTATATCAGTGTTGTTGATATGTTTTGAAGCATGGGCCAAATTGGCTCAACAATGGTTAGTGTGTGTGCCCCATTGAGAATACATCTTGAGCCAATGCTATTAGCAACAATATCAACTGTGCCAGCTGTGCCAAATAGGAACTGATGTATACCATATATTATGAAGAAGCAACCACTGACTCGAGAGGTTTAGTATATAATTATATTAACAGTTTGTTTTATTTGAGTGAGGTCACACATTTCACATTACACCCACACACACTTATACTGTTGCATGGGGAAAGTTAGTATACTAGAAAAATTCCCAACTATAATTATTTACAGAAACGAGAATGTTGGCTAGGCAAACAGCTGTTCCATAGACATTAATACAGAACTAATATTGGAACTTCTGTAGTAACATATGTCATTAGGTAGTTGAGTCTAAAGTGCTAAATAGGTGAGTATTTTCAATATGTAGTCTGGATGTGATAGGCTACACACAAACCAGACTGACTCCTCTAACTTTTATTATTGGAACTTGCATAGTCACATGTCATATACATGTAGGTAGTTGAGTCTAAAGTGCAAAATAGGTGAGCATTTTCAATATTGCATCTTAAAGACATATGGATATTATATAGGTAGTCGAGTCTAAAGTGCTAAATAGTTTAATATACAGTCTGGATTCCATAGGCTCACACACACAGACTATACTGCCTTACCTCGGTCATTGCATGTATGTGGGGTTAAGGCACTCAGGTCGAGTGAAAGTACATAAGTTTGTTCAAAAAGGCAATAGCAGTATCAACAAAGGCCAGCAATCTGAACTGGAAATGATATCTTAATTAGAAATGTATGATAGAAAGCCTTTTTACTTAGTTACAACAGTTTTAGTAGTTGCTGTTGTGGCAAGACTTCTCGTACAAGTGAACATATCCCCTGACATGTCACAACTCATAATGTTGGATAGCCATTTCTAGTAAGGCATTATTAGAAGAGTAGTGACATCCATCAAAGCAGAATACAATGAAAGTTTGTCATTTCTGATCAAAGGATGCCCACATCATTCATAATTTTCACAGCGTTAATAAATATAAATATGTGTACTCTTATGTTTTCACAATTATGGAGCAGTAAATTGATTAATCTCTTTGAAGTAAGAGTTGGGAATGTTTGGTTCTGTGCCATCTCATCTCATTAAATATGCAAAAAATCAGACACAATATATTACAGTATAATTATAACAATATAATCCTTATCATTAGTCAGATCATGATCAGGCGAACCTAAGCAAACCAGAATTACATTCAACAAATAGGAGACAGTGTTTTTGATAAGCTCATATGGCACACCATTGGTCCAAAGAGCTTCTTATTTGGCACTGCACAGTTCTCTCTTTGGGCCAAATGGTGCAGTTAATTATGATTATATTGTTACTAACAGCATTAACTCTTTGTTAATTGGCTCAAGATGTATTCTCAATGTCGCACACACTAACTTTGTTGGGCAAATTTGGCCCATGAATATCAAAAACTCTGACAGGAGAATAATGTAACCATCCATGCATCAAAGTGGGATTCAAGCAAGCAAGCAAGCATCTGTAAACTAAGGTTGGGTTGCTCAGACTCACCAAATAAATTATATAAATTATAAAATATTTTATATTTGGAATATCATTCATATACACATTAAAAATGATCATTATTCCATTCTTTTCTATACAATCAAAACAAATTTCTACATTAAAAAATATGATGGGATCTTGTACAACATGGTGGAATAGTGAGAATTTAAGGAAGGCTCAAGCTGTTTTGAATGTTAATGAAATATAAAGGCTCTGGAATGTATATGCGATCAATTAATGACACGTAAAAGAACATATACTTCATAGCTAGTGTGTACTGACCAGCAGAAAGAAACCAGCTTGTAGAAAAAAGCGGAAAAACAAATAACTAAGAGTTTCAGGCATGAGAAAGTCAGCAGTGATGACACTACAAAGCAGTCATAGGGGTATTTTTTTCACCATATATTTTTGTTCAACCCACATTTGAAGTACTGACCTCCAGGTGTGATATTTCTGTTACACGTGGGGCAATTCTGCAAGTATCACAGGCAGTACAAAGAATAAACTACTTCATAATTTTACTTCATAAAAGACTAGCCGCTTACTGACAAAGTGAAGACAGCTACTGACATGAAAACAATAAGATATATGAAGACTATTGTAACTAAAACAATACAACAAACAAATAGACTACATTAAATTACAAATTGTTCTGTTACAGTAGCAACACATGGATGTAGTTGGACCTATACATTAAATATGAGCATACACAAAAACAAATAGAAATCAATTTTTATTTTCAAGATAATTAGAGATATGTCTTGAGGGGATATAGAAGAATATATCATGGAATTTTTATTATAATAATTATACTCATTATTGTTCAGCAGTTATCTTGTTTACATACATTCATATATACCTGAAACATCAGGAGGATCTGAGGTTATTTCTATAAACCTTGGTCTCCAACACCACTGAAATGAAATATGATAGTATCATATTATCATACTGCATCATGACTGCAACACAAGTTAATTATCTACACTGTACGTACTAATACACTTACCCTGCATCTTTTCAAAAGCATCCCCTGTTTAATCACTCTCCGGGAGGTGAGTGTGGCCTCTGCCATCTTGGAGGAAGAATAATATTAAACGCTCACACAAGCCTCACTATTTAATACTGGTTAGTTGACAATTATGCTCCTCCTCCTTTTGGAAACGGTTTCCTTTTTGTGTTGTGGTTGTTTTTGTGCATAGTTTATTGTAGTAATACAACTTATAGTAAATGACAAATATTTAATTGTCAAAATGCATACAACACACAATTAGGGACATAAATTGACGTCAATGTGATACAATGAATTAGTTTCTTCCCCCTCACTTGTACTGAAATAATTATTGAGCTATATACATGTATTTTAATAGTGGTGTGTACAATAAAAATGTGCTAAAATAAATGAAGAACAATAATTATTATTAATACGTTTCATGTCTTTTTCATCATAGCAGGAGCCCATAATGACGTTGACCAGAAAGCGCTGGTCAACGTCATTATGGGCTCCTGATCATAGCTAATCATAATTATATATGGACAGTTTCACTTAGCTAGCTAGCTCAGAAAGAATTTAGTGTGAATCCATATGGTTCTTTAGAAAATGTTATAGTAGTTAACAAACACTGATTAGTTAAGCTACTCTGTTAATCTCATATTATCAGGGCTCCAGACAACTTTTTAGTTCAGGGGTGCTAAACTGGGAGAGGTTTTTTTTTTGTTCACGATATTGCTCCTTTTAGGGGTCTAAATCCACATTTTCCTGGGGGGGGGGGGGGGGGGGGGGATTTGGGGGGTTGCTGGGGAGAGGCATGCCCCCAGATCCCCCCTTGATGGAGCATATTGGTATTATTATGACACTATATTACAGCTAGATCTATATACTTATATGTAGGGAGGGTGTATCCCCCCATACCACCCTTGATGGAGCATGATGTAAACATTATTGTTTGTAACACTGTAACACTATATCCACTGAAATGACAGGGATATTTTATCAAAATTAAATCAAAAGTAAACAAACAAGAGTACACTAGCAACACACACACAGCCTTTGACTTATAACTCTTTACATATAAGTATATAGATATTATAGTTGTAATATTATGTCGCATAATTATTATCGATATTGATATCAGTGGTTACAGTTGTACATATACCAACTCTGTAGCCAATTGCAATCTTGTTTATGTGCTTTTTCAGTTTTGTTTATAGTAGAATAGTATGATAGAGGATGTAGAAATTGTAATAATGAATTTAGAGTACTGTCTCCTTCTGGACACAGTTCCTGCAGAAAATATCAATACTGTAAATGAAACAGAATAGTCATCACGTATTCGATCAAATATTTACCTGAATTATTTGAAAATAGAATCCAAAAAAGAATAATAAAAAAACACTTTTAAAAATGAAAGAGTATGTAGGGATATATATCAAAACCGAAAAAGCACAGGAACAAGATGGCTTTGGCAACAAAATGAAATAACACTTCCACATAACAATCGTACATAAGTATATATAGCAGCAAAACACAAAGAAGCGATACTTATGTACGGCTGTTATGTGGAAGTGGTAATTCATTTTGTTGCCAAAGCCATCTTGTTCCTGTGCTTTTTCGGTTTTCTCTACATACTCTTTCATTTTTTAAAGTGTTTTTTATTATTCTTGTAGAATGACAAGCAGGGGGGGGGGTCTTGAGCTCCTCCCCTTTTGTACATTGTCACATTACTGTACTGTCATTGATGTGGCATGCAGTGCAAGTTGTGCAACAACTTATATAACGCATTTCTTTTGTGAGAGCTCCTCTGAGGAACCTTTGGAGCATTATTTTTTAACTTCTGTGCTTTGCAATTGTGAAAGAGGGGCACATCCCCTTCCCCTGGCAACTGTGACTGTGATGTCACAATGTATATGTAGCTAGCTGCCATCATGCCCCCAATGTTTGTCAGTCCCCTCACTTTGAACTGCATGGTCCTGGAATAGGCCCGACTCCTATAATATATGTAATGTAACAGGTCAGAATATAACAATCATAAAAAGGTTCATTACATACATGTATATAACACAAAATAGTAATCTACATGTAGCTATAGAGACAAAATTGAACCAAAAAATAATGATTAACAACAAATTATAAAGTATGAAATTCATATAGTCTATTGCTTATGTATAATGCATTTTACAGAAACATATATGTTAAAAATAATGCATTCAATGTTAATACTGAGATTCAAAAAAATACAATGTATGTACATGTAGGTAATAATAATCAAAACATTCCAGTTTACTGCAGATTCTGACTCAGATGAGGTACACTGTACTGTCCTCCCATTCTTGATGAGTCCAAAAGCTGTATATCTTCGACACTTAAAACGGGCAGATTGGTTGAGAAACTGTGTTGAGGTAAAACTGTGGCTGTGAATCCTGTATTCGACATGAAACGCATGGTTGGATTTCCAGAAGAGATCTGTATCGGAACTTGACCTGCAGGAATCTGAGAATATTCTTCTTTAATTTGATTAATGTCTGTTGGAATTTGTGGAGTCGCAGTAGGAGTCATATTGTAAATCATACTATTTACATAAGGACTCTGATTGGTCACAACATACTGCAAGGCTTGTCCTTGAGTAGCAAGTGGAGATTGTGGGAGTCCACTGACAGGGTAGGGCATATACTGTACTGGTGGATGCTGATTGGAAGTGTTATGCATTTCGTGTGTGTTGGAGTATATAGGTTGTTTAGGGACGTATGGAATTGAAGTGGGAGAGATGGTACATGGAGAGCTATGATTAGTAGTTACAGGAATCGTTGGGGCAACAGTGGTTGAAAGTAGATGTATGAGAGTACTATGAGGTGTGGAAGTGGTAGGTGATGATGAAAATAGAGGAGAGTTACTTCTATAACTGTCAATTGAATCACGTGATGAATATATTTTGAAAACACTGCTACCAGGACTGACAGATTCTTCATCGCTACCTAAAGCCGAGTCAACGGAATGTGGTGAAATAATGGGGCTATGGTATTGCCTGGTTACACTACCATACCCTCTATCACTGTCACTGATGCTTGAATGCATGTTGTGTTGTAGAGGCGAGTTTGTTTCTTGACTTGTCACCGACACAACAGAGTTTGGATTTGAGTTAGACAGGTCAGAAGAAATAGAATTTGGAATTGGTGAAGAAGTAGAACTAGAACTAGAACGAGACTCAACTACAGGTGTCACAGGTGGAGTGTTTTCAGGCTCCAGAGGATTTATATTTATCCCATCCTCTCTGGGAATTGGGAATGGATCATGACTGCTACTAGATTTAGCCACATTTGATGTATTTGTCCCGGTAGTTAATGCTTTACGGAGATCCAAGTCTTTTTCTCCATCTTCTTTACTAAGAAAATAAACAAAACAACCTAAATTAATACTCAAGCATAGTTACATCTACATCTATATTTTGTGCTGTGTGTTACAGGGTGTCTAGAAAGTAAAGCTCACACTGGTTGGCACTGGTTGGGAATAACCACCACTCAGATGAATTAACCACCTCTCCAGATAATACATACATGTCATGTATATATAATATATAGGCTATTGAAACACAATTAAGTATAAACTTGATAAACAGCACTAAATGCAATGTAGAATCCAACCACCACTCTAAATATCCTAGGCAGAACACTGAGACAATAAAACACTAAGGTTTATAAGTTATAAATATCTATATTAGTTACTTACAGCAAAATGGTGATCTAATACTGTTTAATAATTACGTTATAATCTGGTTTATCCCAATTCTAGTTATAGTTATTAACTAAAACGATTTTAGTTACACACATATACACACACACACATGTACATGTACATGTACATACATACTAGTGTTGTTTTAGTTTGACAAAACCTTTAGGTATAGTTATAGTTAGCCTGGTTTCTGAAACTTTTTAATTAACTAAAAATAATATTGGGCTTACTAAAAGGTTTTTTGTTTTAGTTAACTAAATAAAAGTGACCATTATTGGTCAATTTTCATTTTAGTTAGTTATAGTTATTACAGAGACCTGTAATTTAGTTATAATTTAGTTAACTAAAAGGGTTTTAGATATAGTTATAGCTAATTAAAACAACACGACATGTACATACATGTATAAATGATATTCAAATCCTAAAACCCTTTTTCGTTGGAGCCTTATTATGTTATTCTGCTATTTTATATCAAAACTTTGTCATGTAGAAAAACTAAATGCATAAGACATTTTGTTGGTTTCCTGTATAAAATGACGCAATAGAAAGCATTCACAAAGTTTGGCTACTACTTTGGGAATCATATAACGAAACAGTTATTACAAGCTAAGAAATAAAAGAGACTTGAAAGAGTACTAGCTGTTATCAGTATGGGAGACATCAGAAGGTGTTGATATACTGAAACCAAATAAAAAGGAAATTGGATAGTATACACAGTACAATTATACAATCTGTACTTAATCAGAAACCCATACATGTACAGGTGTCTTTCTTTCTTTCTTTCTTTCTCTCTTTCTACATCTCCTATAACATCATGTATATACATGTGTACATGTACATGTACATACATGTACATGTGTACAAGGGCTGTAATGAGGTTTTAGGGTAGCCAAAACTGCAAAGTGTTATCATGATGGTACGTTGATTAACATGATTTATACATGTAGGTAAAGTTAACTGGACTACAGCACAGTGGTGTGGAAACAGCAGGACATTGTCCGATAAATCTAGTGAATGTCCGATAAATTGAAACTAAACTATATACAAAGTATATGGGGAACAGGACAAGAGTGGTGAAAATAGGTCAATATGTCGAGTAGTCGGCTCAATGTTTCTACAGCCAGGGTTGGGTCAAGCCCTTGGAGCTTAAGCCTTTCAGTTAATAAAATATACCACTGCAAAGTGCAAACATTTTTGATTAACACATTTGCTTCAGCAAAGCAGGTGTGAATATTTTGTTACACAATAATGATGCAACAACTTCAGCACACCATTTATCGACCGGACAAATGCTTCCTAAGATTTGAAGAATTGATGTTCATAAAATCTAATTGTAATGTTGTGTCTTGTAAATAAATGTTTATTACCAATTGTCCAAAGAAAAGGCTTGAGCTCGGACTTAAGCCTTTAACCAAGGACTTGAAGTTAAAATTACGTTAGATGGGCTGGGGCTTGAGCTTGACAAAATTTGAGGGGCTTGAGCTTGTGTTTAAGCTCTTTTTTACAGGGCTTGACCCAACCCTGACTACAGCACCCCCAAACAGTGATTAGGTACCAGACTACTTCTGTAACTATCATAAATCCAATAATACATACCTGATAATGAAGTTCATACACACAATATATGATGGCTTGTTTGTTCGACTATCAAACATCATTGTAGCACGAGACTGTATCCAGACATACTGTCCGAACTTGTTCATAAACCGATAATACCCACTGAGTCCCTCGCCTTTCTGCATTACTATTATGAATAAGAATAATAAAAAAATATTTAAAAAAATGAAAGAGTATGTAGGGATATACATCAAAACCGAAAAAGCACAGGAACAAGATGGCTTTGGCAACAAAATGAAACACCACTTCCACATAACAACCGTACATAAGTATCGCTTCTTTGTGTTTTGCCTTTACTCTAGTTGTGTATACTTGAATAATGGAGTGTTGTTTTACTGTTTAGTCATTGAGTGTATCATTTTTCTTATTTCACTAATCAATTATAAAATTATTCTATTAGATGCCATATGCTCGATACTTTTGATTAGTGAAATAAAGAAAAAAAACAGATTCTATAATGTTGCTTTAGTTAACTACATGTACACAATGTACATGTATAACTATAACTAAGTAAGGCTTGGTGAAATTATAGTTAACTTAGATTACTGGTCTACATTAATAAACGTATCCAACTAAAATGAGAATTGGGCAACTTTGTAGTTACAATGTACATTGTAACTACAAAACTAAAACCAAACTGGTTTCAGTTAATTGAATATGATTATAACTATAATATGATAAACTACACATACATAACTACATGTACAATATATAACGTCATTATTGTCTTACTAACACAACACTAATGTACATTGTTATAAAAGGACTGGATCAAATATCAAATGCTTTAATTCAGTTGCCCTCTATTCATCTACAGTGTACATGTATTTGTGTAGAGAGTTGGTACATGTATCTACATACATGTACATGTAGCCTAATGATTGATATTTCTGGATAACTTGTCTTCCTAATTAGGGCTGGAACACATACACGATTATCCTGATTAGTATCCACAAACTGAACATCTGGATCTGTTTCTTTGTGTTTGCACATGCGCAGAAACCAAACAGAAATTGCAATAAAATGGCAGTCAATAAGTGTCTTCCTCTGTTCTGTACAGCACCTTGGATATCCTCATCTCAATCCAAACCAGGAACAGATCTTGTCTGGATTATTATGCACTACAAACTGACAAACCTTTTAGTGACCACATGCACATGCACAAAGAGTTCAATCCAGGCTCTATTTCTACATCATCTAAAGAGCCTGGATACGAAGTTACCCCAGCCCTTTATCAATAGTTAATGAATCACACAACTTAATAAATTGATGATTTACAGTATACATGGAATAAGAATTGAGGAATGGGAATCAGAATAGAATATTATTAAAGATAACATACATCCTCTACTGCATTCTAAAGTAGCTTGTACATCGTCATGGTGATGAAACTCAAAAGGAACATGACCCAACAGATCTGGTTGTTCAAAACCCATTAGATGTCGTAGTCTACATTATAAAAGAATAATTCACAATTAATTTATGAATTAATTAAACAGTGTCTTTACAGTCCAGTACAGTACAGTACAGTACAGTATAGTACAGTACAGTACAGTACAGTATAGTACAGTAAAGTAAAGTACAGTACAGTATAGTACAGTATAGTACAGCATAGTACAGTACAGTACAGTACAGTACAGTACAGTACAGTACAGTAAATACGGTCCAGTCCAGTACAGTAAAGTACAGCGCAGTGCAGTACAGTACAGTACAGTACAGTACAGTGCAGTAAAGTACAGTACAGTACAGTAAAGTACAGTGCAGTACAGTGCAGCGCAGTCCAGTACAGTACAGTTAAGTACAGTCCAGTACAGCACAGTCCAGTCCAGTACAGTACAGCACAATACATTACAGTACAGTACAGAACATGAATTAGCCTAGCATACATGTACATGTTCATTGTACATGTATGTCTTACCTTCCGTCAAAGAAAATGCATTTCATCTGTAGAGTGTAATGTGTCACAAACATGTTGCCTTCCATACGTAGCTCAAGTATTGAAGGAGGGCTAACGGGTCTCACTACTGCCATTATAAATAAATCAGTACCTTGAAGTTTAAAATGACCCGATACAAAAACAAGCTGAAATGTAAAGAGGAATGCAAAAAGAGATAATTAGTGGGAATGCTACATGTACAGTAGAGGGAATACAAATTCACCATACAATACTCATGCAGTACGTACATGTTCATATACATGTACATATAAACTATATGTACATGTACATATATTATAATATACCTTAAAACCAGGTGACTTGGTCGCAGTATTTGACATTTTGAATTTCGAACATTTCATGCGGCAAAAGAAAGAGCATTGAGCAACTCCTACAAAAATAGATAAATCATAACACAATCATATTATTAACTTTGAAACCACAAAAAACTAACATAACATGGCAGGGCTTGGTTAATTAATGGGTGTGGTTTGTAAAAGAGATACCAAGTTCTCAAAGGATTGTAGAAATTATACAATGTAACTAATAGCTGTTTTATATGAGTGTACATAATAGCTTCTACCATGTACTGTAGATGTAATGATGACTGCCAGCATTTATCACTTTCCTTTTTAGGCATAGAATTTAGGATTTATTTTCAATGAGTACATGTACATGTACATGTACATGAGGTGAGATTTATCAAAGCATAAGAACTGTTGAATGTAAGAAGATTAAAAAAAACTAAACAACTATTTATGTAAAGAGTATACATGTACACAATGTACATGTACATGTACAATCTACTGGGCACGGCGCATTATAGAAAGCACATGCGATCTACAATGGACCGGCAGTTAAAAAGCAGCTTCAGCCACCTTGTGGAAACTAGAAAGTACAACTAATACATTATAACTGTTGTACATGTATGCAGCTGAAAATATTGTAAACAATGATCTTCAAAAAGTAAGAATAGCTACAAGTACATATACATGTATCTACATGTAGCTACATGTATATGTAGAAAACAATTACTTACATGTACATGTACATGTACATTGTACATGTACATGTATATAAGGTTGTTGAATTGAGATGAGAAAGCCACATACATGTAAATGTATAATACAAAACATGTACATGTACATGTGTATAATACTGAAGCAATCACACTTTTCTCTATATTATTATGTTTCTCCATGACTCATCTACTAACTACAATACTGATCCAAAGTAATATCCCCATGAAACATGTACTAGTTTAATTACACTCTGATGTGAACTCACTGTTTCTAGATAGGTGAGAAAGCACTCCAGATTCAGCTCGTAACAATGCTTGCTTTACTTCATTATGATCATCTTCATGTACCAAGTCATATAATGAGAATCCGATGTGTTCTGACTATATAGAAATAACATGAATCGATTGTATACATGTACATGTATGTGTTAAATACATGCATAATGTATAATGAAGTCTAGATGTTGTAAGAGTTTACAGAAACCCCCCCTTTAAAATGTGAAAACCTTTTAAATACATGCATAATGTATAATGAAATCTAGATGTTGTAAGAGTTTACAGAAACCTCCCCTTTAAAATGTGAAAACCTTTTGCCTCCCTCCCTGGAGATTTGAAAGTCCCAAATTAAAGAATCGAGATTATATACATGTAGATCTACATACAAATCAGGGCATAAACAAAGGTGGTAACATTCGAAGGTTCATTATAATTTCTTACCTTCGAAGGTAGAATCCATTCCACAAAGGTTCGCAATTACATGTAACACGTGGTTAATTATTTGCTGCAATAATTATTAATTAATTATTACATTTGTCACGTGGAGATTGATAATGGCTGAGAGTGAAGAGACCATGGACGAGAGTGTGGACTTTCAAAACCAGAATGTACTGAATCTCGTCTGCCATCTTCTGAATTAAGAGATCTCCCATTAGATAAACACTTGTATAGGTACAAAGTTAACACATTCATAGTGTTACACCTTCATGAACCTTCTTGTTCTAGTTGAAATAAACCTTCGAAGGTGTAAAAATCACCTTCGTTTATGCCCTGATATACATACATTATAACATAAAGTGAATACACTAGTCAATGTGTTAATTTTGATTACATGTACATGTACATTTGTATATGAAGACAATATAGTTTTCGTATGTAACACATACATGTACATGTAATTATAATTAACTTATTTATTAATGCTTATAAGAATTTGCACATATACACTAGCTGGAGGAAAAGTACTGAGCACCTCTTAGTTCATCAGGTACAGTGTAACTGTAAATTATATACATGTATTTTACATAGCAAGAAATAATTGCCTGGACATCATGTGTTGAATCAAAATCACCCATGTAAACTACAAGTGTGTTAGAGCTGAGAGCCTGACAGATTTTTTATGGCCTATAGGGCTATCTCTATAATTGCTTTCCCACGGGTTCAAACTATACATGTACATGTGCTGTATATACATGTTTATATAAACATGTTTGTGTCACTTGCGTGAGTATGTGTTGCATATGTAGTTAAGGAAATTGCATCATTCCGGAGGGCTCGATCAATTAGTGGGCATGGCACGTAAAGAATGCGTGCTCAAGCAACAACCAGGCCAGCAGGAAGAATGTAAACTGTACCTACTACTAATAACTGTTGTATATAAAAGAGAAACAGTATAAAAACAATGCAGGAATCCGTAACAAGTAAGTATAAGTTGTTAGGTTTCAGACATGAGGGAAGTCATCATTTAGAACTTCGAGACACTAATGATCAGCAATGATTGATACATAGTCATCATAAAGCAATTACATGTATGGGGATACTATTTTCTCAATATATCTTGTTCACATTGCATGAGTGTGTGTGCATCAACATACCTGAAAAAGTCCGAGATGCTTATGAATACTTTCTGATATATATGTTATGGTACCATCTCCCATAGCAACTAACAGAAATCCATCTAATGACTGGAAAAATAACAATATTTAATAACAGATCATAATTTTAAAAAAGAATGTTGAATAAGTAGTAGATATAAATTCCACATATGGTACAAGTATGCATGTGTGTGTGTGTGTGTGTGTATGTGTGTGTGTGTGTGTGTGTGTGTGTGTGTGTGTGTGTGTGTGTGTGTGTTTGTGTGTGCGTGTGTGTGTGTGTATTAAAAGTACCTCAGTGATCAAATCTTGTAACATTCCTTTACTGGTAATAACATTTGACGTTTCTTCTGGTTCTAAAACAAAAATAAATGATTTGAAAACATTATAACTAATAAACATGGAAGTTTAAATGTGGAAAGTTAAAAACTACAAACATGATATAATGTATAGTACACATGTACATATACAACTGCGTATGTAGTACATGTACATATATGTACATGTATGATGTACATGTAGGAATACATCTCGATCAAGCCAAATAACAAAGAGTTAATGCTGTTAGTGACAATATAATCATAATTAACTGTGCCACTGGCCCAAACAGAGAACTGTGCAGTGCCAAATTACCATACCCTTCGCTATTAAGAAGCTCTTTAGGCCAATGGTGCACCATATGAGCTTATCAAAAACACTAAGCACAGAGTAATGATTGTCCTCCGCCCCTTTTCTAAAAGAAACAGTGACACTACATGTGTTTACATGCAAAGTGGAATGAACTTATAGTAAATACAATCCATAAATGTGATGTTTGTCAATCAGTGATCTAATAGAGTAATTAAACTTATTATTACTGTACATGTATTTTCAGACAACCAAGATCAAAAACACCGTTACATGCCTTTACATGGAGAGTACATGTACTACTGTACATGTACATACATGTATCTACATGTACATGTATCACTGTACATGTAAATACGTACATGTAATGTACATGTATCTACATGTATGTACATGTACAAGTGCTGGAGGAAATGAGTACATGTAAATACAACCCATATATAGATACAAAAATGAAGAATTCAGTGATCTAATCATATTGTACACGTACAATGTACATGTATTATTCTTTTCAGCATTTGTGGCGTACATATGTATATTTAAATAAGGAAAATTTAATATTGATTTATGCCTTTACATGTACAGTACATGTATCTAAATGTGTATACAACTATACATGGTTTGTATCTTCATATATGTACATGTATAGTACTTGACATTATTAGGTTTATACACTATCACTGTACTTCCATTAACTATAGTGCACTTTGAAAGTGAAGTACACCGTACTTTGAATATACTACACAGTATTACACCTTAGTACTATACTATCACATACAAATGTAAAGGGATTTCATTTCAGTACAAAGTAGTAATATAATACTACTTCAGTTGACTATGAACTTATTAAACTATAAACTTCATTAATTAAGTCATTAATTTTGTAAGTCATCATACATCCAACACTTCCTGTTTATAACAATATTGTCTGGATAGTCAGGAAAGAAGAATCAGTATGATTTACTTTCCATGGGAGTTTATAAATAATTATATAAAAAATCATGTACACGTGTACATGTAGTAATACATACTTACATGTACATCTATACATCTAGTTATACACATTTACATGTACAAGTAATACACAAGTGGTTATACACACTTACATGTACATGTACATGTAGGTATGTACATGTACATGCATGTACATGTACATGTACTATAATGTTTACACAATTATAAGGAAGAAGGAATATAATGGTTAATCGTTTAACCACAACGAGAAGCATTAAATACATTTTCAGCATACATGTACATGTACATGTACATGTAGGAGTGGAAGATATTTAAGTAATTACATGTACTTTAAATCTAGCACAATAATAATTAATCAACTTCAATCAAGGTATTTAACAGTATAAATGTAAATTTGTCATTGAATGTACATATACGTATGTTTGAGCTAATTGATCATCTTTGCTAAAATTAGTCTCTCAGTAGCATCACACTTTCAGTTACTAATACTGCAATGTCATCCATCCTGTATATGTACATGTACATACATGTACATGTACAATGTACATGTATGTACTGTACATGTTAAAACTATACCTAAGTTATATAATTACTATAAAAGAGTGTTTTTAAATACCACAAAGTGAAACAACTGTGTTAATTCAATTCTCATAACTCCTTTATTGAAACTATAATTGTTAATTAGTAAAATTAATATCTGGCTGTGATGGGTAAATTATATGACTTCAACAGGAACACCATACCATTTTTAGCTTTGTTCATTATAGTGTTACTTTAGTAAGACAATGATAACCACTTTTAGTAGGCGTAAGCTTTCAAAGTTTTAGTTATAGTTATATTTTAATTTAACTAAGGTAATATTAGGCTTACTAAAAGGGTTTTAGCTTTATTTAACTAACTAAAAGTGTCCATTATTGGCCAATTTTCATTAGTTAGTTATAGTATTGTAATTTAATCATAATTTAGTTAATTAAATATCACATGCCTTACTATATAAAAGGAGTTTGTTATAGTTAACTAAAACAACTCTTCTACATGCACACACATGTACACGTCTTTAGGTATACATGTACATGCACATACATGTATACGTCCTTAGGTATACATGATAATACTGAGATGAGAGAAAGAAAGAAAGACACCTGAGGCAAATGAAAAAATGAGTTGCCTCAGGTGGGATTCGAACCCACGACACTCTGCACTCCGGACAGATGCTCCTCCGGACAGATGCTCTTACCAACTGAGCTACCAAGGCAGCTCAGCTGGCAGGGTCCAAATCAAACATCTCACTCATACACCTGTGTGAACAGGCTGACTAAACCGGTATACATGTACATGCACACACATGTACACGTCCTTAGGTATACATGTACATGTATATGCATTTACATAAAATGTTTACATGTATTTGTGGAAATGCACTTAATTATACATACAAACATGTACATGTAAATATTGAAAATGAATGCAACAAAATCACTTTGTCAAAACGTTAAACTAACAACTAACCACTCCATAATCTCCACCCCTAAATAAGTTATAATTATGTATCTATTAGCTATAGCAGGTAATACTAACTTATACACATGTAGCTAGATACATGTATGTATAAAATCTGACCTAATATTCTAAATGGAGTCTCCTCCTACAAAAATACATGTACGTAATTCTGATGAATTGTATACATGTTACATGTACATGTATATGTATCTATTTTGTATGGGTAGCCAATGAAATTTTATATCCATGCAGAGCTACGTGTATATATCAGTAATCTACCCTGCAAAAACCTCAGGAAAGACCTTGTAAGATCTTACAGTGTCTCGTGGTTTGATTAGATATCATGAGACAATCTCATGTAATGATATTAATAAACATGTTTGTAAGCAAAGGTCTGGAAATGAAGAACTAACTGCCAGAAATTTTGGTCTGTTTTCATGGATAATCAATACATGTAGATGTCATTGAATTAGATGGGTATTCCATTTAGTAATACATGTACATGTACATGTACATGTAGGTGTCATTGAATTAGAGGGGTATTCCATTTAGTAATACATGTACATGTACACGTACATGTAGATGTCATTGAATTAGAGGGGTATTCCATTTAGTAATACATGTACATGTAGATGTCATTGAATTACATGTAGAGGGGTATTCCATTTAGTAATACATGTACATGTACACGTACATGTAGATGTCATTGAATTAGAGGGGTATTCCATTTAGTAATACATGTACATGTAGATGTCATTGAATTACATGTAGAGGGGTATTCCATTTAGTAATACATGTACAAATTACAGGATGTTCAATTTGAATTTGAACTTACATGTAAGTACATGTATGATGACTAGACAAACAAAAAAAATGTCATACAAAAGTTTGTTAATTATATTCATAGTTTTTGATAAGTTTTGAAGCATGGGCCAAATTGGCTCAGCAATGGTTAGTGTGTGTGCCAAAAAATGTATGTTAATTATATTCATAGTTTTTGATAAGTTTTGAAGCATGGGCCAAATTGGCTCAGCAATGGTTAGTGTGTGTGCCATTGGGAATACATTTTGAGCCAATTAACAAAGAGTTAATACTGTTAGTGAGAATACATATAATCATAATTAACTGCACCATCTGGCCCAAAGAGAGAACTGTGCAGTGCTAAATGAGAATCTCTTTGGGCCAATGGTGTGCCATATGAGCTTATTAAAAACACTGGTAATAACGGTCCTTTTTAGATAAAAAAATTTGTTGGGTTCTTAAATGAATAGTGATTAAAGGTACATGTAAGAGTTTGATCAAATACATGTACCTTCTGTAGAAGGTCCTTTTCAAATAAATTATTAGCTTACATAATGATCAAAGCAATTAGTTTAAATTTTTAAAGATTGCCAAGACACATCTCTATATGAATTGGGATGTATAATTAATAATAAGCTAATTTAACTACATGTACATCAGACAGATGCTCTACCAACTGAGCTACCAAGGCAGCCCAGCTGGCACATGTACATGTACATGTACATGTATCTATTCAGGTAAAACAAAAATGAACCATAAGCCTGGTTTTCTGAGCTGGTCACATAACATATAATTTGATTATCACTCTTTATAAAATCATTACAGGTATACTGTCAAAATAATTATACACAGTGTATCTAATATCACATGATAGTCACATGACATACCTTGTACAACATTCTCATCCTTATTCTTTTCATCCAGAAGAGTTTTCATACGAACAAAACACAAAGCTAATCTCAAACGTGAATTATAATCAACTTGTGATACCACATCTTTTGAAAATGGGAGTTCGTCTGCCAAATCTTTCATCAAAGATTTATATGTGGTACGTCTCTTTTGAGCTAATTCTCTAGACCGCTCTCTTCTGTTTGGTACAGTGTATGGTTTTGTAGTTTCAAATCTCTGTGATTCAGACTCATGAACCAAAGCCATGTTCCTAAACTATGAACTATTGGGTGATAGAAATACAACTAATAAATATAAGATTAGCAAATGAGTTACATGTATGTAAGTGATTGAACCACAAGGGAATCCTAACCTACACCTATCCCTACCCTAAATGAAATATGGCATAATGATATTCATGAGACTATGATTGACTTTATAGTATAAAGAAACCATCTACGAAATAATGTTTATAAAGCCAGAAAGGTCATCATTAATAAAATTGTTTTCCATTCCAGGAATAGTTATTACATGTATTATAATACATGTAAATAATATCCATATACATGTACTGTATACATTGTATTTAATATTCATGTAGTTATGTAAAAGGAATAATTACACATTGTATAATAACAGTTACATGTAACCTTTCAGCTATTGAATGTGATTGTTGCCAATAAAAAAAGATATATTTTCCTACCCTGAGGATATCACCATGTGAGTGGTATCCAGGATTCTAGCTAAAGCATGAAATGCCATTTACCTTTGATGTGTCAATAAAACCATGTGTTAATATTCTTTAATCTTTGCGCCAGCGCTGCTCTGCTGGAGTGTTAACACAAGTGACTATTGTTGATCACATAGCTTGCCCAAAATTAGTATTTCGGAATTAAGGTGTGACACTGTACTATTAATTATCTTTTAGGGAGTAAGCATCACAAACAAATCGCTGGTTGAATACATGGATGCAAAAATGTAATTCATCTTTATAAAGGATATTGTTTAAAGAAATTAGTAAATTTTGTGGCTGATTAAAAGACAAGTAATGGCAATGGAATGACATTTTATGTATTCTGTGTACATGTACATGTATAACTCATTTCAACATTATAATTATTTAGTAATAAAGTAACAACATAGAATAACAAAACTAATTAGATTATCGCTCTGAACAAAGACTGTAACTTTCCCCTATATACCAGAGTTTTTGATACGTTTTGAAGCATGGGCCCAATTGGCTCAACAATGGTTAGTGTGTGTGCCATTGGGAATACAATTAACAAAGATTTAATGCTGTTAGTGAGAATATAATCAAATTTAACTGCACCATTTGCTCAAAAGAGAGAACTGTGGAGTGCCAAATAAGAAGCTCTTTGGGCCAATGGTGCACCATATGAGCTTATCAAAAAGACTGACATAAATAATTACACTCGTCTCATTTTGATTAGCCTTTTTTGATAAGTTCATACATGTAGCTCAAAGAGCTTCTTATTCTACATGTATTTTCTTATGGAGTAGACCAGGGTCAAATTAACCCAGGTAACCCAGGTTAAGTTCTTAACCCACCTTTGCTCCAGTATTTACACATGTATATTCCAGGCCTGGCCCAGGATAAAATTATCTCAGACTAAATAAATGTGCAAGTGTGTGGTTGTCATGGAAACATTGCAAAACAAAGATGAAGAGCATACCATGATACTCAATAGTAAATAAAGAATATTATATATGTACTGTACATGCATGTGTATATATGTACATTTAGTTAGTAATAGAGTAATTACAATGATACACATTCCAATTCCAGTAATGCAAAATAAGTGTTTACCTGTACTACATACATGATGTTATCGAAGATGTAGAAAGAAAGAAAGAAAGAAAGACACCCGAGGCAATGGAAAAATGAAAAATGACAGTTGCCTCAGGTGGGATTCGAACCCACGACACTCTGTACTCCGGACAGATGCTCCACCAACTGAGCTATCAAGGCAGCTCAGCTGGCAGGGTCCAAATCAAACATCTTATACGCCTGTGTGAACAGGCTAACTTGACACTAGGCATTAGGTATACATGTAGTTAGGTTAAAATTCATGTGTCTAGCATGCTGGCAAAAGGTGTAGAAACACATAGAAATACATGTGTAATTAAGAAACAAACACAACAAACACAATGGTTTAAAAAATGTACATGTACATGTAAATTGATAGTTACAAATTAATGTCTGGGTTTGCCACTTTGAAAAGTACATGTCTATTCATAATTCCGATTAACATAGTTATAGAAAACTTTCATTTTTTTATGGTATCTGCTATTATGACTACTAAACAGGAAGTTCAATAATTTGTTTTCAATATTCATTTATAAAGTCAAGAATTACCACAATTATATGAACATAAGCACTTCTATGTGTACATGTACATGTGCCCTAACATGAATCTGGCTTTAGTATAATTATAAGCTCTCACTTCAAGTACATTTGTATATAGACATTCAGCAAATTTAGCATACTGTCTTCTTCTATGCGTTAGTGGCTATGGTATTACTGCCTGACTGAGTGCTGCCACTCCTTTTTTGTGGTCGCTGGTATGGGAAAGAATGACGGCCTGAAGAGGCCGGATAAGAGCTCACTGGCTCCACTGCCTGAGAGGGGAATCAACCTACATGTACCTTCTCAAGGGATACATGTACATGTATATATTTAGTGTATATACCTGCTACTGATGGAGCTTGTTATTAGTATCTATATGTAGTGTTCTTGGAAGGTCTTCTCTCCAACTAAGCAAGCTACAACACTTAAATAACTAAACAAGTTACAAAGCTCACTATGTGATTGCTGTACATGATGACACAAATTCATTTTTGGTATGAAAGAGTTAACACAGATGAAGGTTTCTGTAATAAGCATGTACTCAGCTAGCCTCACACCCTGGCTCTTTAAGATGGCGGAGAAAAAGAGCCTGGATTCAACTGTGCGCGCATGTGCTAAGTCACTTTGTAATCGTAATCTTTCTGTTTTACTTAGCTGAAAATAGGTTATATAACCAGTATGGCTAGTTTCGATTCAGTGGTCTCTGTTTTGTACAGCACATCCTGATCTTGTTCCAAACCAGGAGCAGATCATGTGATATCATGTACTACAGGCTGACACACCCTTAGTGACAATGTGTTATTTTGCACGTTAATTAATTAGCACATGCGCAAACAGTTGAATCCAGGCTCTTTTTCTCCGCCATCTTAAAGAGTCTGGGTATGAGGCTAGCAGCCGGCAGGTGGGTCCTAAACATTATGTTTTTCTAATCATACAAGTCACCTTTTAGTCTACATATATGTGTAAATTCACAATAAGATGTGATGACTTTATAATTATGTTCTATGAAGTACACATGTCATAAGGTTAATAATGTAACTCAATAATGAAATGATGGATTGAAATTTCAAATACACAAAGAATAACTGGTACAATAATATTAATATGAAAATGGTTTAGGTAAAAAGATTATTGGTCATTCCAAGCTAAAGTTGTGAAATGTCTGAGCTTTAGGAGCTGTCAACAAAAAGAGGATATGAGTACTGAAGGTCAATTATGATATGATGTCTACTAAACACCTAGTTCACTGTAGGAACAACAAACCAAAGTTCACAAACATGTATTGTGAGGGTCACTTTGGTAGTTTAGGTTCCTTGTAAAAAAACAAATGCAGTGGAAGTGGAAGGTGTGTGTGTGGCTTGTATAAACTTCACATTCATAACTAATGGATATAAACAATGCTACATCAAGAAAATATCAAGATCTTTTATGATTACTTTAAATTCCTATCAGAGACAAACGCTTAAGATAAAAAAACTTCCATAGGACAAAAGGTAATTTACCAATGTGAATATAACATGTAACTACATGAATGGCATAGTATATCATGAGTAAATAATAATTATGATGTACATGTGGCTTTATTATTCATTTATATTGTAATATAAGCCATCAGCATGGGGATCCTCATCTATGTGACAAAGTAATAATGAAAATCATGCCTTACACACACAGTACAATACTATTAAAAATATTGATGTTATTTGGCATGTACGTACATGCTAGTTCATTAAATCATATCACCTTGGAGTTAAACTTTCTATAATGACTGACACAGACCCACACAAACACGTATTCATTACAGAATCCGTGGAAAATAGAGAAAATATAGCACAGATCTATTTTACTAATTATATATATATATAATTATTATTACAATTATTAGTACTATAGTCTCAAACCCAGACTCTTGTGACTATACTGATACAAGTTGATACTGCATAACCTATAACCTCACATTTGTGCCCATTAGCCAATGTTGTCAAAATACTTAGAGACAAAGTTTATTTCACAGCTAAAATTTGGTTAAGAAACTCACCTTCACGAGTAGATACTTTAGAAGAAATTATGTTCCACTTCTTGTACTTTTTCGGATACTCTTAGACGAAATATTTGTTGTTAGGAACTTGTCGAATCTAAAAATGAGATGTACCAGATCAATACACTCTGCACTTTATTAATTATTATCGAAGTATTAAATTATAATTAAAAAAGATATCCGGTAACAGATATATATACATACTATTTAATAAAAACACAATACACATGTACTTACATTACCTTTTAGTAGTAGCAGCTTTGATCAATGCTCTTTATAGAGCGTGTTTGTGATAGTATAATTATCATCTTACCTTAAACTATGCAATTTATATGCAATAGATTGTTCTTGTCCGGATTCCTTCTTACGTGTGACGTCACCTGTCAGGTCCAATTGAGTAACACTTCTGCAACACGAGGTCAAAGTTAATTAAATTCAGTAATGATTTTTAGTGTAATAATGCAGCAGATTCCTCGCCATAAGTGTGATTTTGGAAACAAGCATCAGTACTGACAAGGAAATAATTATTATGCCGAAATTATAATATATAATTATTATGTTGGGCGTGTTATAACTTACAGCATGCATTGTTAATTAATATTAATAAGCTGGATGAAATTAAATGGGTGGAGCTATAAATTAGAGCTTATTTCGAACTTCGAAATTATTAGTTATACCAGCCACTAATTATTCAATTGTACTTCATTTCAAACTGTGACTCGACAGTGATAGCCTTCACACAAGATGAGTTGTGTTTCCATCTACTCTTGCTACCAGAAGTCTTCTAAAAGTTAGTCTAGTCTCGCGTAGCCGGACCCGCCCACTCTAAAGGGAGGGGCTAGCTACGCGAGACTATCTGAAAGTGGTGAAACGGCAATCGTGAGTTGTAAAATTCTCATAACATTATAGCTGAAAGGTTTTAGAAACAAGCCTGTTATTTATTTTTATCCTTGTATAATTTCACGTTTTTTGGTAGCTCATTCTACGTTTCAATGTTGCTTGTAGAAATTTTCATAGAAAACCCACCACTCCGCTTATGCGGATGAGGGTTACGTGGTTATTACACTACACCTATATAGTACATGTACAGTATGAATGTTGAAGTACATGAAAGTGTACATATAAATGTATTGAAATGTATGAATGGGTATATATGCCTCATTCCAAGCCTGGGATTGTTCAAGTATATGCACATGTACATATATATGTACATATATGTGTACTTACATGCATGAGCTGTATTGAAATGCATGAATGGATATATGCCTCATTCCAAGGGAGTATTCACATACGTACACATGTACATATAATGTACATATATGTGTACTTAGTTACATGCATGAGCTGTATTGAAATGCATGAATGAACATTCCAAGATCTAGCATACTGAATTGAACATGAACAACAGATACACAAACACTATTTACTATCACCAATTTATATACATGTATCTCATCACAAGATCTATTAAATAATTATAATAATAATTATTATTATTACTATTAACACAATATATATGGATGTACTTATTTCCTGATCTATGGTGGTATTACAGTCACCAAGACATTGTCACCATTTGAGTGTCTGTCTGTAAAGGATGCGTTTCTCAGTGGGTGCAGGAAGTGTAGAGGTCGGGTAGGCCATGAACTCTACAGTTGCTACCCCAATCATGTGGTAATTATAGTTCTACAACACCTAATGACAGTTATGACACAATCACTACATACATGTATAGGTGTGACTTCAATGGCCTCTATACTTGCAAAGACTATATAGGCACTATTACGAGTACAGTATATGTCAATAAAAGTCACCATACAGTACAGTAATTACTCAGTACCACACTACAGTAGTTTTAACAGTAATTGATATACATGTCAATTGAACACCACAGTAGTGAGACAGTAATTACTATACTATACTGACAATAGAACTAAGGTAATTACTGTTACTGTATGGTGACGATTTATTGACATGTACTGTATGTTATCATGGGCATAACGTAGCTATGGTCACCAAACTGTAGGGTCAATGGAAGCAAATTCGCTTAACCATAGGGTCTAGGGACCATGTTTCAGATTTGAATTAATTTGATGCAGTAATACAATGTACTTCAATTCCCCACACCAACAATGTTTATAAATACATCATAATAATACTTCCATTTGATAGATACACAGTCCTATACACTTAAGGTTATTGTATTTTAATTAGTCATTACTAGATATCAATTTCAAGGTTCATGTCCTTCCAGAGAATGTTCCCTTGACCACACCCATTATAAATTCCACTTAATTCCAGTCTGTGAAACAACCTCTTTAACTGACTTTTGTAGCTAAATGCAAGTACATGTACATTTCGCCACTGACAGTGACATGAATGATGTCCAGTGTGGACATCAAAGACTATTTTAATATTGATTGAACCCTACCTCTAGCCTTATATCAACCACAAAATTCATTTTGTGTTTATAAAAATTAATAATGAATAATTATTACTGTTCAGTTACTTGTGTGTCATATCCAAACTCTTTGATTGTTTCAACAACTAGAATTAGATGATCAAAAAATGATGACACTGCAACTCTTAATAATCTAGCTTGTGGAGCTGTGATGACTCTGTATATGAAAAATATTGAAAGAACACAAATAGGAATGAGCTATAGTGATGAGAAAATGATGGTTTGCAATATTAGGAAGGGAGATATATGTAATATATATAGTATGCTAATAGGTCCTACTGTATATACAAAATATAGGACCTGAGTTTGTGTCCGAGGATGTGATATAGCCCGAGCCTGCGAGGGCTACATCACATTCGAGGACACAAAATGAGGGTCCTATATGCAGTATATAGGACCTATTAGCATACTATATACAATATATTGTATGATGGTGACATCTCCCGTATAGTGTGCACATGGAAGGTCTATAAGGTGATTATAAATCTGATATAGCACTCGTAGGGTGTTATAACCTATACATATATAATATATATATAAATTATATACATATATATATATATATATATATATATATATTATATATATAGTGATAATGATTTTCAATAATTATTATATTGATAAATTATAACGAAAGATCAGCCTTTTGTCATCCCAGGGGTTTTCAAAATAAATTCTGGAAGAACAAAAATTAATGATAATTATTGTTTTATAATTATTAGTCTAAATATTAATGTGTGTAATATCATTATTATGAGATAGTGATGATTGAAGCTCGGATACAATTATTAATATTGACTGTAAACAAAATGTTTCAAGGAATAAAGTCTGAAAGACCTGCACATGTGAGTGCAAACACTCCGTTTTTGAATAACTATGTAACTTCAAACTTGTCAAATACACATCCACAGATGATGAAAATCAAAATCACTGCTTGCCAAATTTATTACTTCAGTATAGACATAGGAACCAGGATAGCAAATGGGGCATTGGTCATCCCATATCCAACTATTTTCAGGGAATAATGAATTACTCTACACTAGAAACAGATATCTGAGATAATCCACCCTTTCTGATATAGATGTCTTATCTTAATTAACCTTGAAACATTTTCGGCACCCTTTCCACAGCCAATATCTTATTTGAGTGGTCTGTTCTGGATCAAACCAGCAACTCATCGCAGCAGTTTAATCACCAATGGGTTTATTGAAATATTCCCAATTTCCCATATCAGTACAATAATTCAGATACAAAATTATATTTAATTTTTCTGTATAATTTATAATTTAAATTCCAATTAATTTTGTATAGGAATTACTTTCTTACATGTTGAGTGTACAGTAGTCCACTGTTAATGTTTTACTAGTGTCTTTTCGTGGTTCAGGATCGACACGAAGTGAATTATATGCAATTTCCACTTCTCGTTCAGAAGGGAAAGGGACAGATAGACAGCTATACCAATGAAGAAAAACGATTATAGGCTTGTATAGTGCCTATGATACTAAATAAAATCACATTGAGGTCGTTAAAAATACATGAAAACCTGCTTTGCAAACCAAGAGATAAAATCTTCTTTTGTATGTGCATACTGCTGCATAGTGCATTTGCCCAAGTGAAAGTGGACAAAAATTTACCCAAGGGAGGCTTTGGGGCAAAACCTGGGTTAAGAAATTAAAGTGGCACAATACACTTATACTTGTGTGTGCATGGTATCACTTGGAATAGAAATTCTATACAAATACCTTGCAGTGTGATTACCACAGTCATTGACCTCATAGTAGCGTACACTAGCAAATTTAAAACTATAAAATTTATAAACTCAGCTTTCAATACAATGTGATTCTACTTCAGGACACATTCAAGCCATATCATGTGTGATGGCTACTATTATCACCAATTGTTCAGTAATAGTAGTCACTTTGAAAAAAGACTATTAATTGGTATTGGACATTAGTCTGGTACAGGGATTAATAATAATTGACTAGCTATTTGTCTGGTCCATCATATGATCAACAGAGCAGGAATGTAAATCTATAATGACATTACAACATTTCAAGATGGGTGAAGGAGATGAGTTACTATATTAAATCTTAATAGTAACACCTCTGACCTTGGGATTAAGGCGGTGGGAGCCTAGGATCAACAGACAGACAAACAGCATGTCCTGACAATTATTGTTCAAGCATTAAACTGTGCACAAAATCAGATTGAAAACCAGGAGGAATGGAACAATAAAATAATTACGTAATTATAATTAAGCGTGTGGCTGACTGACCAGGACCAGTCTTCATTCAAATTTCATTTTAACCCTAATCTTCCTAGGATTGACGAACGCAGCACCTACACCCTAGAATCAATGATCCATCATTAAGCTGAAGATTCATGCAGGTTTCAAACCACACATACTATAGCATGGGCATGAGGATAGATACAAACCATCACGAGTGTGTAATAATAATATTTTCAGAATAATGACAATGGACTTCACTGATAAAATTAATATCACACAAAATCAGTTCATATACAATCAATAAAGTTATTGCTCACCATGAATGCATTCCACACAGCCACTCCCATTAATTATTATCAATATTATACTTTTTAGTTCAAGTTGAAATGTAGATAATACACTTTACAATGAAATAAAACAAGTCTATTAGAACTTGATGATAATAATAATAATACGGAATAATAATAATTATAATAGTTATAATAATAATAATATTAATAATAATAATAATGAATAATAATAATGAATAATATTAATAATAAACAACCAGCTAAAAACAGTAAATAGATACATACCGGTGATTTTTTACGCAATAAGAGACAAAAATTAATTTTGCAATAATTTATTCTAATTTTATCTACGAGCTATAAGTAAAGAATCTTCAGGACCTGATAATATATTGTCCCGTACGTCATTTACTGACATAAAATTATCCTCGTCAGAGCTTGACAGTTCTGAATTCAGTCCAGCAGTTGTTGCTATAAAACTCTGATCTAGGGGGTTTAAAAATTTTGTTGTGTTATCCAGGCAACTGGCTTCGCTCTCTCTCTGAGTACGTGACATAAAAGCTTCTTGAAGGCTATCTCGAGTCCAATTAACACTCTCAACATTACGAAAGATTACTGAAATATACAGAGATGAACCAGTAGAAAGATGGAGTGGTTTTCTTAAAGGATTATACAGTTTTAGTCTGTGTTGAATTAACTGTGATTGCCCCTATGAAAATAGATAAAAAATTAAACAAAATGATCACTAAAATTGTGACTCAAATTAGTGAAAATCACATAACTTTGCTACTTCGTATAAGGAGTTACGAACTAATGTTATAGTCCCTCATATGGTATAAGTAGTGTGTTAGGTGTATAAGCTTATAGCTTAATAAGTTTACTTTTAATTGTAATGTACTAATTTTAGTGATTTTAGCGACTAATGTAATAATCAGCATACGCTAAAATAATTATATTTCGCAATCATTTTTTATTAGGCATAATAGTTGTGGCTCACTAATTTGCTAAACATAATGCTACTACATTTAATGGACGCAATTAATAGTAGGCTTAAAGTATGCACATGTACATATGTCAAACTGATTGTTTAAATAAGGAAATGCTATTTAGTAAAGAATAGCATAGCTGTTTATTACAGAGGCAGTTGGATGTACTCTTGATCTATGCCAGTTTTGATCAGGCAAAGGAAGTGGTTATTCTGATCTACTCACATTTTACATGTAGAGTACAATAAGTACATGTAATTACATCATACTAAACATTCTTGGTAAACATTACAAAAAAAATATATACACATGTACATGTACATGTATATATATACATGTATATATATACGTACATGTACATGTATTGTATATATACATATACATGTACAAACCCTAATAAGGCAAATGAACAGTGCATTTGGTGAAACAAGGACAATTCCAAAAAGGGAGAAGGTACATACATGTACTACAATAACTACATACATGTACATACATGTACATGTTCAAGGGAGTTATCTAGCAGTACGCTACGATACGCTAAAGCCTGCCCTGAGATTTTCAAATTATTTCTTAATTACTGCATATAATAATATTAAAATAATAATAATGATAATTATGTTGGAAATATACATGTATATAATTGTTTTCCCAACATCTTTTGATTGTTTTCAATAAAACACAGCTAAGATAACTTCTACCACCGCCATATTAAACAATTTTAGTAATTGCCCACACCCCTCATTAATTTGATTAGCTAAATTTTCGGCGTGCTGCGCCCGCCATTTTCTTTAAGCCTACCCTATTTTTTCTTCCTGGGTACGCCCTTGTACATGTACATGTATAATAATTATGTAGGTGACCTTTCAGTCACTTTACTAGTTGCTTGACAAATCAAATGTTCCATTTTCACAAACACAGTCACACATGTACATGTACACGTGTATAATACATACATGTAAATGTACATGTACATGCATTCCATTTTAATCAGTGTGGTTGTTTCTAAATTTTCTAAGCCATTGTAGCTGTTACATTTACTAAGTTATTGTGGCGATTAAAGTTTCTAAGCCATTTTGGCTATTTCTGTTTTTAAAAAAATACACGCAAATTTTTGTTTATTGTGTGGGTATATATATATATATATATATATATATATATATATATATATGTGTTGTGCTGTGTGTTGTTTCCCCTGTGCTAACTTGCTGAGCACATGACTTTCTACGCATATACATATACATGTACATGATGTTATCGGAGATGTAGAAAGAAAGAAAGAAAGAAAGAAAGACACCTGAGGCAAATAGAAAAATGAAAATGAGAGTTGCCTCAGGTGGGATTCAAACCCATGACACTCTGTACTCCGGACAGATGTTCTACCAACTGAGCTACCAAGGCAGCCCAGCTGGCAAGGTCCGAATCAAACATCTCATACGCCTGTATGAACAGGCTGACTTAACATTTGTATATGTACATGTACATGTACAGTGTATAACAACTTTGTATTTTATACAGATGTTCATTACTAGTGAGTTATGAAAAGACGATTACATACATGTACATATGTCAAACCGATTGTTTAAATAAGGAAATGCTATTTAGTAAAGAATAGCATAGTTGTTTATTACAGAGGCAGTTGGATGTACTCTTGATCTATGCCAGTTTTGATCAGGCAAAGGAAGTAGTTATTCTGATCTACTCACATTTTACATGTAGAGTACAATAAGTACATGTAATTACATCATACTAAACATTCTTGGTTTACATTACAAAAAAAGATATACACATGTACATGTACATGTATATATATACATGTACATGTACATGTATAATAATTATGTAGGTGACCTTTCAGGTACTTTACTAGTTGCTTGCCAAATCAAATGATCCATTTTCACAAATACAGTCACACATGTACATGTACACATGTATAATACATGTAAATGTACATGTACTTGCATTCCATTTGTAGTCAGTGTGGTTGTTTCTAAATTTTCTAAGCCATTGTAGCTGTTACATTTACTAAGCCATTGTGGCCATTAAAGTTTCTAAGCCATTTTGGCTATTTCTGTTTTTTAAAAAATATTTTTGTCATTAATTTTTGTGTGGCTGTATATGTGTTGTACTGTGTGTTGTTTCCCATGTACTAACTTGCTGAGCACATGACTTTCTATGTACATGTACATGTATATACATATGTTTAATGTACATGTACTAGTATCTTACTGTATCAAGTCTAAGTTGAGCTGTGCCTATCAGATCATGTGATCCTAAAGTGTGACCATCATGTATTACATCAAATATTAGCTCCATCCCTCGACAAGAAGGTACCAGAATTTCAGTTCCTTTTTCCCAGATTGGGTCTGAGGATCCAGAAAGGGAATGAGTCTTGAATATTGTTCTCTTTCCATGTCTAACAACACAATATGGTTCATATCCAGCTCGGCTTGAGTGACCAATCAAATTCCTTGCGGCATGTACATGAATATAAAGTACACCAGCTCCTGTAGTAAGGTGGGGATATTAGTTTTGTAATTATTGCTTAAAGGTAACTTGCAATTTTTGTAAATATTGCAACAAGTGTCATTGAAGAAAGCATGAAGTATTGACATTACACAAATATACGTAAGGCTTTGTGTCATTATGTAAACACAGCCATAGAGTATAACTTAAGGAACTATCTCATTAGACCAAATCTTCCCTATTATCCAACATACCTGAAATATTGTACTCATGATCACGAACAGATGATAACAGTGAGAATTGAGGTAACGGAGTATAACATAATGAAAAAAGTAAATGTTTATCACCAACACTCATACGAACCTATAGATATGTATGTATGTACATGTACATGTACACATGTTTGTACGTATTGTATGTATGTACATGTATGTATGTACATGTATGTACGTATGTATGTATGTATTGTATGTATGTACATGTACATGTATGTACATGTATGTATATGTACATGTATGTATGTACATGTATGTATGTATGTATGTATGTATGTATGTATGTAAGTATGTACAATGTATGTACATGTATGTATATATTTGTATGTACATGTACATGTACATTGTATGTGTAATTTACATGTAAATAATGAATGGATGTAATAATAATTGATACCTTTGTGTTAGCAGGTTGTTCTTCACTATCTTGTCCTATTCCAAGTGAACTTAATGGTATGTGTTGTTTATCAACTACATTATCATGAATTAGTCTACGTCTTGTCTTTACTTTTATCATCAACTAAAAATCAGTGTGAGTATATATGTTATCAATAGTACTTCGTACATGTACATGTAGTATTGATGTACATGTACATGTATACATGTAGCACGCTATCAATAGTATTAATTATATACATGTACATGTATTGTGAGCACACTATTAATAGTACTATACACATAAACAGAATAGTACATGTACATGTACATGTACATGCATGTCAGCCTAATGTGTGTGTACATGTACATGTACAGCATGTACCTTCTCTGTTAATGGGTCATATACTAGAAAAGAAAATGTTGAACTCCATTCAGGAGAAGAAAATCGTCTGAAACACTTTTGACTACCTAGTTTGAGCTTGAAGTAATAGTTAGAAGATACTAGAGAAAGAGAAAACCATAATATAATTATTATAATTATGAAAAAATTATCCTAAAGTATTGTAAAAGTGGCACAATACAGATGACCTGTGCACTTACATGTATGTTATTTCCGGGCTTTTATAAAACGCGGAACGGAATGCAAAAACGGAACGGAAACGGAATGATATTTTGGGGCGTGGCATGTAGTGGGGCATGACAACTCGCCACTCACTGTCTAAAAGGACGAAGACGAGCCTATGAGTTAGCATGCCATTCGACGACAAAGTTACACAATTTTCGTCCTAACTATACCATTGACACACTTCTACAGAAACAGGTAACAGTGAATTAGTAACAGTTATTATTAATATATATATTGTTTTAATATTGATATATATTTGTTTTGATTAAGGAATAATGAACAGTTTCTTCTAATTATGACAAATGGTAGAGTAATATTTAGTCTGTGTCACATACTGTGATCAGCTGACTAACTTCAAATAATTTCTTGACGATGCTTTTGTTCTCAGTTGTTAAGGTGTCCATTGTTTCCGATTCTATTTGCAAAAGCTCACCAGAGAAGTAAGGATGCATACTCATTAAGCAGCTTTCACTGGCATGATAATAGTGTGGTCTTTCACCACTTACATGGACTTCTCCCTCTTTTGTATAGAAAGATTTCTCAACATGTTTCACTACAACAAGTTGTTGGTCACGCTCAAATACACCATTACAGGAGGTGCACTTACTTATATTACCGCGACAAATTACTACAACAAATGAATTGCTGTTGTGCTGAATGTCAACACTCGAACTACTAGAGCCAGAAAATCCTGATCCCTGATATGTCATCTGGTGACCGTATGGTTGATAGTAAGTGTGTGGAGTATAGCTAGCGCTGTAGGGATACTGGTAAGAACACAGACTTTGCAGACTTGCTGTAGGGTATGGAAATGGAGGTAGTTGAGGTGGGGGATAAGGGGAATACGGGATCATGGGAGGTGGAGTAGTAGTACACCAATTATGAGGTAGTAGAGGTGCAGGAGTACTTTTTACTTGCTCAAAACAAAGGCTGTGCCTTGATTGAACTGGAAGCCTAACACTCTTCTTTTTACCAGATGCTTGATGGAGTTTTGCTCCTGGTTTTTTAGGAACCTTTGTTTTTTTAGACAATCCCCACAAATTGGTAGTTTGTTTTGATTTTTGGTACCACTCTACAAGTAGAATCATACAACTGCTATTTCAAGAGACTAGACTAACAATCAGATATTAGATAATACGTACCACGCCCCAAAATATCATTCCGTTTCCGTTCCGTTTTTGCATTCCGTTCCGCGTTTTAGAAAAGCCTGTTATTTCCCCAAATACATGTTGTACATGTACATGTATACATGTATGTAGTAACTACATGTACAAGTACATATACATGTATATACATGTATATACATGTACATGTACATGTAAATAATAACTACATGTACATGTACATGTATATGTATATACAGTACATGTAAACAAGTGTATATAGAGAAAAAAACATCCCTATATTTGCTTTGTGATGACTATGTATTAAGCATTGCTGATGGCACTACTGTCTCTACCTTTCTGTGTACTCCTGGGGCCTGAAAACATAAGTGTAAGCCTAATTGCAGTCTAAATACACAGATATCTGATGAACTGACTGAAGTACTCCTTCAAGGTTCTAAATGATGACTTCCTCGTGTCTGAAACTCAACAACTTATCATACTTACTTGTTAAAGATTCTTGCATAATATCTATACTGTTTCTCTGCTATATACAACAGTTATTAGCAGTTTTACATCCTTTCTGAATCTTCCTGGCTGGTCTGTAGCTCAAACGCGCGTTCTTTTACGCGCCACGCCCATTAATTGACCGAGCCCCCGGGAATGACGCAACTTCCTTAACTACGTATACAACGCATAGTCGCGCAAGTGACACAAGAATATATATATATATATATATATACATTAAACCCCGTGGAAAGCAATTATAGGAATGGCCCTACGGGCCATAAAAATATATGTGTAATAACTACAATGTACATGTATATGTATATGTATATAATTGTACATGTAAATAAATATACATGTATAGTAACTACATGTACATGTATATACATGTACATGTACATGTAAATAATATACATATACATGTGGTAACTACATGTACATATATATGTATATACATGTAATAGCACATTTATAATAGTAATACATGTACATTGTTCATGTACATGTAGATGTGATGTATGTTCACATTCACAATAACCTCAAAATTAGGATGTGATCATTTTATATGTGTACATGTAATATAGTGTATACTGTATACATGATGTTATCGGAGATGTAGAAAGAAAGAAAGAAAGAAAGAAAGACATGTACATGTACATGTACATGTAGTTTAATGTTAGAAGGTTACTTAATAATGAAGCAATGGATATACAAAAAAAAAGAAGTGGAACAGATACACACACACACACACACACACACACACACACACATATGTACATGTACATGTACACACACACACACACACACACACACACACACACACACACACACACACACACACACACACACACATATGTACATGTACATGTACATGTACACACACACACACACACACACACATATGTACATGTACACACACACACACACACACACACACACACACACACACACACACACACATATGTACATGTACATGTACACACACACACACACACACACACACATATGTACATGTACATGTACACACACACACACACACACACACACATATGTACATGTACATGTACACACACACACACACACACACACACACACACACACATACATGTACACACACATACATGTACACACATGTACATACATGTACATGTACTTTACATACCTATTTTCTTTATGCTGTCATTTTCAGTATTAACATTTTGAATAGTAACAGTAAGAACACCTTTTGAAACACCATTCGATCTCATCTCTTCCCACTCTGGACCTAACAAGGAATGTAGTATATACATCTACAGGTACATGAAAATGTGTGTATGTGACTACATGTGTACATGTACATGGGGTTCGAATCCCACCTGAGGCAACTCTCATTTTTCATTTTTCCATTGCCTCAGGTGTCTTTCTTTCTTTCTTTCTTTCTTTCTTTCTTTCTTTCTACATCTCTGATAACATCATGTATATATAGTTGTAGTCTACATGTATCGTATCATATCGGTGTATGTGTACATTCTCTTGCAAAAATGGTGCTTGGCAAGATGCTCAACTACAGTATGATGACTATTGGATGCGAAATCACTCATTTTGCACCAGTATCCAACTACATTGTAAATCTGGTACCCAGGAAGAGCAACTATTGGTCCACCTTGATACCATGTTTAGTTAGTTTCCCACACAAAATGGTTGAGTAGCGGACTTTTAAATGTAAGCATTTGACAAATTTCATTTTTGCCAAATGACCATGCATACACTGAATGTCAATAAAAAGTCACCATACAGTACAGTACTTACTCAGTAGTTTCATTTCCCCACTACAGCAGTTCAACAGTTTAACAGTAATCGGTATACTTGTCAATTCAACACCACAGTAGTGAGATAGTAATTACTATACTATACTTACAGTAGAACTAAGGTAATTACTGTTACTGTATGGTGACATTTTATTGACATAATTTACATGTATATGTACATGAAAATTCATGTGTCTAGCAACATGCGTAGACAAACACACACAATAAACAAACAAGCAGCCACAATGGTTTCATTAAACATTAGAGCAGCCCCTTAGGCTTAGAAAAATAATCAGCCACAATGGCTTGGAAAATGAACAGCCACAATGGCTTAGAAAATGAACAGCCACAATGGCTTAGAAAATAAGCAGTCACAATGGCTTAGAAAATGAACAGCCACAATGGCTTAGAAAATGAACAGCCACAATGGCTTAGAAAAATAAGGAAAAATGGAACACTGAATGCCCAGTCTTGAGAACCAGGAATGGTGGGTTAAACATCTTTGATGGCTAGCCAACTCTCCCATGTACATGTACAAGTCACGTGGTTGCTTTTAAAGTTTCTAAGCCAAAATTTCTTTGCAGCTAATCTAAGTCACTGCTGGTTTTTTCTTTTTTTTTGGCTATTTTATGTGGCTGTACATGTCTTGTGCTGTGTGTTGTTTCTCCCATGCTACATGTAGTTCACTGAGCACATGATATTCTATGTACATGAAATCTAACCTGGTAATGGAGTTGGTGTAAAATCCACATGTTGTTTTCCAGGATATACTAGTAATCTTTCAAAACCCATTTCAATATATTTCTCCATCATTTGTTTCAGTACAGGTGTATTGGAAACTTCTAACTTATTTTTTAATAAACGACAATTCACATTTATTTGAGGGCTATAGAAATAAGAGAAAGACATTAAATATTAATAACCTAATGTACATGTACATTGTACATTCTAAGCCACGGTGGCTGATTGTTAATTTTATAAGCCATGGTGGCTGATTATTAATTTTATAAGCCATGGTGGCTGATTGTTAATTTTATAAGCTAGGGTGGCTGATTCTTATTTTTCTAAGCCTTTGTGGCTGTGTTTTATGAATTCTGTAAGCCATTGTGGCTGCTGTAGATTATGAATAAACTGGAATTAATAGCTGTTCTAGACACAATATATTCTTCAAGTTCTACAAGAAACTTTAAAAAGTAAGACGAGTCGATAATCAAAATTACAACTAGAACAGGATGTTGTGTTTCAGACATGAGAAAGTCAGCCATGATTACTGAATTGATGACAACCATAAAGCAATCATAGGGATACATTTTTCTTCATATATCTTATTAACAGGGTTGGGGCCGATTACAAAGACATGATTACGAATTTACGATTACGATTACTGAGACTGATTATGATTGCAATTATGGTAAAAAAATGCTGATTACAATTACAATTACATACATTTTTTTTTCTTGGAAACAGGTCTAAAGATTTCAGGTCTAAAGATTTTTCCAGCAATCTTCAATGATTACAGATGATTACATATGATTACAATTATGATTACACAAAGATTACAACCGATTACAATTACAATCGTAATCAGCCCCAAGCCTGCTTATTAATTCTAGTTTTTCATTGCTCTAATTCTCTCATGTCATGTCACAATAATGTCTTACATAAACTTTAGCAATCAATCTTGTGTCTAATGATAATTATACCATTGCAGAAAATACATGAACACGTGTGTCACGACTGTAAGATAGTGCCTGACTGCTCAATACATACACAATGGCCATGCTATGTATGTATTGAGCAGTCGATTACTACATGTATGTACTAGCTGCAGTGTTTTTGATAAGCTTATATGGCGCATCATTGACACAAAGGGCTTCTTATTTGGCACAGCACAGTTCTCTCTTTGGGCCAGTGGCGCAATTAATTATGATTATATTGTCACTAACAGCATTAATTCTTTGTTAATTGGCTCAAGATGTATTCTCAATGGCGCACACACTAACCATTGCTGAGCCAATTTGGCCCATGCTTCAAAACTTATCAAAAACTATGACTACACAGTAGCTAGGTGTCATTACTAACATTACTGTAAAAACTATTGAATATGTACTGGTTAGTACATGTATTTCTTACGTTGGACGAAAACAAATGTCACCAGTCGTGAAGTGAGGGAAAGGTGCTTTCTTGTCAGCATTAAAAACACAAAAGACACGTCCCTTTATATAAAAACTCTCTATATTAAGTAATAGATGTTGATGTACACTGTGGAATAGAAATGAGAAGAACAGTCAAATACAAGACTATATGTATACATATACGTACATGTGGGGTTGTGTAATAATTCAATATTATAATTTCACATGTTCAATTTCTGCACATGTGCAAACAGTACATGATATATCCAGATACTAAAAATACAAAATAACGAGCAAATATCCAAACAGAAAAAATATTTATTGTATCCCAACTTTCACTGTGTCAAGATTAGTGTTGTTATATTTAGTTAACTATAACTAAGACCCCAATGTACATAGCAATATTATTTCATTGCAATAATCATATCACATGACTTTGGTCTGCCAATATTATCCCAATAGCAAAATATATGCAATTGAAAAATACTATAACTCTTACATCTACATGTAGTTTTGAGCCGTATGCTCTCAATACAAGGATCAAAAGTCTCATCTTTTAAAAAATGAGCCTATTTTTATTATCATAGACAGTATCAATGAGTAGTTGCAATAATCGCAAGTCGCGTTTAGACAATAATTGCAAAACTTAATATTCAATATCGCTCAACCTTATATACATGTACATGTATATGTACATAAAGTAAATGGGCTCCTACATGTAGATAGAGGAATACATGTATGTACATGTACACGAACATGTACATCATTAAATGTACATGTACAGTACATGTACATGATTACATGTTGCATCTACATGTACGTACATGTACATATACATTGTACATCACACACTCATAATAACTTACCCTCCTAATCTGGATTTCATTTTAAATTCTGCATTTGGTACATCCAGCTCAGCATCAACTTCAAATGCTAGAGTACACTGTCCTTGTGCTGCCATGGCAACGGGAGCTGCATTCATTGTTTCCAATTTGATTGGTATAAATACTGATATATCATCATCAGAAGACTTAGGCTACAGTGACATCATATGGAAGTTATATGTACATGTACATGTAGATGAAATAAGGTATACAATGTACATAATTACACTCGCCGCAAAGCGTACATGTAAGTGGAAGGGTATAGTAATCATACATTTTATACATGTAATTACATGTATATGTACATGATGACTTAAGATGAAAGAAAGAAAGAAAGAAAGCAAGAAAGAAAGCAAGACTGACAGAAACCTGAGGCAAATGAAAAAATGAAAATGAGTTGCCCTCAGGTGGGATTCGAACCCGCGACACTCTACAGTCTGGACAGATGCTCTTACCAACTGAGCTAGCGAGGAATACTATGTACATAATTTATACATGTAATTATGTCAATCATTATGTCAAGTGACCATATAATATACTAATTATTATTTAATTATTTCTTCAGTACAGTAGATTAAGTACTGTCTCACTATTGACAAGTATAGTAATTACTGTCATAATTAATGTGGAAATGAAGCTACTGAGTAAGTACTGTACTGTATGCCTTTTTATTGACATAATTATACTGTATACAAATGTAATGTACATGTACATGTATTCAAGACATGTACATTGTACATGTCTATTTGTGACTGATTTGTAAAATGGGACTTCCATTTTGATACAGTAAGCCAATATTGTACATGTACACCACTGGAGTGTGTCAAGAATGGATTTTTTCTATAAATACTCCTTTTTTTTAATACAAGTTTATGTACATGTACAGTAGTTGTCTTCATTTGTCTTCTCAATGTTAAACAGTGTAATACATGTACATGTATTCAGATATTTTTACTAAATCTCATCGTTAAAATTTCTACATACATGTAGATGTCACCATACAGTACAGTAATTACTCAGTAGTTTCATTTCTGCAGTACAGTAGTTCAACAGTAGTTTTAACAGTAATTGGTATACTTGTCCATTGAACACCACAGTAGTGAGACAGTAATTACTGACAGTAGAACTAAGGTAACTACTGTTACTGTATGATGAAATTATATTAACATACATGTAAACTGTACATGTACATGTATGTAAGAATTAATAGCTCCATTGACTTCATGTACAAAATGTGACTGAAGGGGAAAAGTCTTTTTTCGCAACTTGGTTGTACATGTAAATGATGTAATACATACATGTACATGTACATGTACATTGTATAATTATAATTAACATGATAATTGTACCTTTTTAACTGCTTGCAAGAGTCTAAGATTAGTAAATTTTATACGATATATACCTGTGTTAAATGTCAGTATTCTTATAGACTCTGTAAAGAAAAGTAACTAATAAATATAATCAGTGAAAACCATACCACTGGTACTAAATATAATCTAAGCTAATGTACATGTATATACAATGTATGTGCATGTGTACATATATGTACATGTATGTATTTAGAGCTGAAATGGACATATGGTAACCTGGATAATTATTTGTTGAACAGAACATTCGGATCTGTTTCATTGATTCATATACTCATTAAATGTTTGTACATGTCAGAGTTTTTGATACATTTTGGAGCATGGACCAATTGTCTCAACAATGGTTAGTGTGTGTGCCATTGGGAATACATTGCTCAGTGTCACCAGTCTGTACAAACACCAATGCTGCTTGTATAAACATCTATTGTAGTTCATTATAGCAAAAAGGTGAGGTACATTGTGTATTACTGTATATTTTACTGCAAACAAGTCATGAATTTTTTTAAACAATTATCCAGGCACCCAACTGTTATTGTACTACATGTACATGTACAGTACATGTACATGTACATACATATACATGTACACAATGTACATGTACATACATGTTGCTTCAATTGTTCATTATTATTTGTCCATTTTGTATTTACACATGTTCAAAATCATAAAATGTAATTACGTACATGTACATGTACAATGTACATCAGAGTTTCTGACTCTGATGGCTCAAGATGTATCCCCAATGGCGCACATACTAACTATTGTTGAGCCAATTTGGTGCATGCTTCAAAACTTATCAAAAACTCTGACATGTACATGTGTATTAAATTTCAATTAGCTTACCAACAAGATATTGAAATTTGAATTTTTCAACAATAGGCTCCGCCCAGTCTTTGACAAAATTTGTAATAGAACCATCACAACATGTCCACCTATAAGAATATAAAGATATAAAGATATAAAAAAGTACTTTTAACACACAGGCACACAAAGAGTACAGTACATTGTGTAGTAAAACATTTATACAATGTTAATATTAATAGTTAGGATATTAGTAATTGACTCCATGCAGGTACATGTACATATAACTATTTACGTATTTAGCCAGTCTTTAATGCCTAGACTAGAGTTTAGAATGACAGATCTTCTTATATCATATGTTAGGCTGAGACAGTTTGGTATTCAAGGTGTATAATCGCTAGTATCATTGAGGTCAGATATTGAAGTAGTGGCTAGTCCATTCCAAGTCTGTGCCACCAAAATCGAAAGTTGTAAGCAAAGATCAATCACATACATGTACATACATTAATTAACAATCCAGTTAAATAATCTGTATTGTCTCTTTCCTAACTACATGTACATGTAATTATACATGTACATGAACATGTACACGTAATTATTGTATTATGATAGTCCTGCAACACAAAAGTATTCATGATTGTTTAGCAATGAACAATATCATAGCTGGCTTTGTTGACCCTGCTCAGATCACCACTCAGAGTTTTTGATAAGTTTTGAAGCTTGGACCAAATTGGCTCAAAAATGGTTAGTGTGTGCGCCATTTAGAATACATCTTGAGCCAATTAACTAAGAGTTAATGCTGTTACTGACAATATAATCATAATTAACTGCACCACTGGCCCAAAGAGAACTGTGCAGTGCCAAATAAGAAGCTCTTTGGGCCAATGGTGTGCCATATGAGCTTATCAAAAACACTGTCATCACTCAATCACCAGCATAACTGAGACCCTATGAGAGGCTAATATTACTGAGGCTCTATAGTAAACTCTCCTATAAACAAACGAGACCTTTTGAATGTTACTTTAAATCAAATACAAACAGGACAAGATCACATTCTCTTCCGCTATTGCATCATACATTGTATTTTTCATGTAAACTACTTCAGATATTCGTTTGTTGTCAATGTCACCTTTATATGGAATAGTTTATCTTATTAATGTGGTTTCTGTTTTTAAGATATTAAAACATTGTTTGTTTATGTAATTTTGTTGTTAGTCCATTTTAATTGTATTATCATTTATTTATTTCCTTTTTGAAACATGTACATACATACATGTACGTACATTTGTCTGTTTTATTATTGTGTTTGTTTTTCTTTCTTTTGTTTTCTTTTTATGGCCCATAGGGCCATCCCTATGATTGCTTTCCCACGGGTTCAAACTATATATATATATGTGACCGAATTTACGAAAATCAGGCTTATGGGATAAAATTAGAAAATTGATTTTTTGTATTACCTAAATAGAGTATTCAATTAACTCCAGAATGATATATGATACATCCCAATCACACAAAAGACAAAGCTACAGCAAGGGATTAAACCGTTGTAGTCACAAATCTTTCATTTTGAGAAAAACGCAATAAAGTCAATTATTTAATCATTAAACATAATGACTAATAACTTTTTTAGGAGTGGCTAGCGAAGCACAGAGATGTCTCCAAACTTCTCTAAATGTATGAGTGAATAGGTAAGATGTAAAACAGTGATAACCCAAGTAAGCCATAGATGTCTATTTTCACTCGTATCTCAAAATTAATAATTATTGAATTACGCAAATTTACGCAATAGTTCAGTTAAGAAGAAAGAAAGTTAAGAATATAAGGTCACAAATACACAGTTATTGGAGGCTATAAATATGCCTGTGTGCTGCCGGTGTAATGTTAGTGGGCGCTGTATGTCCTGCTTCTGTGTCAAGTCGGATAGACCCTGTATTGACTGTCTACCATCCCGTAAGGGCAACTGCTGTAACATCGCCGTCGCTCCTGTTTCTATGTCCGTAGTTGATGATGGACCTTGTTCATCGTCTCACCCAAGTATTGATACACCAGTTATAACTAACAGAGATAATGTTGTTGACTCTCAAGATGCCCTGAATATCTCCACTGCTGAGTCAGGAGGTGTAAACGCTAGTGCCATAATGGATGGCGGTGTTAACGAGATCGACACAGCTATTACAAGTATGGATGTGACACAAACTCTTCCATCGTTTAAATCAGTATCAAGAATGTCTTCATCATGGGGAGATCTATCAGAAGATGAATTTACAAAAGCGATTGACAGTGCCTATGCTCAAGTGGTTCACTGGAGACCTAACCTATTTAAAGTTCCATCTGTGGCATGTGGCAAGCAATTTGTAGCTGAGCTTACTCGTCTCTTCAATGCCTTTGCCCTGGAATCTGACCTGGAAGCTATTGCATTGAAAGCTGCCATGACCCTACCTTCTCTAATGCTCCAAAAACCTCATGCCAAATCTAAAACACATGAACACATCTCCTGTCTTTGGCGCAGACTAAGCCTTTGGGAGAAAGGAGATATCACAAACCTTCTTAAAGAAGGAAGAGTTCTGCAGAGGTTACTTGTTAACTCTCAATCATCTAGAAGACATACAGCAGACGTTGGTTCAACAGCTCGCAGATTTTCCAAAATGATGCTGGAGGGGTGTGTAAGAGCGGCTCTGAAGTTTTTGTCCAATAACTCTGACAGGTCTTTTGAGCTTAGACGAAACAGTTGAAGAAACATTCAGAGATATCTTGAATGATAAACACCCGGACCCAAGGCCAGCACATTTGGAAGCTCTACTAGGGGATATAGATAATGACAGCTTCCACCCTGTTATTTTTGACAACATTACCAGTGAATCCATTCGGGTTGCTGCTCTTCACACTCAAGGGGCAGCTGGACCCTCTGGACTTGATGCATTTAGTTGGAGACGATTATGTACTGCCTTCCGGCAAAAGTCAAATGACTTATGTGAGGCCATAGCTGCAATAGCTCGAAGAATTTGTACTACATTCCTTGATCCATCTACTTTGCAGGCCTACACTTCGTGTCGTCTGATTCCCCTTAATAAGTGCCCTGGAGTTCGCCCTATAGGGATAGGAGAAGTAATGCGAAGGATTATTGGAAAGACAGTCATGAAAGTGGTGAAAGTTGATCTGCAGGATGCAGTTGGTGCAATCCAGTTATGCGCTGGTCAAGATGCTGGGTGTGAGGCAGCCGTCCATGCAGTGGAACAGATTCTGTTAGATGAAGATACTGAGGCGTTGATACTGGTAGATGCATCAAATGCATTCAACTGCTTGAACAGACAGGTGACATTACTTAATTGTAGAACAGTCTGTCCTGCTCTGTCATACATCCTTGTTAACACTTATCGCAATAACTCGCAGCTGTTTGTTGATGGACATTGCATACTATCTAAAGAAGGGACTACACAAGGGGACCCGTTAGCCATGGCTATGTACGCCATTGGGACCCAGCCATTGATCCGCAGATTGGATGGTATTGCCAAGCAAATATGGTATGTGGATGATTCTGCTGCTGAATTGAGCCTAGAGAGACTCAGGAGGTGGTGGGATCTTCTGGCCGAGGTTGGTCCAATGTATGGATACTTTCCGAACAGCTCCAAGACACATGTTCTAGCAAAGCCACATACCATCCCTCTCCAACGTTCTATCGAACTCTCCCAGTTCATGCTCAATGATGGGGAGTGCTTACAGCACTCCCCATCATTGAGCATGGCTTTGCTTTGCCAAAAGCTGCTTTCAGAGACAGCCTCTCCCTCAGATATGGTTGGCCTCTGCAGAATTTGCCATCTCACTGTAGCTGTGGATATCCATTCAGTGTTGAACATGCTCTGACATGCAAAACAGGAGGTTTCCCAGCAGTGAGACATAATGAAGTGAGAGATATCACTGCCATGCTGCTGACTGAAGTTTGTCATGGAGTGACAACTGAACCCCACCTGCAACCGCTTTCAGGCGAGTCCCTGTCTTACCGCTCTGCCATCACTGAAGACGGTGCTCGACTTGATGTTGCAATGTATGGATTCTGGGGGGGCAGATTTGAAAAGGCATTTGTCGATGTAAGGGTATTCAACCCTAGCGCCCAATCAAATCGTCACGGTTCCCTTTCGTCCATATATCGCAAGCATGAGCAAGAAAAGAGAAGGCAATACGATCAGCGAGTGCGGGAGATTGAACATGCAACTTTCACACCACTGGTGTTGTCCACAACAGGTGGAATGGGACGTGCTGCAACAACATTTTACAAAAGACTTGCATCAATGATAGCTGAAAAAAAAGAAGCCTCCTATGCTGCGACTTTGAATTGGATAAGATGCCGACTAAGTTTTGCACTCTTGAGAGCCTCTGTTATGTCTATTAGGGGAGCTAGATCATCCCGACACCATCCAGCCAATGAATACACGATTGACCTTCAGCTTGCCAAAGGTCATTTAATTAACTGACTTCTTAATACCTAGCTTTGTACATGTCCATTATTTTTTTTAAATTTATTTATTTATTTATCTATTTATCTATCTCTTTATCTTATTTTGCAAAATCTGTACTATACAGTGCACTATGTACTGTACTGTACAATACTCTTTATACTGTCTGTAGTGTACAGTGTACTGTACATAAATACATAACAATGTTTAATGTATGAAATATTCACAGATATCAATAAGACCAACATTTTCATATAAACATAATAACTGTAGCAAATACAAATACACATGTAGGAAGTGTTTCATCCAAAACATTTCATTTGACATATTTAAGGGAAATATCACACTATTAGCTGTTGTAGCTTGAAAGATATTGCAACAAATACATGTACATGTACATGTATGCAAGAATCTTTAAAATTAATATAATATAATGTTATGGGTTTGAGACATACACATGTACATGTACATTCATGAAAACGTCATCGGCATGATTATTGGTCAACACAAACCAATGAGGACTTCACACAGGAGTTTTCCTGGGGGTAGGAGGGAGATTGTATGGTGTGGGGTGTGCTGTGGGGGTCTGCGGGCATGTCCCCCCCCCCCCCCCCCCCCCCCAGGAAATTAGGTCCTCTGAGATGGATTCTGGTGAGTTTCTGGCAGCTAGCAGACTATTACTATACTGTAGTTTCAAGCACTTGTTAATACTCTATTTACTAATTTGATTGTTAATTGTGTGCTATTCCCATCAACTTGTCAAGCTGTTACATGACATCAACTTCCTCAAAATGTTTGGTGAGTGCCCTGGGATTTCTCCCCAAACCCAAACATTTTGAGGAAGTTGATGTCATGTAACAGCTTGACAAGTTGATGGGAATAGCATGAAACATACTTTTTCTCCATATACAATTATACATTTATTTTGTACATGTACATGTACCATTAACTTTTATGACAGGCAAACCTTTTAACATACAGATCCTTGAGTAAGATACATGAACATGTCCCACCTGAGGCAACTCTCATTTTCATTTTTTCATTGTCATGATGTCTTTCTGTCTTTCTTTCTTTCTTTCTTTCTTTCTTTCTTTCTACATCTCTGATAACATCATGTATGTGTATGTGGTTATTAGAATGCATCTGATCTATACTCTGTTCACATTCATGATGTACTCAAAATTATGATGCCATGACTTTGTATGTAATATAGTGTATAGTTTAATGTCATAAGGTTAATACATGTAACTCGATAATGAAGGAATGGATTGAAATTTGACATACACAAAAAAGAACAGGAAGACTATTATAATTATGTATATAAAAATGATGCAGGTAAAAACGGTTGTTGGTCATTTCAAACTAAAGTTACGAACAAGTTTCTGAGGTCAAGAGAACATGAATAATATTTACAATAGTAATCAATATTACATGTTATGATGTACATGTATACACACCCCAAGTGTTAGTCCAATAATGATATATTATATAATTGTTATTAAAATATCTACTTTTTTTTAGCAGGGAACTTAAGAATTTAAACACAAAATTTACTGTACTGAATTCTGAAAGTTATATAATTTATTAACAGTTACAAACACATGTACAATGAAAGTGGGTTATAATTATTAAGACTTCCGCTAATAGAAAACAAAAGCATTCCTACACACAAGCTGAGATATCAATATACATGTACACCAATGTAGGACCCTCTCATTCCTAAGATGCTGGAGCATTATTCAAATGACATCTAATTACTGCATGTACGTAATATCATACATGTATATGTACAGGTGTGATGTGCCAAATATTTACAAATCCCACAAAGTGTTGAGTTACAGTTGTATGTAGAAATGAAAGGTTTTTATTGACAGGGAAATACCACATAATATAATCCTCTTGTCTATTATGTATATGGGTAATTATTGGAATGTTTTAATGACAGAGTACATGTATATACGCTCAACAGTGTTCTCTATGGAATTATGCCATTGGGACGTATCAGTCAACTACAAATGTACATGTACACAAAAACAGTTTATAACTACTGTATAACTAAAACCTCTTTTAGTAAGGCATTGTGAACTACATGTACATGTAAATTATAGGTCTGTTGCATGTACATGTACATGTACATATGTAACTAACTAAAATGAAAATAGCTCAGAATACAGTGTTAAAACCCTTTTAGTCTGAAATTATTGTAATTAACTAACTAAATTTTGAGAAACTGCACATGCTACATGTATGATTGATCTACATGTATAACTATAGTGACCATTAGTTATTATTTCTAGTATTGGTATCAGTTATTTCTATGTACATGTATGAAAATGCAATCCTAAATCCCATTTATGTTAGAACATGATGTATACAGCATATGTACATGTACATGTACATGTACATATATATGTACATGTACATGTATATGCAGTCAATCATGTACATGTATACATGTAGCAATAGAGTTATTTTACAAACTCCTACATGTACATGTACATGTATAGACAGGTAGTACATGTACATGTACATACAAGATAATATTATTATACAAAAATATATTGTCAGCTTGTGTACACACAAGATCATAAACTAATAATACATTAGTGATTATGTTATTATACATGTCAGTAAGACCACTCAGCATAGTAGCATGTACATTACTAGTTATTGACATGTATATAATACATGTATATAATACATGTACATTGTGTACATATTGTTATATACATGTACATGTACAAGTACAGTTTTTGTATACTACATGTACATGTACATGTACAATATAAAAGGATGTATACATGTAGTACATGTACATACATATATATGTACATATAACATGTATATTGAGGAAGTGGTATTCCCATTTCCTCATTTTAAATAAATAAGTAATTAGTCATGAACTTCCAAACTATTGGCATACCGGTACATGTGTATCACACCTGAAGTGAGACATACATGTACACATGTACATAGGCATATACAATTGTATATACACATATGTATGTACATGTATATATATGTACATGTATGTGTGTGTGTGATGTATGTACTATACATGTATATACTGTTACTACTGTATCAGTCTGTATGTACACTGTATGTGTGTGTGTGTGTGTATGTGTGTGTGTGTGTGTGTGTGTGTGTTATTGGTATGTTCAACACATATTTCTGTGATACAAGATATTTACATGTAGATAAATTATTGGGTCTTATTATATTAGTAACATCACAGATGTGTGAACATAAACAATATCTGACAATGTCTACAGTTCCTATACAACATACTGTTATGTACATGTATATAGAAATTACGTTATGTATAAGATCAGGAGCCCATAATGACGTTGACCAGAAGTAGGAGCGGCAAACGACCACAAATTTAATAAAATTGATCATGTCTGACCGTCTGTTACTATTTTTGGAGTCACCTACTATCACGAAAGTGAGAGCATGCTTTGGGGAAGCCGAGAAATAACCGTTTAGTCCTATTCAAGAGTGTTTGACATCATTGCCTTCTGTCATTGAAGTGATTGCAATGAAGGCTTCCAACTACTTTGTCAATGGCTTCACTGGGAACATCTTCACAGTCTACATGAGCCAGAATATCGCTTGGACTGACTGCGTGAGTATACTGTACAATCATGTACAGTATATATGTGTACATGTACATGTATATAATGGGCAGTGGGTAGCATGTACATACACGTAGTACATGTACATACATGTACATGTTGTCATGTACATACTTGTACATGCATAATTATACATATAGTACATGTATAAGTCATGTACATGTACATGCATACATGTACACTGTATGTACATATACATGTGTATACATAACTACTTGTACATGCATGTACTATAACTATACTCACGATAATAATCTAAAACTTTTGCCAGGGTATTTACAATGTACAGAAGCCTATCAAATGTAGGTGTGTAGGGAGATGACATTTACAATTAACAGGCTTTCCAGGAAGATGATCAATGATGATACTAGCTTCCCACATACATTTTTGTAAATCCTTTTAAATCAAATTATACATGTACATGTGAATGACGTCATCGTGGGCAGTAACATGTACATGTCAGGGCAGTAAAATGTACATGTACATGTACAATTATAAACACATATTTTACATAACATTGAACAGCTAATAGCCATTTAAAAAAAATAATTGTGTAATTTAGAAGGCAATAGTTGTAATGAAAGTTATTTGGCTTCCCGATACAAATAGCAGCATATGATTAAGCTAAATCCCTTTTAGTCTTCAGTATGATTAAGCTAAATCCCTTTTAGTCTTCAGTATGATTAAGCTAAATCCCTTTTAGTCTTCGGCATGATTAAGCTAAATCCCTTTTAGTCTTCAGTATGATTAAGCTAAATCCCTTTTAGTCTTCGGCATGATTAAGCTAAATCCCTTTTAGTCTTCGGCATGATTAAGCTAAATCCCTTTTAGTCTTCGGCATGATTAAGCTAAATCCCTTTTAGTCTTCAGCATGATTAAGCTAAATCCCTTTTAGTCTTCAGTATGATTAAGCTAAATCCCTTTTAGTCTTCGGCATGATTAAGCTAAATCCCTTTTAGTCTTCAGTATGATTAAGCTAAATCCCTTTTAGTCTTCGGCATGATTAAGCTAAATCCCTTTTAGTCTTCAGTATGATTAAGCTAAATCCCTTTTAGTCTTCGGCATGATTAAGCTAAATCCCTTTTAGTCTTCAGCATGATTAAGCTAAATCCCTTTTAGTCTTCAGCATGATTAAGCTAAATCCCTTTTAGTCTTCGGCATGATTAAGCTAAATCCCTTTTAGTCTTCAGCATGATTAAGCTAAATCCCTTTTAGTACGTCTAATATTTAACTAAATTAAATTATAAAACTAAACAATATTAATCCATAGAGTACATGTACATGTACATGTATGTGGACTCACCATTTCTTAACAGCAAGGTTTATCCGCTCTACACAGTATAGTATATGTACATGTATATAGTATACATGAATTTGTACATGTATATAGTATACATGTACATGTACATGTATGTAGACTCATCATTTCTTAACACCAAGGTTTATCCACTCTACACAGTATAGTACATGTACATGTCATATACATGCACATGTACATGTATATAGTATACATTGTACATGTATGTGGACTCACCATTTCTTAACACCAAGGTTTATCCACTCTACACAGTATAGTACATGTACATGTCATATACATGCACATGTATATAGTATACATTGTACATGTATGTGGACTCACCATTTCTTAACAGCATGGTTTATCCACTCTACACTTTCTCCATTTTTCTGTGCATTTTTCTTCATCATTAAATATTCAGTACGTAGTTGTGTCGTCCATACAAATACATCATAACATTCTTTCCAGTGAGACCACAACAGGATAGCAACAGGAGCCACAAATAGTACATTTAGACCAAAACAACCAATGAGATAACAGAATAAAATAGCAAAAAAATGTGAAAAGGCAAGTGTGAATGAAGGAGTAGAGGATATCAGCGATGTATGATGGTGATCACGTTTGAACCGCAATCTGTAATCTTCCATCTATGATAAAATAAAATGAATACACAAAATAAATATCGGGATGCATACATGATTTTTTTGTGAGGGGTGAATTCAGTTGGTACATGTACATGTACATGTGTACCTAAAGAAGAATACAATGGCAATTGACATGTACGTTTACATGTACATGTCAATTGCCATTGTATTCTATGGCATGTACACTGTAGTTCTAAGCACACTGCAAGTTGACATAAGGTTGTACATGACTACATGTACAGTTGACATAGTGTTATACATGTGTACATGTTGTCTGTACTGTTGTACACGTACAGTGTTGTACATGTAGATCTACATGTGTACATGTTGTTTGTACTGTTGTACATGTACAGTGTTGTACATGTACATCTACATGTGTACATGTTGTCCGTACTGTTGTACATGTACAGTGTTGTACATGTACATCTACATGTGTACATATTGTCTGTACTGTTGTACACGTACAGTGTTGTACATCTACATGTACATGTGTACATGTACAATTGACAGTGCTGTACATGTACAGTTGGCACATTCTTATACATGTACATGTACAGTTGACACAGTGGTGGAGTCTTGTGGACACAACCTTGTACATATATACATACATACATACATACATGTACATAGTACATACATACATACATACATACATACATACATACATACATACATACATACATACATACATACATACATACATACATACATGTACATACATGTATATACATACTACATACATATATACATACATGTACATACATACATACATACATACATACATTGTACATACATACATACATACATACATACATACATACATACATACACATGTACATACATACATACATACATACATACATACATACATACATACATACATGTACATACATACATACATGTACATACATACATACATACATACATACATGTACATGTACATACATGTACATGTACATACATACATACATACATACATACATACATGTACATACATACATACATACATACATACATACATACATACATGTACATGTACATACATACATACATACATACATACATACATATACACTGAATACACATACAGCTATGTCAACTGGCAAACTGTTTAAATTCCATTTTACATAGGAAGCCATTTAATTCAGCATTCAACTATTGCTCTGTCATGTCTTCCATTACAAAATGTGTGTTAAAGTAATAAAGGGTAAAAAGTAATTAATATTCAAATCCACACTCACATATGTATAGATTATGCAGGAAATAATGTGAAATCTACATGTAGTACCGGTATGTAAGGACCAAATAGGTAGCATATCTTCCCTGCAAATGTACATCCACGTACTGGTGTATAGGACTAGGGGGTGGAAATTAGTATATCCAACCCTTGAAGGACATGAAGCACTTCTAGGTTCAGTACAGCAGTTAACTGTCACTAAAACCCCTTTTAGTAAGGCATTGAGACTTTTAGTTAACTAAACTATGACTAAATGATAAATCGTGCTCCGTGTATTGTAATAGCTATAATTAACTGAAATGGAAATTGGCCAATAAATGACCACATTCAGTGAAACAAAAACTAGTGCTGGGACACGATGATCAAAATATCGATAATCATCATCGATATAGCACATTTAGTGATAATCGATATCATGACCAGATATCAATTTGTACGTATGCGCATTCAGTACAAGGCATTTAAAAAAATATCCTAGTAACTTAACTTACAATTGGTTTTATATTTGGTACACGATACCCAAATTATCTATTTTCATGTCAATTAGTGGAGGGTCTTTCATGTCAAGTAATTAATTACTTCCTCTGATATTATCAATCGATATTGGTGTCTCTACCGATTCTCAGCACTAACAAAAACCCTTTTAGTAAGCATGAAATTAATTAAACTATAACTAAACTAATAATAGACATATCACAACTATAACTAAATGTGCTCAATATTATCAAACTAAAACAACACTAGTTCAGTATTATCGCTGAAATATCTTTTCTAGTGGGTATAGTGATTAATATATTAATACTGGTTTAGGTGAGTGGTCCCTGTTACATGGAAACTTCAGATTGCATCCAATTCCATACCCCTGGTGCTGAGTTTGAGGCCCATCCTTTAGAATACCCATCTTTCTCCCATTAGGGAATAAGGGCCATAGACTCTGTGTGATTTACTTCTACTATTTAACAAAAACTACTACTTGTATTGGCAAATAATTATGTGTTTATGCCAACAGTATAACCAACCACACTAATAGAGACTGTGTGATTTACTTTTACTATTTAACAAAAACTACAAAAACACCAAAAACTACTACTTGTATTGGCAAATAATTATGTGTTTATGCCAACAGTATAACCAACCACACTAATAGAGACTAAGGACCACATCAACAACACAAAGAAACAATGGTTAACAGCTACCAAAGTGATACTAATATGCCTAATTGTCTCAGTGTATTACTAATAGTCACACAGCCAGGTCTTTCCTTCCAAGAAATATATTTGTCTATCTATCCAGTACAGTTTCAAAACTTTCCTCTAAAAATTCATGAATAAAACTACCTTATATTACTCACTTTTGCTAACAAAATTTGCTTTATCTTTTAACAAAATTACTGAACTGGACATCGATCTTCTATCAACATATTAGTGTTATCTTGAATCTCTTTTAACCGACAGCATGCAAACCATTTGTACAATGTTACATCCGAAACGGATGAAGCACACGCCCTAATGTGCTTCAATGTTACTGTTAATGTTCGGATAAAAAGAACGTTTGTTACCATAATAACAACAGAACGCTTTGTTGTTGTCATGGTACATAAAAACAAAAACAATATGGCTGCCTTGCTTTAATTACGTGGGCAGTGCCGATTCCCACCCCTACTTATTATCTACATAATCAGTTTGTTACTATAGCAACTAAAACTATTATAGTTGTCATGGTAGTTAAGTAATGTCAAAAACAGTATGGCTACCTTTGTGGAACTCTGGAATGAGAGGAGGATATTTCTTAACTGTATCTGCGAGGCATCGAAGTGAGTCTCGGACTTTGTAATATTAAGACTAAGAGATTTTTATTTTCCATCTTGTCTGTAGGACTGCTGACCAACGTAGAGAAAAAGAATACAATGCAGTTGTAAAGTTGCAAAGTTGGTACAGAGGTTGTAGAGTAAGAGCTTATATCAGGTGAATGAATATGTGACCGGATTTACGAAAACCAGGCTTATGGGATAAAATTCCAAAATTGATTTTTTGTATTCCCTGAATAGAGTGATACATCCCAATTAAGAAAAAGACAAAGCTATATATACATGTATTATATATATATATATAATTATATTATATATATATATATATATATATATATATATATATATATATGTAACCAGATTTGACAAAACCATACATGTGGTGATAATACTCAAAATTGCGATTTTTGCATTAGACAACAGTATTAGGCCTTGTCAACTTGTTTACCAAGTTCTATGTCATGCATGAAATATGTAGATTATGTAATAATTGTTTTTTAGTTATAATTATTATCACATTATCATGTTGTTTTTTTTGTGTATACGTTCCTAATAATAATTTCACCACATGTTCGGTTTTGTCGAATCCGGTCACATATATTATATATATATATATATATACAGTAAGGGACTGTTGTAGCCACAAAACCTTCATTTTGAGAAAAACGCCAATTATTTAATCATTAAAAGTAATGATTAAAAACTTTTTTAGCAGTGGCTAGCGAAGCACAGAGTTGTCTCCAAACCTCTCTGAAGGTATGAGTGAATAGGTAAGATGTTAATGAAGCTTTTTATGTAGTAAAACAGTGATCGCCCGAGTAAACCATAACTGTCTATTTTCACTTGTATCTCAAAATTAATAATTATCTGGTTTTCTCAAATTCAGTCACATATGTGGATACTTTGTGTTATTAGTTAGCCACCCCTTTGCATAGAGATGATAGCACTCATTCCCAGGCCTCATATTAACAGGCTAGGTGTAGAAATAGAGGTATGGGTAGATGGACAAAGGAAGGCATACCTGGTGACTGGGCTTGGAATAAGTTCAGATCTGCAGCAGAATATTGTCACAGCTAATCAACTGCCACAAATTGGATATTTGAGTGTAACACCATCGGTAATGCAGTACTTTAGGAAAAGATTATTAAGTTAGTTATTTCGTTAACAAGGTTTGACAAAACTGTTTGCTATGTACTCTTTCAAACCGCATGTCATAGGAAGTAGATATTCATATTTCAAATTCTCTTCCACAAGAACGCTACGATTTCTGGTATCTGTTATAATAACACAACAAAGTCCCTTTGATTTGTTGATGGCTATGCTTGGCAACCACGTTGCTATTGCATGATTGTAATTGTAATGCACAATGCATGCCAGAGTTTCAGATAGGCCCAGTTCAAATTCACCATAAAGTCTGATACATTGTATAACATACACTTTTGCCAAAATGTCCACATGTTTTATTCTAATTGTCTATAGATACTTAAATGAGTGTGCTACAACTATTCAAACAGCTTATAGAGGACATTACTGGAGGAGAAAGTATCGACAAAGATTAAACGTTAGTTATTGGAACACTAATATCCAAAGCTGAGAAAGAATTCTGAGACAAAGAAGTACTGTACAGGCATAGACCCATGCAAATACTTATCATCAGACATGCAGCGTACAGTACCTGACATTATTAAGTTAACATACTATCACTGTACTTCCATTGACTACAGTGTACTTTGTGAGTGAAGTACACTATACTTTGAATGTACTACACAGTATTACACCTTAGTACTATGTTATCTGTTTGTCGTCGATCGCCGTGATCGGCATGATGCCGTCGGCGGAGGAGGTTGCAAACGCATAAAAGTGTAAAGGGATTCAAACATTACTATGATTACAGTACAAAGTAGTACTACAGTACTACTTAGAAGTACAGTTGACCCATCATAGTGTGTAAACTTAATAAAGTCAGGTAGTGTACATATACTTATTTCATAAAGATTTCAAAGAACGTTTCAAACTCTCAGGCCTTCTTCAGCTATGAAGAAGGTCCTTGGGCCGAAATGTTCAAAAATAATTATTTATTGTGCTACTATTAAGTTCAAGAGACATTCAAAATGAATAGCTATACTTATTTATAAATAATTATGGCAATGGATTGAAAAATCTATCACTTCAGTAATTTTGATCAAAATTAATGCTTCAATTTTAATTTAGCCATTTTATATAGCTACATGTATGTGATTTTGATATCTACATGCATGTGATACATAGTCTCATCTCCAGACTGCCATGCCCTATGGCGAAAAACAGTCTTATAACTTGGGCCAACATTCCAGCACAGAAATGTAATATCCAATCAGATTGCTCAGTTGTTGATCAAATGACTTTGTATATTCAAAAAAATGTCATATCAAAAATAGGGAATAAAAGAAGCTGTAACAAAAGCTGTGAAGCGTCCTGGATACCAGCCTTCTACCATCATCTGAAGATCATGATTCATCACACAAGTAAACAAAGATTCAAATATTTATGATACAAATGAGGTAGAGTGAATCAGGTGATAGTCACCTGATGAAATCACTGCACCAGGAATGTTAGCCCAAGTTATTAGACTGTTTTTTTGCTGTGGGGTATGGCAGTCTGGTAACGAGACTAAGTGGAGCAATGCATGTAGCTGCTCTTCGAATTCCTGTATGCCAAATTATGTTGGCTTCCTGAATATGTTACATGTACATGTAACTACATGTAATTTGAATAAAAAATACTGTTTCTCAAATGACTGATCTTGTTTCAGAAATGCATGCTAATACAGGTACATGGTAACTGCCTGGTGCACACAATTCAGTACCACATGTGCAGTATATAATTATAAATTATTGTGCTGATGGTTGTCTGGTTATCATAGCTCAGTGGCAAGAGCACTGGTGGCTGAAGTCAGTGGCCCTGTGTTTGATTCCCAGTAACTATTTAGCTTTTATTAATATTTTATTATATTTCACAGGAGCACTTAAAATATTTAAGAAAAAAGCATTACGATGAAATGGCTATTTTAGTAAGTTTGTATTCTGAAGTACAAGTATATTGTATTAGTAAAATCATTAGAGTTTCCAATGTGACAGGTTCTAGGAAAATTGATTTGATTGAAGGGGCAACACCCTTTTTGTATGCAAGAAGACTAATGAGTGTATTTCCTACATAACGTACAATTACATGTAGTACAATATCGATTCAGAAATACATGTAACAAATACTACTATAAATAATGGCTGACAATGACTGATTACTGATTGGGACGTGGACACTTGGACATCACTCTTTCTCAGTAATACATGTATGCATTCAAAAAAGCATACAATACTGATACCAGAATACACATCAGAGTATTTCAAATACAAATATTCAGTTGAGAGCTGAATACAAATACAGATACATTTTTTTATATGTATTTCAAATACATTTATATTTCAAGTTTGACTGTAAATACTTTCACACAGTCTTGCATGCATGCACATCTCAACAATTATTTCCTTCTCTTTATTATAACAAAGCTATTAATGGCATTTACTAAACATCAATGTTTCAAAACTTTTAAATTTGCAGCTGAAAATGGTTATACAGCTGACTGTTGCATGCTTCTATCAATGAATGAAATCAGCACTTTTCTCATTACACTATCAACAGTTTATGAATCAGTATATTTGTACATGTATTTTACACCTTATACATTTTTGAAAAGAGTATTTCAATTACAAATAGAAATACTTTTAAAATGTATTTAAATACGACTAAATCCAACTGAAGTATTTGACCCAAGTCTAACTGATACCACTACTAAAAACAAAAAGAAAAAACATTCCTCTACTTTTTATGGCCCGGGCCCGTAGGGCCATCCCTATGATTGCTTTCCCACGGGTTCGAACTATATATATTGTGTCACCTACGCGAGTATGCGTTGTATACGTAGTTAAGGAAGTTACATCATTCCCGGGGGCTCGGTCAATTATGGGCGTGGCGCGTAATAGAACGCGCGCTCGAACTCAGCAGGAAGAAAGCTGCTTGTAGCTTTAACTAGCTTACATAGACTGTCATAGATTCTTTAGAAGGTAAAGACAGTAGATAATCAAATAATAACTATAATAGGCTGTTGTGTTTCAGGAATGATAAAGTCAGCCATGATTACTGAATGCTGGACACCATAAAGCAATCATAGGGATACTTTTTTTTCTCTATATACACTTGTTATATTTAGATACAGAAAACATGGAGAGGTTATTATGTGAGGAGATACATACACAATTACTATGCTCAGAAACAGTATTTTGAAGCTCTGAAAGACAAAAATGAGATTGTTAGGTATGAAGTGAAGGGTTACATTTCATATAAGGCAGTTAGTTGTTATACTATTATGGTTTTTGTATATGATGATATTTACATCTCTGGAACTTTTTTTAATATTATCAGTTACAGTCCCTGGAAGTGGCCTCAGAGAGTCTAGATTTTTTAAATTTCATAGGGTTTCGTAGGCGTAAAGGTTTATACAAGAGTTGAATGTATATGTACATTGTGTCATCAGTGTTTGTGATAAGCTGCACCATTGGCCCAAAGAGCTTCTTATTTGACACTGCACAATTCTCTCTTTGGGCCAGTGGCGCAGTTAATTATAATTATATTGTCACTAACAGCATTAACTCTTTGTTAATTGGCTCAAGATGTATTCCCAATGGTGCACATACTAACCATTGTTGAGCCAATTTGGCCCATGCTTCAAAAAGTATCAAAAACTCTGATGTATATGTATAGTAGTGTTATTTTGATATGGCAATAACAACCACTTTTAGTTCTACATTTATCTTAGTTCAGTAATTAATATTAGGTTTACTAAAAGGGTTTTAGTTTTATTTTACTAACTAAAAGTGCTCATTATTGGCCAGTTTTCATTTTACATGTAGTTTCATGTAGTCTTAATGTAATAGACTTATAATTAATTTTACATTTGCATATGGTTATAGTTTCATTAACTAAGAAGTCACAATACCTTACTAAAAGGGGTTTTAGTTATAGTTATAGTTAACTAAAACAACACTAATGCATGCATGCACTATGTAGCTTATACAAACTGCACCATATCAAATACATGTACACAAGGATTGAACAGGTAACAAAATCGAATATGTACAGACTTTCACAGCAATATTGAATTAATAACTTTCATTTGCTTATCTCAGAAATCAATTACATGAACACAAAGAGAGAGTTACTACTGAACAACTGAATAGAGAAGAAAGTCTTCAAAAGGTAATGTATATGTATATTCAATGGTGTGGAAACTAGAGCTGGACAGTAGTAATGATATTCTAACTCATTATCGTCAGTGTTACTCTCACAATTGTGTATTGTGATAGTGGACATGTGGTTACAAGTATGTGCATTGTCTTGTGAAAAAAACATACGAAGATAGTGAGGAATATTTCTGATGAGATCGATCTTGACAAAGAGCTGCAAGTTTTTCTTTTGAAGTACTCTAAGAGTGATGTATGGGAGTACTACCACAGGTGGAAAATGCTCAGAATATGTATCCAGATTTTAGTTCCACTATTGTGATAGTGTTCAAGTATCTATTAAATATCGTGATAGTTCCAAACTTCACTATCACCCAGCTCTAGTGGAAACAACCAGTCATGCAGGACATTGTCCAATAAATGTAGTGAATGTCCGGTAAATTGAAATTTAACTGTATACAAAGTATATGGGGATCAGGACATGTATGTCTGTCATTCCTAGATCAACATTATAATTATTTAGTTCGCACAATGTAATGTACATGTACATACATGTGTAGTCTTATTTTTTGGGAATAAAGCTACATGTATTTTATGAAAGCACTACGTACATTGTACATGTACATGTACATTATTACATGTACTTGAGAATTAAGGAGTTTTTTTTTTTTTTTCAGCTACATGTACACTAGACGTATATGTACATGTATGTCTAGTTGTCTACATGATTACATGTTACATGTACATATACATGAAATCATGTAAAGATCATTCACATTCACCATGACCTGTTCCTAGTGACAAACCCCTTTTACCTGCACCAATCTTCATATTATTATCCTTCCTATTTTTTTTAGTTACAGTATAATCATGTATTAACCTTATGACATTAAACTATACACTATATTACATATAAAGTCATTACAATCTAATTTTGAAGTCATGTGAATGTGAGTTGACTTTAATTCATATGTTAATCCTTTCATAGTTGATACGAGCTAGAGAAGCTAGAAAATATCATTACATGTTAAGTACTGAATCAGTAAGTTAATAAAACATTAATAATAATGCATTACTGAGTGGTTCAATACTGATGATTGGGCATCCACCACATGCAAAGTTAAATTCCATGTGTACATGTATGTGTTTTTGAGTGTACATGTACTTAGTTATGAATGCTCAAACACTTGCCTTGCCTGGCTAAAAATTAATAAGCATTTTGGTATCTCTTGTACATATTGTTTACATGTACATACATATACATTGTACATGTGGAATATCTTCTGTCATAGAACTCACAAACACTTACATGTGTGTTTGTGACTTTGTATATTGGTACATCTGTACTTGAAAGTAGTATTGCGAGTACTCACAAGCGATGCACATACTCACAAGTGACTCTCACATTAAAACTGATCAGTACTGTGCTTGTATACATGTACATACATGTACATACATGTACATTGTACACTTGTACATGCAAACTTACATGTGTATATGTATGTACATGTACAATTGTACATGTACATGTACAATTGTACATGTACATGTACATACATGTACAGTGCTGAGTTTTAGTGTTCATCCTCTCTAAAACTTACTGCATGTACATGTAAATGGTGAGCATTTGAGCATTCCTTGTGATTTTGATACATCCCTTCTTTACAATGTACATGTATTCAGCTGTGTTGTTGAATTACAGTATACTCCTTGTAGCTATAAACTATACTTGTACATAAATATATATTATAATTACATGTATACAGTACCTGACATTATTATGTTTACATACTATCACTGTACTTCCATTGACTATGGTGTACTTTGTGAGTGAAGTACACAGTATTACATCTTACAATACATGCATAAATACACATTTACACGTACATTACAAGTAGATATCCACTTTTTCCTCAAAAATATTTGGTTTTCAATTGCAGCAGTTATTGATCTCTCTTTCTTTCTCCTATAGTCAGCAGGTGTATTTCACAGTCCACAATTTGGTTCTCTTCCCATTGAAGATCAGATGCGATCCATTACATTTCATCCGAAACAAAAGAATATTCAAAGAAGAGATGTCACATCAACACCAATATCAACAAATAGTAATTTTACAGGTACACACTACCAAGGGTGTGGAAATAGTGAACCAACTGCCAGACATTTTGACCTATTTTTTACCACTCTTGTCCCTGCTCCCCATATACTTTGTATACAGCTTGGTTTCAATTTACTGGACATTCACTAGATTTATCGGACAATGTCCTGCATGACTGGCTGTTTCCACACCACCGCACACTACATACACCAGGGCTGGGTGGTATTGACAATTTTGATACTGGTAACGATATAAAAAAAAATTATCGCAATATAACTAATTACCGAGTACCGACTAACCATGTGTTCAACAATTGGCCACACCCACGAGCATTTTGTAACGTAAGCATCAAACAGTGCCTGAAACACCACCAACAACTGATTCAGACTACTACAATATTATATCTATCTGTAGTTTTTGGCATACTGGAGTATAAGTAGTTTGTGTTAATTGCTCATGCAATCATAACATGTAATTATCACATTCTCTACTCATATACATGTAGGTATTTGTATTGACTTAGCAGCCAGTACAGGTGACTGTAGACTGAGACATACACTTCCTACTCTGAAACCGAAGGTATGATATTATTATACATGTAAGTACTACATACATGTACATTAGCGTCTGAAACTCAACAATTCGTTTAATATCCTTGCATCATCTTTATACTGCTATGCAAGGACATTAAACAAATTGTTGAGTTTCAGACATGAGGAAGCCATCATTTAGAATCTTGAAGGAGTACTTACATGTATATCTTGTTCTTGCTTACATTGTAGCTGGAGAGAAAGTTTCTTAAGGAATTTATGTGCATGTACATGTAAAGATAGCAAATAGTAAAAGTGTGCATTCTTTTGTGTGCCACGCCCATTACTTGAACAGGCAAGCAACAGCCTCAACTTTTTTAGAACACGCCCACAATATTATCCACACATTGAAATTGTACGAGTGCACATGATGGCGAGAAATTTACTGCCAAACGAACAAAGGCTTCAAAGGTTTGCACATTTGTCCCAGCCATACTACACATAGTCACGCATTTGATACAAGCAATATGTATATACAGTACCTGACTTTATTAAGTTTACATACTATGATGGGAGGTACATGTACACTTTAATACATGTGAGATGATGGTCAACTGTACTTCTAAGTAATACTATAGTACTACTTTGTACTATAATCATAGTAATGTGTGAATCCCTTTACATTTTTATGTGATAACGTAGTACTAAGGTGTAATACCGTGTAGTACATTCGAGGTACAGTGTACATGTACTTCACTCACAAAGTACACTGTAGTCAATGGAAGTACAATGATAGTATATAAAACTAATAATGTCAAGTACTGTATTATATACATGTACATGTACGTAGATCAAACCCAAGGGAAACCAATCATAGGGATGGTCCTAAGAATTACATGTTGCCTCAGGTGTCTTTCTTTCTTTCTTTCTTTCTTTCTTTCTACATCTCCGATAACATCATGTATGAACCTGACTCAAGTGACTTGTGAAGCACCTACCCATGTAGGGTATTTACATGTACATACATGTACACATATAACAGTTAGCATTTCCAAAGGCCATGCTTTGGTACAAATACCAAAGTGCTTCCTCCCATATCTGATATACCCAAATGACTTTCCTTGTAAATTGTATTATAAATTATTTTGATTAGGGTCCTTTCCGTCATCCAAAAGAAGTGCAGCACCAAAGAAGACGACCACTCAGATCTTCATTAAGAGTTGATACACCATTTGACAGTGTAGAAACTGCAAGGTAAGTTTTGTAAAGACAACTCTTATATGCAGTATCTGGTGCGTGAATGTAAGCATCTGATCAAATCATTTAGCAAGAATGTGTCCCTTTTCAAGAATTAGATCACATATACGTATATATGTACATGTACATGTCGGTATACATTATACATACATGTACAGTGTATGTATATCACAATACATGCACATGTACATGTATGATGTATATGAAGGTATACATTATACATATGTACATGTAATAGATAGAACATGACCGCGAGGGATGTATCAGATATACACGAAAATGGTATTCATAATCTCGAGGGCGTAGCCCGAGGGATTATGAATATCATTTGAGTGTATACCTGATACGCCACGAGGTGAGGTCATGTTCTATATGGCTTGTATTGATAGGAAGCCATAAGATGAAAGACGCCACTCACGCAGTTGCTATGCAATTATTTTGGTATCCTAGCAATATCCATTGCGTCATGACTGTTGCGGTTTATCTCCTAGTAACTACCATTACGTCACAATATTTTAGCGTGTGAGACTGTTCGAATTTGGATATCGAACTAGTGAAAGAGAAGGGAGATCCGGAAATTCAAGACATTCGAAAAAAGTGTCTAAAGCTTTCTTTAACCAAAAAGAATCATTTTGCGTACATACAAAAGGAAGAAACAGATGGATGGTTTTCAACTTTCATAGTTGAGGTTCGCCGCGTCGATGGTTACCAATATCCTCCAAGAAACATTCACAAATTGCTTTCAGGTATTCTTCATTCTTCGATATATGAGATATTACAGCTGTGATACTCCCAATGTATTGTACAGAAGAGACTCCCGGTTCAAGGTGTTTGCGAGGTCATGTTTCGTGAGCTTTGTAAAGCTATTGGAACTAGTGTCTGACACGTAGGTGTTATTAAGATGGAAGAGGAAGATCAACTATTATTAAAAACTATTGTTTTGTTTTGTTTTGTTCTATTACTATGTTGTTAAAAAACATCCGGTGGAATATATATATATCACTGTCAGTTGCTTTAATCTTATAGTGTCATGTCCGGTGGAATATGTATATTTAACAGGAAGTTGGGGTCTACGTAATATACACTGATCGCGGTAGCTTTCATCTTATGGCTTCCTATAATACATATACACTGATCGCGGTAGCTTTCATCTTATGGCTTCCTATAATACAAGTACATATACATACCAGTATACATTATAAATATGTACATGTACATGACTGTATACATTAATATTGTATACATGTACATGTACATGTATATGTACATGTATATGAAGGTATACATTATACATATGTACATGTACATATACATACCAGTATTCATTATACATATGTACATGTACATTGTACATGACTGTATACATTAATATTGTACACATGTACATGTATATGTATAATTTTATGAAGGTATACATTATACATATGTACATGTACATGACTGTATACATTAATATTGTACACATGTACATGTACATGTATATGTATATGAAGGTATACATTATACATATGTACATGTACATGACTGTATGCATTGTACACATGTACATGTAGTCATGTACATTGTTAGAAATAAAATCCATTAATAATAACAAGTTTGGCTTGTGCATGTCATGTTTGCATTGCTTTGTAGTATACTGTACCTATCATTACCCTCGCCGCGTAGCGTAGGCGGAAGGGTACGGTAATCGTTTTGTCTGTGTGTCTGTGTGTCTGTGTGTGTGTGTGTTAGCAATTTTTCTGGAAAAATAAAAACATTGACATTTCAAAAGAGGTACTGGTAGACTTCAAATTATACAAGGAAAAAAAATAACGTAGGAATTCTTCTTAAACCTTTCGGTTATAAAGTTATCACAATGTTTATAACTCACGATTACTGTTTTCAGACTTGAGAAGACTCGTGGAGGCATCTGGACACATCAAAACATAACTACTCCTGTATCATGACTATCGCTAGCAAAGCACTACATAAAAGCAAACAAAATTTGGGTAGTGGTTGCTACAACATCGAGTACTGGCTCCAAGCATTCTCCATTACTTTCAAACTCCGCCTATTTCAATTTCAAGTCATGTGCTGTGCACGTTACTCGAACGTCAGCAGTTTTGAGGACCTGTCTATGCTGTCTTTGTGGAATATTTCACAAGACGAATTGAGGATCTTTCTTTCTTCTTTCAGATAATACAGAGACTAAAATGTAAGACTTATAGTATAGACAAGGAAGAGACTAGTATAATCATACTAAGTAATAAGTAGTGACATGTTAGTTTATATAATTTATATATATATATATATATTATATATATATATCTATATCTATTATAATATTATTATAAAAACTAACATGCCAGTACGGTTTTATAACTTAATATGTTTTATACACAAACTAAACAATCTGAAGTAAACATTCTCATTATTATATGACCATACAAACGAGCAATGATAATTATAATCTTTTGGCATATTATATTTCGAAATTATAGTTTGTATTACCTTGCCACGTAGGCGAGGGTCCCGTCCCGACGGTATTCATTAAACATGCATTTTGTGTACAATGTACACATGAATATTTTGTTAACAAAACAATTAAGGTGTGATGTACATGTACATGTACATGTACTACATGATATAATTACTTGTATAGTGTATAAAATATTTTAGGATTGAGCTCAAAGCTAAGGAAGAGAGCAGAACTATTGTTGAAGAGAAGTAAGTCATTTCTCACACTTGTTTTTTATAACTTATAACAGATAAAATTTCACAGCCATTTGTGGACAACACTTGTAATATAAACAGATGATTCACTGCTGTGTACAAAATAGCTAAATATTAATGTAATTTTCATGACCCACAGGCCCATACCTATGATTGCTGTCCACAGGGTTGAATCTACAATGTGTGTACATGTATAGTTGTAGCATTGTATACTGTACATGTACATAATTTAGTGGGCTGGTCAATTAATTCTTCTTACTGAAACATTTTCTTTTCAGATTCCTTCCTTTCTCTAAAGTTCATCCACATTATACTCCAATGTTGGGATCTCAAACGCCATATTCAAGGTTTGAATTCATTTTGTATAATTAATAAATATTTGGATCTTCTATTCACAAGCTGGTTCGGGGGAACAACATACAACCCTGTACTTACAACATACAACCCTGTACTTACATGTAGTGAGTCTTATGTCACATGGGAGTTACATGTACATGTACAATGTACATGTACATGTAATTATTGTATGTCATTAATCTCTCTACGTCTCTCCTGCCTCCTTAATTAAGGGCTATGTAAATAGAGTATAATTATTATTGGAAATGATATCCATTCATACAGGCCTTCATATGGTACAGATCACTTCAGACATGATTTAGTGAAAAGAAAGAAAATTGAACAGGTAGAATTATACATGTAATTACTTACACCTGTGCATATATGTGCACCATAAGTTAATACTATCTGAATGGTAATGTATTAACAGTTCTGTACAGTACATGTACATTGTCTTACATGTACATGTACTGATCAGTTTCATTTTAATATACTATTTGCCAAAGCATGAGGCATTCAAGCAGCAGTTTTTGCCATCCTTATATATACAATGCCAAGTAAATGAAGTCCACTAACAGACTCTCCCTTTCCTGGAAACAGCATGATCGTAGCTGAACTTGAACCACTGACCATTCGATCAGGAGGCTGAAGCTGTAGCCACTACGCCACACTGCCTCCCAAAAAAAGTGGCCATCAAACATGCTGTTTCCTGGAAAGGGAGTGTCTGTTTTTCTGTGGACTTCATTAGTTAACTGAAAGTCATAATGCCTTACTAAAAAGGTTTATTAACTTAAACAACACTACTGCATTCTTCCACAATTTTTTGTTTCCTGCCAAGTATGTTTTCTGTTCTGCATCATGCCATTAATTGACTGAGCCACAGGAATAATGCAACTTCCTTAACTACATATGTAATGCATATGTAACACAAACAGTATAATTGAAGGCTGCGAAGTAAAGTGGTCTAACCCACAGAAGAGCAATACACTGATCGGGGTTAACATGAAAACACTCTCAAAATGTGTTTCAGGGACAGATAAAAATTAAGAAATCAAAAAATATTTCAATTTTGGTAGTGGAATGTGCCTAATTTTTCTATGCACTATGGATAATTTCCAGTATTTGATTTTGGGTTAGCCCACTTTACCTCTGAGCCCTTCAATTAGATTCAACTCCATGGTAATCATACCAATGGGCCTGTATGCCATGAAGAAATTATTACATGTAATTCTATCACCTTCCACCTGTCTTTTTTCTTCTACAGGAATTTCAAACTGTTGTCTCATCCATACCTATATTTGACAAACTAAATTCTACCTATTGAATTAATCCAACAGTTTCAATATAATTTTACATGTACATGTACATGTAATGATATGCTAACTACATACATGTACGTATGACAAGAGAATGTACATTATAAAAGATGCATCATTGAGCTCTTCATTTTTGGCAAAAAAATATAATTATGCTAATTAATTCATTCCTATGTAACGTATGTTATAATTATCATTATATCTGTAATGTAAGATTACAAATGAAATGTATGTCTTGTTATTTCTCGTGTGCCAAGATATAAATAATTATAATGATTATATTATAATTTGTCAGCATTTCCTGTGGAAATTTCTTAGTTAAAGTGCTCAATGAAAGAACAGCTTGAGATCACGCATCATCTGGTATTGGACTATGGATAACGCCAGCAAGTGTGGATCTGACATTTTCATCAAAACACAAAACCCAATGCTATCCTTACCACAAATAATCCTACCTAACTTGTTTATTCTAGGAAAAGGAAATAAAAATGTGCAAGGCTTGGTTTCTTTGATTCCCTATCTGCCTCCTGTGATCATTTGGAATCCTTTACAGCAATATCCTACTTACTTTCCAAGAGGAATGAAGTTTCCCATTTGTGAAGAAAGATTGTTCATCGGGAGTTGGAATACAAGAAAGACATATCAACACAACCAAGAATATTACATGATATTGACTGTGTGCATGGTGCTTCTTGTAGGGCTGTACTACTCGTGTTCAAATAAGCACAACATTATCTCTTATGATCCTCATTTACTATGTCTAATATTAGATAAAACTGAGATTTCTTTTTCCCTGAGAAGAAGAACTGTAAAAATAGTGATGTAAGTGTAAACCTAGGTGGCAAGGGATAGCTAAGTGACCATTATATACCTAAGTTTGTGTCTTCAATTGTGAACGGCAGTTTTCAACTGTAGTTATCATTTTTGAGAAATCATACCCTTGCTCAATTTGAGCGACTAAAAAAACTCAGAAACTTCTTTGTAAAACCAGTTTGATAGCTCAAGCAAAAGAGGAATATTTCAGTGATAAGATGAGATCACTAAGTTGCAACGGCTGGATATCAATTGACCATGTAGTACCACTGAATACCATGTAATACCTTTGAATACCATGTAGTACGATGTATTATCATGAAGTACCACGTAATACCATTGAATACCATGTATTACCATGTATTACTATGTAGTACTATGTATTACCATGTAGTAAAATTGAATATCATTAAATACAATGCATTACCATGCTGTACCATGTATTACCATGTAGTACCGTGTTAGCATGTAGTACCATTGTCATAAACTTAAATGAAGCATAAGCCGCACTTTCCAGACTATTTAACTAGTACTTGAACCCCACCTAGCTACTTCTGCCTGAGCTATCATAATTATAAAAAGTTATGAATTATATCAGTCAAACTTACATTCTTTGTGACATTACATCACCCTGCCATTATTAGGAGGGTATCGGTATATAACTGGGATTCTAGGCTGGAGACTAGCCCCTATGCACCCCCAACACAATTCATGACACACGTTTGGAGAAGGTCCTGGTTCCAACTGTAAAAAAATCATGTTCTATATATGCAGACAAGAGTTTCTGTCTTACCCATAGGCTATAGCTAAACCTTAGCTACACTTTCATAATGCCATGATTTTCTAACCACACTCACGCTGATAAAAGATTGTCTCAGCATCACATCAAAGCCATTGTTGCATCTGAATGCAGGTTATTTGCAGGGATGGATAGCCTCTCCGTAACTGCTTTTCAGAGGCATTATGTAAAGTATTGGTTAGTAAATCGTATAACACTGAGTGGTGAGCGCACATGAATCAGCTCTTTCTGGTTGTGTGCATGCAGTATGCCAGTTCTGCTCCTTTTCAATATAAAGTAAGGTAAGGTGTGACAATTCAGGTAATTCTGAAAATTCTGGCACTATTATACGGTCTTATAAAAGCATTGATACTTCGTTAGTTTATGTTTTATGACATGTAGATCTATATAGCCACACCTGACTAGCTTGTATATAAGTACGTCGACGACGTATATACGTCTACGGAAATACGTTACTCATTATATCACCACATAACTAAAACACATGTACTGCCCATAGCTAAGTGCTATAGTTATTTGACATTATTGTGTTTGTCCAACTTCATAGAGTTTGTAGAACGTCTGATATCAGAGAGTGGAGAAACTATACTATATGAGGGAGGGAGTTCACGATGGGTAGAAGTCATAATACTCTTCCAATTTGGAAATTGGTAAGCACATTTGACATGCACTTGTTATTTATTTATGACACGTAATAACATTTATACAGTATCGCTATGCTAACTGTCTGGACGTAGCTATATTATTACTAGCTGCATGTTGTGCTACTTTAGCAGGAGGATGTTTACCCTCGATATTATTTGTACAAGGATCTGTTCTTACTGCATTTACTAATTATGCTATCACTTTAAAACTGGACAATAAGAATATGAGTGGTGCTGATTATTTCTGCAATGGATCAATTCAGACTGATTTACAGGAGTACCTGAACTCAAATGATCCTGCTGATATGTTACGAAGTGAAATACTAACTTACTCTTACTATGTGTTTGGTATATCTGTATTGTATTTTCTATTCGCATCCATGTCTCGCTTTTTGTGGTGCATTAGTGCAGCTCGTCAGGGAAGAAGAATAAGATTGGCATATCTTAATTCAGTGTTAACTAGACATATTGGATGGTTTGATATCAATTCTTCTACCGAACTACATACTCATTTATCAAAGTAAGTTATAATGATAGCACCTAAGTATATTATTGGTGAATAAGACATAATTATACATTCACACTTCTTGAGTTAATATTGCAAAGACAACAAAATTATATCATATATAATTATAATACTCTCTAGTTTTAATCAATAATTTAAAATTTGCTACTAACTCTCTCAAACTTCTCAGAATGTGACAGTATATATATATACAATTGTCTTTGTTCCATCTGTAGTAGGGCTGGGAATTGGCTGAGATTCTGAAATCGATTGTCACTAACTTCAAATCGATTGATAATTGATTAAAATCAGTGGAAGTAATTAGGACAATTAAGTAAATTAATGCAGGAATCTCCTCCTATTTGATGATCAAATTGGTTTCCTGACAGTTCCATACTGTACATTAGTTGCTGTCACATGCTTGAAAAGTATCTCTTTTGGAATAATTAATATCACAGACTTACAATCGATAATCAGAAGAATTTCAATATGGACTGATTAATGATTAATCATCTCAGCCATAATCTATAGCAGGAATGTTGCTATAGAACATAATATTACCCTATGTGTGTCCCCATACCCCTCTTTCTCTTATGTGAAGGGGTGGGTACCAGACTGTGGTGTAGCACTGTAATTGTTACTGTGTGGTTTAAAACACTCCCACTGTTGTTGATAAGATCAAAGGAACTGCCATACAGTTATGACTGTGTAAAGCCCTATTGCTAATTAGAAAATGAAGAGAATGAAGAATAAATGATATGATTGGTAAACACTTTCCATTATCCACACCCATGACTTTTGCATTCCATAATTTCTCTTCTTTTGTGATAATAGATGCATGTTTTACGTATGTTCCTATGGCTTCAGTGACCTGTAAACATTATTGCACGCTAGGTGGACATCGATAAATCTAGAATCATTATGGTCAATTATTTTTCGAGCATCAGGCTTTTGTAACAGCATATATCGTTGCAATTCAGCTAGTATTTGATGTATCATTCAAGCAGGGTAAAAGTTTCCATCTTGACGCAGTACCCCAGCAACAAACCTTGATATCCAGAAATGTCTTCTGGAGGGAGCTAGCTTCGGCTTTTTTACACTTTCATCTGGAGGATTATTCTCCCTATTTTCACATGATTTTTAAGTCTTTCGTTGTAATGATAAACTTCTCCTGCGCTTTGATGCCATCACACATGTACGAAAGTACTTCTGACCTGGTCTCTTCACTGGATCAGCTAGTCAACGAGACTCTTATTTACAGCTCTCAGTGGTGTCAAAAGCGTAATGATGTCAGTTGTTGCTATAGCACTGCTAAGCAATATGCCTGTTTCTTTTATTTATATAGCTTCCATTATACAAACCAGTTAGAACGTACCTACCGCGTGATGTAATGCATATATTACACTCAAACAATATTCATAATTATGAATATCGTTTTCGTGTATATCCAATACATCCCTGGTAGGTATGTTCTAAGTAATAGTTATAAATAATTTTACTAAACAAACTCTTGCTCAGCAGTGTCCACAGCTCTTCAGTATCACCCTCTGTCTCTCAAATCTTACTTCTCTTTGTGTATAAATATATACAATGCAAACTTTTCACCCATCTGATAAGTATGGGGCTAACTCAGGCTCATCTCAATGCTCATAGCCACAGGGGGGGGGGGGGGGGGGGGGGTTGAGGAGGTTTGGTTGAAATGCAAAAGAATGATCTTGAGCTTTGAGTAAAACTTGAAAGTGAAATAGGAGGGATTTTCGCATACATAGTCACACAACTATTATTACATTTGTAAGTGTAATCATTTCATTTTATGTTATTCTCTCTTCTCTAGTGGTGTACAAATCATTGAAACTGGAATTGGTTATAGTATGTCTGTTGTTGTTGTGGAATTTGCTACTTTTTTAGCATCTTTTGTGATTTCAGTTGTTGTCAACTGGGAACTAACTTTAGTGACTTGTACAATTTTGCCTGTGATATTTATATCCATCTACACTGCTCAAAAGGTTAACTGCATTGATATTTATACCGCTGTTTGTCACATCAACAAAATCATTATATTATACATAATATAGATCACTGTGAAAATTGTTTCAAAACAACAAAATGCACTTGCAATGGCTGGATCAATAGCTGAAGAGGTATTATCATCTATTAAAACGGTGAAAGTGTTCAGTGGTCATAATAAAGAAACTGAAAGGTTTGTGTTATTATGGAAATAAACTATATACCTTGCAAAGCTGTATTAGGTATTATTAGAAGCATGTCATGACTCACTTCTACTAATATAATGTGATCTAAAATACAAAATGAAGCATCTTTTGTTTTACTGTTTTCCTATCTAGCTACAATAATTATTGTTATAATGATAATTTTATATTCTGTGACATTCTTAAACACTATTTAAAATATAAAGCACTTGATCTTCCCCTAAAGTGCATGCTGTTAAAAATAAGTATGTATAGGCCAAACCTTGTTTGCTGCTGACCTGATATGATATGCGTAAAAGCTTAATAGACAACACTTACCAAATTCTGTGGCATTTATGTAGCATTGTAAACTACGAGTCAATTGCTAACAGAACAGATTTTTTTACCCGCTTCCAGTATAGTATAAACAAGTGTATATAGAGAAAAAACATCCCTATATTTGCTTTGTGATGACTATGTATTAAGCATTGCTGATGGCACTAGTGTCTCTACCTTTCTGTGTACTCCTAGGGCCTGAAGACGTAAGTGTAAGCCTAATTGCAGTCTAAATACACAGATGTCTGATGAACTGACTGAGGTACTCCTTCAAGGTTCTAAATGATGACTTCCTCGTGTCTGAAACTCAACAACTTATCATACTTACTTGTTAAAGATTCTTGCATAATATCTATACTGTTTCTCTGCTATATACAACAGTTATTAGCAGTTTTACATCCTTTCTGAATCTTCCTGGCTGGTCTGTAGCTCAAACGCGCGTTCTTTTACGCGCCACGCCCATTAATTGACCGAGCCCCCGGGAATGACGCAACTTCCTTAACTACGTATACAACGCATAGTCGCGCAAGTGACACAAGAATATATATATATATATATATATATATATATAATTATATATACATTAAACCCCGTGGAAAGCAATTATAGGGATGGCCCTACGGGCCATAATAACTATCTTACCACTTTGGAGGAGAATATGTATACTATTGCTAATGCTGCATGGGACGAATGTTCAATATTAAATTTGAAGTTTCGAAGGTTCGCGCATGTTTTTATCAATGTTGCTCTTACCTTCAATTACTATAGAAAACATTTTAAACTGGATTATTGGGTATTATTCTTATAGCTATTGTTGTTTCTACTTGGATTTAGCATCACTAGACTGATATATGGCACACAGTTTCTACTTTTCTGGAACACGCTCACATTATTAACCATGTGTTTAGATTGTACAAGTTAGACCTGGGCGATAATAGTAATATCACTATCATGATTGATAGTGAAAACAAGATATATAGAGAAAAAAGTATCCCTATGATCGCTTTGTGGTGTCCAGCATTCAGTAATCATGGCTGACTTTATCATGCCTGAAACACAACAGTATATTATAGTTATTATTTTGATTATCTACTCTCCTTACTTTTCAAAGGACCTTGTAGAACTTTAGGAATATATTTCAGCTAGTTATTAGTTCCAGTTTCTATGCGTTCTTTTATGCACCACACCCATTAATTGACCGAGCCCCCCGGGAATGACGCAACTTCTTTAACTACGTATACAACGCATACTCACGCAAGTGGACACAAGAAAAAAAATATATATATATATATATATATAGATTCAACCCCGTGGAAAGTAATCATAGGGATGGCCCTACGGGCCATAACAATGCTTACTAGAGTGATAGTATCATGTTCTATTAAGATTACAATCATTATAATTGTATAATTATGTAAAATAAATGCAGAATGTTATAATATTGCTTTACAGAGGCTAATGAGATTAATAATGTAGAGATAAAATGTAATATGTAAGTGATACAATCAACTGTTACTAAACTAGTCGAGGAGTAAACATGCTCTTTTTCTGTTGACAATGTGACAAGATGAAATCTCATGTTTAAGGTATTTCCAGAGTATTTAGAATTTTGGGACGAAGTTTACAATGAACAAGCTTCCTGCTTTTTCTGTGTTCAATAATTTTATCACTACTTGTTGGGAATCCAAAGTGAGACCATACTTTACTAATAGCGCCTTCAAGTGGCAACAATTCTACCGAAGACGGTCCTTCTCCACTTGCCATGATTTTCACATGTGATTGAGCATGTGTGAATGTTTTGCACATGCGTATAAGTACCACGTGGGTATAGTGACTGCACAAGAGCGACTATCAATATCACAATAGCAAATTTGTATCATGATAATCAGTCAATCGCGATTATCGCCCAGCTCTAGTACAAGTACATAGTGTTGTTTTAGTACTGGGTACGAAACATAGACCTAGTTTTACTACTGTGTAGTCATTTTAGTATAGTGTTAGTACTATACCTCTTTATAATTATAGTATAGTGTTAGTACTATACCTCTTTATAATTATAGTATAGTGTTAGTACTATACCTCTTTATAATTATAGTATAGTGTTAGTACTATACCTCTTTATAATTATAGTATAGTGTTAGTACTATATCTCTTTATAATTATAGTATAGTGTTAGTACTATACCTCTTTATAATTATAGTATAGTGTTAGTACTATACCTCTTTATAATTATAGTATAGTGTTAGTACTATATCTCTTTATAATTATAGTATTGTGTTAGTACTATACCTCTTTATAATTATAGTATAGTGTTAGTACTATACCTCTTTATAATTATAGTATAGTGTTAGTACTATACCTCTTTATAATTATAGTATAGTGTTAGTACTATACCTCTTTATAATTATAGTATAGTGTTAGTACTATACCTCTTTATAATTATAGTATAGTGTTAGTACTATATCTCTTTATAATTATAGTATAGTGTTAGTACTATACCTCTTTATAATTATAGTATAGTGTTAGTACTATACCTCTTTATAATTATAGTATAGTGTTAGTACTATATCTCTTTATAATTATAGTATTGTGTTAGTACTATACCTCTTTATAATTATAGTATAGTGTTAGTACTATACCTCTTTATAATTATAGTATAGTGTTAGTACTATACCTCTTTATAATTATAGTATAGTGTTAGTACTATACCTCTTTATAATTATAGTATTGTGTTAGTACTATACCTCTTTATAATTATAGTATAGTGTTAGTACTATACCTCTTTATAATTTTAGTATAGTGTTAGTACTATACCTCTTTATAATTATAGTATTGTGTTAGTACTATACCTCTTTATAATTATAGTATAGTGTTAGTACTATACCTCTTTATAATTATAGTATTGTGTTAGTACTATACCTCTTTATAATTATAGTATTGTGTTAGTACTATACCTCTTTATAATTATAGTATTGTGTTAGTTCTATACCTCTTTATAATTATAGTATAGTGTTAGTACTATACCTCTTTATAATTATAGTATTGTGTTAGTACTATACCTCTTTATAATTATAGTATTGTGTTAGTACTATACCTCTTTATAATTATAGTATTGTGTTAGTTCTATACCTCTTTATAATTATAGTATAGTGTTAGTACTATACCTCTTTATAATTATAGTATTGTGTTAGTACTATACCTCTTTATAATTATAGTATTGTGTTAGTACTATACCTCTTTATAATTATAGTATTGTGTTAGTTCTATATAGGACCATGTGTCTATAATTTTAGTATATATAGTATTAGTTCTAGTACCATGTGTCATTATAATGTATTAGTTCTAGTATCATGTGCCTTTATGTTTTAGTATAGTGTCATTATAGTTTTAGTATAGTATACAGTTCTATATAGTATCATGCACCTGTGTATACTGTATAACGGGAAATTTTCGTGGTACAAAATATTCGCGAATGCAACAAAGAAGAGCATTACGCGAAAAAAAATTCGCAAGTAACTAGCCTTGCCTTTCTTCAACCGTAATATTTCGAATTTCGCGAACGACATTTTCGCAGATGGGTTTTCATTCGCGTAGTTTGCAAACATTTTTCACATCGAAAATTTCCCGTTATACGGTATCCTGCACTGTTCACAAAGGTGTTAAGTCAACTGTTGAATTTAACAGGTGCTAACTGTTAAGGGATTTAAGAATTTTAGTTTAACATTAAAAGTAGATTCAGTTAGCTCTAGTTCTCAGAACTAAAACTAAAACACAGTACTAAAATTGCATTTTAGTTTTAGGACCAAAATACTAGAACAAAACTAATGTACATACATTAAAGTTGACGTGCTTCAAATGCATAAACCTTTGAACCTTTTTCCCAGCCCTAGTTTATACACCCCAAATTGTCCAGTTCTTGAGAAATAGTGGTTACACACACTATTGTTTCAGCCTTTTACAGTAACCCTCCCTAAAGGTAGGCCCTGGGGTCAAATACTTGTTACTATTTTACTGGGATTTAGGATTTAGTATACATTATACGACACATTAAAGTTGGGATGATAGTGAAGCTTCCAATTGAGAAATTCTGCTTTGAATGCGTAGCAAGCTAACAAAGGTTCGAACCTTCAAACCATTTTCCCAGCCCTAGTTTATACCCTCAAATTGTCCAGAACACACAATTGTATTTGTGATAACTGTATGGACTATTATTAGTATTATAATTATGATGCAATATAGTGTTATAACAGTTATTGACCTATTGTGTATTAGTCTACAATGTTCTATAGCATGACTATGCATGTGTTATCCATGTGTTTATCAGTCTATATATAAGTTCTGTAAGTCAGTTGTATTTCAGTTTTTTTATTCGTTTCTATTCAGTTCATTATTAATGAGTATTTGAAGTTATACATAAGATACCTCGAGTTACTACAGTTTTCAGCAACCTTTCTGAGGGGGAAGGTCAAACAATTGTACAAATTAATAATTATGAAGTTTTAATGCAAATTTAATTTTTATAACTTCACTGATGTAGATACAACATTCATTTGAAACAAGCCAAGAAGGAGTCATATTTAGCAGTGATCGTAACAGCTGTGCTCATTGGTGTGCTGATGTGTTTGAGCCTTCAGTTTAATTCTATAGGATATTGGTAAGATACTTGTACTATCGTATCACTGCAAAAAAAAATAGTTAAAATAAACCCTAAACCCTATTTAGTAGTTAGTACAGGTGCAAGATTTTAACAATTAGTTGGTTGTTCAGAATACATGAAACAGTTGCAATTATAGTTGAATCATTACAATTTTAGGGTCACTAGGGTGCTGTCTACAGATACTTCATGTCTTAAATTTAGTATCCTTTATACTAAGGTACATGTAATTGTATCTGGCCATCAAAAGGGTTTGTAAATGCCCGAACATGCAATTAATTTATACCTTCCAATACTTGGGGCACATTATGTCATAGCAACATACATGCATGTAGCCATAACATCCTCTATGACTAAATTGAACTCATGCTATTCCTTGCCACTGTACTAACCAATAAAATGGTTAATTTATTTTTTGCAGTGTATAATAATTAAGCAGGGAAAAAAAAGCATGAAATTTTGTGAATCCACTTCTAACAGTGAATTTTCCCCCCACCAAGCTTATTAATTATTACGTCATTAACCATGCACGTGAGCTGTTTCTAAGCCACAGGCTAGCGGTCTGGCTTGACAAAAATGCCGCTCTCACTATAATCACAACAGTCAAATTGGACATTGACAGGTATGCTTATGTGTGTAGAAACATACCAACTGCTAGGAAGTACATTAAAGAGCTATGAGTAGGCCTATGTGAGAGTACTGGGAGAGGTTTAAGGTAGTGCTCGGGAAGCCTGAAAAGTGCTCGTTAAACATATTCCATTTTATTCATGATATTCATAATTTAGTTTTTCGTTCATATTTGTGGTCTACGGTAAGCTAAGTATGCGGAAATGTGTACTAACCAATTTATTTTTTGCAGTGTATAATAATTAAGCAGGGAAAAATAAGCATGAAATTTTGTGAATCCACTTCTAGCAGTGAATATTTCCCCCCACCAAGCTTATTAATTATTAGGTCATTAACTATGCACGTGAGCTCTTTCTAAGCAACAACAGCTGTGCTCATTGGTGTGCTGATGTGTTTGAACCTTCAGTTTAATTCTATAGGATATTGGTAAGATACTTGTAGTATTGTATCACAGTTAAAATAAACTGTAAACCCTAAACCCTATTTAGTAGTTAGTACAGGTGCAAGGACTTAACAATTAGTTGGTTGTTCAGAATCATGAAACAGATTCAATTAATTCAATTATAGTTGAATCATTACAATTTAAGGATCACTAGGGTGCTGTCTACGCATGCTTCATGTCAGAAATTTGTCCCTGTTTAATTATTTTCCCGTACGGTAAATGTAGATAGATTTCACTGACTGAGAACTACTCATTTTAGGATCAAATGTATAATAATTATTGTATTTTCATGACACACTTCTAAAAAAAAGTTGAAAGTTTCATCAATTGTGTTTCATCAAACTCTTAATTGGAGTCAGACCTGTCTGTATGCATCATAGTGTTACCTGCACTATTAGACTTACATTAATATACAATTATAACTATGCTTATATCACATATATAATTATTGTTAGTATTATGATGTATATAAATTATGTAGATTGCACCTATACTAGAATAGGGACCTGCCTATAGCCTATAGGCAGAATATCGGTATAGGCAACTGCATTGCCTGTACATTGCCTACACAGCTTACACAATATTTTTCAGACTTTTGCAGATTACATTATTGTCAAACTGCACAAGTGTAATGTGAATATACCTGTAACTACATGTATATACTTTGGGCAGGATCTATAGCACACGAACAATAGAATAATTACGCTGTGCCATGTGTGAACAGTTGTAAACTAGATAAATACGACTATATATTTCACACAGACAATATCAGATTGGATCTGCATATAGGCAATTTGAATTATGAAATATAGGCATATAGGCATATAGGCAAATTGCTGTATAGGTGCAACACTAAAATTATGTGATTATGATAGTACAGGTAAGTTGAGTCAACACCATGCTGTGTACTTAACTGACTAACAATCATTGATGGTAATGAATACAACATGAAGCTTGAACATTATCTTCCTGTTAATTTGGAACATTGTAAATGACTTTTGGGGCTTGGTGCTCTAATAATAAATTTACTGTACTTGGGGCTGCTATAGTGTGTACAAGTTATAACATAGTACTATTCCAGGTATGGAGCTATGCTACTTGTTGAATGCTCTATTACAACTGGTGAAATTGCTTTGGTTAGTTTTTATGAACAACTATTTATGTACTTGTGATTATGTATCTTGTTGCTCCACTATTGCATAAGTTCAAACAATACTGTTTTTGTGGAAGTTGTTCAGGTATGTATACTTATTTCAGTCAAATGAGTTCATTTTCTTAATTGCCATTTTTAATCTCTGTTCTTTTTTAATGATTAATTTATTGAGTTGCTTCTTCTAATTTAGTGCATTTTGCATATCCATGTTTCTTAACAAGGTTACGTTATATAGTATAATTATTACCTTAGGCTTATTATAGTGAGGTTCATGACTATGTAATTTCAATTGCTGTATGTAGCTTTTATAGATGTTATAACAACATCTCCTATGTTTTTATGGATGTGCGATATTGTTGAACAAGATGTAGTTGTAGTGAAAAAAGTATCCCTATGATTGCTTTGTAGTGTCCAGCATTCAGTAATCATGGCTGGAAAATAATACTAATAATAGCTAGCAAATATATATACCAATTCAAAAAAGGCCTTACAAACACTGATACAGTTGTGTAGGAGAAAACAGCACCAGTTTAACAACTGTTTCTGGACATCTATATAGAAGGTCTTAGTGAGCCATACTCTCTGCATATTTCATAGTCTGTACTAAGTAAAACCATTTATGATTATGATTTGTTCAAATATTATTCATGCCAATTTGTATTTACAGATTGTGGCTGAAATTGGTATTGGTACCTTTACATTACTTGAGTTGCTACCATCTTTACAAGATGTGTTTGCTGCCATAGGATCTGCTAGTGTGATATATGACATTATTGATGTGGTAAGTGTATAGTTTTCAACTTTTGACATCCAATAATAATAATAATTTACTATGCGAATAATAATCAAGGTCAAGTGTTCTATAGAAGTACAGCTTTTGTTTTTTAGTGATGTAGGTACTGGTTTGTTTAATTATGTTGACACACCAAGACAGTGCCCATACTTCCTGTGATACCCATCCTGACATATGTTTGGGTTTGACATCCCTGCATCCATTGAAAATTTTTTCATTATTCTTTATAATATATTATATATATTTATATATATATATATATATATATATATATAAATCTTTGGTAGAGGAATTATTTGCAAACACTACGAAGAATGAAAATTGTTTATCAATGAATGAAGAAGTGTTATATATTATATACATGTATATAGTATGCTACCATGGCAACCGTTTGATGTGGTTAGGTCTTATATTTTGTATATAGACCTGTGAATCTTTAATCCACCAGCATACTATATATTGTATATAGTACACTTACAGTTCTTATATACCACAATATAAACCCTTGGTTTAGTGTCCTCGGATGTGATATAGCCCTCACAAGCTCGGGCTATATCACATCCTCAGACACTAAACCTCGGGTCTATATTTTGTATATAAGAACTGTAAGTGTACTATATAATATACATATATATATATATATATATAGGTATATCCCAATTTGGCAAAACATCAATTTATAAATCAGATATAGCACCCTGTAGTCAGATATAAAACCTGCTGTTGACACAGACTACATGAAAACAATGCTTACTTTCTCTAAAGTAAAGACAAAATGTAGGATAAGCAAAGACATTAACAAAGGTTTTGTCTTTCGAGAAACATATTAATCATAACACACCTACTCGTACTACATCAGATTTATAATCACTTTGCCCTCAGGGCCTAAGTCCCTCGTGCTCGGTGGTTATAAATTTGATATAACACTCGGGCATGTTATTACATATATATATATAAATTTATTATTTATTTATTAGGAATCAGAAATTAATTCTAGTTTAGATGTTGGTATCATTCCTGATGCAGTTGAAGGGAATATTTTGTTTTCTGATGTTGTGTTCAGTTATCCGTCTCGTCCTGATGTAGAAATATTACGTAGATTACATTTGAGTGTAAAACCAAGGCAGACTGTTGCGTTAGTTGGTCCAAGTGGATGTGGAAAGAGCACCATAGTAAAACTTATTCCAAGAATCTATGAGTACATTGGAGGAATTGTAAGTACATGTATAACAAGTGTATATAGAGAAAAACAAACATCCCTATCATTGCTTTACAAATTTATAAAAGTATCCCTATGACTGCGTTCTTTTACGCGCCACGCCCATTAATTGACCGAGCCCCCGGGAATGATGTAACTTCCTTAACTACGTATACAACGCATACTCGCGTAGGTGACACAAACATATATATATATAATATAAACATACATCGAACCCGTGGGAAAGCAATCATAGGGATGGCCCTACGGGCCATAAAAATAGAATGTTTGATGATACTTCTTGTTAGATTTCATTAGATGGAATTGATATCAGAGATTTGAATATTAGCTGGTTACGTAACCAGATTGGTATTGTATCTCAAGAACCTGTTCTATTCAATGTTAGTGTTGCTGAAAACATTAGTTATGGGAAAGAGGGTGCTACAATGCATGATATTATAATGGCTGCTAAAGTTGCTAATGCTCATGACTTCATCTCTAGTCTTCCTGATGGATACAACACAGTAGTTGGTGAAGGAGGTGCTCAAATGAGTGGAGGTCAGAAACAACGCATAGCTATTGCTCGTGTCCTTGTACGAGACCCCAAGATTCTTCTCCTTGATGAAGCTACATCTGCTCTAGATACAGAGAGTGAGAAATATGTTCAGAAAGCATTAGACAATGCAAAGGAAGGTAGAACCACAATTATTATTGCTCATAGACTGTCTACTATTCAGACAGCAGATATAATTATTGGTATTGATAAAGGACATGTAGTAGAGATGGGTAGCCATGATGAACTGATGAAGAGTGAAGGTCTGTATTATCAACTTGTCATGAACCAGAAAATGGAAGAGAAAAAGGAGAAAGACAAAGGTACTTCATATATTAATATCATGTATTGGCATTAGCTTGCCTTTTCTTTGGTTTTTCTATTCAGAGGAGATTTTGACTACCATCAAGAAACAAACATCCCTTTCATCAGCTCCACTTAGTAAACTACCATGGTATAAAGATACTGACAATAATGACTTTTTGGGTGACACAGAATTAAATCAGGTCTGTTTATATATGGGTGGGGGAGTAACTAAATAATTTTGAATGACATCATGAAATAAAGGATGTGCAATATATATATATATATATATATATATATGTGTGTGTGTGTGTATGTATTATATAGCATGGTTCAGAGGTCTATATGCAAAATATAAACCTGGTGGCGAGGGAGTTTTTTAAAGATATATCCCGAGGGCTGTAGGCCCTCGGGAAATCGATCAAAACTCCCGAGCTGCAAGGTTTATAATTCGCATATCGACAGATGAACCATGCTATATTTCACACAAACATTTATTTGCCTGTGAGCTAAAGAGTCCACTTTTGACATACCTACCTTCATGCTTTCATGAGCATGCACATGGCACAAAAAAATATAAACCTGTTTTGAGGGTTATATACAAAATATAAACTTTGTGCATTAATTAGAATATAGGAAAAACGCATGTAATTCGAGGCACAGAAATATAGTCATGATATATATATATATATATATACATATATATATATATATATATATATATATATATATGTATAGGTTATATCCCGGTACGAGTGCTATATCAGATATATAATCACCGAGCCCGAGGGTGTAGCCCGAGGGCAAGGTGATTATATATCTGATATTGCACGAGTAGTGGGATATAACCAATATATGTCACGAAAGACAAACCTTTGTTGATGTCTGATGCTTCTCCTACCTTTTTGTCGGCACTTTGGAGAAGGTAAGCGTTGTTTTTTTGTAGTCTGTTTCGATGGCAGGTGCTATATCTGACCGCAGTGCTGTATCTGCTGACCGCAGTGCTATATCATGTATATATCCCTGTGGTTTACTTTGATGTTTCGCCGTATCGTGACATATATATATATATGTCATGATACGGCGAAACATCAAAGTAAACCACAGGGATATATATGTGATATAGCACTGCGGTCAGATATAGCACCTGCCGTCGAAACAGACTACAAGAAAACAACGCTTACCTTCTCCAAAGTGCCAACAAAAAGGTAGGAGAAGCGTCAGACATCAACAAAGGTTTCGCCGTATCATGACATATATTGGTTATGTCACAGGCACTCGTGCTATATCAGATTTATAAAAACCTCGCCCTTGGGCTCGGTTTTATAAATCTGATATAGCACTCGTGCTGTGACATAACCTATATATATATATATATATATATATCATCTAGTAGTGTAGCTACTTATATAGGGTTATATGGTAATGGTTTGTTTAATTTTAGGTCCTGCGTTAACCTCCTATGTTAGTACCATCCCATGGTTAGGAGGTCTATATGCCAGACATACCATAGAAAGTTTGATGAGGTGTCTATAATATTCAAAATATACACCTAACCATATCAAATGGCCGCCATTTATATAATTCTAATAATTTTTATATACTTATATATAGTATGATGGTAACATCTTCCCTTTGAACTTCCATGTGCACACTATGCAGGAGATGTCACCATCATACAATATATTGTATATAGTATGCTAATAGGTCCTATATACTGAATATAGGACCCTTGTTTCGTGTCCTCGGATGAGATATAGCCCTCGCAGGCTCGGGCTATATCACATCCTATGACACAAACTCAGGTCCTATATTTTGTATATATATGACCTATCAGCATACTATATATATTACATATGTAATTATTTATTATTATATATGTATTTTATAGATAATTTTATAATCATTACGTAGTAATTGGATTATAATAACATTTATATTATTTCAATGAACAGGAATTTGCAGAGGAGTTACCACTTTTAAAAACAGAGGATTCTGTAACTCATCTTCATTCTGTTAGAAAATTGCAAACATTAGTTGTATTGAAGGAGGTGCTCATGTTGTGTTTTAATAAACTTCACTGGTTCTTTTTGCCTGTTGGAGTTGTTATGTTTATTGCCATTGGTGGAGCTATATCTATGACTTTCATTTTCTTCCTAGGAGTACTTGAGGTATTTTAGTCAGTTTTTTTCAATTGATTTAAACTTTTGTTGAATATTTATCATCTAGTACCTAAGTGAAACCGAGTCAGATAAATTAATCAGTAGTGCGAGGTTTTACACAATATTCCTGGTGGTAGTTGGTCTTTTTTTATTTACAGTTGCATTTGTTGGTGTGAGTATTGTATGCTACAATATAAACACATCAATTTTGATTCTAACATTGTACAGGTATTCTCTTTTGGAATTTGTGAACAGCAAATTAAAGAGAAAGTTCGGCAATATTCCTTCAGTGCATTGTTGCAAAAACACATGAGTTGGTTTGATCAGCCTGAAAATTCTGTTAGTATACTAACTCACAGGTTGGCAGTGGAAGCAGAAAACATTAGTCATGTGAGGAAACTATATAATACAGGTTCTCAGTTGTAATTGCGTTATTCCCTTTTAGATCTTTAGTATACATATGGGATTTTCAATCAGATTTGTTACAGCTGCAATAATTGCAGTGATATTTGCCTTTGCAGTAGCCTGGCCTGTTGCATTGGTTGTCACACCTGGATTGCCATTGATGTTTTTGGGCGGTTATCTACAGGTTGCCTTGACTAAGAGATATACAGATCAAAGGACTAAATTAATTGAAGACACTGCTAAAGTTGCTGTTGAATCTATTGAAAATGTATTTACAGTAGCTAATCTTGGTATAGAAAAGAGATTATTATGTAAATATAATCAACTTTTAAAACAACCATTCAGGTAAGAAAGATCTATTAATGATTAAAGTCACCTAAAATCATTACAGATACAGTTTAAAGAGTGCTGCTATCAATGGTGTTATTTATGGGTTTTCTGTATTTATAGTACCTTTCACACTCAGCTTTGGCTACACATTGGGAGCGTATGTGTACACATCTGATAAAAGCAATGTGTACTATGCGGATTACACTGAAATATATGTGTAAGTTCAGGCATATAACAATATGTTTATACCTCAAGGATGATTTTTTTCTACTGTTTTTAGTGCACTCACTGCAGTATTGTATACTTCTCTGGTAGGCAAGAACCAATTTAATGCTCTACCTGATTCACAAAATGCTGTATCATCAGCAAAACGTTTCGTGACAATTATGTCAAGAAAACAATCCGTGGATGCTTTTAATCAAGATGGAATTATTCCAGTAAGTATTTTATTATTTACTAGTGGTGTAAGCAGTGAGTATATTTTTTTATGGTATGAAGGACTATCCTTGTGATTGCTTTCCATGGGGTTGAATCTATGAATATATATTTATATGCTTGTGTCACATATGTGACTATGAGGAAGTTATGTCTTTCCATGGAGCTCAGTCAATTAATGTGCAGGGTGCGTAATAGAACATATGTTCTAGCTCTCCATACCAACAGAAAGCTGCTTGTAGCTTACATAGAAACTGTAACTAATAACTGTTCTACCTGGATTATATTCATAAAGTTCTACAAGATCGAAAAGCAAGTTGCTAGAAGTAGTACTCCATTTCAGAAAAAGAGCCAAACTCTATGGTGGCCAAAATATCTGCAGCAGAGATGCCAGTGTTGGAAATAGTAAGAATTGCAAAAGACATGCTCAGTATTCTAACGGTTTATAATGTCTACTCTCCTTACCTTTTTAAGGGGGACTCAAAAGTCCCAAGCTCTTTGTATGACTAATTCAAATGTAATGTTCTCCCTCTTTTGACAAACAAAACGACCCCACTGCATGTTGGCACCAGCTACAACCATGATATTGGGTTTTATAGCAAGAGAAATGTCTCAGCTACCCACCAGATTACATGGATGGTGAGGGCTGTGGCCCCCATCAATGTGCCCATGGACAACCCTGTTTAAATTCCCCTGTACCCCGTATTTAGGCCAAAGCATGACCGAAAAACCATAAACTTGTTTAGCCAATTTGGTGGCCTTATTACTCAAACCAATTACGAACATTTAGAGTGCTTCGTAACACTAGGAATGCACTCCAAAATGCATAGCCATGCTTACTAAATGAAGACAGCACAAAGCAATCAGAGGGATACTTTTTTCTCCATACACCTTGTTAGTGTTAGAATATCCTTTTTACTTTTGCATGTGCAGAAATGAGCCATTCTACAGTTATTTGAGTGAAACTCATGTACCATTCATTGGCTAGAAACATTAATGAATTTAATATTGTTATGAATAATTATATTCCTTGAAATGTTTTCCTGGGTATGTGGAATAAGTTACATACATTTCTGTCTAACCACATTTTACTAATAGGAAGAAGTTAAAGGAAGTCTAAAGATGGAAGATATTAAATTCATTTATCCTGCTCGTCCTGGAGTTACCGTACTACAGTCATTTGATACATCAGTTTCACCTGGTAAAACTCTGGCTCTTGTTGGACCCAGTGGCTCAGGCAAAAGTACAGTCATCTCTCTCATTGAACGATTCTATGATCCAACAGCTGGTTGTGTACTTTTTGATGGAACTGATATTCGTGACTTAAACATCTCTTGGTATCGTCATCAGATTGGTTTAGTTTCCCAGGAACCCATATTGTTTAACATATCTATCGCTGATAACATTCGTTATGGAGCAAATTTCAGAGAAGTCAGTGATCAGGAAGTCATTCAATCTGCTAAATCTGCGAATATACATGATTTCATTCAATCTCTACCTCAGGTTAGATGTGATTGTAACATTATTATCATGTATTATATAATTACATCTCCTCAGGGTTATAACACTAAGGTTGGTATGAAAGGAACCCAGCTAAGTGGAGGTCAGAAACAACGAGTGGCCATTGCTCGAGCTTTAGTACGAGACCCCAAGATTCTTCTTCTTGATGAAGCTACATCTGCTCTAGACACAGAGAGTGAGAAAGTTGTTCAAGAGGCTTTAGAGAAAGCTAGGGAAGGTCGTACCACCATTATCATTGCTCATCGATTGTCTACCATCTATAATTCAGACAGTATTGCTGTACTACACAATGGTCAAGTGATTGAACAGGGAACACATTCTGAGTTGATTGATCAACATGGTGCCTATTACTTCATGCATAATGTACAATAAAACTGTATAAATTAGGTAAATTTTGAACCAGTTGAGTACAGAATGGTCTACTCATACTATTAATAAGTAAAAACAAAATTTGAAGTTAATAATAATTATATGTACAATGTATAATTTTAGAATTAATTGTACTGTGCAGGTGATGATGTCACCCTCAGGTTTGGTTTGGTGCTTAACATCCATGTAGCAGCACTTGGAAGAATGCTACAACTATTGCATACACAAATATATTATTTTGTATAATATCATAACTATGCAGTGGATAAAATAGTATGTTAATACAACCCAAAAAAGCTACCATTAAATCTTTAGAGGGGCCAATATCTGACTATCTATACATACATGTGTCACTTATTGACTGACATGTACAATTATGCATATTCACCTAGTTTGAAGGCTAGTACTAAAAAATGTTACTTTAGTACTTGGCTCTTCTTTTCCACTTGCTTGCAGTGGGATGGGTCTGGCTACATGGGATGTACATACTGACAGAGCAGTTGATAAAATATGCATATGATTGCACTATTATACATAACTTTGTTCAAATTTGGTTCAGTGACCATGCATGCACATGTTATGCCGGAAACTAATGCCTACGATATGATAACCTGCTGTGGATAGTTATTTCCTTCACAATACAGAACAGAGAGATGTTGTGGTCATATTTTTGATGGGGAATCATGTGTCTTGCAACAGAATATTTTTTTAATGGAGGGTCCAAAACCAATGGTAAATGTATGGATATACAACAACAGAATAGTTTTTCAACATGAATGAGAAATAAATGAGTCTATAATTCTTTATGAAACATTCCCAAGACCAGAGTCTGGCCATTGTCTTGAAAAATACCAGTTTTCTGCAAGATTAAGCATTTGAATAAAACAGAAATGAAGTATATAACTCCATTTTCCATCCTTTATTTAATGATGTTCACAGTTTGCACACAACTAAATACAAATACCTGTGGCACATTCCTTACAGGGAACAAAAAGTGTGAGAAGAAATTTCACCAGACTTCTGTGAGTCTGGGAACGAGACTATATTAATGTATCCCTTCTATCCACACAGAAGCATGATCAATTAAAATCCTACATTCAAGGACCAAAGTTAGTTCTGCTTTTGTGAACTCAGAAACTCAGTTAATAGCTGATCATACCAGGCAAAACTATACAAAGCCATATTGCACAATATGTGTTTTCATCCTGTTGTATGATTGTGTACATGAGAGTTGAATTTGTACATTTACCCTACATTGAAATGAAACTACTCAGTATTACAGTCCCAAGACTCTCTCCTTTACAGTATAGGAGGAGGGGCTGCACCCTGCCATAACTACTACTATAAGGTCAGAGTTCATGGAGGGTTATTGGGGATTCTTGGCTGGAGACCAGGCCCTCTGCTCCACCAACACAAATTATGACTCAAGTGCGGAGAAAGGCCCTGGTTCCAACCCTAATAAAAATCATGTTCTATATATGCAGACAAGAGTTTCTGTCTTACCTATAGCTAAACCTTAGCTACACTTTCATAATGCCATAACCACCCCCACCTTATTAAAAGATTGTGAAAGAGTGGCTCAGCATCACATCAAAGCCTTTGTTGCAGCTGAATGCAGGTTCTTTGCAACCTACTAGAGTAATCTTACCGTAACTTCAACCTTGCTTACCAAATTATTGCAAGATTCACTCGTCAGTCAGTGCAAATGAATGTATTTTTCATGTATTCTCCTAATATAGGAATGAATGAACTTTCCTTGCAGTGTTTTGTCGTTTAACTTTCGAAGGACAGTTGTCTTGGTGTAGACACCTGAGCTTTTTTGGATGGATAACCTTTCTGCAACCGCTTCTTTCTCTTTTCAGAGGCATTATGTTAAGTATTGGTTAGTAAATCGTATACAATACTGAGTAGTGAGCACAAATGAAATCGGCTCTTTCCGGTGTTGTGTGCATGCAATATGCCAGTTCTGCCCCTTTTCAATACAAAGTAAGGTAAGTTGTGGCAATTCTGTCGGAAGGGTAATTCTGAAAATTCAAGATTTCCCTGGCACTATTATATGGTCTTATATAAACGCATTGATGATTAAACCTTAATTAACGCCAGAAGCAATTATTATAGTTGACCATACCTATCATGAATAATTATAGTTGAATAGCCAAAATTACCCGGGTATAACGTTCTTTGTGAAGGCATCTATGCTAAGTTTGTTTTAAGTTTTATCTTAGTAAGGTAGCTATAGCTACTCACATTCTGCTTAAAGTAATGACCATGTTGTAGGCATCTGTAAGTGGAATAAAACTTTGATTAAGTTTGCTAAATATTTTCTTTATGTCACACAGGAAGTTTCTTTCTTCTACTACGGTCATTATCTTGAACAAGCGCCATGTAAAAGCAGAACATTACAATTATCACACACTTATCATCTCGTATGTTAGGAGTACTGACAATGTTAGAGTTGTTACTCAAGCATGATAATTATTGTATTCTGTGGTTAGTAGGCCTAATTATTAGTGAGTCCAGTGTTGCCAGATCATGAACAAAGTTCATGTTTCATGAACTTTTGGAGTCTTGCATGAACTTCACATGAACTTCAATTTTTTATGAACTTTTCATGAACATTTCAGTAAAAACATAACAATGCATGAATGTTTTCGCTCACCATTAAAAACTAGTAATTTTTAATAAGCAATTAGTGATTTGACAATTGACATTTTTATTAATCAAATAAAATTGCTAGATTTAGAAATAAAAATCGATTTCTTAGCAACTTTTTAACATTTCAGACAAAAATCTCAAAATTTTGCTATGTTTTTGGAAAAAGTTGAAAACATGAACTTTGTTTGAAAAACATGAACTATCTTTTGGTCCAACCCATCTGGCAACACTGGTCAAGTCAGCAGAGATAAGTAGAGTATAAAGTGGAGGAGTTTAAAATGGCAAAGAAATCTTCAACTCCCTCTGATGCACTCAAGAGACTGGAAGTGCAACTTACTTGTGCAATTTGTCATGATGACTATACTGACCCGAAAACACTTCATTGTCTTCATTCGTTTTGTCATCAATATCTAGAGGGTCTACCACTTGATTTTCAGGGAAAGAAACTATTCTTATCATGTCCTACTTGTCGTACACCTACAGAACTACCAGAATCAGGTGTAGCTGGGTTTCCCATAGCTTTCTTCATCAATAATCTCACTGAGGTGCACAGTCTATTGAAGAAGATATCTGATGATCAACATGTTTCATGCGATAACTGTAAGAAGTGTGATGCAGCTGGTTACTGTAAGCAGTGTTCCAAATTCTCCTGTGCTGAATGTCTTGGGGTTCATAACAAGTGCGTACCTTTTGTTGATCACACAGTTATAAGTCTCGATGAAGTCGCTCATACTGCCTTTCAACTACCTTCCGTTAAACCAAATGTAACTATAAACTGTTCCAATCATGACAAACCACTAGAGCTCTACTGTGAAACATGTCACAAACTCGTTTGCCACAACTGTACTGTTCGTATCCACAATGAGTGTGACCTGGTCAGTGACATATACCATAAACATCGACAGATAATAGAATCTAGTCTTGAACCAGTGGAAGAACAAATAGTTGTAGTAACAGAAGCTTTAACAACCCTGACACAAAGAGAGAAAGATATCACACGACAAGGAGAAACAGTCAAAGAGGAGATTCATGTTATAATCAAACAGATTATCGATCTTCTTCTTCAGTCAGAGAGGAAGCTTACTGAAGATGTGGATTTAGCTGTGAGACACAAGTTGTGTATGCTGAGTCAACAGAAACAAAAAGCCAACACAACATTAAGTCAACCGACAGATTGTTTAGAGTTTGTAGAACAAGGTCTTAAAGTAGGTAATCCTCAACAAGTTCTATTAGCACAACCACAAATGATTGATCGTACGAATAGTGTTATCAAGAGTTTTAAACCACAGTCATTTCAACCAGTAGAACAAGCTGATGTTAAGAGTAGGAAGATTCTAGGATGTGCACAAGAGTATCGGAGAAGTTAGATATTCTTCATCCTGTAAAGTACGAAATGTTGATCGTCATCTGGCTTTGATGGGAAAGGAATCTATCAGTACCATAGTCTTTGAATTTCCCGATGGTTCTCCTGTTCACCTTCCTCCTTCTCACATCAGGTGCTATTTGTCTTCTCCTGATCATAATCAACCTATAGAGTGTAGAGTGGAGGAGTCCACACAGTCAGGACAGTATAAGATTGTCTTTACTCCCATCACTCGTGCATGGTCTTCATCAACTACATGTAAGAGTACATGATATTAGCATCCCAGGTAGTCCACTCAGTATTTCTGTCTCCATTTCTCCTAAGACAAGAGGTAATCCTGTGAAGATTATCACTGGACGTAAAAAAAACCATGGGCAATTAATGTAACTGATGATGGACTAATGATAGTGAGTGAGTGGGATGGTGACTGTATCACTATATTAAATAGAGAGGGGAAGAAAATAAATTCATTTGGATCACAAGGGATTTGGAGGGGCCAGTGTTCTGGTATAGCTGAACTGTTTTTGTTGGAGACACAAATAATCATCTAATCCAAGAGTTAACAATGGATGGAAAATGTATAGCATGTAATGGAGAAGCACATCTAGGTCTGTGTCCCAGTGGTATAACTATCAGCAAAACCACAAGACAAGTATTTGTTGCTCTTGGAAGGAATCATGGAATACGTGTCCTTAATCCTGATTTCACATTCTCACATGCATTTGGTGGTAAAGGTTCAGGACAAGGAGCGTTTAATGAACCCTTTGATGTGACATTAGATAGTAAAGGATTTGTATATGTAGCAGACCACAATAATCATCATATTCAGAAGTTCACTCCTAAGGGTAGGTTTGTAGATATGTTTGGTACAAAGGGATCTAACCAGGTCAACTCAGTCATCCATCAGGTATTACAGTCGATGATAATGATCTACTGTATGCTACTGAGAGTAGTAACAATTGTGTTTCCATTTTTACGACAAGTGGGGAGTTTATTCATTGTTTTGGAGAGGAGGGTGACCAGGAGGGACAGTTGAATTCATCAAGAGGATCATCGTTTGATAAGTATGGTTATTTAAATGTTTGTGACTGTTATAAATGTAGAATTGTAGTGTATTGAGTTTTGTGATACTTCATTAATTTATGTTTTATGACATGTAGCTCTATAATGTATATATGTAGTTAAGAGTAATATAATATAGGATGTAGTACAGTATATAGAGGAGTTTATTTAGGAATAACCCTCCTAACGGTGTTAAATTAGCAATGAAGTCCACAGAAAGACAGACACTCTCCTTTCAGGAAACAACATGACCGCAGCTGGACTCGAACCACTGACCCTTCGATCAGAGGCTCAAGCTCCAACCACTAAGCCATGCTGCCTCCTTAAAAAAGAGTGCCCATCAAACTGGGACTATTTGATATTATTATAAGTTGCTGATGTTTTTTTGACTTTATTGATATTCATTAAATCTTATATGAAAGGGAAGACAAGAACAAGACGACACAAAGCCCAATCATTATCAACATTAGTCTGATCACTGTGGTGCAAACAGATCCAGATGAACAAGGTTTGAAAGCATGCTTATACAATAGTCTTATTCCCAGTGGCGTAGTGGCATGATGTTGAGTGACAAGTGAATGTGGTAATCATTCTACTTTGTTTCATTCATTTGTTGCTGGAAATATAAGTTAGTGAACAGACTAAAACCTAGTATAACCATGCTTATACTTTCCAAATTTTCTAGCGCTGTTTTTTGTGCCCATTGATTAATTAATGCTGACTCGCTGAACTTCTTATACTAGGAATTATGATGATGTAATGGGGTGTGTGAGCTGAGACTGATGTAGTTACTGCAGTATTGCTTAATTAATAAAACTACTTTGTATCATCTAGAAATTGAAGTTCATCAAAAAAGATTAGAGATATAGGTGGGGCATTTACTCCTGTTAGCTATTCCCTCCACCCACCTTCTCAATGGACTGCATGCATTGGCAACTAGACACCCGCACTCAGGCTAATAATAGCAAGCTTCTGAAAATTTTCAAATCATCCATCTTCACTGAAGGACAATTGTGACTATGAAGTCAGCTTTACCTGTCTCACAATTGTTGAAATTAAAGACATTTCATGTATTCATTTGAGCTGTAAAGATGTATAAATGATACCAATTAGGGAGCACCATATATTATAGTGGTTCCCCTGACTTCATTCACTTGATTCAGCATTAACACCAGTGAAGTGACTATATCTAGTAGAATAACTATACTTCCTGCAATAGTACTGTGGACATTCAAATTGAAATGGTTTAAAAACTAATTTTAGATTGTTGCTATTTTTAGAACACTTCCTAAGAATATTCATTTGTTTATGTTATGTTGATCACTAGTCCCAACAGGGTGTGGTACCAATTAATGAATATTTGTATTAGAATATTAATAATACAAGTGGAAACTTGGGTGTATGTATATTTGGTGAGAATCTATAGCATCCAACCTAAACTTGCAATTCGAATGCACTTTTTTGAATGTATTAACTCAAAAAGTTAACATTTATAACACAAATATTTCAGATAAGTAATTATAAATTGTATAAAAAGTACTGTCATACAAAAATATCAATGTTTACAAACAAATTAATTAGCCGAAAGTACATCTAAACAAGTAAATTCTTATCATAATTAAAAAGGAGATATAATATGCATGTATGTCTATGAAATGCAATAGTGCTGCAGGTTAAAAATTTTGTGGATAAAAAAGACATACTTGCATAACATTCTAGGAAAGCAGATTAAGAGGCAGTATAGTGAACTGTATTTCAATATTAGTACTACATATTATGACAAAAAGTGACAACGGTATTTATAGTTACATTCCATGCTTTTTTCTTCTGTCGTCATTTGTATTTAGTACAATGTACAAATGTAGAATACCAATTACAACTGCTGCAATACTAACTGCTAAGGCAGTTGCTGTGAATGCAATGAATACTCGTACTAATGGTGCACTGTAATTAGTGAAACAACACTCATCATGGCATGCATCTACACATGTAGCAGTTTTTTTCCCAATATAATCGCAGTCGTCACAAAAATCACCAATCAGATCAGATCTTTCATGAGTATAGAGGTTAATAAAAGGACCCATTATAGATACACCAGCTAAAATAGTGAATATCGCTAAAAGGATGAAGATCACAGTGAAGAGAGCTTCTCGACGAGGAATACCAAACATTAGGATACCAACAATGGCAGATGCTAGGCAAGGTACTCCAATAATGAAGGCCAAGGTGCTTGGTAAGGCTGGAGTAAACTCAAGTGACAGCCATATAATGATCGATGACAGTAAACCCATAGTACATATTAAATAGAGAAATGACACTATGGTCCCTAAAACCACAATGGCTTTCTTGAATAATGAAGCCATTTTGTAACCTGTAAATTAAAGAAAGAATTTATCAAGACTATAAAATAGCTAATTATAACTGATTACATGCAAATTCTGCAATATGTAAATAGTAGCTCAGTAGTAATTTGCAGACAATGGGGTTGTGGACTGTCCTATGATAGTTTAAAGTAATTTGATAATCGCTTTAATCCTAGTATCACTGATAATATGAACTTCAATACTCCTGATTTACACAAAAAATTGGGCGTGGCTCGTCAGCTAAGAATGCTTTATGACAGACATCAGCAATCTTAAAAACAATTTCTTTCTTGAGAGTCACAATACAACAATACTCACCTATGAAGTGCAATCAAGAAGTTGGCTTTCTTGTTATTCAGCTCTTTGTAGCTCTTTACACTGTATGACTTGATCAAACCCCACACAAGATCAGCCACACCCTTGTGTTGCTAGCTGTTGCCATGGTTAGTAGGTACACAACCGCCGATAAATGATAAGTAAATTCATAGATTTGCTTATCCATTTTTTTCTTGCAGGTTGCTGTGATCCAGCAGCACATGTACTGAGTACCTAACCTAAATATGCATGAACAGTTTAGTCATATACACTGTTCACTAATAGTGATGATACCGAGTCCAGTATGCATAGCATGGATCAAGATTAGGGACTGACAAGACTTAGCATCAAGAAAAGCAATCATCAGTCAGTACTAGAACAAATGAAAATACACGCATAATTTCCAATAGAAAGTGACATCATCAAAGATTGTTATTATAATGCAGTAAGTTTTAGTGGAGGTAACCTGGACATGTAACTCATAACTGGATTCAGTACATATATATATAATTATACTTTACTACGATTGGTTTGGTTTAATATTGTCCACACACAACTGAAGGAATGCATGAGTTTGATAATAATTCATCTCCAAAAATAAAATGGTAAAGTAATAAAAGTGATGACTTATTTAATCTTTGTCGTCTATTATAAAATTAAATTTGAATGCCGGTTTAGTTTGAGATTCAATTTCACTAATACAACATTTAGTTTTAAAGAACTTTGCAGTTTCATCACCTTTCAAACATTCTATTTTTGGTTCTAGATTTCGAACATGAGGCAGAGTGCTAAGTGGTTGAGATTTCATTTTAGCACGATAGTCACCAAATGTATTACGCATTATTTGTCTTTTCCTAGGCAAAGGAGTTTTTGGAGAAGAAAGTCTCTTTATAATGTTTTCACTTTCTTTCCTTTGAGAGGGAGAAGCTTTGGAATTTAGAAGACCAAGTTTAAGTTGACTTATACACCATTCTAATTCTTCTTCATATGATGTACTCTGTGACGATACATCACCGTCGGGTATAGTTCCAGTATAATAATCAGTATCTCTTTTCTTCTGCTTTTTCTTTTTGGTTTCCTTACACCACTTATAATCTCAGCCATTGTGAATTTAATTATTGGTGGGCGGGGCTCGTTGTGCCACGATGCTTAGCCGGTTTTGCCTCAATCTTACACTGAGGAGAAGCTACTCTGTAAGTTGTTATAAAATACATGTGCAGCTGATATCATTATATGTAACTGAGTAATGTACTTCATTATTATTGTTGATTAACATTTACTATTCACAGAATTATATACGAAATGGATTTAAAGGGACTGTTGGAAGGTATTTAACTTAAAAACTCTTAGGCATACTGCTGTTCACATGACTAGCTTGTTTTGTTTTTTTTTTTTTTTGGGCTGTGTGGTTTGTTGTCTGCGTTCAAGGCCAGGAACCCTCACAGAAAATGGAGAAGTCTTGTGATAAGCCTATTCACTACGAGGAATGCCAATTTGCAACTAGCATTTGTTAATAACAAAATGTTATAGATAATTCATGTAAACTCATGAAGTAATTAGAACATATATGGTACTAATAGTACCATATATCATAGGGGTAGGGTGTCTATCATAGTATTGCAGTATAGTAGTGTACTATGTACTAGCTATGTATATTACCATATTATTTCATGAAGGCTTACATGAAGTATGAACCTAGATAAATGCCCTCACCCCTCATGGGCAGTTCATGCAAAGGGTTATGTATATGTATTTCAATTACCACTCCTCCATATGGTAGGCTGTGGAATCGACACTACAAAAGTAGTATAATATTTCTTAAACATTCCTCAACACGTATGGAGTAGGGTTGGGCGATATTAAAAATTAAGTTTAAAATTTGCAATTATTGCCTAAAGGTGACTTGCAATATTGCAATATTGCAACTACTCATTGATACTGTCTATGATAAAAAAGATAGGGTCATTTTTTAAAAGGTGACACTGACCTTTTAAGAGCATAGAGCATTAAGTGTTATCGTATTTTTAACTGCACACAAATTATTATAACTATTATTTAATAGCAGTATATAAGACAATATTTTGCCATTGTGATAATATTGGCAGACCAAAATCATGTGATACGATTATTGCATTGGAGCAATGTATGTGATGTATTGAGTTATTGCCCAACCCTAGTACAGAGAATCATGCATTATTGTTTGCTGTACCGATAATAATTATTTATTGATTTGGGAATTTTCGCTATTAAAAACAATTCCTTGTTGCTTGTTATTCATGAAAATTGATTTTGAAATGTTAATATTTATTTAGATCTGTGGAAATTATTTTTTTAGTGTGAAATTTACTGTATTTTGTGTTAGCTAAAAATTATTCTTCTATTTTTTTAATAGTACTCCTCTTATAAAACTTAACAAGCTCAGTGAAGAAACAGGTATGAACCCTAATTTAATATAATTGTATGTTAGTGTTTTCATATACTCACATGCAAGCAATTATAGGGATGGCCCTACAGGCCATAATAATCATCACTTGTAATTGGCCTTTGAACAAGGCCTCCAAAACTTTAATGATCCAAATTCATCATTGCAAAACAGTTTTGAATTTGATGTTACTTTTAATCCTCTATACCTACAGACCTATTGTAGGTTTTGTGATGAGTGTTTATATAATGATATGGCTTGCTGTTGTATATGTTGATTGATATATGTTATTACCTGTCATGGACTACAATTTCAGGTTGTGTGATTGCTGTGAAAGCAGAAAATCTAAATCCAGGTGGATCTGTAAAAGATAGAGCTGCCCTTTATTTGATTAAAGATGCCGAAGAGAAAGGTTTGTAAACCAGATATGTTTGATACATGTATGACAACTCTGGTAGAAATGGTTGTAAGCACTATAGTAGTCTGTTCACATTCACAATGATTTCAAAATTAGGATATATTGATTTTCTATGTAATAATTATAATGTATATTTTTATGTCATAGCGTTAATACTTTATACAGTAACTCAATAATAAAGTAATGCATTGAAATTTGACACACAAAAAAGAATGGAGAGTATATGAAAATGGTGTTGGTAAAAAGATTGTTGGTCATTCCAAACTAAAGTTATGAACATTTTTCTGAGGTCAAGGTGAACAAGAATGACCTTAGTACTCTATTGATAGTTTGATACCATTTCTTACTGAAACATGTCAATCATACCATTAGTAGTATGTACAGTAATAGCTACTTCTTGCACTCTGTCTATCTTCTGAGGTTGCTTCTGATGGCTTATGTTTCTTAGCTGAGATGTTGTTGCATGTTGAAATAAATTTGGTCTGTAATCTAAAGAGGGGGGCTCAAGTTAGATGGGGAGATACAATGAATCTACTTTTCTACCTACGTGTAAATACCTGTATGATCTCTTTTCTGATTAACAATCATATATATACATATATATATATGGAGAAAAAAAAGATCTCTATGATAGCTTTGTGGCGTCCAACATTCATTAATCATGGCTGACTTTCTCCTATTATGCTTCTTATTTCGATTGTCTACTCTTCTTACTTTTTAGAGGTTCTTGTAGAACTTTAGGAATATATTGCACTTAGAACGGCTATTAGTTCCAGTTTCTACATAGCTACGTGTACAAGCAGCTTTTTTCCTGCTGGCATGTAGAGCTCGAGTGCATGTTCTATTATGCACCATGCCAATTAATTGGCCGAGCCCCTCCAGAATGACACAACTTCCTGAACTACGTATACAATGCATAGTTGTGTATGTGACAAACAAATATATATAATTTTATATACACTGAATCTGTGGGAAAGCAATCAAACATAATTTACAATTAAAATTACAATTAAAATTAAAATTAAAATTAGAATAAAATTTTCATTATCTTTTTCTTCCAGGTTTAATTAGACCAGGAGGTACTGTAGTAGAGGGCACAGCTGGTAACACTGGTATTGGCTTGGCACATATGTGTAATGCATTAGGATATAAGTGTGTCATATTCATGCCAGACACACAATCAAAGGTACATGTATGTAATATACTGTATATAGTATGCTAATAGGTCCTATATACAAAATATAGGACCTGAGTTTGTGTCCAAGGATGTGATATAGCCCGAACCTGCAAGGGCTATATACCATCCGAGGACACAAAACAAGGGTCCTATATTCAGTATATATTGTATGATGGTGACATTTCCTGCATAGTGTGCACATAGAAGGTCTATATACAATATATAGAACTCACCACATCAAAGGGATGATGTCACCATCATACTATACATATATATATATACATAACAGTACATGTATATGTGACCTCCTTTTCACAAAAGGAACACTTTCTCAAAAAACAATTTTGAACAAATAGTTACATGTACCTTCAATCGCTAGTCAATGTAGTCATTCCACTATTTTGTATAGGACGTCAGTGAAACTTGGTATCAAGGAAGAGCTGTTATTAAGCTTCTTAGATAACCAATTTAGATTTTCTTCCAATACGAAAAATTAAAGTTAAACACTTACTCATAATGATTGAGCAAATTTTCATTTTCATTTGGAAGAATCAGAAACCGGAAGGTACATGTAGATATATGTTTGCAGTACATACCTAAAGTAATTATCGGTTTATTGGAATACTGGTAAAATCTCTTGTCGGTACATCACTGATGCTATTAGCATTGTCTACTTTCTTTTTCAGGAAAAGATTGATGCTCTGAGAGTATTAGGAGCTGAAGTTTATCCTGTACCAGCTGTTCCTTTTGATAATCCTAACAACTATAATCATCAGGTGAGATGTATTAAAGGTCATTCACATTCACCATTACCTCAGAAATGTTTTCTAACTTTATTTTGGAATAACCGACAATGATTTTTCCTGCTTCCGGTTCATTTTTGCATACATGTATATTAGAATTCAATCCACTGCTTCGTTATTAAGTTACAGTATAATGTATATAATGTATTAACCTTATGATATTAAACTATACACCGTAATAGATCTGAAGACATTACACCTAATTTGAGGCTATCATGAATGTGAACAGACTTTATGCTGCAGGCAGTCTACAGGCAATAATTATTGCTTGTGGACCCATGATTGGTTTCCATAATATGTTTGTGTCATATACACATTGCATGTGTAGGTAAGGAAGTTGCACATTCTTGGGGCTCGGTCTATTAATGGGTGTGGCACGTAAAGAACATGTACTTGAGTCAAGAGGAAGAAAGCTCCTTGTAGAAACTGTAACTACTAAAAGTTATTCACATTCACCTTGTCCTCAGTAAAATGTTCATAACTTTAGTTTGGAGTGACCAACAATCTTTTTACCTGTACCATTTTCATATGATAGTCCTTCCCGTTCTTTTGTGTGTATGTCAATTTTCAATCCATTGCTTCATTATTGAATTACGGTATAATCATGTATTAATTAATCTTATGACATTACACTATACACTATATTACATATGAAATTATCACATCCTAATTTTGAGGACATCATAAATGTGAACAGACTTTAGCTGTTCTAAAGAATAGTGATAATAGACTGAATTAGATATGAGATAGTAGCAGAGATTAACAGATCATCATTCATCACACAAAACAATCATAGTGATATGTTTTCTCCTTAATTATTTAATTTCTTGTTTAGGCTAGAAGATTCTCTGAAACACTTAGTAATGCAATCTGGACAAACCAGTTTGACAATACAGCAAATCGTCAGGCACATGTGGAAACAACAGGTCCTGAGATATGGGAACAGACAGAAGGACAAGTCAGTGCTGTCACATTCTCTACTGGAACTGGTGGAACACTTGCTGGTACTTTCATATTTATATTCATGTAATATGTCTTTTAAATGCTTGATATTTTGTATACACTGGTCGATGACATCAAATTTCAGTGGCTTGCTATACACAGTGGCTGAATAAAGAGTATTTCTTCAAAATTGTTTTACAGGATTTGGTCCTTTCTGTATGGATACTGACATACATACTAATTCCACTAGCCACTGCCTATTATTATATATAATATAGAATATATATAACTAGGCATGGGGCCAACTACTTAAGTACAATAAGTACTCATACGTGTATATGAGTACTTGTACTTGTACTTATATAAGTTTGATCCTCATTAATGCAAAGTCCTTAGTTGAGAAGCTGGAATAATTTTCACCCTATCACCACCTAAATACCAAAGTGCTAATGCTTTGACTTCAGTACTTCTCACCTAGAAGCAATTGTACCTGTACTTGTACCTAAATACTTTCAAATGTTTTTTTATATGTACTTAAGTACTTTTTACTAGTAGAACTTGTACTTGTACTTACATTTTTGTAGTGTTTGTAAGTACGTCCTAACAAATGTACTTGGCCCCTGGCCTGTTTATAATGCTGTATTAATGTAAAGCATCTAGCTACACTAGTGCTTAGAAACAAGTTCTCATATTCATTGAAAATAGCCCTGCCCATTAAATAGTTCAGACTCTGTGTATGTATATGTATGTATGCTTTAATGTGTGCCAATGTGAGTGTTAATGATGATGTAATATACATGTATGTGACAGGGTCTAGGAAAATATATGTTATTCCGTTCACAAGGCAATCAACAACATAGTTATGCATGAAGTACAATAAATATTAAATTTTGTTGGCAAAACAATAGCAGCAGACATTTAAAGAGAGGTCATTAAATTAAAAGACAAAAAGATAAATTTTTACAGAGCTGGTCACATACATTTACTCAGTGAAATTACATTAATTTTATAATATTATTACCAGGGTTTCTTAGAGAAAGGGGGGGGGGGGGTCACTCTGGGATTTTCCAAACGCCCTGAGTTTCCAAAGTTTAATACTATAAGGCGGCTGTTAAACCATTGTGGTATTGAATGTGATAAATATTTACACCTCTGAAACTAATATCATCAGCTGTAGGTCCCAGAAGCCGCCACCAGAAGCAACCTCAGAGAGTGTAGATTTAAAACTTAAAACAATTCATCCACATCCCCTATGATAATTTACCTTCGCACAATCTTCTGTTTAATGTCCCCCACCACTCCCCCAGATAACATTCCTGTATAAAAACCATGATTATCTGTTTAAAAATTATAATTTGTCTATTCTGTAGGTGTTGGTATGTTTCTAAAATCAAAGAATGAGAATATCAAAGTAGTGCTAGCAGATCCACAAGTAAGATAAATGAAAATGTATTACGAAATGCTCACTTTGCCATTTTCATAGGATGGGTTGAGTAGGCTTACATACAAAACATGATTTAAGCCTATAGAATAGCATAGAAACTAATTTAGGAAAGCATTCAAAAACGTGCATATTACAGCGAACATTCGAAGATTTACTCATGTATTTTAGCAAACCTTCAAAGTGGGGTAAGCTGCCTTCGTTGATATACAGTACATCCAGTAGTTATAAAGAGTTTACTTCCTGGGAACATAACAAATGGCAGGTTAGCCCAAACTCATTAAATGCCCACTTTTGTTCTGCACTGTAACAAACTTCATTCTTGGATGATTTCCAGCTAATGCCTTAAAATGGAACTATAAAGTCCCTAGAAATGTTTGTAACAAAGAAAGAACAGTCTGATATTAATCAAACGTATACTCATTTAGCAACATCACACATTGTATGTGAAAATTAACTGTCAGTAAATATAGAGCAACTGAAGGTTGCATGACCCTCCCTCCCCTGCTGCAGATTTATATACATGTACAAGTTAATTTATGCTATAATTATGGACGGGGTTTTTCATGAAACTTTTGTCAGCTTTATAACTTTCGAAGTACATGTATACAAGTTCAAAATTTGTAACTTGCTTTGTTGGAAAGAGGAGTCGTTAAGACACTCAGTGATGTAAAAATCCTGCTTTGTTAGATGCAGGAAGAGTCTGGAAGATTGAAAGAAGCCACACCTAGTAGCTTTCTTGCCCTTTTTGATAGCTTCTAGTATAGTGGAGAATATATTAGTGAGTGCTCGTTTTTGCCACTTTGGAGGAGTGTGCTAAGCATGGAAGTCCAGGAGAGTCCAGTTATTGAGGTAGAGCATTTACTGTAACCCTCCCGAAGGGGGAGAGTCAAATATGCTCAAACATTTGAAGGTTACCACCTTCACTTATGTATACCTGTATTTGAAGTTCCTCATTCTATAGGGTAGTGTATTATATAATTGGTTCTCTAAAGGAAAGCTGGAGAGAAGCGAAGGGACTTCAATTACAGAAGGTAATCCCCAAACAGTCATCCCTGTTCTCTGTAAAGGAGTGTATGGAAATACTGAGCCAATTGTCAAATATTTTCCTATTTTCACTCTTGTATATACGTTGTAATGTATTAGACGTTGGCTTACTTATCAGCCAATGTCCTGTATGATGCAGGGGCATCCCTATGATTGTGTTTCATGGGTTTGAAACTTTATAATTATATTTATCCACTTCACATCAGCAGTGATTATTGGCCATTACAAAGCAATCATAGGGATATTTTTTTCTCCATATGTCTTGTTTAGGTATAGGTCAAGGTAGAGTCACACAAAATCTTCAAGGTGCTCCTGTAGACTATGCTATACTTGTTCCTGATACAGATGTTGTTAGAATGGTATGGTATGATGAATTATAGAATGAGCCACTGACTTTAAATATTCACCAATTTGTACCTGCAGCATGGAAACTCAGAGGACGTATCATTATGCATTATAGATAGTTTTGTCAACTTGATTTATATTAAAGTAGTGTTGTTTCAGTAACAACAACGTTTAGTTATAGTTATAATTTGATTGGTTCTCAAACTTTTAGTTATAGTTTAATTAACTAAAAGTAAATTCCCTGTGAAACATACCTGCTATACGGTATGTACCATTTTGTACGGATGGCTACAATTTTTATACCATTATTCTACATGTATTCAATAATTATTCATGTTTTATATACACTCTATTTCAGACATTTTATTTATTGCATGAGGAAGGATTCTTTGTAGGTGCATCATCAGGCCTGAATGTGGCAGCAGCTGTGAAGGTAATGTTTATGTGTGTGTGTGTGTGTGTGTGTGTGTGTGTGTGTGTGTGTGTGTGTAGGTATGTATTTACGTGTTGGGTGGAATGCCCAAACTCGTAAATGAATCAAAATAATGCCTCCGATGCTGGACGATGGATCTGCTCTAAGAGTCTGCTGACCCGAGTATCGCCTTCCTCAGATTTCAACAACAAAGAATTCCATTGGCCAAATATTAAACTTAACAAATAAAACAGGCATATATCAGTGTAGGTCTCTCTTCAGCTCTAGTGCTTTTGTTTCATATTTTTATGTTTTTATCCAACTCATCTTTATGGCCTGAGATTATTATTTTAGCATGCAGGCTTACAAAGTCTATATGCTTTTTTGATTATAGTAAAATGTGGTATTGATTCAGCAATTAGCTACTTAACATAAAGCAGTGTTATAAATAGTATTTAAACAATCTTAACTTTTAACATATTCACATATGCTTTGATGCTTTGGTGTTATTGGACTCCTGACAGGGATAGTCTGGCCTTGGGAACCAGAACTGAGGGTTAAGACATCTTTGGTAGGATCCCAACCCTCCCCTCTCTATCGGTATCTGAAAATGCTTATAGAGTCCTGTTTACCAATGCATCAGTAAATACATGTAATAATAACTCACTTACAAAACTTTGAAGTTAAATAATGGCCCATTCTTACTGGATTATAAAAGATCCTACTCCCTGAAAACTGCACCTACCATGTACTTATACACATGTGCTCTCCCCTTATCATTATCTTGTCATATTCTAGGTTGCTACAGACTTGGGACCTGGTCACACTGTTGTAACATGTCTTTGTGATAGTGGACAGGTTAATCACACTTATAGTCACTCTTGTACACATTTGCATGGTTAATTAAATTCTGTTCACATTCACGATGACCTCAAAATTAAGATGTGATGACTTTATGTAGTGTACAGTTTAATGTCGTAATGTTAGAGCACTGAGCCTGTTTTTCAAAATTCTTCCCATTTCTAACACTGGCGACTCTATTGCATATATTTTGGCCACCATTCACTTTCTCTACCCCAAACTTGGCTCCTTTTCCGACATGAAGTACTACTTCCACCAACTTGCTTACCGGGACTCGAAAGTCCCCAAGTGTTTCGTAGGATCAAATCAAATGCTGTGCTCTCCCTCTTTTGACTGGAACTGGGGCTAACAAAATGACCCCACTGCATGTTGGCACCAGCTACACCCACGATTTCAGGTTTCACAGCAAGGGAGCTCCGTGTAGCTAGGAACACACGGCGAACCACGTAGGGGTGAAATGTCACATATGTGACATCAGTGCTCTAAGGGTTAAATTGATGTTTATACAACTGGGCAATGTGTACACTATTTCCTGCACAACATACTGGAGAATACAGTATACAATAGCGTACATTTAATTTGTGAAGCATTTTATGACAGATGGTGCCAGCATTATCTGCTAGACTTTATAGAGATGACAAATCCTCTTCAGTCTCAAGTCTTAGCCTCGTACCCAAGCTTTTTAGATGTTGGAGAAAAGAGCCTGGATCAACTGTTTGTGCATGCACTAATTAATGTGCAAAATAACACTTGGAGGGACCAGAAGTTGTGTCAGTTTGTAGTACACAATAGCACAGACAAGATCTGCTCCTGGTTTGGAACGAGATCATGATATCCAAGCCATATCCTATTTTCAAACATTAAGATTACGATAGTTTCGTGTTCACCTCAGAAATCTGGGAAATTAAACACATGTGCAAACAGATCTTTTTCTCCGCCATTTGAAAGAGCCTAGGTACGAGGCTACTACAAGTCTCTGCACTAACTAACAAAGGTTTGCTTGACGGGATTTGGTGGGTATTGAATGGCAAACACCAATCTAATGCTACATAGTAATAGGAATTGCAATACATCACTAAGTGATAGCATAGTAAGGTGTAGTACTGTTGATTTTAACTCTGAGGCTTGAGCTTATTGAAAAGTGCTAAATTGATGTTTGTGTCCAAATGCTTAAACATTTCATGATGCCATTTGTGTTGTATAAGTGAAGATTCATGTGTACTTTTATGTATGATTATGTATCATTTATTTTATAGCGTTCTTATGCAAGACTTTTTAACAGGGAGTGGTTGATTGAGAAAGGTATAGTATAGTATATTTGTGAATTACCAGTACTTTTCTATGCTCGGTGATAATTAATGTTGCAACTTTCTTTTAAAAAATAGAGGAACAAGGTATATGGAGAAAAAAATATCTCTATGATTGCTTTGTGGTGTCCAACATTCAGTTATAACGGCTAACTTTCTCATGCCTGAAGCACAACAGCCTATTATAGTTATTATTTTGATTATCTACTCTTCTTACTTCTTGAAGGATCTTATAGAACTTTAGGAATAATATTTCAGATAGAACAAATGTATATAGAGAAAAAAAGTATCCCTATGATTGCTTTATGGTGTCCAGCATTCAGTAATCATGGCTGACTTTATCATGCCTGAAACACAACAGCCTATTATAGTTATTATTTTGATTATCTACTCTCTTTACCCTCTAAAGAATCTTGTAGAACTTTAGAAATATATTGCAGGTAGAATAGTCAGCTAGTAGTTCCAGTTTCTAGCAGCTTTCTTCCTTCCTGCTGAGTTCGAGCGCGCGTACTATTACGCGCCACGCCCATTAATTGACCGAGCCCCCGGGAATGATGTAACTTCCTTAACTACGTATACAACGCATACTCGCGTAGGTGACACGACACAAGAATATATATTTATAGTTCGAACCCGTGGGAAAGCAATCATAGGGATGGCCCTACGGGCCATAAAAACTATTAGTTCCAGTTTCTGTGTAAGCTACAAGCACTGCTGGTCTCTTGAGCATGCATTCTATTATGCACCGTGCCCATTAATTTACTGAGCTCCCGGAATAACATGTCTACGTATACAAAGCATGTGTGACACAAACATATTATATATAAAAATTATATTAAAGCTAAATTTGATATATGAAGAGATTAATAAAGGATACCAAATTTCATTGATTCAGAATTGCTATACTAAATGGCCAAATACTAAAAGTGAGAATTTAATTTTTTCTCAAATTGATCCCCTTTTCGAATATTAATAATTGTACATGTAAAATAAAACGAGAAGAATCATAACTGTTATTGAAAAAACCCTTGTGGTATACTAGTAACTGAGGTTTTGATTAGTTTTGAAGCATGGGCCAAATTGGTTCAACAATGGTTAGTGTGTGTGCCATTGGGAATACATCTTGAGCCAATTAACAAAGAGTTAGTGCTGTTTGTGATAATTAACTGTGCCATCTGGCCCAAAGAGAGATCTGTGCAGTCCCAAATAAGAAGCTATTTGGGCCAATGGTGTGCCATATGAGTTTATCAAAAACACTAATAAGAGTTATATATTTATCTGTTATGATAATAGTGTGATAATCATAATTATGTGTGTTATTTCTATTACGCATACAGGTTTATTGGAATCTATTCCTGAGAAATATAGACAGGGATTACACTGAGACAATTTAATAATAAGGGTTTATTTCACAATCAATTAGCAATTATAATTATAATCCATCTTGCAATGGCCAGTGATACTATCAGCAGAGAAATGGCTAACTATTAATAACATTATAATATTATGTAAGTATTTGTACAATGGTAGAGGATTAGAAAATCATATTAATTACCAGTCTATTGTCAAACTAATATTATTAACATATGTGTTCCAACCCACAGCTACAGTGGAATTTATATTGTTTGGGACATTTTTAAGTGTCCTTGTCTTTGGAAGCGAACAGGAAGGTTCCACTGTATATATATTATTAGCACATACTAGGATGTGGCATTTTATGTCTCTAAGCAGAATAAGTGTACATCGTCAGTTCTGTATTAGTATATATATTATCAGCATTGGCATAACATCTTGTGTCAGTCACCTAATACAGCAACAAATTTCCAAAACCTACACCATTTGCACTGACCCTGACAGTAAACATATACCAAATATATACTTTCATTGCACATAGGATGTTTGTAAATGGAGAAGGCACCAATAGCAATAATACGTGTACCAAACTAGTGGCCTCACCAAAATATAATGGGGGCACCAACCCTTGGAGACGCTCCCTCACCCCTAAAAGTGTTCATTTGTGATCAACTGTGCATGTGGTTCTATATAGATCTTAGCCACTGAAATTGGCATTAATAAATGTGACACCTTTTAAACTTATAACTTATATAATTATACATGTACCTACTATATATATATAATTATGTTAAAACTTGTACTACAATTAACTATGTATAATAATAAATTGTATGTTGTTTATGCATAATTATACTTGTCGTAATTTAATATAATTAAAAAAGGTATATAATTTATATTTAAAAAACTAAGAATACAGTAATAACTATTATAGCATAAAAACGTCCTGTAAAAAAAAGGTATCATAAATTATATATGTATATAGTGGATAAAATACTTCATAGAAAACTACAGTTTTATAAGTACATGTAATGGAAAAGTTCGTAGAAACACTTATTTCTTTTTAGATAAAGTGAATTTCCTCTTCCTTTTCTCCGGCTCTTTATCCTAAAAACAAGATGTACAAATTATCCGATATACTCATGCAAATGAGAAGAAATAAAGACATGCTAAAACTACAGGAAAACATTTTTCTCAAGGAAGGTACAGCTACAGGATTGACACTACTAATAAATATTTAACTTCAAGAGGGTCTTCTCTTGATAGATACCATTTAGATGCTATTAGTTTGAGTCGGTCAGGGAATTCTGTAAAGCTAATTAATTTGTATAATACATCTCATGTATATAAATTATTATTATATAATAATTAAAATTATATTTGCAATGGTCAATAACCAAATGGTTGTTGTGGTAACATACACTTTTATGTATGTGTGTGTATATACATACATTTATATATAGCTAGTATATGCTTTAGAAAACGAGGGAATTGGTTTAGCAAAATCTGAAAAGCTCTAACTTTACCTGAGCTATTGTACATGTCATTCGTATAACACATCATTCTAATAAGAGAGTATATAATATTATATTTGACTGATACCGTATAGATAGAGTTTGAACAATAACCAATTGCAAATGGTTGCCATGGTAGCACACTATATATAGCGTATGCAACCATTTATATGTACATACCGTATTCTACCATGGTGTTAAGTAATTGTGATGGGGGTTAATCCTGTTTTCCCTTTTTGTAAGAAAACCTAGATGATAACTACAAGTCTTTATATAATTATGTGGCAAACCTGAGCTGTAGCTCCACTGCTTCCCGATGTCTGCTGCTGTTGTTGTGTGACATTTGGTTTGACTGGTAAATCCGGTATAGTGTCGTAAACATGAGTAGCTAACAGATGAATGGAAAAATCATGATATATATAGGATCATAACAAACAAGATATAATCAGGGCGTGGAAATACAGGCCAACTACCGAACATTTTGACCTATTTTCACCACTCTTGTTCTGCTCCCCATTAAGGTGGGGTAACAATTCAATATATCGCAATATTATTACATTGTAATAATCATATCACATGATTTTGGCCTGCCAATATTATCACAATGGCAAAATATTGTCTTACTGCAATTAAATAATAGTTATAATATATGCAGTTGAAAAATACTATAACACTTATTCTTGAGCCATATACTTTCATCTTTTAAATAGACAGTATCAATGAGTAGTTGCAATATTGCAATAATCGCAAGTCACCTTTAGGCAATAATCGCAAAACGTAATTTTAATATCGCCCAACCATATTCCTCATATACTTTGTATACAGTTCAGTTTCAATTCACTGGACATTCACTTGATTTATTGGACAATGTCCTGCATGAATGTCTGTTTCCACACCACTGGATATAATTATGGAGAAAAAGCCCATTGGTATTAGTAATTTTAAAATTTCCTTTTCCGTGTAATGGTAACTTTAATTAAGTGAACAGGATGTAAAATGTTTGTGGCAGTAATGGTAATGGACACTCAAAATAGTTTTGAGTCTCACGAACCCATACTGTACCCATTTATGGCTTATGAGATGTAGAGGTAACCTGCCATTACTGCTCTTGATAATAATTACTGTTACTGTATTAATCAAACAATTTGTCCAGTCAAATACAATTTTGTCCAGACAAAGAGGTGACTTTATGCTAACATAGGACCCAAAATTAAACAAACCACTTCCCTACATAAGTACAGCTCTTTGTATTTTGTTTTATAGCGGTATAAGTACTTATGTAGGGTTATATGGAAGTGGTTTGTTTAATTTTGAGTCCTATGTTAGCTTCCCAACCATGTTTGCATGCTTTTTGGGTTTTGACATCCCAACATTTTCTTTCATTTTTATTGAAAATGTTTTTTATTATTTTATATTATATTATAGCATTGTGTAAGTCAAGTCCATACATAGTTTGATCATGAAAATACATACCTGTTTGTATAGCAGAGTTAATGCATGTAATCCATGCATGAACACCTCCTTCATCATCACTAAGAAACAAGTATTCAGCACCATTAGGTAAACTGTATAACAAAGAATAATGAAAGTATCTAATATAGGTATGTTTGTATGTCATATAATGTACAAGCCAGAGTTTTGGATATGTTTTGAACCATGGGCCAAATTGGCTCAACAATGGTTAGTGTGTGTGCCATTGGTAGTACATCTTTCTGGAGCCAATTAACAAAGCGTTAATGCTGTTAGTGATAATATAATCATAATTAACTGTGCCATCTGGCCCAAAGAGAGAACTGTGCAGTGCCAAATAAGAAGCTCTTTGGGCCAATGGTATGCCATATGAGCTTACCAAAAACACTGCTACAAGCAAATATACATACTTTTGTATAATTATATGTACATGTACATACATGTACATACATACATACATACATAATTATACATACATACATACATACATACATACATACATACATACATACATACATACATACATACATACATACATACGTACATACATACATAGATACATACATACATACATACGTACGTACGTACATACATACATAGATACATACATAGATACATACATACATACATACATACACATACACAATATACACATAAAAATAATAAAAATCATCAAATGCTCACGTCAATCTGAATGCATTTTTCTTCTTGTAATCTTTAGCAAGTTGACATGTACCAAGTGATATATTTATAGGAGGAGAAGCAAGAACATTCTGTACAGCATATACAATTCAATGTAATTGAGAATCTGACTTGTTAATGTATACATGTATTAAAAGTGCTGCATGTGTCATTAGTAAAGTGTTGTTTTAGTAATGTTTTCAAAATTTCAGAGAGAGTGTGTGGATAATAAGAACAAGTTACCTAAATCTACTATAGTAGTGCACTTTCAGTTAGTTTACTAAAATTAAAACTTTAATTATTAGTAAAGTCAATAATTATTATTATAAATTTTTGCAAATCTAGCTATAACTAAAACACAGCCACCAGCAGCTGACAGACGACCATTGAGTGATTTTAATTTCAATAGTTAATTCAAACAACACTAATTCTATAGCCTATTATAATATCACATACTACAATGGAATCTTTCTTGTCTTTGTAGAACAACAGTTGAGCTCCTCTTAGTACAGTGTAATAAGGTTTCCAAGATCTAGCAACAGCCTAAGAACAAGACAGAGAAACATACTGACATAATTATACATACAGCAATACTTAGAATGACATGACTGTATTATTATTGTTATTATCTACATCTATATATAATTGTCCTTGTAACGTATGTCACAGTCAAAGGTCAAGCTACATGGATAAAACCATGGTGAAACCATGCCCACAATTTTTTTCACTTTGTGTTGTGCATTCATTATATATTTACATACTCATTTCAATCATCTCATAATTTTTGTAAGCACCTGAAGAAGGTTTTGTACCCAAACGTTGTGCCCCTTTTTTAATAATAAAATTTGCTGTTGTCAAAACCAATCATAGGGATAATAGACATCAGTTTTTCTCCATACATGTATGTCTTATTCTGATATTGCAGTAGATTCATAACACTCCACTAAATGAGTTTTGATCTTGAATCAGTATAACATAGGCTTACAGTTTACACACTCAATACTATATAAATAAAATACCTTTCTTCCACCTTCATCCAGTTCATTCTTTCTTTGTAACATTCCTTCTTTGTTCATTGTGTCATGTGTTGTTCGAGGAATATTGTACAAATCTGATGTTGCTACAAAAGAGTGTAAATATAATCGAAGGTAAGAAGATATCAATGCCATTACAGATATACAATCAACAATAAAATTCCACGCAATACACAATTGGATCCCTCCCTCCATTTTCCTACTTGCCTACAAATACAATACTTATGTATGTCATAAGAAACATATACATACTTGATAGTGATTGTTTCAGACCACTTATTTGAGGAGCAGGTACTTTTTCTGTTGTGACAGACAAATCTAGTTGTGGAGGTTTCTGTGGAGGCTGAGGGAAAAAAAGAATGGTGGTCTATGATCTACATGAATGATTTATATTGTATGATTTAGAACACTAAAGGTCATTCACATTCACCTTGTCCTTAGTTTGAATGACCAACAATCTTTTTACCTGTACCATTTGCATATAATTATCCTTCCCGTTCTTTTTTGTGTATGTCAAATTTCAATCCATTGCTTCATTATTGAGTTACAGTATAATAATGTATTAACCTTATGACATTAAACTATACACTATATTACATATAAAGTCATCACATCATGATTTTGATGACATTGTGAATGTGAACAGACTTTAGTAGCATAGGTATTAGGGATGTGCGACTAAAAATAGTATTGAGTATTGAAAAATATCATGATACAATACAGTATCACAATATTTGAATAATAATTCAAATGATTATGAAATGTAAAGAAATGCCTTGTTTGATTGTAGTTTTCAAGAAGTAGTAAAAGAAATCAACTAAACACATATAGAGTAACTTGTTATATTTGCTTTTAGGTATAGCATTATGCAAATTAGAAACACCACATTTGCTAAACTGCTCAATCGGATGTACATGTATTATTGATACACCCAAAAGCCAACATGATATTGAATAGAAATATCAATATTTCAATATGTATTGCACATTACTAATGTACTTAAAGAATCTTACTACTTTAGTTGGAGTTCCCTCAATTCCCAATGTATCTCTGGCTTGTAGTTCCTGCATGATAAATTACGTAATAATTATAACACACCTACATGTACCTGGCAATATGTGAACAAGGATGCTCCAGTAACAGTTGAGCTTATAATGTACAAACTCAAGGCAAGTGAATGACATATCTGAGATTGCACATTGTCCAAGTGCACACAGTAAAGCCAGGTATTCTAAGTAATTTATTGCAGATCATTTGAGCTTCATAATAACTGCTGTAACTACCACTGTTCTTGGAGCTACGTACACTAGTATGGAGGTGATCAAAGCTTGTAATGAATAACTTATTGCATACTTTAAGCTTAAATTATTTAAAGCACTGTGACATCACTAGTTCATGAGATCTGATTAGCCATAGTTCATGTGATCAGCAATAATATGTGTTAATGTGTAACAGTGAATAAGAAAATGAACCTTTTGGGGAAATGTTTTCATTTCCATTTTTTAGCACCTCTGAATATGTTAGGTATATGTTTTGGTGAAATCCCTTGTCAATTGCAGTTATTGGTGCAGAGTTATAGGCATTTGAAAACCATAAAGCAAGATAATTAAATAACTATCATATATTTAATTTATATGATCAGTATTCTGTAGAGCAGTATATTATATGTATTATATCTACACAAGGGACATAGCAAGAGAGGTTTCCAGGGGTTTTTTGTTGTTTTTTGCGCTTTTTTTTATTGTTCTCTTGAATTATTATTAGTGGATGTCAGAGTTTGTGATACGTTTTGAAGCATGGGCCAAATTGGTTAGTGTGTGTATCATTGGGAATACATCTTGAGCCAATTAACAAAGAATTAATGCTGTTAGTCACAATATATTCATAACTGACTGTGTCACTGGCCCAATGAGAGAACTATGGAGTGCCAAATAAGAAGCTATTTGGGCCAATGGTGCACCATATTTCTGACCTTATCAAAGACACCGGTGGATGTATGTGTCTGCAGTAATACTACAGCTATACTTTAGTCATAACTGACTGTGTCACTGGCCCAATGAGAGAACTATGGAGTGCCAAATAAGAAGCTATTTGGGCCAATGGTGCACCATATTTCTGAGCTTATCAAAGACACTGGTGGATGTATGTGTCTGCAGTAATACTACAGCTATACTTTAGTCATAACTGACTGTGTCACTGGCCCAATGAGAGAACTATGGAGTGCCAAATAAGAAGCTATTTGGGCCAATGGTGCACCATATTTCTGAGCTTATCAAAGACAGGTGGATGTATGTGTCTGCAGTAATACTACAGCTATACTTTAGTCATAAGGCTTTTTTTTGTTCTTTTTCCACTTCTTTCATCTGTCATTTTAGCATGACCCAACTAATTAACTGACCAAACCCATCATGAATAATTAATTAGCTAAAGCCATTTTACGTGGTGTGTAGTGCTCTGCTCATAGAAAACCCCTGGCTATGTCTCTATACACAGTATTTGTAATAATTACACCGTACGTATCATTTGTGATTGAGAATGAGAAAATAAGTTACTCAGGAATTAATAATTTTAATGTCCTCCATTTGTATGTTGCACAGTATGCCAACTAAAAGTGGTACATCAACAGTTGCTCACCAAATGTCATTCATAAAATGGCCAAATAACAAAAGTAGGGATTTGATAAAAAACATTTTCTCGTCCACACTCACATTCATGCTATTCCATTTATCAATTCATCTATCCATCCATTCATTTGATCTATCTACCTATCCACTCATTCCACAGATGCTTCATTCATCTAACCAAACAATCTACACTGAGTCTACTACTCAGTACATACCTTTTGTAACTGTTTCTTCTTTTCCTCTTCCTGTATTCTCCTCTCCTCTTCCTGTATTCTCCTCTCCTCTTCCAATTGCATCAACTTTTCTTGATGTTTCCTTTCTTCCTCCTCTTCAATTAATTTCCTTTTTCTTTCCTGTATGATAATATATCAATAATGAATGAAAATGCCTGATATGTCTTTCTAAAGGAAAACTGCATGCCGTGGAAGGAGCAAAACAAGAATAGTCACTGCAATCACAACGCAAGTGATCCAGTGTACATATACACACTACTACAATCATGGGATACATAAGCAGCAAATGATGCAGTGTACATATACACACTACTACAATCATGGGATACATAGGCAGCAAGTGATCCAGTGTACATATACACACTACTACAATCATGGGATACATAGGCAGGAAGTGATCCAGTGTACATGTATATAACTCTTCATCTTTAGGTCGTTGCATCTCCAGTTTTCATCCCATCTGCTATAAGCAATTATTATTCAGTGTGAAGGAATTATCACTATTTTTTGGGCTTAATTTATATGTTTAGATGCTTAATGAATATGGAGCTACAAATTAAACACAAGTAAAAGCATAATGATACTGTAACTACATGTATATTGTAGGTGGCTTCAGTTAACTATAACTATAACTAAAGCCCCTTTTAGTGACTTTTAGTTAATGAAACTATAACTAAATTACAAGTCTACTAAGTATATTGGTACCTCTTGTTCCTTCTGTCGTTGGATCTCTAGTTCTATCCTCATTTGTTCCTCTTTCTGTCTTTTCTCCTCCTCTTCTTTCTTCATCCTCTTCAATTTCTCTACTTTGGTTTCTCTGTTAAGAAGATTGAATCTCTCTTGCTGTCTCATTATCATTTTCTCAAACTCATCTTGTTTTTTTATCAACTCCTCCACAGTGTCAAGAGAATCCTATAGAGATTGATTTCCAATAACAAATCACTAGAGCTCAACTGGTGGTAGAAGCTAAACTATGGGTGGTCCCTATTGGATAAAATCTTTTCCTTTTAGAGGAGGCAGTGTTGCCATAGTATAACTCATACACTATGTATACACACATCAATTTAGCAAACAGATGCACAACTAAGAAGATTCTATTACTGAGATGATAGGCTAGTCTGTCTATCTCTATATCAATGCAAACACTCAATCACTAGATCCACATATGCGACCTTGGGAAATGATAACAATGGTTAGTCACCAATGCTATTCCACAATTTTGTACATTAAATTTGGTATCTAGTGGGAAAGATATTTGATCATCCTGGATACCAGCTTCCTCAGAATAGTGAGCTTTTAAATAAACACTTTATACTAATTCTTATTTCCCAAGTGACTGATTTCTCATCTCTATCAGGGTGTGAAACCATTGAGCTAACTACCTGCCACCCTTGTCCTGCTTCCCATACACTTTGATACAGTTTATTTTCAATTCTTTTATCGGACAATGTCTTGCATGACTGGCTGACGTGGCTGTTTCCACACCACTGATCCCCACAATCACATACATGTATTATTCAAATGCACTCACTCCATGATCTTCATCTATTAAGAATCCTTCTTGTGCAGTTATCCAAGCTTCAGCTTGCTCAGCATCACGTTTGAACTTCTGAGAGTCCAAATGTTCCTCATAGTCTTCCTGTTTCTCATACCAAAGGTCTAGTAATTCTTTGTGTTTAGTATCAAGGAACTGCATTTTGTCTTTTATCTATAATAATAATAATCAAAAATTAATGAAACATTAAAAAAATAAGTAAGTACATATACATGTACATGTGTAATAGTAATACAACAATGAATTACTTTAGTCTTCCTTCAATATCAATACACATACATGTACATGATGAAAGGGGATGTAGAGATATCAAAAGTTAAAAAGCATGGAATCAAGATTGTGATGGTACCTTAGCAACAAACCACTTCCACATAACAACCCTAAATAAATATAGCTAGACTAAAAGTGAGAAACATAAAGAAGATATGCATATCGAGCGTGTTATAAGGAAGTGGTTACTTTTAATTTTGTTGCTAAGATACCTCCTAATATTCCTGCTGAGAACACTGCTCTCATATTTACATACTAGAATTAAGATTCCTAGTTCAAAACATTTAATAACTACCTCATCTATAGCATAATGATTTGCTGCTATCAGCTTCTTTCCCTTGTTCTGGAAAGCAGTGAAGTTGTTTTTATGAGCATCAATCTCGGTCTTGTGTTCCGAGAGACGTTGCAGCAACTCTTCAGCCCCTGTGACATCTTGAGGAAGTTCATCAGCTAGTATTACCATCCTCATGTCACTGAGCCATAGACTAAATGATATAAAATATCATAAAGAAATCAAAAAATTCAAAATGAATCTTAACACGTTAAGCAAAGAAAATGCTTGAATACTTAAGTTTCTAATGTCATCTAATGTTTATTGTTATTACCATTGTTATTAATGCTCAACTCTTATTTTTCTAGTTCATAAAGTAGGGCTGCAATGAATATTCCTAAATGCTCATTTAAGTAAACGAATGTTCAAACACCAAGAAGCACCATTTGTGGAGTGTTGTTGTACAGTGGAACCTCTCAATTCCAAGCTCCACACAAAAGGACACCTCTGTATTGAGGACACTTTGAAATGTTCCAAACTGTCCTTTATAATATAAATTCACACCTGAAATAAGATGACAATTAAAGATATTGAAAAGGGTAATAATTGCACAAAACCAAATGCAGTCAATAAACGTTATGAAGAACATGTACAATAATAGGAATAAATATAGATCTACCTTTCCTGCAAAATAATTCTGATCAAACACTTACCTTTAATCACTCCCCATTCCACAATTTGTACAGTACGTATTTCAATGAAATTTCGAATCTATGAAGAGCTATTATTAAGCTTCTTAGATACCACATGGCAGAATGGTGAGCAATCAAAGATAACCATTTGATTGAATTTATTCACGGGAGAAGTGTCCCTTTTTGAAACTTAGGTCAAATATACATTTAAATGAAAACATTGTCAGAAATGAATTGTCAACTAATGTTTTAACATCTATACACTGTACTTACTTTAAATCACGGAAATCATCAAGATATCGTTGTAACTTCTCAGCCTGTCCCAGTTTTTCCTTTCTTTGCTGAGATCTAGCAATCAGTTCCTTCCATGCTGAGTTCACAGACCTCTCCTTCTCACCAATAGGTCTAGCAGATTCAGGATGTGCTGATCTAAGCTTTCCACCATCTTGTGATAGCTGTTGTACTCTTTGTTCCAATGGAGCTAGATCATGCTATATGTAATGTACAATATGTTTGTGTCATCAGTTATGTCCCATTGTGATACTGTACTCAATCATCAATACTATAGTACCAACAAAGATGTATTCTATCATCAATAGAATACAATATGTAACATAGAATACAATATTCCCATGTATCTATACGATAATATACTGCATAATTACTATAATTATGAATTTTGTGATTATGTTATATTCACCTCAAAACCATTGTGTTTCTTTTGAAGTGACTGGACACTGGACAAATCTTTGCCGTAGTCATCACCAGACAACGCCTTCTCCTTTTCCTAAACAAATAGAAAGTTAATATTTTAAGGCTATATCTACAAGAACTGAATAATTTAACTTGTGATTTGTAATATTAAAATGGAGTCTACTGTTTAAATGTAAAACGCATGTCACACTCACATAATGAAATTTAATTCCTAATCATCTAACTTTAGTTCGTCAACACTCTGTGAACAGCAAAATTTTAACTAATATTTGCACGTATATGATATTGGCTATTGGGCAGTTTAGCATAGCTTGTCCTAATTACGTATGTACAAAAATACACAGGCAAGCCTTGATTTGAATAGAACAGACGTAAATAGTAGTATCAATATTTTCATATTCAATCGTGATACAGTATTGCCTCTTCGGTGTATTGATACACTTGGGTAGTTTATCAAAGCCTGTATATTTATACACACTATGTGTAGATTGTATATTTATACACACTATGTGTATGTACCTTCAGTGTATTGATACACTTGGGTAGTTTAGTAAAGATTGTGTGTATATGTACCTTAATCTGTTGTACAGTATCATTAGCATCTCTGTTGAAAGTGTGGATCTTCTTTGCTGTTTCCAAAGTAACTGTTCGAGTGTCTGTTAACTCACGAAGATGTTCCCACTGATGGTTAATTGTCTCTTTCCTTTGAGTGATATGATTTGAATCTATAAAGAGGTATAGTGAGCAATATACATGTAAGATGGAGCAATAATGTTCACAAGTAATAATTGCTGATCATGTGACATACATATGGCAATCAGATCTCTAGAAAATAGCAATATCACATAGTACTTATTGCACAATCACATGTAAGTGTGTAGTACGTTACTTAATGCACATTTTGCTCTCCTCTACTACTATAGCCACAACAATATTGGTAACTATAGTAACTATAAAGTTCACATAATAAGCAATTAGTACATACTTACCTGGCTTTATTGAATATCATAAAAATGGTGAGAATGTTTATACATACTAATACAAGAACCTTTACCTGTGTGTTTTTCTGCAGTCAATGAAGCAGCCATATTGGTAACCCTGTCAACCCGGTCACCAGAGCTGATAAGGTCTCTAGCAAAATCTGAGAATCGTTTTTGAACAATCTGTAAAATTTGAAAGAATTAGCATTATGCATCATAGAATCATTTTTTTGCAGATATAATTATCTATATGTGTATATAACACGTAAATGTGCATATCTGACAGTATGGTGACATTTTTAATACCTCAACATGTTCTAGATCTTTTCCAGTTTCTTCTGAGCAAGCTACCTTTTCCTTATCTTCAATCCATTTAGCCACTTCATCACACTCCCTGTTAAACTCATGCAGTTGTTTGGTTTCTCTCAGACGAAGTTGTCGATGAGATGCCAAAGTGATCAATTCATCAAACTGCTTTTCTAACATAGACTACAAGAGATTTCAAATTACATGTAATTACAACAATCATAATAATTATTAGTTCCTTCAGATACCATTGATCACTACTAACAAAGCTAGCATGCATTACAATGGCAGATCCAGAGGGGGTTCCAGGGGTTCTAGAACCCCCAAAGTGAAAAGTTAAATTGTTATTTTCACTACAGTAAGCATACAAACAGTTTACAAACTTTAGCACTGGCTTTATACTCACTGCGTCATTCCAGGCGGCTCAGTCATTTATAATGTGATATAATGATATATTGTATATCAAGACATAACCTATCATATCACAACTATTTATAATTATTGTGGAAGAGAAGCAAAGGATTATAGCAACTTTTCTATGTAACAGTAATATAGTAAATATACATTACCTATTTATTATGGCCCGTAGGGCCATCCCTATGATTGCTTTCCACGGGGTTGAATCTATATAACATAATTATATATATTCTTGTGTCCACTTGCGCGACTATGCGTTGTGTCATTCCCGGGGGCTCGGTCAATTAATGGGCGTGGCGTGTAATAGAATACGCGCTCGAGCTCTACATACAGACCAGAAGAAGGAAAGTTGCTTGTAGCTTATGCAGAAACTGAAACTAATAGCTAGCTATTCTACCTAAAATATATTCCTAAAGTTCTACAAGGTTCTTTAAAAGGCAAGGATAATCAAAATAATAACTATAATAGGCTGTTGTGCTTCAGGCATGATAAAGTCAGCCATGATTACTGAATGCTGGATACCACAAAGCAGTCATAGGGATACTTAATTATTATTCTACCTGTTTCTCCTGTACTGCAATACTATCATAATGTCCATCACTGATCATTGCTTTACTGTCACTCTTAAGTTCATCAATCTTAGGTTTGTAAATTTCCAATTCTTGTTGTACACCTTCATGTTTCTTGATAAATGCTACAGTGCTGTCTTCTTCTTTACCATACTCATTATTGGCTACCAAAGGTCGTTTGTCACTCATCCATGATTCCCCTTCAGCGGCTTTAGCATAGTACTAGAATAAAGTAGGTATTTATAATTACAGTGGAATCTCCCTATTCTGGATACCATTTGAACAAGTAAACAGTACTGATTACAGAGGTTGTCCTCATTTCAAGGCTGAATTTACATTAAAAGCACCGCTCAGGATATTTTATAATGTCCTCAAGAAAAGATGTACTCATTTTCAGAGAGCTTGAGGTTTAGTTATTTCCCAAGTGACATTCATGATAGCAAATGTCCACTAATAATATCAGAGATCTTTAAATTGTACGTTAGCATTGCACTTTTTATTTGTACTTCAGTTTGTAAAACGTGTGTTTTGAACAAAGACGACATGTTTTATTATATTGTATACAGTGGATGCTAACATTTAATACTCTTTAATCCGTCATTTTGTATAGGAAGTCAACTAAATTTGGTATCCAGGATGAACAACTATTGCTCCATTTAACTAATTTAATTTGCTTTTTGTTAATTATAAATTATTATGCTATTGATAATATCATTATTGATTCCTCTAATATCTACATGCTGGATGAGACAACAAATGAGTCAAAGATATATATCACCACAAGCTACTGGATAGATAGATAGATATACATGTACATAGCTACAAACTCTATTTCTTTTGCCATACACTTTCAGAGATGTGTCCTCATGTTTCTAAGTACAATGTAGTTGTTGGAAATTGATTTCTTCCATTCACAACTGATCTGTGGGTCATTTTATTGAAGTGCTACTCAGTACATACCCAATAGTATCAACCATTGTGGACACATCTCTGCACATCACATCAGTTACATTATCATTACTTGTTGTAAGCGTAGCGAGTCATCCAGATTCTTACTCCTCTGCTTTGTCTGTTCATTTAGATCATTCCAAGCATCCATAAGTTCTTTCTTGCTCTCCTGAATATCAGTTGAAGCATAGTGATCATCAACAATAAGACGATTTCCTTCATCAGATAGATAGGTAACACTGGGCTCATGACTTCTCAACTCTTCTTCCAGTACCTAGAGATACGTAGAATATTATGTGTGAAATGTAACTACATGTACATGTATGAATGCAATACTCGAAATAGATTTTGAAAGTGTCCAGCAGAAACATCTGGACAAAACAATATTTGACCAGCAAGTTGTGAATTTCGTCTGGAAAAATAAAGTAAGTCTCACAAACCTGCACTGTAGTTATTTCTGGCTGAGATACAACAGTAACCCACTAGGCCATTCCAGCTTACCTTTTACAGTGAGGTTAGGGTTTAGTCTGGATTAATCAGACAATTTATCTAGCCAAATGCAATTTTGTCCAAACAAAAAAAGGTCAAATGTCCAGTTACAGGACGTTATTTCGAGTACTGAAATATTATTAACACCTCACACCTCGATATTGGCCCTCAGCTTCGCCTTGGGCCAATATCTCTGTGCTCGGGTCTTATATTCGCCATATATCCCTCAAAGCCATGGTATATATAATATATTCTATAGCTAACAGAAACATCAAAGAAGAACAGGACAGTGGACACAAGTAACAGGCTAACACAACTTACACTTTCGGCGATATGGGGCAATCAAACGAATAGTTCCTGGGAGAAACGCCCATCTATTGGTTCTTTTTTTCTTTTTTTAAGAGACAAAGAGAGCTTCTTTTGTGTGATTACTTGTCGAACACGCTTGATAGCCTTCATTCTCTTTAGACTTTCGGTGACTGCGCATGTGCAAAACTATGACATCATACCAGGGATGATATATGGCATATATCCCTGCTGTACTCGTGAACGAACTTTGATGTGGTTGTATAACTTCCCTGCGGTTGTATAACTGCCCTGTGGTCGGGGATATATGCCATATATACGCCCTGTCGGCTCTTTGATGTTTCTGTTAACTATGGTATATATACGTAGATATATACCGACTCACTTCATCATACAAATTAGTAATGGCTACACATTATACATATAATTACCATACACACACCTGATGTTTAGCCAGTAGTGTATGAACACCACTCACTTCATCATACAAATTAGTAATGGCTACACATTACATATAATTACCATACACACACCTGATGTTTAGCCAGTAGTGTATGAACACCACTCACTTCATCATACAAATTAGTAATGGCTACACATTACATATAATTACCATACACACACCTGATGTTTAGCCAGTAGTGTATGAACACCACTCACTTCATCATACAAATTAGTAATGGCCACACATTACATATAATTACCATACACACACCTGATGTTTAGCCAGTAGTGTATGAACACCACTCAAATTAGTACCCAGATCAGTGCTTGCACTCTGATGTTTTCTTTCTTTGATCCAGTTTAGTTCCTCGTCTACATTATGAACAAATTTCTGAAATTCAAGTGAACTCTCTAACTGCTTTAGTCGATGAGACATTGGATCTTCAAGATTACAATACCTGATTAATTGATAAAGAAGCTTATAGCACGTTACATGTAATTAGTAGAACTAATACTATATTATGTAGGTGTTGGGATGTAATGCAATTCCTGAATAAAGAGTATGGTAAATCGTTTTTGGCATTATTCTACGTATATTAATTACAATACATGAGCGAAATGTGACTATGTCAGACGAATGTGCTTCGTGTGCAAAATGGCTGAATAGAGGAGAAGGTAAGGGTAAATAAAGATACAGTCATCCACTCCACACTCGTCATTGCTTCACTGTATATAAACGTTGTATCAGACCATCATTATCGGCTTACAGCTGAAGAAAACCTTCATGTCAAAATGTTCTGTTTATGCATAATACAACTCATTTCTTACTTGGTAACAAGTTCTCTTCCGCGATCTTCAATTTTATCAATCATAAAATGATTAGCATCAACGAATCCTCTAACTTGTCTCTGAATGTCATCAATACGATCTTGATGGGCCTGAATATCATTCTCTAACATCTAAGAGAAATAGTGATAAAATATTAGTTTCATAACTACACGACATGCAACCATAGTCAATGGTACTATATATTTGTAAGTTGCTGTTGAGTGCTACGATTAATTCTATCAATCAGTTCATATTCCTTCCATCCATCCATCTATCCATTCATCCATCCATCCATCTATCCATCCATCCATTCATCCATCCATCCATCGACATCCATCCATTCATCCATCCATCCATCCACACATCCATCCATCCATCTATCCATCCATCCATCCATCCATCCATCCATCCATCCATCCATCCATCCATCCATCCATCCATCTATCCATCCATCTATCCAAACATCCATCCATCCATCCATCCAGACATCCACACATCCATCCACACATCCATCCACACATCCATTCATCCACACATCCATCCATCCATCCATCCATCCACACATCCATTCATCCACACATCCATCCATCCATCCATCCATCCAGAAATTCTGTAATTCTCTAGTAAGGAGCCTAAAAACTACTACTAATATTATCCAAGCAAAAAATGCAACTTAGCAAAATTATAACAAATTGTTTACTTTTAAACTCTCGATATTCAGCCATCGTGTATAGAAAACTGTCAATTCAGTAGATGAGATTAATTTCCCCTTCATAGATAACTATTTGCTTCCAATTATAAAACCTCTACATCATATATATAAGCATTAAGCTGCACACACAAAGCTGCACATTGTCACAATAATTATTATCCCTAGTCATATAACAACTGCAATACATTATTAATACTAATAGTCAAATACAGTGTGCAATAAGTGATTTAATGTTCAATCATGTGACGCATTATCTGCACTCTGATTGGCCACAGGTCACATGATCAGCAATACTAATAGTCAAATACAGTTCATTCCTTACATTGTGACTCTTCAGTAGATTATTAACAGAAATGAGATCTCTTCCAAGATCATGAGATTTCAGCTGTTTCTCCATATCAGAAATCCACTCTTCAATATCTTTAACTTCTTGTTCAAACACTTGAAGCTCTCTCACTTGTTTTAGTTTCTGACCTTTATCTCCTGACCTGCAGGGATTGACAAGAATAGATAGATGGATGGATGGAATCAGGATAGATAGATGGGTAGGTGATCAACTGTTATAATAATTATTTAAATACATATCTCACTTTTCTAGTAGAGTTTGCCAATCGCTATTCAAACTATCAATGCATGAACCAATTTGCTGAGAGGCATAGTGACTACTATCAATGTATTCCATACCAACCTGTAGGAAACAAAATATGTACATACACAGACATGAATATACATGTGCACTAACACACACACAGACACACATAGACACACATACATTCACAGAAACATACTGAGACTCAGATACACACACACACAGAGACACACATTCACAGACAGACACATACTGAGACTCAGATACACACACACATAGACACACATTCACAGACGCATACTGAGACTCAGATACACACACACAGAGACACACATTCACAGACACATACTGAGACTCAGATACACAGACAAACACGTACTCTTTGTACAGAATCCACTCTTTCTTGATTGGATGCTAACTCAGCCTCAAATGCTTGATGCATCTGTAGTTTACTCTGAAGGTCAGTCATATCAATATAAGACTCTTCAGAGGCAATTTGCATCTTCTCAGCAATCCATGCTTCAACCTGATATATAATTATGATATGATCAATTGAATAGTTACTAGTATAGACATACAGAATAGATTACAACATTCAAAGCAACATTTGTATATTGAATCATTAATGTGTCCACTGAAATACAATTTTGATTGGCCAGACTCTGAATTAACCTTATTATGTATATCTTGCACTATAGCAATTCTTCTACAGTACGTAGTATAGTAGATAGTGATATGGTGGTAGTTGCTTTGCTTCATATTGGAGATGAATAGAAACATGCAGAGTTGGTGGTTAGGGGTTGGGGTTGGGGTTGTATAAGGGCCTCAGCACACTCTGTTCAGCTGCTCTTTGGTCTTTTATATGCACTGGAAATATATCCTGGCTTTCTTAATCTCACATAATTGCAAAGATTTTAAAATACCAGGATCTATATATACATGTAATTTTATTAAGTTTGACAGTCTAGATATAATACTAACCTCTGTCATTTCTTGTAAGAACTGTTGTAGTTTTCTTGAATCATGAAGTTTCTTTATCCTTTGTTTTGACTGTTGCTTTAATCGACTGTATCTTCCAAATACTGCATCTCTGTGAAGATATACAACAAATCAGTCAATCATATTTCCATATGCACACGGTCGGCGTAATTGCGTAAATATGCAAGCATTACTTAATTGCATACACACTAAGTAACCATTTTGGAGGTGGTCAAATCCTTGTGCTTAACAATTTAGCTCTTCCCAAGATCTGTTTAAAGGAATAGTATGTAGTACTATTTTTTTGTAAAGTATGTAATAATAGTAACTTAAAAAAGTTATGAACATCATTACCAAGCTAGATCGCCACTTTATATACAGTAACATAATAATCAAAGACATCCATCTATTTTCATTCTATAGTAGTACACAATTGATGACAGTTTTCAATAAACATTTTGTAGGCACAGTTTAACAGAAACACTTGTTATTACACGTTATGGCCTTCCATGGTAGCCAATCCAAAACGTACAAGCAATCACAGTTAAAGATCACTGGAAATTTAGGTATTACGAAGCTGATTGATTTTCAAACATCTGTTTTGCTAATTTCCTAGCTAATAGTAGGAAGCAAAAGTCATGGATTCCTTGGAAGATCTTCTCATATTATTAGAATCTGAAAACTTAATTTAAAGAAGTTAAAGAGCTGACAAAAGTTCACACACCAATGCACATAATATTCTATAATGCTATTCGTTGGGAAAGGGTTAAAACACCATATGTATGTATGTAGATACACTATACATATTTCTCACCTTCTAGTGATAATAGCTGGAGATTCATAATGATCATCTGTTAACAGTTTAGAAGCATATTCCTTAAGCTGACCCAATTTCTCCTCTTGATTTAGTAGAGACTTCTCAAAATTTTCATGTTTCTTTACTAAGGATTCGACACTACTCAAAGAATCCTGTAACACAGAGAAATATACATACGCAGGTATAAACAACTGTGATATATCTAACAGCCTTGTAATCAACTTGGTTTCTATAATTGATTATCAGAACATCAAAATAGATTGATTAATCTACGTATTAATCACAAATGATGCTTTAAATAAACCAGAAAGTACATTCTTTATTACATTGTTAGTCTCTTGGCTCTTGCATGATATTTATTAAAGTGGATGTGATCAATTACATGTTTAAAATTCTAAATAGCCAGAATTTTGATACAATTCTATATTTATAATTCCCCAATCCTACGTAATTACTATGCAGTACAAGTATAATCTAAATGATTTATGTTGATGTGGATTACAGATTTGTTGGTTACAATATACGTGCATACTACACACATGAATAAAAATTCAAATGAAATGCTTTATATTATCACTGCGCACTGGAAAGCTACATGCAAAAATAAGTAGCTATACTGTCGTGATGGTAACACTAGCAATGAAGGATAGTCACACTACTGCTACTAAAGCCCTGCCCTAGTATCAAAGCTGACTGAAGTATGCCAATACCCCTCTTCTATTGGACATATAGCGGCAAATATTCAAATAAGACGTTTTATACCATCTCTGAAGATTCAGAAAAGTTACATGAAATACGTAAATAGATGGTATAAGCTAATGTATGAATCCAGGTGTCAAAGCTGACTAAAGTATCTGTATCCAGTCAATACCATTGGACATATACATGTAGCAGTCCACAAAGCGGTCTCACTAAAGATTTGTGAAACAAAATTAATAATGATTCTAACCCCTAAGTTCTCATTGGCCAGATAGGCTTCCTGTGTTCCTATCCAAGCATCTCTTTGTTCAGCTGTTTTTAAGAAGATCTGTGGATAACAATAAATATTAAATGATTAGACAGAAGAAGGTAGCTTTGGAATCCTCAGTTACACATATCTTAAAGTACATGTAGACTGTACTTGTGCAGATAGACAATAATGTAATCTACAAAGCCTGACATATAATGTGTATACATGTACAGTTGTCTATTCCAATATTCATCCTATGTTAGAAATAGGCACCTACATGTACATTGTGTTATGTATTGAGATACCTACACAAGTTGAGGTGCAATTCCAGTAAGAATAAGAATCACTGCATAGGCAATGCATTGGCAATTGTAGTTTTCTGTGTCTATATGTTAGAAATAGGCACCTATTTAGATACATACGTGTACATAAATATAATCCTACTAAGATCAGCAAACATGCTTTAAAAATTTATTGCAAACATGCTTTTAATATTCATCATTGTAATAATAATAAAGAAGTGCGATAATATTGATATAGTGATATTTTCATCACTGAAGTAATTATCATGATAAGCAATATCAGGAATCTATATCACAATATAATTATAATATTTATTATTATTAATTTTAATAATTATTATTGCTTAACACATGCGTTCATGCATGCACAGTTCAGTTTGTACACAGATGGCTAGGCTAGCAAGGAAGTTGAAGGATAGCATGATTCGTTGGCTCCACTTGTAGGAGCCAAAAGCAAGATCTGGCAGTAATTCAGATTCAAGGTCGATGCTCCAACTAAACAGCAAAGAGGTAATTTGTCATTTGTGTAAGGGGCATTTGCCTTACAATGGCAACATGACTAATCTCCTTTATCATTTGTGGATTTGGAACACAAAGCTTTAAAGTATCGCGATTATTGTGATAAACTTTATATGATAATTGGGACAGAAAATTTTGATGATTCACATCCTTAAATAATAATAATAAATATTAGTTATATTCCATACTTGTAGTTCTTTGCATTGTAGAAATAGTTGATGTCTCTTATTCCATGTATCCCACAGGTTCTTATATTCATCATTTAGAGCTTGAAGACGAGTATTAATCTCACTAGATGCAAAGTGTTTCTCAATTATCAGTTTCTGTGAGGAAATGAAATTTCAATTAAAAAAATTTTTTTGACCCACAGGGCCATCCCTATAATTAGTTCCCACGGGGTTGTAATATTTGTTTGTGTTACATATGTGACTATGTGTAATTTATCCAGTAAAGAAGTTGGATCATTCTAGGGGGCTCGGTGAATTAATGGGCATGGTGCATAATAGAACGCCTGCTCGAGCTCTACAGACTCGCAGAAAGAAAGCTGCTTGTAGCTAATGTAGGAAGTGGAACTATTAGCTATTCTACATTCCTAAAGTTCTACAAAAACCTTTAAAAAGTGGATAATCAAAATAATAGGCTGTTATGTTTAAGGATAAGAAAGTCAGCCATGATTACTGAATGCTGGACACCACAAAGTAGTAATATATATAAGCACTATAAAAAAGTAACAAAAATAACTAACCTCTCCAGTTTCTCGAATACTCTTAAAACTATCTTCTCTTTCTTCCATTTCTTTCTATAAAAGTAAAAAGAAGAATGTAAGTTTTACTGAATTAATTGTCACCTGAGCAGCAATATAAAAGACCATAGATTAGGTATTAGTAATACTACATACTCCTTAGCAATTCTATATGCAATTTCTCCTATTTCCAATACTGACAGCTCTGCTAAAATACATTATGGCCACCATTCCCTTCCTGTGCCTCAGACTTGACTCCTTTTCTGACTTTGAGTGCTACTTTTAGAAACATCCTAAAGATTCCCTATAGCTTAGTACGATTAAGTCAAATACACAGTTCTTCCTTTCATGACAGTCGGGCACTTAGAATGCTTTAAAAAAGCAACCCAAAGTCAACATGTCACATACAAGTCATGTGACTCACTCCTCTAAGCGTTAATTAATTAATTAATTAATTTATTTATTAATATAATTATCAAAACATTACTTTTCTTTCTCTGTGTGTTTCTAGGAGACTGTCTGCTTCAGCAACACTTCGTGCTAACTCTTCAGATGTGTTTCGTTTGTTAACATCACTCACCCAGCCAAGCTAAATATAAATAACATAACATGTAATTACAAAACACATTAAGAATATTAGTTAACTAAAACTAAAACTTAATATTGTTAATTAAACTATAACTAGATTGAGAAACCAGGCATACTATAACTACGTATAACTAAAAGTGGTTGCTATAGTCACACTAAAACAACACTAATGTATATACATGTACATACAACATACAAAATGTACATACATGTATACAGATATACATATGTACATACATACATATTACATAACTATATACATACATAATAATACATACATATATACATACATACATACATACATGTACATACATACATACACTCATACATACATACATACATACATACATACATACATACATACATACATACATACATACATACATACATACACTCATACATACATACATACATACATAACTACACTCATACATACATACATACATACATACATACATACATACATAATAATACATACATACATACATACACACATACATAACTACACTCATACATACATACATGTACAGATGTTTATGAATCACATAAATTATGTATAACTACGTATGAACAGGTTTTTTTTGAGAAACAAAAAACTTGTGCAGAAATACTCACTAAGTCTCTAAGATCGGCTAGAAATCTTTGATAATTCAAAGACTCTTGTAACATGGCTCTTCGTTTGTCAGCATTCTTTGTTAGCTCTTCCCAGTTTTCTATTATTTCACCCAACTTCTCTTGAATGAGGTCTTCACATGAAGGCTGTAACTCTACAAGTCTCTGTGACTCCTGATCTAAATGCTGTGTGGGAATAAGTAATTATAATAATTATTATTCTTCATCACAGGGTTTATAAAATAATTTTGCACAACAGTATCCCTATGCAATGGAGTGGAAATAATGAGCTGACTGTAAGATATTTTCATACTCTTGTCCTGTTCACAATGTTACTTAGTGTTTCCAGATATCAATCATTCACTAGACAATGTCCTGCATGGCTAGCTGTTTCTATACCACTGACTGACTCTATGCTGCAATAACTCGATTTTCACTTTGCATGAAATGATTATATGATTGATTAAGCCCCACCCAACCTAACTCAGAACTAATACGATGTGTATATTCATTATCCACTGCAAGAAGTGATGTTCAGGTCACCATAAGAAATTGGTTTTCTGATTTTAATAATTTCAAACTCACTTCCAACTTGTCTTCAATGGCTGTAAGATCCTTCTCCAATTCTTCATGCCTTCGAAGAAGAGCTTGTACTCCTGCAAGATCCTTCCCATAATCTTCTCCGTGCAAGGTCTTTGCTTTCTCATTCATTCGATCATTAGTCTCTGCTGCCTCACTGATAAATCTGTGCACCTGTTCAGCACCTGAAAATTGGAAAATGGAGGGAAGGTATGATGAAGGATAATAGATGAAGTTAAATCATGATGTGTGTGTGTATCAATGGCGGAGACAAAGCGTGTATTGTATGAAAACTCATACAGCACTCTGCAGAGTTTGATTAGTGCATGCACATCACCACATATCAGTTAAAGCATCTGCTTATTCTCATGTGCTTCAGAAATTACAAGTCGCCTCAACAAGCATACAGCACTTGTTTTGTTTGTGTTGTCTATATGCTTGTCTTGACCAAAACTCTTGTGCTGTAATTTCATAATGCACTCGAAGGTGTGCTTTATTTTATTTTAACTATTTTCATTTGTACAATAGTGGCACCTAGCTACATTAACATATTTGTGTCAGTTTTCCAATAAAGAACTCTTTTTCTGTCACACAACTCTCTCTCTCTCTCTCTTGTTGATGCACTCAAAGGGTACGTTAACTATTACAGATGATGAATATAATTAAACACATACATGCAAGATGTTGGTTCCTCTCCATCACTAGTTGTTCCAGTTGATTCCACCTGTAGTACACATAAAAATTACATGACATTAATTTAGCTTGAGTATCAGTTAGTGGTGAATCATATCACACAATTTTATTATATATTTTTAGTACATATACTGAGATTAACTTTGAAAGTGCCGCACAAAATTTCACTTGTTTTAGTTCGGGCCATAATAATTTACTAAAAGGTTTAGTTAGTTAGTTAATCTCAAAGAAGACATATTGAAAGCTGTTAACTATAATGAGAAAATTAGTGGCTTAGGAAATATTTTACTTTTAAACTTTGCTGTTCAACAGTGTCATCTAAATAACAATCTATGTAACTATTGTAACTATTGCAACTATTGCGCCACCTAAATTCAAAATGTAGTTAGGTTCCTGTAGCATCTAAAGTTTATAGAAAGTACTGGTACTGGAGCAGGTCACCAATGTTTTGACAATGCAAAGTGCTACAACATCTAGAAAAGGCGGATTCACATGTCGCTATGCATCTTCATGCAATTTAATTAATGTTATAAGGTAATACGTGGAGTTTAATCAATACCCTCTATCAATGATCAAACTCTAATGACACTTATGTTGGTTATAATCACTTGCACAATCTCATAAGCTAGCTAAATCATTTGCATTCTTCAGTAATCTGATTGGCTATAATGAATGTGCAATAATAACTATAGAATTAATGAAGCTATCTCCCACCAATTACAAAAGGATTATCAAAAGCATCATGACCATTAGAATAATGCAATTGATTGTTTAATTGTTACTTACTTTAAGTTAACAGTTGCTTGATATTCTTCTATAACTGGTGTACCAGAATGATTCTCTCCTGTCAAACTGAGAGCACTCTGATTGACAGCATCAATATCAGATTTATCAATTGTCAACTCCTATTTCATAATGTAAGTCCATTTTAAATATGTAACATGCAGAAGATTACAAGTTTGTATTCTGAAATGTTTAATAGCTCAAAGGTTCATCATTCATTAATATACATGTAAATATCTATATATATCTATGCATAACAGTCATACATACTGACACACAGACAAACAGACACACAGTCCACACACACACACAACCTTCTGAAAGTCATTGAATTTCTTGATCAGTGTCTGACAGTGTTCCAAGTCCTGACCAACTTCTTTTGTAGAAGCAACTGCAGTCTGTGTATTATATGAAGTACATATTTATTACGTAACAACTCTTAATGAACAAGCGTTGTGATTGCTAGCAAGCAAAATGTGTATGGTACAAATGTACAAAACATTTTTCAGATAACTTGATAACTATGTCGGGAATATACAGCAACCTTTTTGCTTTTCCCGTCATGAGGGTTTCTGTTAGAGACACATGTCCAGAAAAACTCTGGACCAGCTGGTAATTGAACCCAGAACCTTCTGATTGCTAGTCAGATGCTCTATCGTCTGAGCTACTGGAGCCATAGACAGGTAGAAGAAGAGCATTTCATAGACAATGTCTACTACTTAGGTCAGACAAATTCAGTTGTGTGTTTCTTTACTTAAACTAGTTGACTAATCTATTACCACAATTGCTATGCATGTTTTGCAACTACTATTTCAGTTGTCCATTAATGTTGCTATTTGTTAAGAGAATTGCTACTCAACACTCACCCTCTCCGAAATGAGAACTAATACACTATCGACCTTCCTTTTGAACTGCTGAAGAGATAGAGCCTCTTTCAATCCATTGGTTTTCTCATCAGTGGCTGTTTGAAGTTCTGCCCACAACTGAAATAGACCCTCTACTCGTGATTCTATTTCATCATATGCATAATGTCCAGACTCAACAAGAGTTTCACCAGCCTAAACATCAGTACATCATAATAGATAGCAGTTATTCTAATGCATGTACACACTAACAAATAAACACGCATACACATACAATGAATGTATAAATAACTTTAATAGTTGCACATAATTACATTTATGTACATGCACATATGTGTATACACAAACATACATACATGTACACATATAATTATATATACATGTACTTCTACCATGACTAGATTGAATTGACCAATCGGATTGCTTATAATAAGGTTTTTAAACGTGTTATCAAACCTCCCGATCTTTACTGGGAAGTTTGATAACATGTTATTAAACCTCCCACTAAAATGTTCCCGTCATCGTTTGAAATGAAATTCAAGTTACACAGCTGTCAATTTTTGAATCATAATTTATAAAATTAAGTATAGGTTATACACCGAGGTAAAGGTTTCTACTGGATTTATCAAACCGAGGGCGGAAGGCACGAGGTTTGATAGATCAGTAGAAACCGTACCGAGGTGTATAACCGTCTTCTACCATGAAACGCGCGCGAAATACAGTAACTAAGCAAATCTTTGCGCGTGGCAACAGTATACATAATTTCACTAACCTATGGATATAGTGTGGGTTTCTGTGACTCTTTAGACAAGTAACTGATCAACAGTTCACTCGCAAATGACAAAAAGAGCTCTACATGTGGCAGACTTCCGGCTCCTCCTCTACTCGCGAGCTCGAACTCCAGTATAAGGTGTGGTCTTCCGAATTCCAACAGCAATCGTGATATCGATCGATCGCGATCGCAATCAAGAAGCTAGCGCTGCAAGAACAGCCCCACCCAACTCTTTTGGAATCTTATACGAGAGGAAGTAATAGAAGACCTCAATCACAAGCATACAAACTGGTGTCAGATTTTCCAAAAGAACATGCATCACTATGAATTATATATAGCTAATAATTATAGCTAGGGTTGTATATAGTCATCATGATTGTTGTTTTATGTTAATTATTATAATTATTATTTATGAAGTATTATAAAGAAATTGACAACTATGTAAGTTGAATTTCCTATCAAAACCCATATCCCGGGAAGTTTGATAAATCACTTATCGAACCTCCCGGGAACACTTATCAAACCTCCCGGGAACACTTATCAACCTCTCAGTATGTTTCAGTGTAATTTAGCAACCTCATTTACTGCAATCTGATTGGTCAGTTTACTATAGGCATGGTAGAATAATAATTATAACATAAACAACAGTCATGATGAACTATATATATTAGCTGTAATTAATAGTGATGTTTGTTCTTTTTGAAAATCTGACACACTTTGTATGCTTGTGATTGAGGCCTTTCAGAGCTCTATTTCCTCTCATATGAAATTCCAAAAGAGTTGGGTGGGGATGTTCTTGCAGCACTCGTGATCGATTGCGCAATTGCTGCCAAAAGAGTCAAACCTCATACTGAAGTGGAGGAGGAGTCGGAAGTCTGCCCACACATAGAGCAAGTAGGAGCTCTTTCTGTCATTTGCGATTTAACTGCTGATCAGTTACTTGTCTAATGAGTCACAGAAATCCATACTAGGTTATTGAAATTATGTATACTGTTGCCATGTGCAAACATTTGCTTAGTTACTGTATTTTGTGCACATTTCATGGTAGAAGACGATTATATACCTCGATATGGTTTCCACTGATTTATCAAACCTTGTGTGTGCCCTCTGCCCTCAGTTTGATAAATCCAGTAGAAACCTTTACCTAGGTGTATAACCTATACATATACATACATATACAAACAGGTACTCTCACATATACATGACTTGTATATACAATTATACATGTACACATGTACACACACGTGGACACACATACAATTACAACACATACACTATACATACATATACAGTTATTACACACATGTACACACACACATACATATTTACATGTGTACAAACACATACAGTTTTGCACATATACATATAATTAGCATATAATTATACATACATGTGTACTAAGGTTGGGCAATAATTCAATATATCACATACATTGCGATATTATTCCACTGCAATAATCATATCACATGATTTTGGTCTGCCAATATTATCACAATGGCAAAATATTGTCTTACTGCAATTAAATAATAATTATAATATATGCAGTTGAAAAATACTTAATCTTGAGCCATATACTCTCAAAACAAGGATCAGAAGTGTCAACTTTAAAAAAAATGAGCCTATTTTTGCTATCATAGACAGTATCAATGAGTAGTTGCAGTATTGCGATAAATGCAAGTCACCTTTAGACAATAATCACAAAACGTAATTTTTAATATCGCCCAACAGTAATGTACACATCTGTGTATACATAACTATGCAGACAGTCTGTAAGTACAGCTTACATTGTAGATATAGACAATTATGTGTATACCTGAGCAATGTTCTGAATTCTCTGTTCATTGGCATTCACTTCAGCCTCAAACTCCAAATGCTTTTTCCTCTTGTTATCAAGATTTATAGGATCACGATAACTCTCATCTTTAGCAACTTGCAACTTGTCACTAATCCAGATCTCAGCCTCCATTATATCTTGCAAAAAGAACATGTACTTTCGACAGTCTTCAAGACGATTGCGACGATGTTCTGAAGTCTTTTTGACCTTCTGTCTCCTGCAAGTATGATACACAGGGAAATAAGTAAAATAAAATGAGACCACAGTTGTGAAATAGGGCCATCTATTCTAGTACATACAGAAAATACCATCTGTTTAAGTGGTTGACCTTTGGTAAATCCGATTTGGACATCACATTCTTACAGGCATAGGATGAAGCATTTTACAAAGTACTTAAGTACATAATTTTAACTCATTTCGGAAGTTTACACAATGATAACTGATCAAAGTCAAGTAGTTACATACATGTAAGGTTTGAAAGTACTTAAAAGTACTTCAGAGACACTGTTCATTATCAAAGGGCGTAAGTACATATTGCAAGCACAGTCAACATTCAGTACTTGAGTAAGCATGCTTAAGCACAAACACCAATTAAAGTGGTACACCACATGTCTACATTCTATGCCCCATACGTAGTAAGCATCTTCTGAATATGTAATTTTGATGAAATACATACAAGTAGTTATTCACATGCACATTGACCTCAAAGAATTAATTTTGAAGGACCAACACTCATTTTATCTGTACCATTTTCATATTTTTAGTGTATGCCAAATGTCAATCCATTGCTTCATTATTGAGTTACAGTGTAATCATGTATTAAAATTATGACATTAAACTATACACTATATTACAGTGATCACATCCTAATTCTGAGGTCACTATGAACGAGAACAGATTTCAACTGTACTTAAGATTATTTAATATAAGTGACCATGTTTGTGAAATCATTTGTCTGGAGGTACATTCAATCAAACGGTCAATCAAATGTGTTTTCTATTTGGCCTACAGGAAAGCACTGAAATTCAGTATCAAGGACATCAAGCATATCTTCCTGGATATGAGATTGCTTTAGTGAGATTTAAAATTGGTAAATATCTTAAACTGGCAGTCTGTTAGTAAACACAATTGTTAAACACATTATATATAAACTTCAAGTTGCTATTAAAATTACTCACCTTTCTTTTAGAGCATTCTTCTTGTTCCTAATATTATCAGTTTCAAGATGACCTCCTGTACATAGCTGATCAGCAAATCTACAAACTTGTGATACCTACAATGGCATATATAGATGTATGTATGCATATACATTATGGTTGGGTGATATTAAAATTAGGCTTTGCAGTTATTGTTTAAAGGTGACTTGCAATTATTGCAATATTGCAACTACTCATTGATACTGTCTATGATAGCAAAAATAGGCTCATTTTGAAAAGATGACACTTCTGATCCTTTTTTTGAGAGTATATGGCTCAAGAATAAGTGCTACAGTATTTTTCAACTGCATATATTATAATTATTATTTAATTGCAGTAAGTCAATATTTTGCCATTGTGATAATATTGGCAGACCTAAATCATGTGATATGATTATCGCAGTAGAATAATATTGCAATGTATTGATATATTGAATTATTGCCCCACCCCAATATATATACGTGTATATGAATAGATATAGACATGGTTTGAAGTATTGATGGATGAGTGTACACAAGAACAGATATCAAACCAAGGCATATTTAGTACCAGAACCATTTCTCCTTTTAAAAGACAGTAATTATATAATTATAATACCTTTTCATCTTGTGATGCTATTAGCCTCTCAAAAGCATCATGTTTCTTCAAAAGTACTTCACATTCATCCACACTTTCTCCCAGCTTGTCTTGTAGTAACTGAACCTGTAAATTAACATTTGAAACTGTTATTACACTAATCTATAACTTGAACACCAAGAATAGAAGTGCTAATAGAGACTTCAGATGGTGGGGAGTGATAACTGTTTGGCTTTGCCTAGAAGTTTATCTACACTCACCACCACCTGAGGTCACATAATTCTGTTGCTATGATAACGGAATCTATGTATATGTTAAACCCCATGTATGTGTGCTCTATCCACTCCAAGGCAAACCTGAGGAGTGGCTAGACCGCACTTACATGGGGTTTAACTTAGACTCCTTACGCAAACTCTAATTTGTGCAAATACATAAAAGCAATCTAAATACACTTTCTAATCATAAACTGTATTCGTAGTTCCAGTTTATATAATGAAACCTTTCTGTTGAAGTGGTTGACAAAATGTAATAGTTTTTGGAGTCTATAAAGAATAGCCTACATCTAGTTGCCATGGCAATGGAGCCTAAAAATATAATGTAAGTACATACATACCTCATGTGTGGCACACATAGCCTCCAAACTATCAACCTCTTGTAAGAACATCTGATACTGGAGCTTTTGATTAAATAGATCACTTTGCGTTTGCCAGAGAGACTGCAGACGAGAGCTCTCTCCACGCAAATCAGACAGGTTTGTGTGAATCTGAAAATACAAATGTCATGAACATTTGGCTACAAATAACATAGACATTTGATACTGTTTCATTTATGACCTACAGTTAGGCTATTATATTAACAGAAATTTGATTACCTCTATCTTAGCATAGTGTCCCTGTTGTATTAGTTTATTTCCAGCCCTAACAATCTTCTGAACAGAATCCTCTCTAGCATCAATCTCTGCCTTCATTTGATTATGTCTGTCCAGGAGCTCCTTAGCAGATGCCACACTTGTAACAGGCTCATCACCAGAAATCTGAGCAGCTGTATCTTTCATCCATGAGACAAGATCACGTATCTAAGAATAACAACAGAATATGGACATATAATTCAGTGTGCTTTGTAGGGTTGCACTTATACGGTAATATCACTTGTGTAGGCTATGTATAGGCAATGCAGTTTCTTATAGCAATACTCTGCCTACATGTACGTATATCTGTAGGAACCTATTCAGACACGGTATGTATGTACAGCTCAGTGTGTTCTGTAGGGTTGCAACTACATGGCAATTGGCTAAACACCTACATGTATATTTCCTAATCCAGTTGTGCAGTCAGACAATATTGTAATCTGCAAAGCCTGGGAAAAGCTGTATAGCCCTAAATGTTCGGCAATAAAATGTTCGCATTTTACAATATTCAACTATTTCACAATAAAATTTTCGCATTCACCAAAGCTGCTCACGTGTGGTGGGCATGACCATTATTTTCATGGTCCGTCAGTTTCATGAAAAACGCGAAATGTATAGCCTACAAACTTTACGGCTATATAGTATGTATACACAATACAGTTGCATTTACTGATACTCTGCCTATATGTATAGACACCTATTCAAATGCTTATATTAGTAAAAGTGATACCATAATGTAAATTGGTCACAGTTGTAGAAGGATTATCATTGGAATTATGTGACTATTCATGTGAAAAGGTACAATTAGGTGAATATGTTCAATATACTGCCATTTTATGTTGCAAAGGAAAGAGTCAAAATGTGATAGCTAAGAAGCCCAATCAATGATCACTGTCTTTACCGAACAAGGGATTATATTTTAGCAATAGACTTTATAATTGTTAATTTTAAACTAACAGAGCTTAAAAATTTCTGCAGTTCAAGTGAAGATTTTAGTTTTCTCTTCCTTCCTGTAGTAGCAGCTTGTAATGACTCCCATGCACCTTGAGTTGCCTCCATATTTGTGGAAACTGTCTTTGTAGTTTGTGCTGGATGAGATGAAGTTAGACGAAGGCATTCATTGCTCAGTTCTCTGACCTATTAGGATAAAAAATTGTACATTGTGAGTCATATGTAGATAGACAAACAAACAGATAAATAAATACATAAAGAGATAGTAGATAGCTAAGTAGGTAGATAGAGAGATAGAAAGATAGATAGATAAACAGTTAGTTACATGTAGTTGGTTAATTAAAAAAATAGATTGACACAGATGTGTAGATAAATAGCTAGATACATAAATAGAAGCATAAATATAGATAGATATAATATTATAGATAGAAAGATAGATAAATAGAGTTTCACTATGATAAATATATGTTACCTTAGTACCAAGAGCAGCCACTTCTCTCTCAAAGGTTTCCAGTTTTCTTTGTAAAGCTTGAACTCCCTGAATACTCTTACCTAGATCATCATGTGGAATACTACCTTCTTTGTCCTACATACAAGAAACAAAGAATTTTACTCCATTATGTATAACAAGTGTCTAGCTTCCCACACACATGTACATGTACATGTACATGTGAATGAGACACAAACACATTGAATGCACAGCAATGGTGATTTAAGTGCTGTCATGTGACCAACAGCCAATTTGTGACCAGCAGTAGAGCACTAGCGTTAATATTTATCTTGGAATTAAGTCAACACTACAGTTATAAATGCAAATCTGTACAGCATACTGTTAATTTAACCAATGGGAGTTTCTCAACTTCGCCACCTGATTGCACAATCGGATATATATAATGGAATATTTCTTAGTGGCTCTGCTACACATACGCTCCTGATATAGATACATGTATATGTACGTACATGTATGATAATGCAAGATTTGATTGAGGCCAATGAATGTTTAGAGTATAATTATTATTTATTCAACAATTGTACATAGTGGAGACATCTGTGGCCTCGCCCTCATGCTAATAATTAAAGTTTGTTCACATTCACAGTGTCCTCAAAATTAGGATGTAATGACTTTATATGTAATATAGTGTATAGTTTAATGTTATAAGGTTAATACATGATTATACTGTAACTCAATAACAAAACAACAGATTGAAATTTGACATACACAAAAAAGAACGGGAAGGATAATTATATGAAAATGGTTGAGTAAAAAGATGGTTGGTCATTTCTAAAGTTATGAGCATTTTTCGAAGGACAAGGTGAATGTGAATGACGTTTAGTTAATGTGCACATATATGCATTATACATACACAGTACAAGTATATGTATAAATGATACCGTTATTCTCCTGAGTATTTCATTAGCATCTCTGTTAAATTTGTGAACTTCGTATGCGCCAGCTAATTTCTTTCCTCTACCATGAATAGCATCTTGTAAAGTGTTCCATCCCTCTCTAGTAGCAAGGAAGAAACATAATTATAATATACATTACATGTACATATAAATTATGTATAATATATATTAACTGCAGCTTCTATGTACAAGTACCTACAATCTCCATGTACATGTATTTACAAGTTTTGCTACGTGTACCTACAACCTCCATGTACATGTACCTAAAACCTCCATGTACATGTATTTACAACTTCCATGTACATGTATTTACAACCTCCATGTACATATACAACCTCCATGTACATGTACCTACAACTTCCATGTACATGTACCTACAATCTCCATGCTGTGTGGCTAGCTATAACAGTGTTATTTTGTATTCTGTATCTGAACAGTCTAACCTCATCTGGTCTTGCTTCTCTTTTATCATAACTGTGTCAGAATGACCCTCAGCTACCAATTGTCTGGCCAGTTGATTCACAGAGGTATATCGATCTGTACTAGCAGTGACATCTCTCTTGAATTCATCAAACTTCTTCTGTAATACCTGTCAGGTTGATGATAATATAGTGGGTTAGTGTTCCATATTACACTGTATAGTTATGATGTAGCACACAGAGTATTGTACCTTAGTGATAGATTTGGACAATATTATGATAATTATTATCATAAAATTATAATATTTAGGTCCATGCTATATTATCATATTAGTATATTGTATCTTCAATATACGTAACTATCATTATCACAATCATGATAATGTTTCAATGATTACATTTTCCATTATCGGCCATACCAACAAAATTAAAAATAACCTCTTCCATATACCTGTATATAGTAGCTACAGTAAATTCCTAACTACATAGCACACACATAGCTACTGCTATGTAGGAAATGGTTAGTTTAATATTGCCACTATGGTAACATCCCAAAACTAGTTTCTGAGTGCTTTTTAAAATTGATATCCGTGCATGCTCATTTAAAGTGATTGCTTTCCACGGGGTTGAATGTATATATATTTAAATGCTTGTGTCACTGTCACATATGAGACTATGCAGTGTATATGCAGTTAAGAAAGTTGTATCATTCCAGCAGGGCTCGGTCAATTAATGGGCGTGACATGTAACAGAACATGTGCTCCAGCTTTCTACAGACAAGTGCAGCAGGAAGAAAGCTGCTTGTAGCTTACATAGAAACTGGAACTAATTGCTGTTCTACTTGAAATATATTCCTAAAGTTCTACATAAGATATAAGTAGAGTAGATAATCAAAGTAATAACTACATGTATAATAGGATGTTGTATTTCAGGCATGAGAAAGTCAGCCGTGATTACTGAATGTTGGATACCACAAAGTATACGTTTTTCTCCATATCTCTTGTTTTATTATGCTTTAAATACTAGCACTGGTCTCATTATCTCAATAGATTTACTTACCAAAAGATGTTCAAAGTCTTTTCCATAATCATCAGAGCTTGCAAGTGATTGTGTCTCTTCCAGCCAAGATATTACATCATCTACTTCACTTATGTACTGATGAAGTTTAATAGACTCTTCAAGTTTAGCATGCCTGGCAGCCACTAACATCTGTAGACCTGACAGCTGCTCATCAAGTTGAGACTGTGAGAAAGAAATACATCACAACAAGATACCTTTTTCTACATATAATACAAACCTTTCTTGCAGAAATGTTTGCTGAATCAAAATGATCATCTCGAATTAATTTCTGAGCATCTGTTCCAAGTGTTTCTATAGTTTCAACATAACCTTCCACCTCTTCTTGTAGTGCCTACAAACCAAAAAATGTGAAGTGTGATTTATGGATTTTCAGCTCAATGTGGTCTAAAATTGTAATTAAATTTTGTAAAAAGGGACCTTTTCTAGCAAACTAATCGTTTGCTATTCTACCATTTTGTACAGGAAGTCATTAAATTTAGTAGTTATCATAAGCATTTTAGATACATCTGTACCATATTTTGATGGCTTCCTAAACAAACTAACGAAAATTAATATTGAACGATTAAAGAAGAAAATATTTTGTGGGAAAAGATCCTTTTTGCAAATTTGGTCATATGTACATATACATGCATGTATGAGTATTACTTAAGGATATTGATCATTCATAGTAATAATAATTATTATGATAATTTTATTTAGAATGTACCTTGTGTTTCTTCAACAGTTTAACTGCAGCATCTTCATCTCTTCCATAATCCTGAGAGGCTGCCAAACCAGCTCTATCATTCATCCAAACATCAGCCTCCACTGCTTCTTGATAGAACTGTAAAAAAATGAATATACACAATAATGTATTATTGTGCTTGATGTAAAGACCTTCTCGATAAACTAATGTCTTGTTTTTAGCTATTTTACAGTTTAAGGCAACAAAATTAGCTAAGAACAACTTTCATTTGTTAAATGAATACTGTGTTATAAGTTCTTTAAATGAAGTATTTGCTAATGAATGTTACCAAATATTTGAAAAGAGACCTTGTTCTGTTTGAACAAACACTTAGCTTGCCATTGGTAAACAAAATTTGGTACCTAAGAAGAGCAATGATAGCTCTTCCTGGATACATTCATTTATTTCCTATACACAATGGCAGAATAATAAGTGATTGAAGGTAAGTGTTTGATTAGCGGGAGAAGATCCTTTTTCAGATATTAGGTCACAAATATTAGAATTTATATTCACAAGACAATGCAAGCATAGAATAGACTATACATTTATATTTTATATACAAACTAATACTGTAAATACAGTTATAGACATGACCATATTTGGTTATACTTATTGGCAGTGTAACAAACTGTGTTAAACATTACATGAGTTACACCACATCAAAACCAAATCATATTACCTTCTGAGCTTCTTGTGAATCTTTAAGTTTCTGGGTTCGTCTATCAGCAAGTAGTTTCAATTCTCTCCATCTTGATTGTAATTCCAGTAACTGTTGTTGAATATCATCACTTGCAAAATGATTGTTATCAATAAGTTCTTGTCCTTGTGATTTCACATTGTCTATGCTGGATTCATGACCACTAATTTCATTCAATAATGCCTGTGGTAAGGTTGGGCAATATATCGCAATAATCATATCACATGATTTTGGTCTGCCAATATTATCACAATGGCAAAATATTATCTTACTGCGATTCAATAATAGTTATAATATATGTAGTTGAAAAATACTACATTATAGTCTTGAGCTGTATGCTTTCAAAACAAGGATCAGAGGTGTCATCATTTTAAAAAAAATGAGCCTGTTTTTGTCACTAGGCTTGTATGGAATAGGGTTCTCACTAGGCTTGTATGGAATAGGGTTCTCACTAGGTTTGTATGGAATAGGGTTCTCACTAGCCTTGTATGGAATAGGGTTCTTATTAGGCTTGTATGGAATAGGGTTCTCATTAGGCTTGTATGGAATAGGGTTCTCACTAGCCTTGTATGGAATGGGCTTCTCATTAGGCTTGTATGGAATAGGGTTCTCACTAGCCTTGTATGGAATAGGGTTCTCATTAGCCTTGTATGGAATAGGGTTCTCATTAGGCTTGTATGGAATAGGGTTCTCATTAGGCTTGTATGGAATAGGGTTCTCACTAGCCTTGTATGGAATAGGGTTCTCATTAGGCTTGTATGGAATAGGGTTCTCACTAGCCTTGTATGGAATAGGGTTCTCATTAGGCTTGTATGGAATAGGGTTCTTATTAGGCTTGTATGGAATTATTATTATGGCCCGTAGGGCCATCCCTATAATTGCTTTCCACGGGGTTTAATGTATATATATATTCTTGTGTCACTTGTGCGACTATTCGTTGTATACGTAGTTAAGGAAGTTGCGTCATTCCCGGGGGCTCGGTCAATTAATGGGCGTGGCGCGTAAAAGAATGCGCGTAACGGCGCGTTTGAGCTACAGACCAGCCAGGAAGATTCAGAAAGGATGTAAAACTGCTAATAACTGTTGTATATAGCAGAGAAACAGTATAGATATTATGCAAGAATCTTTAACAAGTAAGTATGATAAGTTGTTGAGTTTCAGACACGAGGAAGTCATCATTTAGAACCTTGAAGGAGTACCTCAGTCAGTTCATCAGACATCTGTGTATTTAGACTGCAATTAGGCTTACACTTACGTCTTCAGGCCCCAGGAGTACACAGAAAGGTAGATACACTAGTGCCATCAGCAATGCTTAATACATAGTCATCACAAAGCAAATATAGGGATGTTTTTTTCTCTATATACACTTGTTGTTACTAGCACTCTTCTTCACTCACTGATAATTATTTTTGCACTCTTCTTAAAATATAACACAAACACATTACTTGAGCAATAATAATGATGATAATGATCATGTGATTTAAGTGATGGATTTTATATGCAGATGGTGTGGGTATCACCTATGCCCTTTTATTGGAAATTTCTAATGAGAACACCATACATGTACATGTAGTAGTTACCTGATGTTTCTTATACAGATTTTGATCTTCCTGAAGTGATTTCCCGACATCTTCAGATATTGCATGTGGGAGATGGTCTTTAATCCAATGAGATTCATCTTCCGCATCTCGATAAAATTGTTGAAGTTTCAAAGAGTCCTCAAGTCTTTGCTTTCGATCTTCAGAAGGTTCTTGAAGTGATGTGATACTGAGATGAATAAAAAATATTTTTTATAACGCATAATTAGGATACCTAATGCAAGGGGTCTGGATGACTATTGGGGATGTACATACAATTAGGTATACCTAATAAAAGGGTCTGAATGACTATTGGGGATGAACATACAATTAGGTATACCTAATGCAAGGGGTCTGGATGACTATTGGGGATGTACATACAATTAGGTATATCTAATACAAGGGGTCTGGATGACTATTGGGAATGTACATACAATTAGGATACCTAATGCAAGGGTCTGGATGACTATTGGGAATGTACATACAATTAGGTATACCTAATGCAAGGGGTCTGGATGACTATTGGGGATGTACATACAATTAGGTATATCTAATACAAGGGGTCTGGATGACTATTGGGAATGTACATGTACATACAATTAGGATACCTAATGCAAGGGTCTGGATGACTATTGGGGATGTACATACAATTAGGTATACCTAATGCAAGGGGTCTGGATGACTATTAGGGATGTACATACAATTAGATATATCTAATGCAAGGGGTCTGGATGACTATTGGGGATGTACATGTGCATACAATTAAGTATACCTAATACAAGGGGTCTGGATGACTATTGGGGATGTACATACAATTAGGTATACCTAATGCAAGAGGTCTGGATGACTATTGGGAATGTACATACAATTAGGTATATGGTATACCTAATACAAGGGGTCTGGATGACTATTGGGGATATACATACAATTAGGTATACCTAATACAAGGGGTCTGGATGACTATTGGGGATATACATACAATTAGGTATACCTAATACAAGGGGTCTGGATGACTACTGGGGATGTACATACAATTAGGTATACCTAATACAAGGGTCTGGATGACTACTGGGGATGTACATACAATTAGGTATATCTGATGCAAGGGGTCTGGATGACTATTGGGGATATACATTGTACATACAATTAGGTATACCTAATACAAGGGGTCTGGATGACTATTGGGGATATACATGTACATACAATTAGGTATACCTAATACAAGGGTCTGGATGACTATTGGGGATATACATACAATTAGGTATACCTAATGCAAGGGGTCTGGATGACTATTGGGGATATACATACAATTAGGTATACCTAATACAAGGGTCTGGATGACTGACTATTGGGGATATACATACAATTAGGCATACCTAATACAAGGGTCTGGATGACTATTGGGGATGTACATACAATTAGGTATATCTGATGCAAGGGGTCTGGATGACTATTGGGGATGTACATACAATTAGGTATATCTGATGCAAGGGGTCTGGATGACTATTGGGAATGTACATACAATTAGGTGTACCTAATGCAAGGGGTCTGGATGACTATTGGGAATGTACATACAATTAGGTATATCTGATGCAAGGGGTCTGGATGACTATTGGGAATGTACATACAATTAGGTATACCTAATACAAGGGGTCTGGATGACTATTGGGGATGTACATACAATTAGGTATACCTAATGCAATGGGTCTGGATGACTACTGGGTATGTGCATACAATTAGGTATATGTAATGCAAGGGGTCTGGATGACTATTGGGGTAAAGCAAGGGGTCTGGATGACTGTTGGGGATGTACATACAATTAGGTATGCCTAATACAAGGGGTCTGGATGACTACTGGGGATGTACATACAATTAGGTATACCTAATACAAGGGGTCTGGATGACTACTGGGGATGTGCATACAATTAGGTATATCTAATGCAAGGGGTCTGGATGACTATTGGGGTAAAGCAAGGGGTCTGGATGACTGTTGGGGATGTACATACAATTAGGTATGCCTAATACAATGGGTCTGGATGACTACTGGGGATGTACATACAATTAGGTATACCTAATACAAGGGGTCTGGATGACTACTGGGGATGTACATACAATTAGGTATACCTAATACAAGGGGTCTGGATGACTACTGGGGATGTACATACAATTCGGTATACCTATAATACAAGGGTCTGGATGACTACTGGGGATGTACATACAATTAGGTATACCTAATACAAGGGGTCTAGATGACTACTGGGGATGTACATACAATTCGGTATACCTATAATACAAGGGTCTGGATGACTACTGGGGATGTACATACAATTAGGTACACCTAATACAAGGGTCTGGATGACTACTGGGGATGTACATACAATTAGGTATACCTAATACAAGGGGTCTGGATGACTATTGGTGATGAAGCATTTTTCATTTTATGTACTGCAGATGGATGTGGCTATGTGGTGATTAAGTATTTCACCCTTCTATTTGAAATGTCTGGGGAGAAATGTTTAAGAAAGAGGGAGTTTAACATGATAACAGAAGGAAACAGCAGTTGAATTTCTAAATTCATCTTGTTTCATCATTTTGTGTATGAACAAAGATTAGTACTATGGGTTGTTTGTAATGACATGTTATGCCTAAAATATAGCATCATGGTATCTATCAGCTTGTATTTTGGTCCAAACTGTGTGATTGACATTAATTTAAATGTAGTGTAGCTATCGATTGTATCATCATATACCAATCATTCAGTTTTCTTCTTATCTCTGCTATCTTTTCAGTCTCAAAATGACCAGAAGACATTAGTTGGCTGGCTGTACTGTTTAATGCTTTCACTTGGTCGCTATGGTAACGTAGATCATCTTCAAGTTGCTGTAGAAAAAAAAAGTAAAAAGCAAAAATTAATTAGAAAAGCATCAGAAATATTTTTTTTAAATGATGTATCATACAGCAGTAAAGAATATAAATTATATAATTAACAAAAATAATAGTGAGAAATTTTCAAGAGTGCACTGACAGCCGAAATCTTTTGAAGACTATGGCTAACTATAATGACATTTTTGACAACTGCTGCCACAGCAAATCTGTCGTGATGTACATGTAACTTCTCTCCAGTTTGCATGGCACCACTAGCTGCATACCCTTATTATCATTATAACACACGATAGCCCCTTACCATAGATTTACATATCGGTAGTCTTGACACGTTCAACATATGTGGACATGCTCAATTTACGTGGGCATTACAAACAAACACAAAAAAACAAACGTGAAATTTTATTCTGCAGGATACCGTGTATACTTTGTGAAAATATCCTGCTATGTAAAAGAGTATTATAATTATTATTCTTTATACACTTTGTATATTATATGTCACGGTGAAACCATGATGCTGGAATAAATAGATACATACATGTGCATTGTAGATAGATAGACTGACAGACAGACAGATGGAGAGACAGATAGGCAAACTGCTTGCTATGTCTTGTCATCTGTCTGATATATAAATAGATAGATAGAAAAAAATATAAGTACATCAGACAGACAGATGACAAGACATGACAAGACATAGCAAGCAGTTAAAGCATATATAATATATTTATTATTACATACAAAAACACACCTTATGTTTCTTTATCAAGAAACGAACACTTTGCAAGTCTTTACCAATATCCTCACTCTCTAATTGTTTCCCTGCTTCATTACACCAGGCAAACTCTTCATCACTAGCCCTCTGGAATAACTGCAAGTCAAGAGCTTGTTTGAGCTTCAGACCTAAAATAATAATAATTATGAATGTCATTATGTTGTGGTTTGGTTACTATAGTATACATTGCCTATAACTATAGTATCATAATTATTATGACGACTGATTTTCAATTAAAATACAAAATAGAAGTTTAAAATGCACATCATTATGTACGCCAGAGGAGTGTTAACAACTAAAACCCTTGTAGTAAGGTGGTGTCAGGTTTTGAAAAAACTATAACAGGAACTTTAGTTAGCTAACTAAAACTAAAATCCTTTCAGCCTAAGTTAATTAATTATAACAAACATTTTGGGAAAAGTTATATTAAATTGTCATTATTTTATTATAATTATAATTATATAGACATTAGAAAATTAAAATTATTGACCTTTATCAGTTGAAGCAGCAGTCAGTTTTCTCCAGTCTTTAGAAACTTGTTGTGTGATATCTTTCACACTGGATGACTTGTAGTGATTAGCTGCCATCAATTCATTACCCACCTATCATATTAAAATAGAAATAGAATAGATAAGCCATCTTGGTGTGCTCTTTTACAAATACTATCAACAGGAAGAAGCAAAAATAGCACATAATCATACTTCAACTAGAGGAGACTGGGGTATTAAGTGTATGAATGTTATATACTCTGACATTTCATTTTGGTTGTCTAATCAATCTTGGCTAAACAAAAATAGGGGGGATGCTTCATCTAGGGGGTAGGAAATCCCAAGGCAGCTTCCTCCTCCCACCTCCCTCCGAATTCGACATGATCAATATATATTTTCCTTTGAGTATATAAAACACAGTTAGTTACAAGTACAATGTTCATATATGTTCATACCTTGCATACAGTATCCATACGTCCTTTGTTGGCAGTGATTTCAGCATCAAATGCTTGATGTTTCTGAATTTTACCTTCCAAATTTGTAGGCTCTCTATAGCTCTCATCTGTTGCTGTTTGGAGTTTTTGATTTATCCAAGAACTGACCTACAATATAAATAGCCGTATTACAAATAGAAAGGCATTGTAACTTTTAATTACATACATACATGTGCTTATTAAATTAAACAACAGATCTAAGCATCTAATTTTACAACACGTCACTAGAAATGGGCCATTAATAGGATGGGTTAGTTAATTAAAACTTAAAGATTATCTTAGGTAATTAACTACACATTTTCAGGAAAAAAGTAGAATCACAATGAGTTGAAGTTCATATTTAAATGCATAGTTTTAAATGTTATGATATGTGTGTGCTAGTGGCTCAATCATCATAAATATAGCACACAGTTTCCTGGGAAATTGCATTACACATGCATACAGGAGTTTATCTGCATTACAATAGCTCATGTATTTTGAATTACAATTACTGTAACAAATCTCATATCCATATCTCTTCATTCAAGTATGATACCATATGCATCATGAATAGAAAGGGTTACGCAGAATGGTGCAAAGGGTACAGTACCCTTCAAAGAGAGAACACTGTAGTTGAATTCATACCTCATCAGCATCATTACAGAACTGTTGCCATGTAAACGAGTCCTGCAATTTTTTGGCTCTTTCTGAAGAAACAGCTTTAGCTTTTTGTCGTCTGTTAACAACAGCATCTCGACGCTCAGCAATCCTGTTGAGAAAACCAGTTTTGATATCACTAATCTCCACACTTAAAATGTATATGTATGTATTAATTACACTAGCTATACGGAGGACTACACATGTATTTTTCATGGCTCTGCTGATTTTGGCCACCATTCACTTCCTGTGCCCTAAATGTGGTTCCTTTTCTCGACGATGAGTACTTCTTCCAGCAACACCTATCAAAAGTTCCTTAGAGCTTCACAGGGCACAGCTCTCTCACAATGCAGGCTTTTGAGGAGTCAGTGACCTGCCCATGGATATAGGAGCTCTTTCAGTAAGAACCGACATTATAGGTGTAGCTAAGTAGAGAGGTTATTTTGATTGCCATAGTTGCTATCAAAGGAGGAACTCTGCATTCAACTTAGCCTTTTCTAACTCCTGTATATGTTTTAAATATAGCTGACCAAGTACGTTTATGAAAATTAAATCTAGTTTAAGTTTGATTTTGTATGCTCAGTGCTTGAAATAACATCCAGCAATCGGCCATTAGCCGAACAATCTGTCTCTTTGTCCAGACAAAAATTGAATTTGAGTGGACAAAGTATCAGATTTGTTATAATTATAATACAACAAAATAAGAACAGTAATCTTACAGCAAGGTTAATTATTAGTCAAGAGCAGTCATAGAATGGTGAGTTAATTCTACATCTCATAAGGCTTATATAGGTAAGTGCTGGTTTGTGAGGCTCTTTTCTGAAAAATTGCTGGTCAAATACTGTTTTATCCTGATGTTTCTGTTGGACACTTTCAAACCTATTTCAAGCACTGATGTTTACCTTTCCCGATCTAAGGTAACAAACTCACTTTGGTATATCATAATGTCCTCCATGTATCAGGTTGTTGGCTTGATCACAAAGCTGTTTGATCTTTTCATCGTGAGACTGACAGGTGTTTTCAAAATCTTCATGTTTACGAATGAGTAACTGTACTCCATCAACTGTATTCTGTAAACAATGAATATAGAATCACAGGACAATGAAAGCTTACAAATTACCTAATTAATATCAATAAGCAATTAAGAAAAAGGATTTGATAATGTTTTTAAAGCATGGACAAAATTGAATTAGTGTGTGTACCATTGGGAAAATATTGTGAGCCAATGAACAAAGACTTAGTAACAGAGACTTAGCGACAATACAATCACAATTAACAGCACCATTTAGCCCAAGGAGAGAACTGTGCCAACAAGAAGCTCTTTGGGTCAATATTGCACTATAAGTACTTAACAAAAATTGTACCATTCTCTAGCTAAATAACAGTTATAATCAAATATACCATCTAAACCAAAGAGAGAACTGCTCAGCAACAAATAAGAAGTTCTTTAGGTAGTTGATATGAGCTTATTAAATTGCTGCTAAGCAACAGATACTACAAAAGTAAAGGCATACCTCCAACAACTACATGTACGTATATAAATGTTCAATGTTGGTTAAATCTTCCCGATTAAAAGATTGCACTATCTCTGAAACTTGAAAAACAGTTCTTGTTGTACATTCATATTCCATATTCTACATAACATACCCCTAAGTCATCATTGGCCAGAAATGCTTCTTGACCTGCTGTACCCGAATCTATTTGTTCACATTCTCTCAAGAACGACTGCAGAGGACAGAACAAATATACAAGATTGTTATACAATTGTTCAATAAAAGGTTACAAATGTGTACATGTTAGTGTTGTTCCTAGACTTATAGTACAGCAATTTAGTTTTAGTTTAGTTGCAGAAATCGGAACCATAGTGGACTACCCAAAATCAACTCCTGGAATTTGTTCATATTGCATGAAAATGCTTAAACGTTTGGTATACCACTTCTCTAACAAATATGAATATTTTAGATTTATTACATTTGTACGTATCTGCTCTTGAAACACTTTTTCAGACCACTGTGTTTATTTTAGCATGTTAAAGACAGTACTAGTTAGCACTGGTAATGTGTACCCACCCATCTACATTGTGTATTACATAATCCTGGATGAGATAACAATAGCTGATAACTGTAACACCTTTGATGCAGTTATAACTAGTATAACTGCATCAAATTACTGGTATGTAGATTTGTGGAAACGTGTTTGATGTTAAAGTACCATCTCAATCTTGTTTCAGTACTTTTCAGCTATCTTTACATGTTCTTTCATTATGGCCCGTAGGGCCATCCCTATAATTGCTTTCCACGGGGTTTAATGTATATATATATATATATATATATGTTTGTGTCACTTGCGTGACTAACTGACTATGCGTTGTATACGTAGTTAAGGAAGTTGCGTCATTCCCGGGGGCTCGGTCAATTAATGGGCGTGGCGCGTAAAAGAACGCGCGTTTGAGGCTCTTCGAGCTATAGACAAGCCGGGAAGATTCAGAAACTGCTAATAACTGTTGTATATAGCAGAGAAACAGTATAAATATTATGCAAGAATCTTTAACAAGTAAGTATAATAAGTTGTTAAGTTTCAGATATGAGGAAGTCATCATTTAGAACCTTGTAGGAGTACTTCAGTCAGTTCATCAAAGATCTGTGTACTTAGACTGCAGTCAGGCTTACACTTACTTCTTCAGGCCCCAGCTTTGGAGTACACAGAAAGGTAGAGACACTAGTGCCATCAGCAATGCTTAATACATAGTCATCACAAAGCAAATATAGGGATGTTTTTTTTCTCTATATACACTTGTTTTTAAAACGTATTTAATTATTATGCATTCAATATGATTAACAATAATTATATTACAATTTACAACATACAACACATGTACCTGTAGCTCGCTACTTTGTTTCAAAAGTTTATTTCTCTTTTCCCAAAGCTCTTTCAAACTCAATATCTCTTGTGATAACTGTTTCATTCTTTCTCTTATCTCTTCAGGGTTCTTTGCTGAAGGTACAACTCTCCGTCCTAGATCTTGAAGAGCCTGAAATTTTTCCTCCTTGTTTGTTAGTTCAGTTTTTAGCTCAAGATGTCGTTCTAACATCTCCTCAGCTCCTTGTACATCACGTGGTAGTTCTTCCGAATGGAGCAGTGCTGTTATTTCAGAAGCCCATCCAAGCTACATATTACAATAAAAATATGTGATTCAATGATATGTACTATACATGTACAATTAATACATAATTATTATTACTGATTGAAGTTATCAGTAGTATTATATATAATTGTTACTACATGTACATGTACATGTACATACATGTAATTACTATAATATTAGTATAATATATTATTTATTGTGCACATGGGCTAATCACAATTATCACAAATACTAAAATGCTCATGGTTCTAACAGATAATATTATTGATCAAACCACTTTGAAGACATAATAAGGACAACATTATCTAACTGTAGCAAACGTTTCATATATATATCATATGTATTAATATAATATTATACACACTATAATGCATAAACACATAACACATTCAAATTCATTTCTGGGTTTGTAATGTGTTTCATATGATTTTACATGACTTTACATTACAAGTGACATGGTAGAACAGTAAATGTCTCAATGCAAGCATGAGCGAAAGTGGACTTCTTGAAACTTAATGATAGATGCTTGTACATGTGGTCACATTAGTAAAATCAACAGTCACATGATATGGCTACTAGAGCACACATACACTTACCAGATCCCTAGAATCAGCCATGAAAGAATGCATGAGGTGAGCATTATGCAGTTGAGTCTCGCGAGCAGCAGTTTTGGACTTGAGTTTTTCCCACATAGAACTAATTTCCACCACTCGAGACCGGACTTGACGAGAGTCACGAGGAGATGACTGCATCACTGTTGAAGCCATTTCATCAAGCTTAGCAGTTCTTTCTTCGACAGGTTTCAGCTCTCTATCCAAGGCCTGATAAATAAAATCACATAATAAAGTTTGTAATAGTAAATGTTATTTCATACATGCATACAGCTCTATAAAACAATGGGCCTATACACACATGCACATACAGATAAATATCTATTAATTTGATACACAAGTAATTAAAGTATATCACATTATACATGTACTTTAAGCTGCAATAGTGCAGTATTTGTTAGGCGTTTTCTAGGAGCAATTAAGTAGTGGATAGTTATTATTTTCAGCAGATGGTGTGTGGATTAGTGTTATAGTGTTGGAGTTCTGTTTACCATAGACAATGGGCCTATATACCACAATGTTGGTGGGCACAGTGGTACCTCACAATTGGATACATTTTGGTCATCGACAGAATTTACACTAAGTATGTGCATCCGACAAACACAAAAATACACACAGATACAAAAGCACATTCACATAATTATATATACATGTACATACAGAGTCTGCTACATGCACAGTAACCAGTAGCTATTCTCTTCCTACGATTCATTTGTGAAAGAAATTGATTGAATTGCTGATCAGTTTCTATTCTAAAGAGTCACAGAAATCCATGTTAGGTTTATGAAATTGTGTATACTGTTTCTATATATACGTATGCAAAAATTTGCTTAGCTACTACTATATTATGCACACGTTCATTGTAGATGGTATGGTTTTTATCAAACTTAGCTCCTTTGGCACTCAATTTGATAAATTCACTCACTTACTTTGGTGTATAAGATATACATATACTTACATGTGTATATAATTACACAGAGATTGTAAAACAATACCTGATGTCTCCTTTGTAACATCTGTACACCAGCTAAATCCCTTCCCACATCATCAGTAGAAAGTGCTTGATCTTTTTCATTAATCCATGCTTTAGTTTCATCACACATCTGATGAAACTCGTGCAAACCTTTAGTAATGGACAACGCATCCTCTTTGTTACGTTTAAGAGTCTGAAGTGTTTGCCACCTTAAAGTGAGAGAAGAGAGGGAAGGAAGTAATTACAAAGTTACAATACCCTCAAAATTACAATTTTAATCCTGTAACTTCCTATACTAATAGTAGTATACTTAAGTACAGCTGTACATGTCTAAAGTAAGGTGGCAGTACATGTTAGTGTATTTCATAATACTATTATTAATAGTATTGCATACTATCAGTGGTGAAGTTTGTATTATTATAAGTTACATGGAAATTATAAATGTTTTGTTGCTGCAAAGATCCACATGTTGGCACTTTAGCTACATTGTACTATGACATAATGTGTGAGTCACAACAGTCTTTTTGATAAGCTCATATGGTGCACCATTGGCCCATAGAGCTTCTTATTTGACACTACACAGTTCTCTCTTTGGGCCAGATGGCGGAGTTAATTATGATAGTACTGTAACTAACACTTTGTTAATTGGCTCAAGATGTATTCCCAATGGCGCACACAATAACCATTGTTGAGTCAATTTGGCCCATGCTTCAAAACTACATGTACATGTACATGTATCTCTAGCTATGTATTTAAAGTATTCTCACTTTTCTGCCAATTGGTGCTGTCGATTTTTAACTAATTCCACTTGTGAATGACCTGTTTTAGTCATTTTTGCAGCCTCATTCCCAATCTCCTGTACTCTTACTTCATTAGTCTTCATTTCCTTCATGAGAGCCTGGAATGAGATAAATGAAATAATTAATAAATGGTGTATAATTGTTTAACTTAACAAAATCCAAAGTGTAGCATGTTTATTATACATGTACATGTACATGTACGTATGTATGTGCTGGTGTATGTACATGTGTGTATATGCAGTGTTTGTCACTGTGTGTGTCGGAGAGAATCCAGTCATACCTCCCTGTGGTCCCTGATGGTAATGATAGACGTGGTCTATTGGGTAACATGGCAGGTATGCAGGCTAGGAATAGAATGGTTGAGGGTACAGGGCATTGCTTGATAATGCTACTCACGTCATCCCTAGTCTATTCAACTGCTGAGGATTTGCACACATCCCAGTTAAACATAGTTGCGCAAAGAGCAAACTCACAGCGCTCATGTCTGTACTTAGGAACCTGGAATATTAGATCGCTACTGGTTATGAAAGTGTCGGCGGAGACTGCCCGACAAGAATCTGAAGTGAGGCATGCTGAAGATAGAAGGGTAGATTTAGGCAGGGAGATGGGCTTGGCATAAATGCATTGATGAGAGACAGAAGCCAGTAAGTGAGCAGAAAGGAGCAGCACAATGCCAAAGGTGTAACAGATGGTTTCGCAGCCGAGGTGATCTTGAAGGTGTCAGAGAGATGGAAAAACAAGCACAGTGACTTTTGTTTCTCCTTGCGGGTTTGTGTGATCGTTTCACGGCAGTGGATATACAGGACAAGACAGGGTATATTTGTGTATCATTTTACATGTGTGAATAAGATATGTATGTACAATACTATGTGCACATGGGTATGTGTGCGAGTGTTTACATGTGTATTCTAACTGACTACTCACATCATATTTTTTCTGCATTGATTCCATTTGCTCTTTAGTAGATCCTTTCTCCTCAACTTTCAAAACAGCTTCTTTCTCTCTCACCCAAGCCTCCACTTCTTCACATTCATTATATAAACCAAACAGTTTAATGGAGTCCTCTAATTTCTTTTGTCTCTCTTCAGCATGTTTCAAAAGTTGCTCATATGCTGAATTTATAGATTGCTGTCGTGCAGCAACATTTTGACCTTCGGATCTCAATTGACTGAATCCACCATACACTACAATGAGATGTTGTATATAACAAATCTACCAAATGTTTGATAGATAACACGTACATGTAATTACATGCTATAAAAACTCTAAATATACATGTACAAGCATCACAAGAGCATCATTAAATGTGACCATGGATAACAAAATCAGTCACTTTGGAAATAATCAGTTTGTCAGTAGCCGACTTCTAAAATAATGCTTGTTATTCTGCCATTTTATGTAGTTAATTAAATTAATGTAGGTTGACCAACAGTTCTTGTTAGTGTTTTAATTTAAAACATTGATTCTAGTTATGCTTACTCATCACTCTGTCCATAATTATCTTATCATGATTATAATTAGTATGAATCAATAATTACAGTCACAACTGACCACAAATATGCTATTGTTTCGCACACTTGGCAACACACCATGCCCTCAATATAAAATCCCAGATGAATTAGATACATGTATACTATTACACTTAAAATAATTATTAATTTTGTGGCTAAAAAGGTGGAAAACATTTACCCAGGCCCTACACTAGCCCTATGCATGTCCTTACATGAGAAAGTTCTTGTTGATATATTTCTGGCCATTCCCTTTGATCTTCGTTTAACAACTTGTCTCTTCTTAACTTTGACTGGTACTTCTTCCATCACTGTCTTGGTGACTTTCTGAGTAATCTTTGCTGGGTCTATCTCACGGACATAATTAGCAGGAACAAATCCTTGCTGTCCATTGCCTCGTCTAAATGTGGACAAAAGTGTCAATATTATGAGCAAACATATGTTTTTATTTGGTATTCCCTATGCTTTCACTGCCTATATGTGTACATGTGTCTATTCTTTTATGACTTACTTTACACTCCACCAATCTTTATTTGATTTGGATATGAGAATAAAAACCTCTCCTTTCTCAAATCCCATTCCTTGTCCCTGATGTTTATACAAAGCCTTCACTCTTGGTACACTCCTCTCAACTTCTTCCTCCTTCTTAACTTCTCTTGTCTCCATTACTTCTTCTTCTACCTCAACTTCCACTTCCATCTCTTCAGGTATGGTATCTGGTTCAGTGGATTTACTCTCAGAAGATTCCTAGTACATGGACAGAATACAAATAACAGTTGTTGAATGTCAAATGTTAAAAGCAATTTAGGCTAAGCAATAATTATTTTACTTCATGCACAATAAATATCTAATATTTGTGGGCTATAAACTTTGTACTTTTCACAATAACTGATGGACCGCAAAAATTTAATTCGTGAAAATAACAGTCATGCCAACCACATATGAGCATGCAGAGGGCAGTGTATGCACTCATTTTTGCTGAACGTGAAAATTGCATCGCAAAATAGTTGAATAGCGTCAAAACACGAACATCTTACCTGTTAAAATTTAGGGCTATACTATGTCATAATTATTCAGCTATGACATTTGTAAGTCTCAACTAACAAAACCTCTACTGCATATACAGTACCTTACATTATTAAGTTTACATACTATCACTGTACTTCCATGACTACAATGTACATAGTGAAGTACATGTACTTTGAATGTACTAAACAGTATTACACCTTAGTACTATGTTATCACAAAGGTGATTCACACACTACTATGATTACAGTACAAAGTAGTACTATAGTACTACTTAGAAGTACAGTTGACTATCACCTTATTAAAGTGTAGCTCACATCATAGTATGTAAACATAATAAAGTCAGGTACTATGTATATTTTCATATTTTAAACATTTTCAGAACTAGAGACAGACAGATAGACAGACAGAAATATTACTCACAAAAGTTGCAGTGGTAGAAGCTGTGCTAGCAACCTTTTTACTCAGTTCCTTAAGTTTATCAATCTCACTGCTATATGCTTTGATCTCTTCTTGAAGTCTCTCATGGTTTTGTAGGAGTCCCTTAGCTGAAGGCTCACTATTACCAAAATCATCACTGCACACCAGAGGATCTCTCTCTTTGATCCAAGACTCAGCTTCATTAGCATCTGCATGATACTGAAGAGAAATTACTATGATACGTGTCAAGAACATTCACCTAGAGTAGAGGACTGCATCAGTGGTACCATGGATGCAATTCTCTACTCTTAATAGTTGCCAACATTGTTCAATCAGTGTTTTTTAACATAAATTTTAAAATTAAAGGGTGGGGGAGTGCCATGGTACCACACTTTATGGTAAATACTCTAATTGTAAAAGTCATTTCATGTTCAACCACTGTCAGACTTTACCCTACACCTCTCAGTAACTCTGTGCATGCAGAAATTACAAGCAAAAATTAACGACATTTATGACAATTTTACTATTATTCATTGAGTATATTAAACAAGTTAAAGGCATGATCTTCATGTACCACATCATGTAGCTATGACACTTATCAGTTTAATAAGAGAACAGGGTGTTCAGATTAAAGGATGTTTAACTATTTACGCTACTCTATATTTTGAGAATGCAGATATTCATCTATTTGTCTGGGCCCAGGGTTCTACTGCAGCTCTCAAGACTCCCATACAGAAAGCTAACAATTGAAAACATCAAAATTAATACTCAATCCCTACCTAATGAGTGTATTAATTGTGTATTGATAATGAATGGATGAGATAGAGAAGTAGGGCTGGGATGAATATACCAAACGTTTGAAACATTACACGTTTAGTATGCATTTGAAGCTAAATGTACCAGCAAAATTGAGGCTACTCCGATCTTCTTTATTAGTTTAACAATGCCGAATTCAACCAACAGGATAAAAGACAGAGTTTCATTAATTACGGGGGATTTCCCCCCACGGTAAATTTATTTCAACATGCAACATCCCAGCTACAAGCACTCTGGGGCCCCAGAAGCAACCTCAGAGAGCCTAACATGTATGAAAATCGGAAAGAATAGTACTCATTATTATAAATGTATTCATGTACCTGTTGGCTTTGAATAGCTTCTTCTAGTCTTGTCTTCCTGAGGGTTAAAATATCATTTAGTTTTTCCCATTTTTCTTTTAGAGTTGCAATACGATTCTGTACAGCTTTGGACTGGACAGACAGGTCTGTTCTTTGCTTATCAACATTACTTTTAAACCGTGAAACTGCTTTCATTGTTGGTGAATCTCGAGCACCAGGTGATCCAAATGCTGCACTGACTTTGAGTTTCATGCCTATACAATAAACAAAAATGAAACTTGTACTGCTAGGGCACCCACTTAAGTTGTGAGCTAGAGATTAATAATTAAAGGCTTTCTCTCTTCAGGTTTCAAAAAGAGTTTTTGAGAAGATCATATGGTGCACCATTGGCCCAAAGAGATTCTTATTTGGCAGAGCACAGTTCTCGCTTTTGGTCCAGATGGCACAGTTAATTATGATTATATTGTCACTAACAGCATTAACTCTTTGTTAATTAGCTCAAGATGTATTCTCAATGGTGCACATACTAACCATTGTTGAGCCAATTTGGCCCATGATTTAAAACATATCAAAAACTCTGTCTCAAAACTAATTGATTCACTATACATTTAGCAACTACAATAGACAGATTTTCCTGTTTAAATCATAAACAAAGACATGTGTACTTGTGTGAATGTAATAATCAAAAGTATTATAACATCTTTCATTTAAGTGAGTGATTGTATAACACCATACACCAAATACATAATTATATGTGGCAATCGGCGACTAGGTGGAGTAATAGTTGCTACATCTTGAATTCTTGATGCTAAATTTAATTAGCTTCCTCATACGATAGCAAGCATTTAAAAGTAAGTGTTCAATTAAAATCATTATGTGTTCAGTATGTATATTTATGTCTAACCACTGTCACAGATTGTTTTGAAATGAGATTCTCGTCCAGAGACCTCTCCCTCCAATACTTGCTGTTTCTGTCTGGATAGCAACACGGCATTCAGATCTTTACCAAATTCCATAGATGAAGCAATAGCTTCTTTTTCTTTAATCCAGGCCTCTTCTTCTTCCACACGTAGCAGGAATTCACACAAGATTTGAGATTCCTACAACAATTTTTATAATGAATAATTGACAGCAATAGATTTTATATCGTAATGTGAGATAACAATTCAAACTTACTTTAAGCTTCTCTAGACGTGCTTCTGCAAGTTCTTGTAGATTTTTGCAAGCCCCTTCCAACTGCTTCTGTCTTTCTTTAATTGCAGCTTTGTCAGGATGTTTAGCATCAATAAACATCTGAACCTAAAAAATACAACATCTTTAAATATTAAATTCATCTACATGATTGCAGTTAGAAAATCAGTCACTTATCAATGTAAATACTGATTTAAGTCATAATATAATTATAGTACTATACATGTATATGTATTAGTTATATCCCAAATGCAAGGGACATATCCAGTTTAAAGCATGAGGCCTACACATCATCAAATTCTGTATCAGAGAAACCCTCTTTCTCTCTAGTAACTGGGAGGTTTGCTTCAAAAAAAATTCGACAAAAAGATAACATCGGCCTACAGAGGAGTATGGAAGGTGTAAGCAATATGGTAACGATATTAGGTTTTTGGGTTTCAAACACTTGTATGCCAGCACTATTAATAAAGCAATTTTAGGGATAATAGTTCACTGTATATCTTGTTCCCTTGTTGTTAATTACACCTTTATTAGCCCATGAAGTACCTGTTTATTGAGAGATATAGCTCGATCAATTAGTGTGTTTATATCAGATTCAAGTATAGTGTGTTTCTGTAGTAGATCCTGAACACCAAGTAAATGTTTACCATATTCATCAGATGTAAGAGATTGCTGAAACAGATCAACAGACAATAAACAGCAGATATTGATATAATTTATCATCAGATTTTTAAACATTTCACTGCTTGTGTGGATGAGTATATGAATAGATGGAAGGATGAATGGAAGGAATGAGATATATTATGAATCAGTGTGTTATAACCCAAATGAATTAATAGATTGCTAAATAGATGAATAAATGACAGAATGCACGATGCACAGTTATATGGACACATTGGCATATGGATTTAAGGAGAAATGAATGAATGCATGAATGAATGAATGCATGAATGAATGAATGCATGAATGAATGAATGAATGAATAAATTAAAGAATGAATGAATTAAAGAATGAATGAATGAATGAATAAATGATAGATGGGTACAAATCATAGATGGTTGAATGGATGAATGGAATACTGTACTCATAAATAAGTAAAGCTACTACCTCCACTTCACTCATATTGGCTAGACAGTCGTCCATTTCAGTGAAAATAGTCATCAAATCATGCATAGTGGATAACATCTTGTGACAGGATGACAACTTCTCCAAAAGCGACTCCCAAAGCTTGACTAACTCTGAATTCCTAGAAGAAAATCATGAAATTTTCTGATATCTGTTAGATTGTTCATGTTCACATTGACTTTAGAAAAATGTTCATAAATTTAGTTCAACAATCTATTTTTATCTGTACCCTTTTGACATAATTATCCTTCCCATTCCTTTCTGTGTTAGCCAATTTCAAATCCATTGCTTCATTACAAAGTTACAATATAATAATGTATTGACATTAAACTATACATTTAATAGTAAATTATAAAGTCATCACACCCTATAAATGTTTAAGTTATTGTTAATGTGAACATATAACAATACCTCTTTTCAACTGTGCTAATATCATGATACTTCTCTTGTGCAAGGTCTTTAGCAATAGCTGCAATAACACCCATACGAGATTCCTATAATATAAAGAGTTGCATGTCAAGTTAGGCTACAGAGATTTAGATACTTTCAACAATAAAACGTTGAGTCATGGACCATTGGAAATCTGAAATGAATTATCTATTGTGTCGTTAAAAATGTTTTGGTTATTCAAATTTGTTCACATAAAATAAGTTATAATGTAGTGTTTGATATCCATAATGAAATTGCTCTTAAATGGTCTCCTTTAAACCAAACGTGTTGATTTACACAGATGATCGTTTTCAAAAAATTAGGTATCAGTTATGCCATTAGGTAATTATCATACCCCAGCATGGACTTCTGTAGAAACAGCTTTATGTCTTTTCAATGCAGCATCAACAGCTCTCATATCTGATTGTTTCTCCAGCTCATCTAGAACCTAAAGGACAATATTTATCATTCTAATAAACTATACTATTTCTAATTGTCTCTAATTTTGAAAACCACAAAGGACAGAATAGTTTACTTTCACTTACATGTAATATAAACACAACTAAATATTAAGTCAACATAACCCAGAAAGAAACTAATCATTGAGTTGAAACTCAGCTCATTATAAATTCATGAAACATTGCTATGGAAACAAGTAGATAATGCTTCTTTTGTACAGGAATAGTACACTTACCCAAGTGAAACAAACTTTATCATATGCAGTCTACGTATACAGTATTATGAAACTGTACAGGAAACCAACTAAATCTGATATTCAACTAATTAAGTTGTATTTGTACACCAAATTAGAACATTGAAATAATATGTTACCTAATTATCGAAAAGGGACACTTCCTTGCAAAATAATTTTGACCAAGAGGTTACCTTTAATCACTTGCTATACCATTATTTTGTACAGGAAGTCAATGAACTTTAAGACCATCTTTTCATTTCGTTTGCTTGCCAAAATGATGGATAACAAGCATTTGAAGGTAAGCATTTGAACAAAATAATTCTTGAAAGTGTCACTTTTTAAAACATTGGTCACATATTACAAGCATTTTACTATTTTCATTCACACATGTATTGTAAAATATGTTGTCATGCCTGGATCATTTCTTGCAACCATGATTCACGCAAAGATGATTTTCTTTCAAACTTTTCAGCAAGTCTCTCCAATTTCTCTTGTCTAAATAAAATTATGCAAATAATATTATAATAAACAGTTCTACAGGAAAAGCTCATTGCTCAATGTTTTACTTATAGAAGGCTGAGTTTGTTTATAGGAGTTACAGAATATTAAAGTTATTTAAGGCAGCAACTTGAAAATAGTTTGAGTCCAAGTACATGTAGATTACATAAGCAGATTGTAAATACATGTACATATATATAAACATGCATAACCAAAATAATACCAATACTCTACGTATATACATAATCAATATTTAATAGTACTGCTCTTGTATGTGTTAATTATGATAATATATATTTATAACTGCCAGTACAACAAGGATCCAAATACACATGTATGTTTAAAAATAAAACCAATGCATTCAGCTAGCTAATCTGTCAAGTCAATTTGCAATAAGCCCAGTGTAATATACGTAATTCTCCCAACTAAATTTCATTGGTCACTTATACAAAATGGCCTGATTAGCAAGCATTTACTACATGTACTGCTCAAATTGCTTCATGGTATTCACTCAATCCCTTTGAGAATGAACAGTCTGATATAAGAGTCAATCCAATTAGGTTTGAAAAATTAAATATATTAATTACCTCATCAGCTCCTTTCTCAAAGCAGCCTCACGCTCATGTTCAGCTCCTTCAAGACTAATCCAAGCTCTGCTTATATCTGAGACTAATTTGCCCTCTGGTGGATGCCATGTTTTTTGACGTGCTGCTCTAAGTTTCATTTGGATATTGAAAAGCTGTACTTCGAGATTAGTACGTTCGTTATATCTGAACAAGAGAATGATGAATAACAAATGAGGAAGAACAAGGATGAATATTTTGCAAAAATATCATGATACTATATAATTATTTCAGTGTCCTCTGCAAACTGGTCAGAAAAAGCACTTCTCAGATAAATTAATCACCTCTGACGAGTCAGACTATCTCTCAGATAACACATACTGGTTACTGAGACAGGATTAAGTATACACTGGGTAAACATCAATACTAAATACAACTTAGAATCTTACCACCAGTCATTGAATAAAGCATGCTGAAAATCAGATTTAGACAGTTAGTGTAGCATAACACGTGTATATAAGATATCTGTCACATACATGTAATTATTAGATTATAACTATTGTCAGTAATCAAATGAGTCTAACTAAAATGTATAATCATATAATTGATTACCATTCAGATCTTTAATTAACTAACTTAGGAGGTTTTTCAACTGTACGATATATTTTGAAGTCTGCCATGAGATGTTGCATGCCAACAAGAGTGTTTGAAAAGTTTCGATCACTAAGATCATTGATGGTCTCTTCAATCCATTTTAAAAGGTCAGAGGTCAATATGTCGTATTCATTCTTCATTTTGTCAATCTCCATCAATATACCAATGATCTTGAATAAGAATTTAACAAGCAATCACTGAACAATTATATTACATACATACATATATACATATACATATATGCATACATACACGTATGTACATATAGTACAATATACATACATACATGCATACATACATAATATACATGTACATACGTACATACATACATGCATACATACATGTACATATATATATATATATATATATATATATATATATATATACATATATATATACGTACATACATACATACGTACATACATACATATATACAATCATATATACCAACATACATACATAGATACATTTATACATACATACATACAGTATATACATGTACATAGGGTCGATTACAATGCAATGTAATATATTACTATTACTATTACCTTAAAATTAAATGCATCGCTATTACTATTACCATCACCTCCTAAGTCAGTACTATTACCGCCTAAGTTAGTGTTACTGTTTGTTTTAGATCACTACAGTATTGCGGTTTCTTTGAAATTCTTTCATGTGTTAAACTAAATGACCAATGCATTGAATGTTCATGGGTTTCTCAAAAAAAGAAGGCTAAAAGCATTTCCCTCCAATACTGAAAAGTCACTCTACTGGCCCTACTATAAATGAACATATTAATTAAGGTCAATTATAATTACTATTACTAATGCTATTACGATTACTATTACCCTGTAATCTTTACTATTACTATTATCTATTATCTATTACTATTACTGACATACTGTACACACATTGACATATGTAATTATAATCATGTATATAGTTATTATAAGTAGAGTCCTATTATATACTGTATTAATTTACAAATTTACTCATACACCATTTAATATCTACCTTGTTCAGTCTGCGACCTCCAGTTTCTTCAGCTTTAAGTCGAGAGAAGTAGTGATAATAGGAGACAAGGTACGTCATAATAGATTTCTCATCAGGCTGTGGCATCGTGAAGTCTAAGTAACAAATAGAAATATAAATTATTATTATAATAATACACGTTTAATATACGTATAAAGCATAATTAGGATGTGTAGAAGAAATTGTTGTATGATAGTGAGACAGGCAGCGAGTCCATAGAGCAGTCCAAAAAGGTGTAGTCCACACAACAATGATACTTCCATGTTTCGAAACAGATATGGCATACCTTCCTTGTGCACCCATGATACAGATTAGCAGTGTGACGACTCAGGTCACAGTGCCAATATATTCAATGTTGCAACTAGAACTATGATATATCTATTACATACCACCTACTACATGTACCTATATAACCCAAAGCTCATATGCAGGTTATACAAGCGTATCATTAATATACATGGTTATATAATCCACAAAATCATTCCAATCACTGACTACCATTCCATACAGGAAGTCATGGTATCCAGGAAGAGTTATATATTATTAATCTTCTTAGATACCAAATTTATGACTTCCTGCAAACAATTGTGGAATGACAAATGTGTAGCTTATTTAAAAATTATATCACATATATTATAATTTGATGTTTGATATGGAGCGATACCTTCTGGGTCAAGAAGACGAGCAATCCCTAATTCTTTCTCTGCGACATCAAAAGCTTGTTTGAGATTTTGTGCTGGATTTTTTTGACTCAGTGAACTAAAATCTATCAGATCAGGTCTACAGAATAAATACAGATTAGGGTTGCACCTATACTAGAATAGGGATCTGAATAGGTGGCTATATTGAAGATATAGGCAGAGTATCAGTATAGTCAACTGCATTGCCTATACATTGCCTATACAGCATATACAATATTTTTCAGGCTTTGTAGATACATTATTGTCAAACTACACAAGTACAATCTGAAGATATGTCCAACCAAAACTGAATATGCCTGTAACTGCATGTACTTTGGGCTGAATGTATAGCACACAAACAAGAGAATAATTCACACTGTACCATGTGTGAACAGTTGTAGATAAATACAACTACATATTTCACACAAACAATATTGGATTGGATCTGCATATAGGCATATAGGTATAGAAATAATATGCATGCTATATCTGTGGCAAAAATATATCCCTTTGCTTCAAAATTAATCACTATTACAGAGTTTCATTTAGGGGGGGGGGGGGTGGGGGGGGGGGCATTCGCCCCCCCTTGCTAGAGTCTTGCCCCCCTTGGGAATTTGGTTGCCCAAAAATATTTTTAATGTGAATAGTTAGCTGAGTACAACTCAAAAATTGGAAATTGGAATTAACACCTGTAATTAGCAGTAACTAGCAGGTATGCAAGGATAGCACCAATTAGCAGCCACTGGACAATTTTGGGTTTAGATTCCAAAAATAGTATCTCAAACAGTTACATCATTGTGGTCTGAAAATGCACCAGAAATGACCTCAGAGAGTCTAACACTAAAAATATAGCACACCAACATTGCCCCCCCCCCAAAGTTCTCAACATTCAACTTTTGCCTCCCCTTGACAATTTTTCGAAATGAAAGCCTAACTAATTATTACTGAAGATAGCATGTTTAGCTAATTAAAGACATAGGTTTAATCTTATATCCAGTCATTCATAAATATCTGTAAACAATGAACACACACACAGCATGCATTAGCTTAGCTCAATAATGAATGAATGAATGGATAGGCAGATGGAAATATGGATGAATGGATGGACAGATTTATCTGTAAACACAAGCATGCATTAGTAATTAATTATATATAGGTCTGCAGCAACCTGCAGTGAACCATTTACTTGCTATAGCTACTTTTATAGATGTAGTCTAATAGTCCACTCTTTTCATTTAATTTTGTTACAAATCTTTATCATAATTTCTTAATGCAGCACAGTGGAGTTAAGGTTATTCATAGCCTAACAGATTTATTATCAAATAAGTTCAACTGATCTATTTTGATAAAAATCATGTAGTTAATGATCTGTAATAATTATTATATTACTTTGTTGTTTGTGAAAAGTATTTTGTATATTGCATTTGAGAAATATGATCAATAGCAGAAACAGCCGCAAAGAGATTTTTCTAGAAACACACACGAGGAGAATTACAATGTGAGATTACACCACATCAATCAGAAAAAACAACGAAAGCTTATATCTTATATCTGTTACTAAGATATTATAATTCGTCACAAAAACATATTCAAAATTTCAGAGCTGTACTAATTATTAGAATGTACCTTAGTACAATCAGTGGATTTTGCCTCGTTATAGCAAACACAAAGTGAATAATTATTTAGAATAAAATACGATTATCATAGTAAGGTAATTGTATGGGCTTCTCGCTTATAATGTACCCCTTGTAATTAATGATGTCCTACCTATGAATATCATTAATGAGTAATTGTATGGTTTTCTCATTACATTGTACCCCTTCAGGGGCAGCTCTACATCTCTTATCTATGAATATCATTAATGGGTAATTGTATGGTTTTCTGATTCACACTGAACACCCTTCAGGGGCAACTCTACATTTCTTACCTATGCTTATGTATGATAGCATTGAAAGCTAGTCCATCTTTCCAACTGCTCGTAAAATTCTGCACATCAACTCCAGGATAACTGTAAAGAAAAAAAACAATGATAATGACAATCATACATGACATCATGGTATAACCTAGGGCTTCACACAGAACAGGTAGATGGCATGCACCATCCTCATAATAGTTTGTAAACATTAATTAACAGGCTCATGTACTAGATGCAACTATCATAACAATCTCACCCAGCAGTTTTTCGTTTACACCAAAGCAGAAGGGCTTCCTTTGCTGACTTAACCTCATTTGACTCATCCTGCAAATGATAGTAAAGAATGTTCTTTAGTTTACATATATAGCATTCACACGTCATGGATGGATTACTAGCACAGCATAAAGTTTAATAAATATTCAGTGAGGAAGACCTCTGAAATATTATGCTACTAAAATAACATATTCTTCTTAAAGATGCATAATCTAGTGCCTCAAACTACATGAATTTTTCTGTAATTATATGAAATTTAACGAATAACAATGCAGATTATTGGAAATTACACTAAAAGTATGGAAAGAACACAAGCTCTTACAAAGACATGGAAGTGTCTTTCAGTAGTAACTCAGCATCCAGTAAAGCCTCTAATAGTGAGTCTATATCTAGTAGTGTTACAGTTAGTGATACTGATATCAGTGTTCCTGGCAGTAAGAATACTAAACTTTCAACTAAATTGACCAGGACCAGCTGTACTGAATGCATGTTATTCATTTTTCTTTGAAAGATGAAAAATTTCATAAAAATACTGATTATATACATTACACTGAAACAAGCAAATCTTAGTTGGAGGCACTGATAATGGTTTTATATTGTTATTGATACATAACAAATAATATCTAGAAATAGATTGTTTTGGAATTTACACATAATTACACATAATATTTACACATAATATTTACACATAATATTTACACATAATTAATAAGTTAAAGTAAGAGGCAATCTATCTAATGAGATATTTAGCTAAAAAAAAAGAAAGCAGCTTCAAGGCTATCCATGATTGCTTTCCTACAGGTTTATTATATTATATTAATTACATATTTATTTGTTTGTACCATACATGTTGCATATATAGTTAAAGAAGTTGTGTCATTCCAGGGGCTTGGTCAATTAATGGAAGGTAATAGAATGTGCGCTTCAGCTACAGACTAGTAGAATTGTAGCTTGCCTAGAAACTGCAAATATATAACAGTTGTTCTAAATGCAACTTATTCCTAAAGTTCTAGATGAGTGGATCATTAAATATAATAGTCTGTTGTGTTTCAGTCATAAGAAAGTCAGCCATATGAAATGATGGTACCACAAAGCAATCATAGGAATACGTTTTTCGCCATATATTTTGTTTTAACCAGGAAAGACCTTGTGAATAAAGAATACTCTAACAATAATTTTATACAGTAGTGGGTATAGTGAAAGCAGAGATGTGCATATGCATGGTCAAGTGTCAGTACAACTGAAATAACTACATATAGATTAATCCCATACTTCAAATTGAATGTCTTGTATCTGGAAACGAAGAACAATCATCCAAATTAGACCTAATGTGAGACGAGGATTACCATCCACTATATCAGTTGCACCTATATTTTGTAAGGTGACCTGTACAAAGAATATAAACAAACATCATATAAAAAGATGTACAGCATAGTGGGTTTTATTAGCAAGTGTGAATTAGTGGTTTGGACGCATTCCTAAAATTAATTCCAGTCAATTTAGCCACACCTACAGAACAGGAATATTAATTATGACACATCTATTATTCACTTCAGCTGAAATTTCACAGACATGCCTAAACTTGTACTGACTCAAAAATATATAGAAAATCTAGGCAAATTCACATGTACTAGTTACAAACACAGTACAGGTGGAGCAAAAATATGTCGATTGAATCATTGTTTCTCATTATTTACTGCAGATTAATCATTCTTAATAACTTGTCAATTATTTTCATAATTACAATAGCTAAGTTACAAAAAATGACAAAGAAATGTGCCAATGGGCAAACTTAATCCATTGAATGGGAGTGCCCTATATGGAACAGCGAGGAGGCAATTGCCTTTTCCAAGAACGTACCCAGGAAGAAAATATGGGGTAGGCTTAAAAGAAAATGATGCACACAGTGTGCCGAAAATTTGTAGCTAATTAATTATTCATGAGGGATGTGGCAATTATTTAATATGGCAGTGCTACAAGTACAAGTCATCTCTTGCTGTATTTACTGAAAAGAATCAAATTTCCAACGTAATTATCATCATTATTCATCCTGTAGGTACATAAATTATTTTAATAATTATCAATAATTTATAAAGTAATTAAAAAATAATTTCAAAATCTCAAGATAGGCTAAAGCCTACCACCTACTGCTAGGTACGCCTTTGGCCTTTCAGCCTCAATCATGAGTTACACCACTAGTGAGTGCAAATTTAAAACTTACCTTGCAAAAGATATTCATAATTATCTGATAGCAACACCTTATATAACAACTAAGAACTCACATTCTTTTCTTTTAGGAAGGTCAAAGCTTTGCCCACATTCTCAACTTGATTTATTCTCAATCTTCCACGACCAATGGTACCCAAATCTTCACCAGACAATATCTCTAACAGTCTAATGAGAGCTCTTCCATCTGAAAGGTCTTTGTAGATATCATTAACATGAAGACCAACCTAAGAAGATTGATAAAAATAAATAAAATGGATGACATGCACTGTCACACTGCATATATTCAAATTTACTGATTGGGTGTGGTTGTGTCAAATACAGCATGCAAAGCTTTCTTTATGCTCATATTTTGTTGTATATCTGTGAACTAACTATTGGTTCTGCATCATTATTAGGGTATATCATGGCTAGCTATTATAACTAGGGTGGGGCTGTTAGCTACATGCATATATATATATATATATAACTATATTCTTCTTGATGACTATCAACTTTTAAGTATTAGTTCTTCCTGCATATAATATCATGTTTGCAGATCATACTTGCAGATCATACTGCCACCAGATAGTAAAGGAATGGTTGAGTTAAGTAGCTATAATTATTGCTTCCCCTACAGATCGGGTCTATTATGATTACAATTTTTTAGAAGTGATGATATGAACTTTTTTGCATGATCTAATAATTATAATAATTATTATGCTTTAATAGTAACTATTGTAGCATAGTTATAAAGTTCTACCTTGTACAGATGAGAATTTATCCATTTAGTAAAGGTCTTCTTTTGTATAGACTCTCTCTCATCTTGCAATTGCTTGATGCGAGTTTGAGCCATCTTTGACTCCAGTCCAAAGAAAATCTAAGCGAAACTGTGTCTGTCCAACTTGTATAGGTTTTGTATCTCGCACTTGCACAAAAACTTCACAAAGTGCCTCGCCCCTTTTTGTTGAATGTACGCCCACCTTTTGGGAGGGTCTTGTTTTGATAAAAGTCGTCCCTAGCGATTACTTTCTTTTTCCATCACTTGATTACGTTACAAATGGCAACAGGTAAGTGGCTATGTAACTTGTATTTGTACCATGTATTTTTGAACAATGTATTGTAATTTAGTAGTAAGTTATGTAAATGTGGTTGACCTTTACACAAACAAGTTATGCTACTTGTAGAATGTAGAAAAGTAAAATCGTTTTTTATCGTAAGAATCATAGTATGATAGTTCATTGTAACATAATAAAATAAGCTATTTTTATGTGTGTATGTGATATATGTCTCTGTATCTATACAAGGTATCACTAACCAATGAATTTTATTATAATAATAAAGCTTTCAATGGCATATCTACTACAGCAATTATCACAATTTAATTATCTACAGATATAATTAGAAGTATCTATAACGAGTCATAACATTTTCTAATTAGCTGAAATTCCTTTTAGTGATGCATTGATATGAGATTTGACCGATTAGTAATAACTCCAAGCAAATGTGTAAATAATGTCTCTGTCAGACATATATACATGTACTTGAAGTGGCTGTATAATCTCCATGAAGTTTGTAATTCATGCAGACTAGATTATCAGTATTATTTAGGCTTTACTATGTAAAACAATTATTGATTACCTGGTAGCTGTCCTCTTCATTCCTAAATTCATGTGACAGTAGTAGTAGTTAAGTGGCATAGCAAAATAATAGTATTCATAATACTGAGATTAGAAGAATATACATTCCTTAATGCAAGACTGTGAGTCAGCATTTCTATAGATTACATTAGTGTGACATTGATACATTGTATAATAATTATATGATTTATGTATATACATGTACAACACTATATAATGACTTGATACGTGTATATACATGTATATACATAGTATGTATGTATGTATGTAGGTATATGTATGTATGTATTGTATATATGTATGTATGCATGTATATAGTTTGTATGCACGTATATATACATGATGTTATCGGAGATGTAGAAAGAAAGAAAGAAAGACACCTGAGGCAATGGAAAAATGAAAATGAGAGTTGCCTCAGGTGGGATTCGAACCCACGACACTCTGTACTCCGGACAGATGTTTTACCAACTGAGCTACCAAGGTAGCTCAGCTGGCAGGGTCCGAATCAAACATCTCATACGCCTGTATGAACAGGCTAACTTGACACATGTATGATTGTATGTACATATATGCATTTGTGTATGTACACAATCTTGTATGACTGCGTGTATTAATTCAGTATGTATGTAACTATGCATATATTAGTAAGTATGGATATTGCAAATACACTATCATTTAGGAAATGTGTTTCTTTCATATAATCATTCCAATTTATTAAATCAACTACTGTGATGTTTATGTGTTTATTTACATATATGGATATAATATGTTTATAACTATATGTATGTATTTGTGTGTGTACATGTCATGGGACAAGTAGAAAGAATTATTGTGGGACCATCAAGTACATTATTCATAAGTACAAGTTCGTTAATTAGGACACAGTTAGAGCTACGATGAATGTTCATGTAGGATTTCTCTATTCTTAACATAATAAATAGTCTTTCCACAATCAAAATATATGTACAGATGCTTTGACAATGTACATGTACATGTACTTACAAGTACTTGTCTTACTTAAATATGTAAATTTCTACTTTCACTGTACTTGAAACTTGAGTACAGTCAAAGTGGAAGTGCTAGGACGACACATTCCCGCAAACTGATTTTGATGACGTAATTTCGCTATTTTCTACACAAATGAAATTTGGGTGCCTTGGAAGAAACACTATTGACCTTATTAAGTACTAAATTTTATTGACCACCTATACAAACTGGTAGAATGACGAGTGATAATAGGTAAGCATTTGACCAAAATTACTTTGTGGTAAAGTATTCCTTTTTGAAAATTAGGACACATACACATGTACGTATGAATGAACATTTGTTTATGTTATTATAACATACTTCCTACCCTGAACAGAACCAGTGACTGATGTATATGATATTACTAACCTCACTAAACATTGTATATTACATGGATGTTTAGCACTGTCACCTGTGGGTATAAGATTGCCAGCTTCTGGAACATTTCGTATTGAGCAGTTCTGTCAGGATATACTAGGATTGATACTAAGGTGTGTTTCATTGTCAAATAACTATCTCTCTACATCTCCACTTGCCTCTGTGTTTGTATATGAGTATGGCTATACATAACCTCAACTCCCTACTATCTATCTATTTACAATGTACCTATTTATCTATTTGTCTGTCTGTCTGTTTGTTTTATCTGATTCACTACCTGCTGTGTAAATGTTTACTGATATATTAATAGCAGATGTGTCAGTCGATTCTGTTCAATTAGTAAATGTTTGTATTAGTCTACAATAATATTAATTTTGCTTCCACGATAGTGTATGTGGATATATGTACAAGTGAGTATGTATTTGTGGTATATCTGTACTTGTGGCTTTTCCATGAGTGGTGTGCATTGTGTGTGCATTAGTGTGCATGTGTGTATGTGTGTGGGTATAGGTACGTGGGTGTTTGTCTATATTTGTGTGTGTCTGGGAGTCTGTTTGTCTGTACATTGGTTTGTGTATAAATATATATTTTTTTTATGTATGGATTTCTCCAAACATATGCTATGCTGTGTTTATACTACAAATGCATGCATATGTATTCATCTATAGCTATCATATTAATTTGATTCCATGATAGATATATGTACAAGTGAGTATGTATTTGTGGTACACCTATACTTGTGGTTTTTGCACATGTGTGTGTATGTGTGTATTTGTGTATGTATGTGTGTGTGTGTAATTGTATGTGTAGTTGTGTGTGTGTGTGTGTGTGTGTGTGTTTGTGTGTGTCAGCGTGTGTTTGTGTATGTAGTTATGGGTAGGTGGGTTTTTATGTTTACACAAATAATATCATTTTTTATATATATGTGTATGATTTCTTCAAGTGATTATTATACTGTGTCTATGTATGCTGATATAGTTAATAATGTATTCATCTACAGCTACAAGAATGCAAAACGAAAGAAAAAGGATCTTTTACCAGAAACAACACTAGTTCCACAAATAGAGATATTAAAGTTTTATGAAAGAGCTATCACTGCCAGAGACTTTGCCTCTATATTAAGTGATCATATATCTGAAATGGTTGGACCTGATTTTGATGAAACAGATATTCACCAACTTTGTTGGGATTTGTATTTTGAGGTAAGTGGTCGCACAAAGATGATTACTATAAAAAACATTGTTGCTGTTTCAACAAATTAGTTTAAATATGTTTTTCTGTATCCATGACATTACTATACAATATTTAGGCAGTATAAATTACATATGTCAGTTCCCTATTGCATGCTGACATTCTGTTTTGCTTGTAGGTGGCTAAGTACAAGGACAGTACGTACAGCTGTTCTTTCAATTAAGAACATAAAGTAATAGTAATTGGAAACATGATTTATTGTTTGCTATGGATGTACATGTATTAATCACTACAAATGAAACCTTTGTGTCTCATACATAATTATTAAGGAGGTTGCATCATCAGGAGGGCTTGATTAGTTAATGGGTATAACTCATAATAGAACACACTAAAGAGGTACAGAGTACAGTATGGCACTCAACAGTGAGGAAATTATCAATGCATCAGTATTAGATACGTAGTATACAAAATTATCCCTGTGATTGTTTGTAGTTATTATTGCTGATTTCTCATATCTTAATGGTTGCCAGATTCTTCACAAATTATTTTAGCTAGAACAGCTACATGTACTTTACAGTTCTTCTCTAGTATTTGTCATTATTGCCCTTTGGTGATTTAGTAGATGTGTAGTAAGTATTCTATAATATAGTCATTATTGACCATTATTATTAGTACTAGTATCAATTCCCTTTGGTGATTTAGTAGATATGTAGTAAGTATTCTATAATATAGTCATTATTGACCATTATTATTAGTACTAGTATCGATTCCCTTTGATGATTTAGTAGATATTTGGTAAGTATTCTATAATATAGTCATTATTGACCATTATTATTAGTACTAGTATCGATTCCCTTTGGTGATTTAGTAGATATTTAGTAAGTATTCTATAATATAGTCATTTGAACAGTTATTGGTAGATATCTAATCCTATTATCATTTACGACTAAAGACATCCTGTATTGGTGCAAAATCATGTCATGATTTGTTTGTTAAAGTTTGTTAATAATATCCAAAGATCCTTCAAAATATTATGAATATCATTATGTAGTTGATTTAGGGTAGTGTTGGGGGAAGTTTAAAGTTCAATCCTGTATCCAGTAATCTTAGCCTTTAAATGCATTTCTGGACATCACTGAAGTTTGTAACTATAACTATTTAATTGTTCTATAAATTATAATCAGTATTTTTATATAATACAAGCTTTCACTGTGAAATTATAACAATGATGTTATAATTGGACATTACAACATAATATCAATGGGCTAAATGAATTAAAATACAAATTTCCCGACCTTGTTTTGACAAAAGTGAAAATAATAAAAGTGTTATAATGTCAACGTATAGCATACATGTATTCAAAGGCGCCCCTACAGGGGTACAAAGGTGAGCAAACGTGGTATAGAAACATGACATAGAAATATGTACATGTTGCGGTTGTGGTATATCAGTGATCGTACATGCTACACCTACAATGTACATAGGTTTACTTGTTTTGAACAAAACATGATTTGTTTACTCACAGTGTGGGCAGACATTTTTTATTGTGTCTGTGATAATGTAAACAGGAAAAGGTTGGCATATATGAAGATAAAAATCTATCAACACAATATTTGTTCTTGATAATTACATTAAGCAAGTACACATACGTATGTTGCTGGGTTGGCCTTATAATGTCTATAATCATCTATAATAATTGTGTTGTAATTAAATTATGCTGCTAATATAGAATGTCAGTCTTGTAATTTGAGTAATTTATTTTATATAAATATTATAATAAAGTTGACTTATGGACATGTGCTTAATTAGTGTGTGTACATTTCTGAAAAGCATTTTAATGTCTTCATTTCAAAGGATAATGGAGTTTGATTGGAGAAATTTCTATTTATATTGTCATATAGTTTCACAGGTATCAAATTAGCCTACAACATCTGTTGAGCAATTTAGTCACCAGTGCTCATTATTGTAAAAGCCATCATACATTGCATTTCCTAATCTAGTGCTGTTGAAGCGAATTTTGGTACTCTCAGAGGACTGGAGCACACGTATTGCCACACTACAGTATAGGTACAAGCAGGAGTCCATAAGTGAAGGCGTATTGCCACACTACAGTATAGGTACAAGCAGGAGTCCATACGTGAAGGCTCATGTATAATACTGTACATAATGTTGAGTAAAAACTGTTGAACTCATTATATTTTAAATCTTAGGGTTATCCCTATGATTGCTTTTGATGAGTTAATGTATATACATACATGCTTGTGTTATATATTCATTGTATATGTAGTTAAGGTACATGTAGTTTTGTTGTCCTGGGGCTTGGTCAATTAATAGGTGTGGTACATCAAACGGGGCATGTGCTCAAACTACAATATACAGATGAGCAGGAGTAGCAGCTTCTATAACTAATAGCTGTTGTAGCTAAAAGACATTGCAAAAATTCTAAAAGAAACTTGAAAAACAAGATATATAGAGCAAAAAGTATCCCTATGACTGCTTTGTGGTGTCCATCATTCAGTAACCATGGGTGATTTTATTACACCTGAAATACAACAGCCTAATATAGTTATTATTTTGGTTATCTACGTATTTCAGGTACAATAGCTAGCTATCAGTTCCAGTTTCTACCTAAGCTACAAGCAGCTTTCTTTCTGCTGGTCTATACAGCTCGAGTGCATGTTCTATTATGTGCCACGCCTATTAATTGATCGAGCCCCCGGGAATGACACAACTTCCTTAACTATGTATACAATGCATACTCACATAAGTGACACAAGAATATAATATTTTATACATTGTAGTTCGACCCTGTAGGAAAGCAATCATAGGGATGGCCCTAGAAAAGAATATACATTGTAGGTTGTTGGGCTTGAAGTTAGAAATTTTAATGATGATGCTTTTTCTCCAGAATTATATTTAGTCATTATTAATGTTTTATGGCCTATTAGACTATCAGTATTAAAACAAAACTACTCACCTAGCATTCATGATATTGAAAATTTAATATTTACTATATGTATATAGTATGTCCTATAAATGGTTATCATATCTTTTGGGGGATTTAATTATTACCATCTTTATAACAGTTTATAAAACAGAAAGTGTCATCTTGGCATAAAGGATATTATATTGTTATTACTGACTCTACACTTTCCAGCATCGAAGGGAACTTTCCTCTGTTACACAAACACTATGATTAAGGTCATTGCATGCACCACTGTCAGCCCTTCAAGTTGCAAAAAGTGTTTTCTCAACTAACAAACAAATATACATTGAAATTTTGTTTTATTATGTTCCATATGTTTATTTGAAAGTACAAATTAAATTATCTCTACTAAATTCCTATACTACATACAGTAGCTGCTGTACAGAATGATAAACTTGTGTCTGTTTAGTATTAGTTCAATACTGTTTCCATGCGAAATGTAGTAGAGTCAAACACATGTAATTATTGTATATATAATTAATGTCATAGGTGGGGCTGTATTTACATGTAGTAGAGTCAAACACATGTAATTATTGTATATATAATTAATGTCATAGGTGGTGCTGTATTTACATGTAGTAGTGTCAAACACATGTAATTATGTGTATATAATTAATGTCATAGGTGGTGCTGTATTTACATGTAGTAGAGTCAAACACATGTAATTATTGTGTATATAATTAATGTCATAGGTGGTGCTGTATTTACATGTAGCTTATTCTCTGACTAAATTCTCAGACTATTAAATAACTATTCTGAAGGAATTCACTTCAGCTTTTAAAAGTGTTCTTCACCTTAACAAACTCTTAGTAGTCTTCTTTTAACCATACATGGACTATTATATAAGTGACCTTTCCATGTTCTACAATCTTTAAAAGGTTTATGTTATTGAACTACTCAATCACTCTAAACCACATCAGAATTAGAGATAGAGACAGCATGTTCAAAGTGTGGGAGCTGACAATCACAGGTGGGTGCAAGGAAGAGTATGTGCCCCACTCCCATGTAAATTGTGGAAGCTAAACAAATGTAATGCTCCCAAAGGTTCTTCATAGAGGCTCTACATTCTTATACAATATAGTGTATAGTGATGAGCATCAGGTCACTCAGGCTGTGAATTACATGGATGTTTTAGTATAACTTGATGTCATACAGCACATTTATGCATATTTTAAGTGTTATGATTCTGAATAACCTTCTGAAATATGTAGGCCTAGTTCCTACATAGCACAAACAATGTATAATGAGTTACCAAATTAAATATCCTGAATACAGGAGTGAATTTATATCATACAGCACAGTTTGGACATTTGTAAATGTCCTTAATACAGGGGTGTCCTCATTTTAGGGTGTCCTCAATAGAGGGGTTTCACTGTATTTACACCTCAGGAATGTTTATAATATCATCAGCCACAGCCCATAGAAGCCTCCTGAAACACCCTTAGAGAGCCTAGATTTAAAAGTTTTCATGGGGAATACCTCCACACCCCACATGATAATTCACCTTCACTATTATTCCCACACCAGCCTGTATAAAAGCCTGCTATAATTATTTGTAGGCGAAATGGCACTATCTTGTTTATACAAAGTAGGTAAGTAAGTGAACTGCACCCTCAATTAATTATATTATCCTTTAGAGCAAGTATCGTTACTTGTACACATGTATATAACAACTTGTTTCTTTCCTGTGCAAAATGACCAAATACATGTACATGTACATGTACATTTCTGTGCGTAATGATGAACATGCTGTTTTCATATGCATGTACTAGTGTTGATTTAGTTAACTATAGCTATAACTAAAACCATTTTTTGTAAGGCATTGTGACTTTTAGTTAACTAAACTATAACTAAATTACAAGTCTACTGTTAAAACTACAACATATAACTTACTAGAATTGGTACTGGCGCACCTTTAGTTAATTAACTAAAATTAAAACCATTTTAGTAAGCCTATTATTTTAGTTATAAGTGACTAAAAGTTTGAGAAACAAGGCATATTATAACTACAACTATAACTATTTGTCAAACTAAATCAACACTAACATGTTCACACTTGACTTGACATGAAGATGCTGTCACTTGACATCCATTTTTTCATTTTCTTCACAGCAAAGGAAAGCTGATCTTTCGTACCCAAAATGGCTTACAATTGAGTCAACATTTTGCCTGTGGCAGGTTTTCTGTTCGCTACTGTCATCAATGGCAGATACTATTGACTGTGACATAATGACCGATGTATCGATGAGAGTGCTGAAACTAGGGGGGTATACGTGGAATGAAAGCTTTGAGTGCAAAGAAAGAACTTCAATAGATTTTCCTACCTTTTTAGAAATACTTGCTGAAAGTTTCTCTGATCTAAAGCTAGATTTATGTTTGGTTGGGGAAATAGTGACTGACTTAAGAGATGAAATAGTTTTCGGTGTTTTACGTAAAGGGTATCTCATCAAGAAAGGACATAGGGTGCAGAATTTGAAAAGGCGATGGTTTGTTCTGACAAGAAATGAGTTGATATATTATAAATCACGAGATGACCTCAGAGAAAAGGTACGTACATGTATATTACATGTGTATTAATATTGTGTTGTATAGTATTGTTGCAGATTAAATAACAATGTCACTCTTATAGCCCCAAATATTGGTCTTAGAATTAGGTAAACATTATCATGTTGACAAGCTCTTCAGAGTAATTATTAGGAAACCAATTATAATACAAAACTCAGTTGTTTACATACTCATACGTCATGAATTGATACATTATAATACAAAACTCAGTTGTTTACATACTCATACGTCATGAATTGATACATTATAATACAAAACTCAGTTGTTTACATACTCATACGTCATACATTATAATACAAAACTCAGTTGTTTACATACTCATACGTCACGAATTGATACATTATAATACAAAACTCAGTTATTTACATACTCATACGTCACATGTCTGTTGAGCAAATCATGCAAAAAATCCAATATAGCAACTGCTGTATATCTTCTACATCAATTTGACTACCTTCATTAGTTGTTGCAGAATGCAGATCGTGAGTACAAGAAAGAAAATAAATGCTTACTTTCAACACTTACTATAAACCCATTCAGTACAGAAAGACAACTAACTTAAGTGTTGTTCTTCCAGGCTACCAAATGTATTTGGCTCCTTTTACACAATAGCTGAATAATGAGTGTTTAAATATAAACATTCAGGCAAAATAATTATATCCCATCCTCACATTGAATAAGCATTATTTTTTTCCTCACAGTGCACTGTAATTACTAATCCAATAGTGTTAAATGCCATCTACACTCTAAAATCAAAAATAACTAATTTATTGGTTAGTTACACTTATCATACAGGAAAGATGATTAACCCCAACTTTTGTGTAAGAGGCCATGCCACTATTTTGTCAGTACAATCTAAAATAAATACTATCCCATGCAATCTCCCACCTCCTTTTAGATAGTGATCTTATTGGTCCCACCATGTTTTATAGTTTGGTATTGCTGCTATCTAAAATTCAATAGCTACAAGATACCTAATAGTGCCACAGTAATTGGTTAGTTACAATTGGTACGAACTACGAAGTAGTTTTGGCAACCCCACATATCCTGCAGGACCAACTAATTAAATTTACAATATTGGTAGTAACCAATGAATTATATTATTTTTACAGTGTATCTGTTAAAAATACAATGTACCACACACTTGTTCTAATAAGGAAGTGTTAAATGCATGCACAAGAAATCTAGATATTTTCTCAAATCTCAATTTTAAAGCACTTGACATTTTTAGATATCAGTCAAGTCTATAATGGTTGCTCTTTCTGAATCAATTTGGTTGCTGTCTACAATAGCCTATCATGGTAATTCAATCACAGTTTGAAAATGTGTTCTCATCCATACATGAAGCAACATGCAGGGTTTCAAACAGCGGGCTGGAGGAAGAGCAAATGTATTTCAACATGCGACAACATCTCAGCTACAAAGCCTTCTGGGGCCCCAAAAGGCTTGTAGCTGAGATGCTATTGAATGTTCCTCCAGGAGCAGTGTGCTTCACATAATTGATTCTTTCCCCTCCCTAATAAATAATCCTGAAACCCCACATTGTCTAGCCTTGCAAGATATAAAATAACTTTCTCTAAAAATGTTGTTTATAACAATTTTTACTATATTTACCAATTTATAGCATCACTATGCAATTAATCAGTTATGCATCAGTACTAGTTACTACAATGTATAGTGCATTTTACAGTATAAATGTGTACAATGTTTGTTTTAGTATACACATGCACTCATGACACATTATTTGAGTGGGATGTGTCATTATTTGGTTAAATAAACAATAATAATTATTAGTTGATATTACTTGATGCAAATTTATATTTGAGGTCATGTTTTGTGGTTATGATAATATGCTTTGTGATTTTATATTTGTGGATGTGTGTATGTAAGTATACAATTGTGTATAATTATGTATCCAAGTGCATGTATGTTGTATGTATGGAAGTACATGTACATGTATGTATGTATATAATTATATGTATTCATGTACATGTAAATATACAGATGTACACCTATGTAAGTATATAAGTATATAAGTATGTATGTAAGTATGTATGTACTGTATGTATTATGTGTGTGGATGAGTATCTGTGTGTCTATGTGTCTGTGTGTTTATGTACACTACATGTATTTACTTCAATGTAGAATTGTATGGATGCTGTTGGCTTTAATGTATAATTATTACATTTTAAGATGGTGTACCTACGTAGCATGTTTAATGTACTTTGATAAAGAGATGGTTTGGTATGTAACTATTATCATTATTATTGTTACCAAATGGATGTATGCATGCTGTTCTACAGATTTAACCTTGAATGAACAATTATAGCTTGTTAACAAATCTGTGTACTATGTAAGAATGAAGTTACACTTTTATAGAACTCAGTATTAGAGTTCATAAAATGAAAGAGAAACTAGTGCCATCAGTTCTGTATTATAGTTTTTCCATCCTGGATGTGCTAATAATAATTTTGAAACACAAGAAGACAATATTTAATTATAGTGGGTTGTTTCTGTGTATTTACAACCATTGACATTGGCTTGCCAGCATGTCTTGTGTGTTAGAACTGTTGTTATGTCGGTTTCATAACTATGTGTTGATGTACTTACCCATCTTAAAATATCTACCCACACAGCTTGTCATTTCATCGTTCACACATGAAATACTAAACTAAAACATACTCCCACATGTACCAAGGTAAAAGTATCGTCAAGGCTTAGTTATCACGGTATCATCAGCAGCTTAATTACTAAGGTATCATTTGTAGCTTAGTTACCAAGGTATCATTGGCAGCTTAATTACCAAGCTATCATGAAAGATGAGCAACCAAGGTATCGTCAATGCAGCTTAGTTGCCAAGGTACATGTACAGTGTCATCAAAGTGGCTTAGTTACCAAGCAGAGCTTTTGATATGTTTTGAAGCATGGACAAAATTGGCTCAACAATGTTTGTGTGGCATTGGGAATACTTCTTGAGCCAATTAACGAAAGCTTAATGCTGTTAGTTACAATATACATGTAATCATAATTACCTGCACCATCTGGACCAAAGAGAGAACTGTGCAATGCTAAATGAGAATCTCTTTGGGCCAATGGTGCACCATAATATGAGTTTATCAAAAAGACTGTTACTAACGTATTATCAACCAAAGGTAGCTTAGTTTGTTTCGTTAGTATACATAGAATTATATTGTCAACAAAATTCGTATCTATTTTACAAGTATATTATTATATTTTATAAAGTAACTCTACAAAGCCAGATATCTTGGACATAGCTGAATTTTGATCAACCGTGTAATAATTATATGTTATAAGCTCAAAATGTTTGACATTTGGTCAGAAAATGTCCAATAATGGTCAGCAGTTATTTTTTCCACTGCTCTATATCCCATTAAACTTTTAACCCACCATATCCCATTAAGCCGCCATCAACCTACCATATCCCACTAAGCCGCCATCAACCTACCATATCCCATTAAGCCGTCAACCTACCATATCCAGTAAGCCATCAACCCACCATATCCCATCAACCTACCATATCCCATTAAGCCTTCAACCTATTATATCCCATGAAGTCATCAACATATCCCATTAAGCCATCAACCTACCATATCCCATTAAGCCATCAACCTACCATATCCCATTAAGCCTTCAACCTACCATATCCACTAAGCCATCAACCCACCATATCCCATCAACCCACCATATCCCATTAAGCCTTCAACCTACCATATCCCATTAAGCCGCCATCAACCTACCATATCCCATTAAGCCTTCAACCTACCATATCCCATTAAGCCATCAACATACCATATCCTATTAAGCCATCAACCTACTACATCCCATTAAGCCTTCAACCTAACATATCCTATTAAGCCATCAACCTACCATATCCCATTTAGCCTTCAACCTACCATATCCCATTAAGCCATTAACCCACTATGTAATTTCACTATTGCCAATTCTACGCAATTGTGTACTCAAACATGCATCTTGATATCAATATATTGTGTTTAATATGGTTTGTTTAGTGTAGTTAATGGTCTTCTGTTTATAAAGTAATATCCTGTGTAGGCAATGCAACAATTTAATTAGTACAATGAACCTGTGCTGCACCTATAATACTATTAGTTTATAAATACATTTTCTCTATTCGTCATAGTAGTACCAATATTAGGCTCTTGCAGTTCATGAACATGTAGCATGATTAGCACACGGAGTAATTTCTGAAATAATAAAATGGTTCCCTTTTAAGTCCTTCTTCACCATCGATTAAATCAAAGAAAATGTTGCAATTTGTAATATTAGTTCCACAAATAGTAGTGGAGTTAACCAATTTTGTTCAGTATCTGCATATACATGTATGCTGATACATTTTGACCTATTTTCTCCACTCTTGTCCTGCTCCCTGTATACTTTGTATACAGTTCAGTTTCAATTTATTGCACATTCACTAGATTAATCGGACAATGTCCTGCATGACTGGCTGTTTCTACACCACTGGGCAGTGATGCCAAGCTTGCCATTAAAGACTTTAGAACCCTAGCCCCAAGCCATCCCTTACCTACTCCTAATCCTATGCTAAATGAACCACAGTGTACAATATTTGATGTGAATTTTGGCTGGCCATGATAGCCAACCAAAGTGACATTTGATTGGCCATTTAAATTGCTTGGACATGTGACTACTTATACAATATGCATACATGTATATATATGTTACAAATTATTAGTGACATTATCATTGAACATAATTTCTAAATTTTACAAAATGATACTAATCAACCCAACATTTTTCTAATTTTATAAAAAATTGACTGGTTAAAATGACCGACCACATGCACATTTGAACGGTCATTCTAATTATTCGCTCGGAAAATGGCCGATGGCCGACTGTAATATTGTACACTGGATGGTTTATATATTTACTCTGTGCAGTATGCTTCAAAAGGGTTAAGTTAACGGTTCTGTCCGTCTGTCAGTCTGTGACCCAAAAATATTGGAAAAGGACATTTAGACATCTTCTAAACATATCGAAAAGCATGAGATTAGTCATAGAAGTATGTTTGCATATCTTGGAGTGGCCAGTGCAGTCTACTGTATCTACAATTCCTCTGCTTTCTTACACTATTTTGTGGTCAGTCATATTTCATGGCGTATGTATGTGTTCTAGGAACATCTATATGTAGTTGTTTAATGTGTTTAAGCACACAGACTATTTGTTTTCGAACACTATTTTGCAAGTTAAAGTGCCAAACTTCTGATAGCACTCTTGATTTTGTTCAGTATGCACTTTTACACATTCGTTTGCTAGATAAATAAAAGAAAAGCTTTCCCTAAGTTTGAACATTCTTTTCTTGTCATACTATTGAAATTTTTCTTTGAAGCTTCGTTGACACATCTACTTTAATATTTGCACATGCACACTTGTACAATCTTGATGTGTGGTTAGCATTGTAGGCATGTCCCAGAACAGTCAAGGTTGTGCTGTTTACTGCTTCAGTCTCTTTTCTCAGTCCATTAATGCTAAATTGTATTGAAAATACCATAAGGAACAAGAATAGTACTTGTAATGAAGTACACGTATTTGTTTAGTTTTGGAGGCTTTCTATAACCAGAGCTACAATAAAAACATTTGAACCTCTGAATGGTGATGGTGAATAAATGATGTGTGATTTTAAACTTAGTGTCAGTGGGTACTGTAAATGAGTATTTGTAAACTGTGCATATGCATAAGAATCTCGTCTTGCTAATTACAATTTGTACAATGATATTCAATGGCCCTCTGGATCAACTGGAATATATGGCATCCCATTAAATTTCATAGTACCGGTACATGTACACACCCCTCAATCCTAGCGTCCGTTAGGGTTTTAATCTATGTCAAATTAAACTATTGCCACACCCACTTCTGGTGCCGTATATTCCAATAAGAATCTTGTCTTGCTAATTACAATTTGTACAATGATGTTCAATGGCCCTCTGGATCAACTGGAATATACGGCATCCCATTAAATTTCATAGTACCGGTACATGTACACACCCCTCAATCCTAGCGTCCGTTAGGGTTTTAATCTATATCAAATTAAACTATTGCCACACCCACTTCTGGTGCCGTATATTCCAGTTGATCTGGCCATCCTTGTAATGGCTGTGACTGCTACAATAAGTATTGATAAAATGTACATTTGATTGTGATTCCCCCCAAAAAGTATCATGTAAAGGTGTGTTTCAATATGCCAAAAATGGTAGGTGTGGTTGTTTTGGAATCTGTTTGATTCCAGAGTAAGTGCACAATTGAAGTACATTGGAATTTAAAGAATTGAGTATCATTATGCCCATCACTACCTTTGAACATTCATTCCAACCTTCATCATACTATGTACTCCTAATTTTGTGTATTTGTGATCATATTTACGAACCCACAGGGTCGTCTAGTCATATCCAATGACACTAAAACTGAAAATTTAAGTTTAAGTGAGAAAGGAGACCGGAAGCACAAGTTCATTGTAACATGTGGTAAAACTGGTAAACAATATGAAATATCGGCTGATGATAATAGAACTAGAAACGAATGGTTACTTGACATTGGAAAGGTTAGTCATGATTTAACTCTTGCAGATCCAATTTTGTTGATTTTTTGTATGAAATGACCACATAATGATAATTGCATAAGTAATGCATGCAAGGGAAAAGTCTCATTTTGCATGAGAATCACAATATTATCACATATACAGGAGCTAATATAGGCATACAAGAATCATTGTTGATATACATTATATGTCTTCCACAGGCAATCAAACTGGAGCAAGCTCTTCAACAAGCGAATCAGGAAGACTTCAGTTCATCAATAGCAAATTTTTACCAATTAAAATATGGCACAACTTCCCCAAACCTGAAACGAATAGACAGTACATTACGACACGCTACGATATCAGCCAGTCCAAGTACACAAGTTAGAATACAGAAGATATCATCCAGTGATGATGGTATACAATCTCTTAATTTTACAGGTAGCAATAAAACTGCAGGTATTCCATAAGTATAGACATTGTGTATATAGGTGGTAATGTTATACTAACTATAACTGTGTAGTTAACTACATGTATAACTAAAACCACTTTTACTAATGAATGCACTAAAGTGCAGAACCCTCGCTAAAAAGATGCTACTATGAATCCAGCAATGAAACAGGGCGTCATGGGCGTTCCTCATTACTATAACCTCTGCCTACGTTCAGATTAACCAATTTAATTAACAATGTTACATAGGCGTGACTGAGTAACAATGGCGACGGATGACTATTTTTCGACTTTGCACGACTGTATCTTTTCCATCGAAGAGTTTTCTTGCAAATCGCTTGAATCTCGCAGTAGACCTAGCGTGCTCTTTCCTTCGCAGTGACCAAGAATCTTCAAAAGTAAGCTGTTGCAAAGATTAGTGGGAACACACACACACACACAAACTGATTACTATAACCCTCCGCCTACGCGCTCGGGTTAATTACAAGTTTGCTGTAAAACATACATCTACATCTATAATTATAATGAGCACTTTTAGTTTATAGTGATGCACCCATATTGGATATTATCAGTATTGTATCAACATCCAATATTACATGAACATTCTTGTATCTGGTTCTTTCAATGAAAAGGAGTATTGGTAAACTTTAAATGACATAATCATAATTATGAAGAGACATTATTAATACACTTACTATGATATCAGTTACATCAATCAAATTTAACTAATATCGATAACAAAAATAATGACTAGTACCAATTACCGATAAAAATATGCAGCAACTGAATGTTGCATGACCTTTTTGTAATTGTTGTGCTTTTTCATAGATTATATTAATTAGTTTTAGCCTCCAGGCTATAATTATGGGTGGGGTGTTTCATAAGAAACATTTGTCAACTTTATAATTTTCAAAGTACTTGCTTTGTGGAAAGAGGAGTCATTAAGACAGCCAGTGATGTAAAACTCATGCTTTGTTAGATGCAGGAAGACTGAAAGAAGCCCCGCCTAACAGATTTCTTTGCTTCTAGTAGGTAGAGAAACTATTAGGGAGTGCTCATTCTTACCACTTTATACATGCCAAGTATGGAAGTCCATACAGCGTGTATACAGCAGGGTCATCACACACACAAACAGACATTTTTCCAAACCACTTACAATGACCCTCCCAAAGGGGGAGGGTCAATTATCAGTGTTACTAAAACTAAAGTAATTGTATTTGCATGTATTTCAGTTAACTAACTATGCATATAAATAAAAACATTGAGAAACTAGTCATTCTATAAGTCTAACTAAAAGTGGTCATATTAAAACAACACTATTTGTCAAATACATTAGTAAAAGAGCTGGACAGATCCTGTCATTTACTATCTGGATATTCATTCACAATAATGGTCAGGGACCCAGATAATTGCTTTAAAAAATTCATGACTTGTTTACAGTAATGACGGTATTACCTCACCCTTTTGCTGTGATGAAATATGTTTACAAGCAGCATTGGTGTTTTTACAGATCGTTCTGGACTCTATAAGCCAAAAAAGCTTGCAAGACAGAGCAAGATACTTATCAGCTGCCATTTTGGTTTCTGCACATGAACACAGATAAAAAGAAACTGATCTGGATTTTTAGTTCACAAACAGTTATCATGTTAAGCAGGTATCCGTTCCAGCCCTACTAGTGTATTTGTATTTGAAGGTGTGTTGTATTTGCAAAGTGCGTTTCAAATAAAAATTATGTTATCAAAGTATTTCCAAATGAAAAATATTCTTAAAAAACCACTTGCTTTAGCAAACAATTTTAGGTTATAGCGATTACTCCAATGATTTTTTCGAACTTGTAAATTACAGCTTTATTTTATGATGAATCTTTGATGCAGTTGGTATATAATTATAGCAAGCAAGTGATGCACCAATAATTGGGTTGGTAATCAGTATTGGTAATTGTCAGGCATTATTTTTAGTACATGTATTGGTATCAGTTAGTTTTGAAGGACATAACTGATAATGTACTAATAATGTCATTTCTTATGATTAGAATTTCCTTTAAAGCTTTTCTGATACTCATAAATATTGAAAAAATTTTCATTTTCATTTAGAGAATCAGATACATGTACTTGAATTGATAATATCAAATCGTTATTAGCTATGGTAGATATCTGAAGTCGATATGGATTTCTTGGAATATCGGTAAAATTCTTAATCGGTACATCACTATGTTAGTAAGCATTGGCAGACATAATTAATTTTGTATATTTGTAATTTTTTCAAAGATGTTTTAGATTTTATGCAATAATGGTTCTAAATTGAGTGGTCAATGTGTCCGGCCAAATACAATATTGGTTGGACATTCTCAATATTTGGTTGGTCATTACATGTACCTCATATCAATATATTTATTAGGGTATAAACGAATGTTGAATTTCCATATTCGAATGTTTGGGTAGCCTGAACGAATGAACCTTTCAAAGGTTTGCTAATTATTAATAAAGAGTATTAATGTTAATTAATTTTCAAGGTGAACAAGATTTATTGAGAAAAACGTATCCCCATGATTGCTTTGCGATGACTCAGTATGTATTAATCACTGTTGATTGCACTGGTGTCTCTACCTTTCTGTGTACTCAAAAACTGAGGCCTGAAGAAGTCAGTGTAACTGCAGTCTATGTACACATGGTACTCCTTCAATGTTCTAATTGATGTCTTCCTCGTTTCTGAACTCAACAACTTATTATACATACTTAATTGTTAAAGATTCTTGCATCATCTTTATATAGTTTCTCTGCTATAATACAACAGCTTTTTGTATTATTTACATTCTTCCTGAATCTTCCTGCTGGTCTGTAGCTCAAACACGTTCCTTTACATTCCACACCCATTAATTGACTGAGTCCCTTGAAATGATCCAACTTTTTTAACTACGCATACAACGCATACAACGCATACTCGCGTAAATAACAAATATATATATATATAAATAAATATATATATATATACAGTATTGTCACCAGAAAAAAAAGCAGAGTGGTGATTATATTAGCCCCACCCAAAGCTCCACCCATTTCAAACTGACCTCCCATACAGCCGTTTGTATGCTGAAAAAGTCACCATTTTTATTTAATAATGCAATGGCAAAAAAAAAGGGAAAAATGTATAGCAACACAGCACAGTGCCATGCTAGCGCACTCTAGGGACAAACAACACTGATATTATAATCATTTATTATATAGTTCGAACCCTTTGGAAAGCAATCGTAGGGATGGCAGTTCTTGTGCACAGTAATATGTACACTTTTATAGCTATCTATGAAAGGAAGTTCTTGTTGAGAAAACTAGTACATCCACACTATCACACTTCAAGCAACTTCTTAGAATATTTACTACTAGAGAAAGTTAGCATGCATGCTAAACATTATTTAGCTCTGTTCCTGATGTCGCTTTCAACATTCACAAATGCAGACATTTATGGCAGACCAGCAACAAATAGTAATTTTTGGTATCTGCATATTCGCTTAGTTAAACAAGCGAATATCCAGATATTCACTTGCTTTCAGAGAAATGTTGGAAGATGATATTGAGCGAAATGTATACTATTAAGATAGTCTCTCAGATTTGAAGTACCAAAATGATAAGACAGCTCTTTCTCGCACTACATACAAGTTGCCTTGTTTTCACCTTTAGTATAAAACTACCAAACATCAGACCTAGTCGCCATTTCATTTAGTGGTCAAGTAATCCAAGCTACATGATTAATATACAAAAAAAAATGTTTCATGTTAATTGAATTACATAAAATTATTGTAATTATAACATTCAAAGGGAACCTTTCTGCTTCAAAGTATGGTTTACGCAAATGAAGGTTCGAATATCAAATATTCATTATGCCCTAATAATAATGCAGTACTGTACTAGGAGAAAATTGGTTACCACTACCAACACTTCAAATTTAATAACCACTTTTAGCAATTTGTCTGACCATATACTGTAATTATGGGCATTTGACCTCCAAACTCAATATATTAGTCATATTACATGATTTTGTCTGCCAACATTATTGCCTTGGCCAAATATTGTTTTACTGTAATTAAATAATACAAGCTGTTGAAATGTACTATAACACTTAATGTTGAGCTGTATGCTTTCAAAACAAGAAATGACATTTTTTAAATTAGCCTGTTTTTGCTATCATAGACAGTATCAATAAGTAGTTGCAATAATGCAATTATGTCAAGTCACCTTTATCCAATAATCATAATTAATTTGACTTAGTGCATACTATGTATTCTGCTACAGCTACAGATAATAGCTTATCAAAATCAAAACAAGATTGGAATCCTGGAGTGTACGTGGACATGGATATAGGCATAGGTGAGATTCCTGAAGAAAATGAGGAAAAAGTAGATGATGATGATGGATATATTTTCATGTTTCAAGGCGAGAAGACTGATGTCAAAAAGGCCTTGGAGAATGCTACAAGTGGAAGTGATTCGTCTCCTGATAGTGTAACGATGACTGGGGACAGAGAACATTTGAAAGAAAAAAAGAAAGATAGACCAGAGTTATATTATGAGGAGTGTGACTTGTCTCCTAGATATGTTCCAACAAAAAATGAGAATACTTCCAAACCAGGTACATGTAAGTTAAATTTTTATGACCCATAGGGCTGTCCCTATAATTGCTTTCCCACAGGTTTGAACTATAATTATATTATATGTTTGTGTCACTTGCGCAACTATGCATTGTATACGTAGTTAAGGAAGTTGCATCATTCCGGGGAGCTCACTCAATTAATGGATGTGGTGCGTAAAACGTGCTCTCGAGCTATTAACCAGCAGGAAGATTTAGGAAGAATGTAAAACTGCAACAAATAACTGTATAATGCCGACTTTCAGTTAGTTAACTAAAACTAAAACACATTTAGTAAGCCTAAAATTGTTTCAGTTAATTAACTCTATAACTAAAAGTGTTTGTTATTGCCATACTAAAACAACACTATTTGTCATCCACTATCGCAACAATAATTTAGTAAGTTTTTATTTGAAAATCATATTTTTACAGATTCAGATGAGTTTCTCCATAGTACGTCAAGTTCACACTTTGAAAATGTAAGTGATCTAGAAGAATTTCTTCATAGTACTAGATCAGGTTCAGATCTTGAGAATGTTTCTCATCTAATGAAAGTCCCATTGCAAAAGTCACCTCTACCAATAGACAATAAACAAGCTTTGTACCTAACACTTGTACATAATGATCAAAGTCCATCACCACCAAGCTCTAATAGAAATTCAGGTCATTCAAACACTGCCAAAACCCCTGATCGTGATCCCGGAACTCCACCGATTCCACCTCCAAGATCAATTGAAAGTCTTCAGTCTTCTTCTACAAGTGAATCCGTAAGCCAAAATCCAAAGAGTCCAACTACAGTACCACAACGAACTGTGTATCCTATTTATACAGATCCTTATGCTCCACCAATCCCTCCAAGATCAGTTGAGAATATAAATGAAGCCCCAACAAATCCACTCATTTCTCGAAAAGAGCATGATCCTATGACTCCACCCATCTGTCCTCCAAGACCTATAGAAACACTAAACGAAGACATGAGTATCTCCCTAAATATACCTCAACACTCTCAAAATCACCAACCTCCATTGGCACATACTGAAAGTATTGGATTTGATGTTTCTAATACTGACATAGATAAAGATGTCAATGGCCGTGGTTCTCAAACTCCTCCACCCTCTATTCCACTGAGAGATGATCAAATGAAACCATTAGTAAAGTGAGTCTTAGTTCTTATATCTGTAATATGACTTAAGTTTGCAAAAATTGCCTATTTGGATATTTGGTCAAATGCGTTTGGGTCTTTTGTATGGGAAACCACTGAAATTCGGTATCCAGGAAGCCTAATAACTGATCTTCCTGGATTCCAAATAAAAAAATGGCTGAATAAATTACGAGCATTTAAACACAAGTATTTTTTAATAATTAATTTCTTTGACAATTTTGTAAATACAGTCACATAATAGCATAATGTACATGTAAATGTAGTGATAATGTTTAGTAGATTAATATCTTATATTACATTAATTTACATACACATAGCTTACTATAGCACATATAAGATTATTAGTACTGCAAGGATGTCAGAGCCAAAGTTTAACTTAATCACAAGGGCACTGTATTCCAGAGCTATTACAGTCTTGCATTGTGGAATATTCGTTTCATGAAAATTGATTGAACTATGTACTTGCTAGTCGTCTGGGAAAAAAGTTTAAACACAACACTGTTGTGCACCAGGTGTTGAAAGATAATCTAACTAGAACAAATTAAATTATGTGTTTGTGGGTTTATAAACCCTTTTGATGGCCAGATACAATTACATAATTACTGAACTAATGTAAGATTATATGGATTATAATAAATTTCGGTATACCACTAATAATCGTGTTTCATTCATCTCTTTGTTTTCTTTCAGAATGAAAACAACTAATGATTTATATAAGAAAGCACCTCTCTCTTCACATTCTCCTACTATACATAACAATATTAGGACAGATAATGACTATAACAGTACAAACACTATAACTGAATCAAGTGATGCTTACTACGTTATACCACTTGAGCCTTCTCATCATTCCAAAAAATCAAATTATTAATGAAATAGTAATATGTATGTATGTATGTATGTGTGTTAAATTATATGTATGTACGTATGTGTGTATTTATGAAAGTATGTAAAAGTATTATGTATGTGAATATATTTTACAATACGTTACAAGCTTGTATGGTGTATTTTAAATTTTTTAATGTTTATTAAAAAGTCTTTTTTTTAATTAAAATACAACTCAAATGTTTTCATTATATTTATAATGTATCAATTTGCAATTGCTTTGTTCAGTATACCAGTATTAATAATGTTGTAAAATATTGAGAGAACAATTTTAAAATTCACTATTTGGATATCAATTATATAATTATACTAGATTAGTGGCTAGAAACACACTTTAGGTAGCTGGAGTTGAAGAATTCTCTGTGTAAGAGTGATAATAGTTAGTAATACTCTCAGTACTCAATGGCTATTTGCATATATACTTCTCCCACTATTAATTTACATATCACTAGTGTCAATCAACCACACAACAAACATTTAATTAGTTACAAATTTAATATCCTTTTCCTGATACTGACTATTTGTTTTCCTTCTATATAATTATTAGGAATTACTTTAAGTTTAAACATATAGTGTGTGGATGAGTATATGGTTATGTGACATAAACCCTGGGATTAAGCTTAAATCAGTGACAGTAGCTCATTAACGGCTCAATTGCCACCACTCATTGCACAATAGTCACAACATACCCGGTAGCACTGTCAGTGGGGGTATAGCTCAGACTGTTTTTTTTTGCAGAGATTATAATATTGTCACATATGTACACAGGAGCTTATGAGTGCTCATAAGCTCCTGATGTACATACTGTTAATATATACAGGAAACTGTGGGATGTGTAACCATGTGACTAACTACAAACCAAAGTTGTTATATTCACAAATGTGTAGAATTTCACACATAATTATTTATGTACTGTATAAACTAATCTGTTCATGCATAATACAATTATGAATTTTTAATAAGTAACACTATTACTTTAGGTATTATAGATATCTTTATCAGTTTTCCAAAATCAACGTATCTGTTGTAGTCTCTGATTAAATGGTTTTAGTCCATATTCATATAACTGCATATCTAAAATATAGAGCAACTGAAGGTTGCATGACCCTCCCTCCCATAAGGTACCATCCCAATCTTGTTACTGTGTTTTGATATCCCTACATTTCCATTCCAGAAGAGCATTGAAACTCCTGTAATGAAATAAGGGTTAAAATTACCGGTTCATTTTTATAGTGTAATGTATATATAACAATGCTACAGTAAACAGCACAACAGACAACATGTAACCAGGCAACTATCTGTGCTTTAATAACATCCATCTTAGAATTTCTAATCGAAATGCACTGGTAATCAACTATGGGATCAGGTATGAGACTACTGCATGATGCCTGGCTACACTGGCATGCAACAAAAAAAATGACAGTAATATGTTCTTTCATTGATGCGCTCCTGTCTATATAATTATATTAAATATTATATATATAAATTAAAAAGTACATGTCACAAAGGGACAGTGTACAAACCGGATCACCCTGATTGCCGATTTTGTGCACACCACCTGGGGGTTTACCTTTTGATCAAAGACTGTATATACAAGTGACGTCACTGGGTTCAACGTTTCGACAACACGAATCATGCATCAAACGTTGAACCAAGGAAATAGGCGCGGCGAGCCAATTATTACATAGTAGAACTAGAACTATGTTTCATGCCCAAAAACAATACTAAGTACTATATTCTAAAGTTTAAGCTATAGATCTCTTTATCAATTTTCTTCAAATCAATGTTAATACGTATCTGTTGTAGTCTCCGATTAAATAGTTTTAGTCCATATTCATATAACTGCATATCCAAATAGTTGATGGAGGATATTTCCTTGTATAAAGTGCTATTGTTCCAGACTTTGTAAAGAAGATCAGCAATACTTAGGTCTTTCATCTGTGGTTGTAAGAGAGGAGAATCAAACTGGACATCAAATCTGTGCTCAAGCAATAAAACACTTTCTTTCATAAACTCTGTCACTCCAAAATATATCACTTCCTTTAAATTCCGTTTTGCAGTTTCAAGCAAAATTGAATCTCTTTCTGTACTTGACATAACAGCAGGAATCAAACAACCTGCTTTATCAACATCTGCTAACATTATTGTCTGTCTATTTGCAGACCAACTCTCTGAGCATGACATGAAATCCTTAAGTGTAACACCTCTAGATAATTATTCACACATCCAGTTTTGTTTAGATAATGAATTTTATTATTACACATGTATTGAAAACGCCAGATTCCAATGTTACTGACATGGTGGAACTCACTGATATATCGTAATATGGGATGACGAATAAGTGTAAAAAATTGATAACTACGATTACTCTTGCCAAATTTGCTTTCAACAACAGTTGGCAAACATGACTTCACTTCCATTAAAAGAGGATGCAGTCCATATGGCCATCCAAATGTTGTTTCGGATATCAACCACATTTCTTTAGAGTTTGGGCGATTTATGAAACATTTACCACTTCTTATACGATTTCTATAATTGGTTATGTTCCTTATTTGACACAATGATTCGCCTCCTCTTTGAAGGGTCTGAAAATAGATTGCAAATTCTTTTCCACCAGTCTTTTGTATGTGAAAAAACACAAAAGTATTATTACCCGATCTGAAATCAACTTCAAACCTGGGCCACACATCTCCAACAATAATTTCAGCTTGAGGAATCGGCAATATGCGAGTAGATTCTGTCACGATATATGGATTAAATATGTCAACATAATTCGACAATGTCACAGTAAGCAACACAATGAAGAACACACACAAGGCAAGTACCTTTGTTTTAAGAGCAACCTTTTCCATTTTCAAACAGACACAATTCGGTGCAGTACAGCTAGAATAGGGTGGGGTATTATGGGTGTGACGTTACTTTTCACAGCGTTGCTATTGTGATTGTCCTCACGTACATCTTATATACTCCAACCACTGAATGTAGGTGTGTTTGGTCCCATAAAAGCCACAACCAACTACATTTCCTTAGATGTTGGGTGACATTTACCAGAAAATTGGTATAGAAAAAAATGTTGTGGCCAATCATTACAAAATTTTTTATATACCGATTGAATATCTTGGTGGCAAACCACATTGCCCTTCCCACTTTGGGGTTAATATTTGGTGAATACACTTCAAAGCATAACCACACAGTCATAACAACCTCAATTAAATTATAATTTCCACTGTACTAACCAATAAATTAGCCATATTAACAATTTTATTTTTGCAGTGCATAAATGATGAAATAATATAATATACATAAATGAATTAGTGTTGTTTTAGTCAACTGTAGTAAAATGTAACAGTTGTGACTTCTGGTTAATACCTGGTAAATTTAATAACATGCAATGTCATGTATCCACCTGCAATCACATACTAATCTCTAATAATCATTGAAAAGAAACCAGTTGTTGGTTTAATAATTTGTAACGGCAAAATATACAGTCATTAAATGTTTCAGCACTTAAAATGTTAAGCTATAGACCTCTTTATCAATTTTCTGAAAATCAATGTTAATATGTATCTGTTGTAGTCTCTGATTAAATAGTTTTAGTCCATATTCATATAACTGCATATCCAAATAGTTGATGGAGGATATTTCCTTGTATAAAGTGCTATTGTTCCAGACTTTGTAAAGAAGATCAGCAATACTTAGGTCTTTCATCTGTGGTTGTAAGAGAGGAGAATCAAACTGGACATCAAATCTGTGCTCAAGCAATAAAACACTTTCTTTCATAAACTCTGTCACTCCAAAATAAATCATTTCCTTTAAATTCCGTTTTGCAGTTTCAAGCAAAATTGAATCTCTTTCTGTACTTGACATAACAGCAGGAATCAAACAACCTGCTTTATCAACATCTGCTAACATTATTGTCTGTCTATTTGCAGACCAACTCTCTGAGCATGACATGAAATCCTTAAGTGTAACACCTCTAGATGCACATCCAGTTTTGTTGAGATAATGAATTTTATCATTACACGTGTATTGAAAACGCCAGTTTCCAATGTTACTGACATGGTGGAACTCACTGATATATCGTAATATGGGATGACGAATAAGTGTAAAAAATTGATAACTACGATTACGCTTGCCAAATTTGCTTTCAACAACAGTTGGCAAACATGACTTCACTTCCATTAAAAGAGGATGCAGTCCACATGGCCATGCAAATGTTGTTTCGGATATCAACCACATTTCTTTAGAGTTTGGGCGATTTATGAAACATTTACCACTTCTTATACGATTTCTATAATTGGTTATGTTCCTTATTTGACACAATGATTCGCCTCCTCTTTGAAGGGTCTGAAAATAGATTGCAAATTCTTTTCCACCAGTCTTTTGTATGTGAAAAAACACAAAAGTATTATTACCCGATCTGAAATCAACTTCAAACCTGGGCCACACATCTCCAACAATAATTTCAGCTTGAGGAATCGGCAATATGCGAGTAGATTCTGTCACGATATATGGATTAAATATGTCAACATAATTCGACAATGTCACAGTAAGCAACACAATGAAGAACACACACAAGGCAAGTACCTTTGTTTTAAGAGCAACTTTTTCCATTTTCAAACAGACACAATTCGGTGCAGTACAGCTAGAATAGGGTGGGGTATTATGGGTGTGACGTTACTTTTCACATACTAATCTCTAATAATCATTGAAAAGAAACCAGTTGTTGGTTTAATAATTTGTAACGGCAAAATATACAGTCATTAGATGTTTCAGCACTTAAAATGTTAAGCTATAGACCTCTTTATCAATTTTCTGAAAATCAATGTTAATATGTATCTGTTGTAGTCTCTGATTAAATAGTTTTAGTCCATATTCATATAACTGCATATCCAAATAGTTGATGGAGGATATTTCCTTGTATAAAGTGCTATTGTTCCAGACTTTGTAAAGAAGATCAGCAATACTTAGGTCTTTAATCAGTGGTTGTGAGAAAGAACCAAACTTCACATCAAGTCTGTGCTCAACTAATAAAACACTTTCTTTCATATATTCAGTCACTCCAAAAAAAACCATTTGTTCTAAATTTTTTTTTGCAGTGGCAAGTAAAATTGAATCTCTTTCTTCAGTGGACAAAGCTGATGGATCCAAACAGCCCGCTTTATCAACATCTGCCAAAATCAATGTCTGCCTATTGTTAGACCAACTCTCTGGGCATGACATGAAATCTTTCAATGAAACATTCCTTCTTATTTTATGAAGGCAATTAGCTTGGTTCACTTCCCGAAGATATTTTTTACCCTTACACAGGTTGTGACGAACCCAGTTACCCACTCTTCTAAGATGATAGAACTCACTGATGTATCGTACTACTGGATGACGAATAATTGTAAAAAAATGAAAAGAGCGACTTCTTTTGCCAAATTTTCTTTCAAACAAATTTGGCAGACATGACTTCCAATCTATCAAGAATGGATGCACTCCACATGGCCATCCATATGTTGTCTCTGACACCAACCACATTTCTTTAGATGCTGGGAGATCTATGGGACATACACCACTACCTAAATAATTTTGATAATTGGTTATATTCCTTTTGATACGACACAGTGGCTCTCCTCTTTTTTGGATGTTCTGAAAGTGGATTGCGAATTCTCTCCCACCAGTTTTTTGTATGTGAACAAAAGCAAATGTATATTTACCTGATCTGAAATCAACTTTAAGTGGGTGCCACACATCATCAACAACATCTGTTTCAGCTTCAGGAATTGGTGATGAGCGTGTATCTTCAGTCACAACATACGGATTAAATCTCGAAACATATACCGACAATGCTATAGTAATCAACACGATGAGGAACACACACCAGACAAATACCTGTGCTTTGCCAGTGACAGCTTTCATACCGCCACTAGTAGTTTGAGCATAGATATAGTAGTAGTAGATTGTTAGGAGGCGTGGCAACGTGTACACAATGTATTATCATAGATTATATAGACCACGTATAAGGGATTGGAAACGCCCACGCATTTCCGTACACTCCGTTGCCCCACCCTATCTTTTTTAGCCAGCCCCTCCCCTCTAAATACAATGCGCTATGCATGCAAGACTGGTAAAGAACTTGTTTTAAATCGTGTATCATTAAAGAACACTTTTGTTAAACTAATTGATAATATCACCAACCAACATAGGAGTGCTATACCTTCAGCTAGAAAACTGGAGTGTTGAACTATATGACCTACCAAACTGCTTAGAGTCCCCAAAATGTAAGTACCTCGTAACCGTTTCAACTGGATTTTCTACATCTAAACGGTAACTTTTTTCTCTATATTTGTTTTAAACCCATGTATTTTTATTGAGTAACAAAACTTACATGGGAATATTGCAATAGAACTGTTATTAAAAGAAGAGTCCCAAAACCCGTTTTCGTTATGATGTACTAAAAAACAATAGTTTTTATTAACATCGTACATGATTTGTTGCTAATGTTTTAGCAATTGAGATGTTAAAACGATACAATAGCAACATGTATATCAAGAAAAAAACACCTTAATTGTCCAGTTTCAGCAAGGAATAGTGTTTTTTCTATAATCAGTCCTCACAACTAAGTAATAAAATTTAATTGATTTCTGGGGACACGGAGTGCGTCACAGACTTATGCATTGATGCTATGGGATCACGTGCGCCGTTTCCAATACCTTATACGTAGTCTATAGTATTATCGTCGGAGCCCATAAACTCCCACGTAACTCTTCAGTTGAGTTAATTTGAACATATAAATTAAGTTGTTCTATAGACAGCTTTACTCAGAACGGCTCAACCCCCTCTGCTCCCCCCCTAATAGAGGACCAATTGACACAAAAGTGTGTCCAAACATCATTTATACTTATAGTATCAAGTAGTATTTTGAATTTATATATATATAGTCCGAAATCAAAATTTTCCAAAATGAACCATGGAAATCATACTGTCCTCCTAATCTCAAATCTTGAATCCACCATTTCACTGACAGTAATGCAAAACCACACACGTTTGATAGGCTTTGGTGCTTACGATAGTGAAGGGATGAAATTTGGTATTTCACCAATGTATTCAGCAAAATTAGGGTTAACGACTGGCCAATGTTTCATTGCTACTTCATGCTTCTTGACAAGATTGTAATTATCAACACAGTAGAGCAAAATGTTTGATAAGATTAGGTGGCTATGATAGTGAAAGCACGAATCTATGAGACAAGAAGCCAATAATTGTAATTTTCACTACAGAAGAGCAAAACTAATGATGTTTGATAGGATATGGTGCTTACCATAGTAAAGTTGTAAATCTCTTCATCAATCTTCTTCAAATCAATGTTAATATGTATCTGTTGTAGTCTCTGATTAATTTAAATAGTTTTAGTCCATATTCATATAACTGCATATCCAAATAATTGATAGAGGATATTTCCTTGTATAAAGTGCTATTGCTCCAGACTTTGTGAAGAAGATCAGCAATACTTAGGTCTTTAATCAGTGGTTGGGACCAAGGAGAATCATACTTCACATCAAGTCTGTGCTCAATTAATAAAACACTTTCTTTCATATATTCTGTCACTCCAAAATATATCATTTCTTTCAAATTCTTTTTTGCCGTCTCAAGCAAAATTGAATCTCTCTTTTCAGAGGACATAGCTGCTGGATCCAAACAACCAGTTTTATCAATATCTGCTAACATCTTTGTCTGTCTATTGACAGACCAACTTTGTGGGCATGGCGACATGTAATCCTCAAATGTAACTTTCTTTCTTATTTTTTTCATACAACTAGTTTCGTTCTGAAAATATTTGATACCATCACATTTGATGCTTCGAAAACGCCAGGGTCCAAAGTTGCTGGAATGGTAGAATTCACTGAGATATCATATAATGGGATGGCGAATTATTGTTATGAATTGAAAAGAACGATGTCTCTTGCCAAATTTATTTTCTAAGTATTTTGGTAAACACGACTTCAACTCCATTAAGAATGGATGCACTCCACATAGCCATCCATATGTTGTCTCTGACACCAACCACATTTCATGAGATTTTGGAAGATTTATATAACATTTACCACTTTTTTGACGATGTTTGTAATCACTTACATTCCTTACTTCACACACTGATTTTCCTTTTCTTTGAAGTTTTTGAAAATAAATTGCAAATTCTTTTCCACCAGTCTTTTGTATGTGAATAATAGCCAATGTAATGTTACCTGATCTAAAATCAACGTCCAATATATCATATGCATCCTCCAGTAGTCCAGTCCAGTGAATGGAGACACCCATGCATCCACTGTTTCGAATTCAGCTTCGGCTTCAGGAATTGGCAACGCTCGTGTACTTTTAGTGATGACATACGAATGAAGTATGGTAACAAACAAAAATGCCACAGTAAGCAGTATGATGGATAACATGTACCAGCGAAATATCTGCATCTTAGCCCAGCAACAATGACAGCACTCTGGGGATGTATTAAAAGTACCCAAAATGAGAAATGAACCGGTTAGATAAGATACCGCATTTTAACCCTTACAGTACGCGATACTTATTATTAACCCATACTACACAGTACAGGAGGATTTCGAAAATTAGCGAGGTCTGCTACCTTCCATTGCAGGTAGTAAACGACAATGATACTCATGCAACCACCAATTTTGTAAATTACAATCTGTCAGTCATTTGAAAATGGTTACGGTTGGCCATGTTCATCATTTTGCAGAAGTAAATTTGTGAGTTTAAAATAATGCTGTAAATAACTAAGCCCACCATCTGCAAAAGAACAGAGTGGGGCAATAGCCCCTCCACCCCTATTTCCCTATGATTGCATTCATTAAGCAATTTTATAAAATATGTATATAAATTTTAACTTGTACACATATGTCCTCTGCAGAGTTTGTGTATGCAACTGTATTATAGTTCCAATGATACTAACTTTCATAAATCTAGTATGATGTATTATTAAAGTAGTCCATAGTTTTCCAACTACGACATCACTTAGGTAAGCATTTAGGGCCTACCTTGGTTTCAGTAATGCCTACATTTGTATTACAATATTTATCAGGGATATATGGTAATTGTTGGACAAGATTTGTTTTCCATCCAATAAGACTAATCAGATTTGTCGTAATTGGGTTTATTGGAGGTTTTTCAAGTAGATTGAATCTGAGTTTCATTATCCACACCTCTAATTAATTATTATTTGTTAGAACACATAAAGATGGAAAGCTAAGGACTGGATTGGTATTAAAATGCATTTGATATAGGAAAGTTAGTGATTTCAATAACTATTATATGCATAATAAATCGTATACATAAATACTTGCAAGAGCTTCAAAGCTTTTTAGCAATAATAACAATTATTGTACTGATAATTATATAACATACTATGTACTTATGGAGTAAGGACCAGATTCATTACCATCACTTATGAGTAAATTATCTTTTCACCTTTAAGCCTATTTGAAGTGTTTCAATAGGTGTTCAACCTAATAAAATAACTACTCTCTTTGACTTTCAAACAATCTGTACTTTCTCTCTTTTTAGTATTTAGGAAATTGGAATCTATGGACCGGATTGGTATTACATAGCATTTGATATAGGAAAGTTAGTGATTTCACTTATATGTATAATGAACAGTATAGATAAATACTTGCCAGAATTTTTACATTTATATACTTATAGATTAAGAACTTGGTTCCTTTGCATTTCTTATGAGTAAATTATATTTGTCGTCTTTAAGCTTAACTGAAAGTGCTTCAATAGGTGTTGAATCTAATACAATATGTACTCTTTCAATGTCATCACAATCTGTGCTTAATTTATTTTACAATGCCTTAAGTTTGAAAGCTATGGACCGGATTGGTATTACATCACATTAGATATAGGAAAGTTAGTGATAAATATTTGCCACAATTTCAGAGATTTCAGGACTTCTATTTCAGTAATAATCATTATTATACTCATAATAATAATATAATGTACTATGTACTCTCGGAGTAAGGACCAGATTAATTATCCGTCTTTTTTATCTTTAAGCTTATTTGAAGTGTTTCAATTGGTCTTCAATCTAATACAATCACTGCTTTTCTTGACTTTTAATGTTGTCACAATATGTACTTATATGTCTTTACAATAAACGAAGTTGGAAAGATATGTGGAACGGATTTGTATTACATCATATTAGATTTAAGAAAGATAGTGTTTGCAATTATATGTATATAGCATAGATAAGTACTTGGCAGTGTTTCAGAGATGTTGACATTTGTATTTCAATTGTATATAACTATTATCATATAACACATAATGTACTAATGGCATATGGACTGGATTCATTTTCCATCCCTTATGAGTAAATTTTCATTTTGTTTATTGGAAGTGTTTCAAGTGGTTTTGAATAACTACTCTGTCTGACTTCAATATTATCTATACCTCTATCTATAATTATTTTTAGAATACATGAAGTTGGAAAGCTCTGGACAAGATTTGTATTACATAATTCTAGGAAAGTTAGTGATTGCGATAGATGAGTATAAATAAATACTTTCCAGAGTTTCAGATTTGTATTTCAAATACAACTATTTATATTACAAAATATAATACAAATTTAAAAGCATATGGATTATTTTCAATCTGTTATGGGTATTATTTGATCATTGTCATCTTTAAGCTTATTTGAGGAGTTTCAATATGTGTTTAATCCAATACAATAACTACTTTCTTTAATGTTCTCACAATCACTACTTAAATGTTTTTAGTAATTAGGAAATTTGAAATCTTTGGACCGGATTGGTGTTCCATAGCATTAGATATAGGAAAGTCAATTATGTGTATAATGAACAGTGTAGATAAATGCCTTCAAGAATTTCAGAACTTTTAGGACTTGTAGTTCAGTAAAAACTATTATTATAAGGATAATTACATAACATACTATGTACTTATGGAGTAAGGACCAGATTCATTACCATCACTTATGAGTAAATTATCTTTTCACCTTTAAGCCTATTTGAAGTGTTTCAATAGGTGTTCAATCTAATACAATAACCTCTCTCTTTGACTTTCAATAATGTCACAATCTATTCTTCAATTAATATTTCTTTACAATACATGAAGTTGGAAAGCTATGGACTGGATTGGTATTACATCACATTTTGATATGGGAAAGCTAGTGATTCAATTATCCGTATAATGAGCAGTATAGATAAATACTTGCCAGAATGTCTACATTTATATTACCATTAATATTACTGGTAATTATATAACACATAGTGTACTTATAGATAAAGAACTGGGATCGTTTACCATCCCTTATGAATAAATTATATTTGTTGTTTTCAAGTTTATTTGAAGTGTTTCAATATTTGCTCAATCTCATAAAATAACTACTCCTTCAGTGTCGTCACAATCTGTGCTGAAGTTGGAAAGCTATGGACCGGATTGGTATTACATCACATTAGATATAGGAAAGTTAGTGATTTTATTTATATGTACAATGAAATACTTGCCAGAGTTTCAGAGCTTTCAGGACTTGTAAACTATTAGTATTAACCAAATAATGTACTATGTACTTATGGAGTAAGAAATGGATTCAAGATCCATCCATTATGAGTAAATTATTTTTTCACCTTTAAGCTTATTTGAAGTGTTTCAACAGGTGTTCAATCTAATACAATAACTACTCTCTGACTTTCAATGTTGTCACAATATGTATTTAAATATTAAAATACATGAAATTGGAAAGCTATGGACCGGATTGGTTTTACTTCACATATGATATAGGAAAGTTAGTGATTTCAATTATACGTATAAAGAACAGTATAGATAAATACTTAATTTCTACATTTATATTACCATTATTATTACTGGTAATTATATAACACATAGTGTACTTATGGATTAAGGACCAGATTCATTATCCATCACTCATGAGTAATTTTGTTTTGTTGTTTTTAATTTAATTTGAATTGTTTCAAGTGGTGATCACAATGACTACTATTTTTGACTTCCAATGTTGTCACCTTCACCGTCTTTAGAATACATGAAGGCTGAAATTTATTTGCTGGATTGTTATTACATCACATTAGATATAGGAAAGTTAGTGATTTCAATTATATGTATAATTATAGATCAGTATATAGATAAAGAGTTTCTACATTTATGACTATTAGTATTACCGATGATTATATAACATGCACAATGTATTTATGGAGTAAGAACCAGATTCAAATGTTTTAAGTTTTATTATAATGTACGTATCTGTATTATAATTATATTGATTATGCTTGTGTAACATTCTGTCTATATAGTAGATTCATTTTCAATCATTCCATGTATTCTATTTCGTAAATTTGTTTAGCGATTTTTTTTTCATCAGTATAAATCTTATAATACCGTGTTACTTTTAGAAAAAAGTAATAATAATATTGTGTATTTTACTTTTCTTTTTAGTATTGAAATTGAAGATTGCCAGTGCTATTAATAACTACTGCTATATTAAACTCATTTTCCCTTTACAAGTTTGAGATGCTTAGATAATATTGGAAATTAAGAGGTACAATGAAATGAAGAACAGCAGTGAAACCAAAATTAATATCTCTAGGAAATGAGAAATGCATAGTCTAAGTAAAAGGAAAAGTAAAACACTGCATTTTATTATAATATAGCTCTATTATATATTGATGATGATTGTGTGATGTTCTGTCTAGTAGATTCATTTTCAGTTTTCTTTTTCATAAATTAGTTTAGAGATGGTTTTTCACCAGTATAAATTTTATAATACCATGCTACTCTTTTTCACTTTAGCATAGACATCACTGAACATGTCACAAGTACATACCATTCCAATATACTAACTTTGGTATATCTAATGTGATATAATGTCAATATGGTCTGCAGATTTTCAGTTTATGTGCAACAGAAATTTAAGATATTGACCACATTGAAAGTCAGCTAGTACATTATATTAAAAAGCACTTAAAACACTTCAAATAAATTAAATATGAGAAAGAAATATTTACAATAGAATCTGGTCCATGATTACTATCTGTTACAAAATTGTCTCTAATCATATAGTTATATTGAAATACAAATCTCGACAACTTTGTATTTCTGGAAAGTACATTTACCTGTACTGATCATTATACATATAAAGGTAATCACTAACTTTCCTATATCTAGTGTGTTGTATCATGCTTCTGGTCCATAGGTTTCCAACTTCATGAATTCTACAGACATCTAAGTACAGATAGTTAAGGAGTAAGTTATTGCATTTGATTGAACACCTGTTGAAACACTTCACATAAGTTTATATAATTTACTCATAATTGATAGATAATGAATCTGCTCCTTACTCCATAAGTACATGTACATAGTACGTTATATATAATTAACAGTATAATAATAGTTACTGCTGAAATACAAGTCTAGGAAACTCTGAAACTTTGTCAAGTATTTATCTATACAGTTCATAACAAATAATTATTGAAATCACTAACTTTCCTATATCTAACGTGATGTAATAAAAATCCGGTCAATAGCTTTCCAACTGCAAAAAATTTAAATATTGAAAGTCAAAGAGAGTAGTTATTGTATTACATTGAACACCTGTTGAAACACTTCAAAAAAGCTTAAAGGTGAAAAAATGATTTGGTCATAATAATGGTAATGAATCCGGTCCTTACTCATAAGCACATAGTACGTTATATAATTGTCATTATAATAATAGTTATTACTTAAATACAAGTTCTGAAAGCTCTGAAACTCTGGTAAGTATTTATTTGCACTGTGCTTTATACATATAATTGAAATCACTAACTTTCCTATATCTAATGTGATGTAATAACAATCTGGTTAATAGATTTCCAACTTCATGTATTGTAAAGAATTTTCAATACATATTGTGACAACATTGAAAGTCAAAGAGAGTAGTTATTGTATTAGATTGAACACCTGTTGAAACACTTCAAATCTATTGAAAAACAACAAAGACAATTTAGTCATAATTGTTGGATAATGAATCCGGTGTTTACTCCATAAGCACATAGTACGTTATATAATTGTCATTATAATAATATTTATTACTGAAGCACAAGTTCTGAAAGCTCTGAAACTCTGGCAAGTATATATTTAAACTGTTCTTTATACATATAATTGAAATCACTAACTTTCCTATATCTAATGTGATGTAATACCAATCCGGTTAATAGATTTCCAACTTCATGTATTATAAAGAAATTTAAGTACATATTGTGTCAACATTGAAGGTCAAAGAGAGTAGTTATTTTATTAGATTGAATACCACTTGAAACACTTCAAATACTTCAAATAAGCTTAAAGGTGAAAAATAATTTGGTCATAATAATGGATAATGAATCCAATCCTTACTGCATAAGCACATAGTAGTTATCAGTGTAATAATAGATATTACTGAAACATAAGTCTAGAAAGCTCTGTTCTCTGGCAAGCATATATTTGTCTATACTGATCTATCACAATCACTAACTTTCCTATTATGTAACGCGATTCAGGTTGATAGCTTTGGAACTTCGTGTATTGGTATGTACAGATGCGATATCCTGCGCGTGAATAGGAGAGTGCTGTGTGGGTTAAAAATTATCTGGTATTCGGTATACGTATCCGGTCCTCTTAACCGGTTGATTTCCCAAAACCGACACTTTTAATATATGAAATACGATATAATATATATAGTATGCTAACAGGTCCTATATACAAAATATAGGACTTTAGTTTTGTGTCCAAGGATGTGATATAGCCCGAGCCTGCGAGGGCTATATCACATCCGAGCAAAACGAGTGTCCTATATGCAAGCATGCAAGTTCCTCTTTTGAGTATATTGATCTTTGAGGAAGGATTTTGCAGCCAACCTGTAGCTAATTTGCCTCTGGATTAATTGAGGTGATGGACAGTTTAGCAGATTTCAGTGCTCTAAAAAAGTTGGGTGGAATAGACAGCAACTCCTTGTATGATGTTTTTGTAAAATAGAATTGGATTTCTCTGATGTATATGTCTTTAGATGCTTCGATTTGGGACATAAAGGACAGCTTTGTATTTTCATTTAAGTGTGGAAGGAAAGAAAGTTTAAGTGAAAAATAGCTACTAGCAGGCTTCAAATTATACATGCAACAAAATAGCAAGAGGCTTTTGCTAATTGGTACAAGTACATATTATGTCACCATCACTGTAAAAATGAACCAGTTATTTTAACCCTTATTTGGTTACAGGAGTTTCAATGCTGTATTAATAACAAATATTATGCTTGTGATGTATAAATTATTGTAAATTCTCATTCAATTATTTGTGGAGAGCAACTTGAAGTTATTTGTTGACAAATTCCACAACGTTTATAATAACAAAATAATAATAAATAGCAAATAGATTTTTAAAACATTAATTTTGTGTATATACAATTAATTAAATATATATACATAATTATATAGCTATATATCTATATACATATTTGTTATCTGTTATCTGTTATCTGTTATTTGTTATTAAAAGTACAAAGTCGTGGAATTTGTCAACAAATTTAATAGTTTGATATCTGATTAAGTGGATTGCTGTAAAAATCGAGAAATTGTTGAAAGCTGTCTCGACTATACTAAAGGTCATTCATGTTCACCATGACCTCAGAAAAATGTTCATAACTTTAGTTTGCAATCTCCAAAAATCTTTTTTCTTATATCGACCATTTTCATATAATTATCCTTCCCGTTTTTTTTGTGTGTGTATGCCAAATTTCAATCCATTGCTTCATTATTGAATTGCAGTATAATCACGTTGTACACTATATTACATATAAAGTCATTACCACCTAATTTTGAGGTCATCGTGAATGTGAACAGATTTGGTTTTGATGAGTCCATTTGTGTTGACTGGCTGGGCAGACGTTGCCATGAAGAGTATGTGATCAATTGTGCTGATTTATGTATTTCTGCATTCACCTTGTACAACTAGTTCTGAAGCAATAGACTAGACCCTTCCTCTTGGAGCGAGGGGACTGGCCCACGAGACCAGGCCAGAGGGGTTTGTGAAGCAGTGTCATATTTATCATTCAAGGTTAAAAGAATGAACTGATTAATAATTTAAATGAAAGAAGATTACACCCACAATGCAACTGGCACCATTGAACTAGTATTAGGACAATGATAAGTTATGGAACTAAAATTATCGGTTCTGGAAATAACACTGGAACTTAAATTATCAAAATAAAGGTTCTGGAACTATAAACAACAAAAAAGTTCCAGAATTGGAACTGGAACTTTTAAAGTAAATAGAACTAGAACAACACTATTAATTATAGTATTAATCAATTACTAAATTAATCAGTAATCATCAGTCCCCAGGCCTAATAATTATAGAGCTAGCTGGTTAGACTAATGTTTCCTGAGGTCAAGGTGAATTAATGACCTTTATGTACAAGCAATCCAGGGTTCTATCTAGAGATTTTGGTTTGGGGAGGAAGCTAATTCCACATGGAAATTGTTTTGGTTGGCTACACACATTTTTCATCCTTAAACCACACTTATGACAACGTTTCTGCAAACCACTGCACATGTAGACACCATTTAGGGGTAGTACTATAGTTATCTGAAGTTTTGGGGAGGGGAAGCTTTCCCCCCGCCCTCCCCAGTAGATACAGTAGACTTCAAAATTATTGCAAGAGAATTATTTATTTCCAAATTGTGAAACCATAGAGTGGTTTGATGGCTTCATTTTGAAATCCAAATCAACTAAAACTTTATAAAGTACTTTCGGAATCCACGTTTTACATGTATTCCACTTTCATTACACTTGTTTTCATGTTGCAATAATTTTGAAGTCTACTGTAGAACCTTGTGGCTACTGCACTTGCCCCCTACACTGGAGGATATGCACACGCATATTCTGAATTCAAGTATAATAATAATCATTATTAATAAGTTGATGAAATAAACAAACAGACCAGTATTGAGAAAAAAAAAACTTAAATATCTTGTTGGTAAATATAATAATCAGTTATTACTATAATAGCATGTTAGTATAATTAATGTTATGTTTACGTCTACCAATCCGCCTCTCCATTGACTTTACAGAATATGTAATCATGTCCTTTCAAGTTCATTATACCATCTTGAAGTACAAATTTCCATTTTGATCTCACACGATATACCTGTATATCATGTTTTATAGTTGAATAATGTCTAATGACATGCACAAAACTATTATGTGATCAAACATACATGTAGCACAGGAAATAGCAATAGGCAATACATGTCATGTGATCAGACAAAACTGTCATGTGATCAGATATGGCTCAGGTAATAGTAATAGGCAATACATGTCATGTGATCAGATATGGCTCAGGTAATAGTAATAGGCAATACTAGTCATGTGATCAGGTAAACTAACGTCATGTCATCAGACAAAACTGTCATGTCATCAGACATGGCCCAGGTAATAGTAATAGGCAATACTTGTCATGTGATCAGATATGGCCCAGGTAATAGTATTAGGCAATACATGTCATGTGATCAGGTAAACTAACGTCATGTCATCAGACAAACCTTTTATGTGATCAGACATGGCCCAGGTAATAGCAATAGGCAATACTTGTCATGTGATCAGACATGGCCCAGGTAATAGTATTAGGCAATACATGTCATGTGATCAGGTAAACTAACGTCATGTCATCAGATAAACCTTTTATGTGATCAGATATGGCCCAGGTAATAGTAATAGGCAATACTTGTCATGTGATCAGATATGGCCCAGGTAATAGTATTAGGCAATACATGTCATGTGATCAGGTAAACTAACGTCATGTCATCAGACAAACCTTTTATGTGATCAGACATGGCCCAGGTAATAGCAATAGGCAATACTTGTCATGTCATCAGACATGGCCCAGGTAATAGCAATAGGCAATACTTGTCATGTGATCAGACATGGCCCAGGTAATAGTATTAGGCAATACATGTCATGTGATCAGGTAAACTAACGTCATGTCATCAGATAAACCTTTTATGTGATCAGACATGGCCCAGGTAATAGTAATAGGCAATACAAGTCATGTGATCAGATATACAGTAGTCCAGATAATAGTAATAGGCAATATATGTCATGTGATCACATATGTCCCAGGTAATAGCAATAGGCAATACTTGTCATGTGATCAGATATGGCCCAGGTAATAGTAATAGGCAATACATGTCATGTGATCAGGTAAACTAACGTCATGTCATCAGACAAACCTTTTATGTGATCAGACACGGCCCAGGTAATAGTAATAGGCAATACTTGTCATGTGATCAGGTAAACTAACGTCATGTCATCAGACAAACCTTTTATGTGATCAGACATGGCCCAGGTAATAGTAATAGGCAATACTTGTCATGTGATCAGATATGGCCCAGGTAATAGTAATAGGCAATACAAGTCATGTGATTAGATATGGTCCAGGTAATAGTAATAGGCAATATACATTGTACATGTATGTCATGTGATCAGATATGTCCCAGGTAATAGCAATAGGCAATACTTGTCATGTGATCAGATATGGCCCAGGTAATAGTAATAGGCAATACTTGTCATGTGATCAGGTAAACTAACGTCATGTCATCAGACAAACCTTTTATGTGATCAGACACGGCCCAGGTAATAGTAATAGGCAATACTTGTCATGTGATCAGGTAAACTAACGTCATGTCATCAGACAAACCTTTTATGTGATCAGACATGGCCCAGGTAATAGTAATAGGCAATACTTGTCATGTGATCAGATATGGCCCAGGTAATAGTAATAGGCAATACAAGTCATGTGATTAGATATGGTCCAGGTAATAGTAATAGGCAATATACATTGTACATGTATGTCATGTGATCAGATATGTCCCAGGTAATAGCAATAGGCAATACTTGTCATGTGATCAGGTAAACTAATGTCATGTCATCAGACAAACCTTTTATGTGATCAGACATGGCCCAGGTAATAGTAACAGGCAATACTAGTCATGTGATCAGATATGGCTCAGGTAATAGTAATAGGCAATACTTGTCATGTGATCAGGTACACAAACGTCATGTCATGAGACAAAACTGTCATGTGATCAGACATGGTCCAGGTAATAGTAATAGACAATACTTGTCATGTGATCAGATATGGCCCAGGTAATAGTAATAGGCAATACTAGTCATGTGATCAGGTAAACTAACGTCATGTCATCAGACAAACCTTTTATGTGATCAGACATGGCCCAGGTAATAGTAATAGACAATACATGTCATGTGATCAGATATGGCCCAGGTAATAGTAATAGGCAATACATGTCATGTGATCAGATATGGCCCAGGTAATAGTAATAGGCAATACATGTCATGTGATCAGATATGGCCCAGGTAATAGTAATAGGCAATACATGTCATGTGATCAGGTAAACTAACATCATGTCATCAGACAAAACTGTCATGTGATCAGATATGGCCCAGGTTATAGTAATAGGCATAGCATTGTAATTGGGCGAGCCTAGCAAGCCCTACACTAGGGAGTTGCTGGAGAAGTTTCTGTATATACATGTATGTATCGTACGTGATTCCATATGTTCTATTCAATATGTACATGTATGTATCATACGTGATTCCATATGTTCTATTCAATATGTACATGTATGTATCATACGTGATTCCATATGTTCTATTCAATATGTACATGTACATGTATGTATCGTACGTGATTCCATATGTTCTATTAACCACAAATGAATTTAAATTTCTTGTTAATTACGCTGTAATCAACACTAAGAAGTAGGGATGTGCGATACCACTAAATAATAGTATTGCGTATCGCTGCCAAAAATATCACGATACGATACAGTATCACGATATTTGAAATAATATTGAAACACTTATAAAAAGTAAATAAATGTCCTATTTGGATGTATTTGTCAAGAAATGGTAAAAGAAATCGATGAAAGTTATGCACACTAGCTTTTTTAAGCTATCAAATTACACAAATTAGAAAAACCATGTTTACTAAACTGTCCATTCCAGTGTATCGATACACCCAAAAGCTAATATTGTATCACGATATTGAACAAAAATATCGATATTTCGATATATCGATACGTATCGCACATCACTACTAAGAAGTCTGTAAGACTCGTGAATATGCAAATTATGGGGATAGCATGGCCGTCAGATCTCTTGAGAACTAGCGAATTTCTGGACAAAACTTCACAAATAGCTATATAAACACTCGTTAGGACAATAGACAAAGCTTAAGAAACAAAGCTTCAAAGAGACAAAAGTTAGTGGTTCAGTGTTTTCTGCTGACATCAGCAAAAACGAAAAAATTTCAAGATGGCGACAGATTGACAAGAATTTACACGGCTGTTTCTCTGCAACAAGATGAGTTCCGAACAAATCCTTCAAATGTCGGCATTATGAGTATATAGCGTCTTCAACCATGTGTCAACAAATTAGTATCATCAGGTATTTGCAAAGATTACGTGGTAACACACAGACAGACAGACAGACACACACGTACACACAAACCAACTACTATAACCCTCCGCCTACGCGCTCGGGTTAATAATTCTGTGATATATAAAATAGGATGGTGATGTGAATATAAACATTAAGACATTCTGGGACATAAATTAGACACTCATTTATCAATCCATCCATCCATACGTCTGTCCATCTGTTCGTCCATCTGTTCGTCCATCCATCTACATGTATATGTCTGTCTGTCCGTCCGTCCATCCATCTGTCCATCCACTGGTCTGTCTGTCCACCTGTCTGTCTGTTTGCCCGTCCATCCATCCATTTCTGAGCACATTGCAAGAGTGTACAGGCCGCGTGGAACTCAACTTCATACATTATATATACAGTACACACTACCCATAAATCAAGTCTAATTAATCACATACGTGTATTTACAATGTACATGTATGAATGAATGTGTAACCACTGGCTAATTGGTAATTGTTTACATGTAACTATACCAGACAGGAAAATCAGAGATATCATGGGCTTAAATTAAATTAGAAATAATGACCACATGGTCTCTATGGCAACATGGTCTAAGTGAAGCAGTGTAAATGCATTCTACAGACTAAATACACATTTGTAGTTTTGTACCTCTGAGATCTTGTTAAACTAATTATTACCTTTTCAAATTGACACACAATTGTGTTATCAGTTTCCCAAACATTATCTTCATCACTTTCAGCATCATCATCAGAATTAAGAGGATCATCATCTGGCTGAAAGAGACAGAGAGAGAAGAGAGAAGAAACAGAGAGAGACAGAGACAGAAAAATATCACGATACAATACAGTATCACGATATTTTAAATAATATTGAAACACTTATAAAATATAAATAAATGTCCTTATTGGATGTATTTGTCAAGAAATGGTAAAAGAAATCAATGAAAGTTATGCACACTACCTTTTTATAATTACTTTTAGGAGACAAATTAGAAAAACCATGTTTACTAAACTGCCCACACCAGTGTATCGATACACCCAAAAGCCAATACTGTATCATGATATTCAACGAAAATTTCGATATTTCGATATATCGATACGTATCGCACATCACTGCAATTTTTAAATATTCATTTAAAGGAATCTTCGAATGTTAAAAACTACTATTGGTTGCAGCACTAATATACATGTAGCCAGAAACTAATTAACAGTGAAACTCATAGCTAGCATTGATATCAAGTTCTCTTTGGATAGTGTGATTCGAAGCCATCACATTTATAAAACAGTATGGACACCTTCAGTTGGAGAAACTCTTCAACTAGAGCTAGAAGAGAATGAACATGACAATTTTGATGTTTCTGATTTTGTTTCTTCCCTTGTGTAGCTCCTTCTAGAACATTTAAACTTTCCAGAATCCTTTAAAAGGAGTGTAGCTGCCTCAGCCATTCTAGATTTCAAACGGTATACAAATATATAGGTGTAGATTTCAAAGTAACACTCAATACTCGTTTTACATATGCGCGTGTTGTGGGGGTGCTTAATTAAGTGCTTAATAAGAAATAGTTTTGACCAAGATGAAACTGTGCGCTTAACAAAACGTATGCGCTTAACAACGGTGTGCGCCTAATAACCAGTAAATACGGTATTAATTATACATTGTAACCCCTCTATGAGGATGCCCCTGCATAAGAACACTTAAAATGTCCCAAACTGCTTTATAGTATAAATTCACTCCTGAAATAATGACACCCCTCTAATCAGTACAATTATATTTGCCACAAGGGGTCAAGAATAGTGGGATTCTACTGTAGTCATTCACATTCACTATGACCCAAGAAAATGCTCATAACTAAAAATTATCTTATTTGTGCATGTTAAATTTCAATCCATTGCTTCATTATTTAGTTAAAGTATAATCATAATTACATCATAATTACTTTGGAGGTCATAGCAAACGTGTATAGACTTTAAAACAACAATGAATTAACATTCTTACAGGAGCTTCTTCTTCTGGTTCACTTTCAGAAGACTCTTCCGATTCCTCGCTACTACTATCATCTCCTGGTCCATCAAGCTGTACAATAAAACCTTTTTTCTGATAGTCCTTTCTCTCAACAAGTTTAAAAGAGTCTTTCTTTCTCTTTCTTTTCTTTTGTTGCTTTGGCTTGGTTAATTTCTTTTTTGGAAGTTGTGAGCATTTGTTCAGTACTGGTAGAGGACCATCGTTTTGGGATATATTGCTTGTAGACTCCTGTAATTTGATATACATATAGTGGTATAATTATCGTATATTGTAACATAATAATGCAAGACATATCATATTGCAATTTTTATGGCCTACATGGCCGTCCCTCGTTGCTTTCCACTGAGTTTCTTGTATGTATATACATTTTTGCATCACACATCGTTGTATGTGTTGTATATGTAGTTAAGGAAGTTGCATCATTCTGGGGAGCTCAGTCCATTAATGAATGTGGCACGTACACGAATGCATGCTCAAGCTACAGCAGAATACTAGGATGAATTCAGCTTGTGGACACTCTAATTACTAGCTGTTTTACCTAAAATACATTACAAAACCAATACAAGAACTACGTACATGCGTTAACAAGTAAAAATGGAAAACAAGTAAATATATTATGTTGTTGGGATTAAGTCGTTAGTAATGATTATAAGTGATAAAAGCGCTACATCAATCAAAGGGATATTTTTCTTCCATGTACATGCACATGTATTTTGATTTACATACAGTATATATCATGGGAGGTAGGTTAAGGATAATTACTTACATGTACATGTTAATTGCTTGTCATTCAGCCATTTAAGCTAAAAAAATTGTGTATCTAATAACACGATGCAGTGACTTCTCCATTATAACATTTCTGATTTACTCCACAAAATGCAAAATATCAAGCGATAAAATGTCAGCATTGATGGAAACTATTAGCAAATTTGTTGACGTATACTTAAAAATATTCACCAAAGAAAGTGTTCTCAATAGGATCTTCAAGTAGAAGGGAGCAATATTTAATACACATGTAAAATTGTTTCATTAAAGTAATATGATAATAATTATTATTATTACACTATATCATCATTTACATGTAATATATATTGTTGAATAGGCAATTAGCCTAGTCATGAGTGACAACTTTTTAAAACTTTTTTCTCACTAAAAACCCGACTTACAGAAGACGTTCTTGGTTAGTTTTGATAGTATTACCGACCTCTAAACACAGTTGTGTCGATACCACACTTTGTTTCACAGCAATTCCATACTGTTTCTTTAATAGTATTTTGTATTGGAACTTTTATATTTAAAAACGTAATAGCTCTTCCTAGATACCATATGTCTGTACAATTGTGGAATGGCATGTGATTAAAATTAAGCATTTCATGAAACTATTTGTGACCGTCTACACGAAAATCAGGCTTTTGTGACAAAATATAATTTGGAGATATGCTCGAAAGTAGACTGTTCTGAATTATTTGGGTGATCACTATTTTATTACATAAAAAGCTTCACAAATGTCTTACTTTTCTTCTGATACCTTTAGCAAGTCTTAGTGACATTTCTGTGGTTCGCTAGCCACTAATAAATAAATTGCTAATCATTAATTTTAATGGTTAAAAAATTAATTTAATTTCGTTTTTCTGCAAATAAAGTATTAGTGACTGCCATGGTTAAATCGGTAACTGTAGCTTTATGATTGGGATGTATTATATATCACTCTAGAGCTAATTTAATGCTCTATTCAGGTAAGACAAAAAATCAATTTTGAAATTTTGTCACAAAAGCCTGGTTTTCGTGTAGACGGTCACATTTTTTAGGAAAGTATCCCTTTGAAAGTCAGGTCACATATACATGTACATGTAATTACTTACAGTAACTCTGGTATCTCGCCCTCCATTACCTCCCCCTCCTCCTCCTTGTTGCTGCTGTGATGCTACAGTTTGCTGCAAGTTGAGAGCAACAGGTAGTGGAACATACGTTAGGCCATTAGCGGTCTGAACAGCTGCATAAGGGATGCCACCCTGTTGAAGAATAGGTAATGAGAGTCCGGCACTTTGTGGTATCTGAATAAGTAAATTCATATGTGAAACTGATCATGAGTTGAACAATATTAGTTTGTGTGTATCCAATATATTAAAACTATGCAAGTTAAAGTATGACATCATTGACATGTCTATATAGTGTACTATATTGTCTTTGCATTTCTTTTCCAGCCTATTAAAATGAAGTCTAATGGAATTGCCACTGCTGGATTTTATAATGATGTTGAAAACGTAAGTATTCAAATGAAACACTTCAAGCAATACCTAGAGACAACGCTTTGGTACTTATTACTTTGACTACTCAGCCTAAAAAATCCGTAATTAAAGTATCAAAGTTCAAAACATACATGTACTACATGTATGTAAGTTGTAGTGTTGTTTTAGTTAACTATAACTATAACTAAAACCCCTTTAGTAAGACATTCTGACTTTTACTTAACTAAACTATAACATGTCTATTGTAATAACTATAACTAACTAAAATGAAAATAAGCCAATAATGGACACATTTACATGTAGTTAGTTAACTAAAACTAAAACCCTTTCAGCAAGCCTAAAATTGTTTTAGCAAGCCTAAAATTGTTTTAGTTAATTAACTATAACTATAACTAAAACTGTGATAAACTAGACATACTATAATTAAATTTCCATGCTTCATTTGTGGCTGTAGCGCAAGAAACATGTGTTATGTGTTAAGACCAATTTACTTATCCATGGTCACATAGACATGGATGACAAAACAAGAACAATTCACCCCTACCATTCTGTACATGGACAAAAGATAAATAAATTAGGGACAATGTTTGTTTGCTTTAGGGTATGAAAACTAGGCGTCTCATTAATATTCATGAGTAATCAAGTTTGTAGTTTTCACTCTATGTTATACATGTAGGTACGTACCATATAACAACAAACCATTACTATTACTAATTTATAATTTGTTTAAAGAGCTGAACATCTTTTAGTGATAAAATCAACAATTTTAGGTATCCACCACTCAACTTTAGGCATCCATGGACACCTACATGTAAACACCATCTAGAGGAAACCCTGATATGCACTTCTTGGACATGAGATTTAGTTGGGTTCCTATACAAACGGCAATCGTATTTCCTTTTCCCATTTACAGTTACATACTAACATACATACCAATGATTCCATGTTATAAAAATAGATTAAATTCTTATGGTTGTACATGTATACATGTATTCGTTATTCATCCACTTTCTACAGGATGCCACTAACATGTATCTGAGAAGCTTAATAATTGATCTTCCTGGATACCAAGCTTAGGTTCTCATATGTAGACAAAACAGTAAAATACTGAACGTTTAAACACAAGCTTTTCATTCAAATTATTTTCTTCCAAATGGGTGTTTGTAAACAATATCACACATTGTGCCATGAAAATACATGACAGCATTGGCAGTCTAGTTGTACCTGGACCACTTTTCAGCCGTACAATACAACAGTACACTACCTGACATTATTAAGTTTACATACTATTACTATACTTCCATTGACTTCAGTGTACATGGAGAGCAAAGTACACTGTAGTTTGAATGTACTACACAGTATTACACCATGTACTATGCATACATAAAAATGTAAAGGGAATTCACACATTATATGATTACAGTACAAAGTAGTACTACAGTACTATATACTAAGTAGTATAGTACCTAATTAAACATTCAATGTAACAATATACATGTATTTATACATGTATTTATACATGTATTTATATATGTATTTATACATGCATAATTAACTAAACATTCAGTTATTTACCATTAATGGTTGTACTCCTACTCCTGTCATAGCTGAATAAATTGCAGCCTGGTGTGCTAAAATCTCTGGGCTCACACCAGAAACAGGAGTTTGGGATTGAGTCTGTAACACATCACTTCCAGTGTTAGTTACAGTCTGTGATCTTCGTGGAGAAGCAGTATGTGTTTCAGAACCAGTCTTTTGTCCACTGGAATGAGAATCAGACTGTGTTAAAAATGAATGTTGTGAAGGAATTAAAATCTGCGATGTATCAATTAAAGGAGGTGGGATGGGATGATGAGAAGTGTTGCCTGTTGCCACGGTAACTGGTGTCCTAGATATGGCTTGTTGTATAACAGATGTGGAATCACTCTGTTTAGACTATAAGAATATACAAGAATTTACAAGAATGTAATCAGGATATTAGAGCTGACATGATCTATACATGTATTAGTCTCAGGAGAGAGAGAAGATGGGAAGAGGATAGATAATTACATATACATATACATGTACAAAGAATTAATTTACTCTTTGTTGCTTATGCTGGTCAACTCTATCTTTGAGTATTGGAGTATCAATACTATTCTTTGGTGGTCGACTTAAAGCTCCACTTTGGACTAACTTTTGTTCCCATAGCTACATGTGTGTAATTAATTAAATAATAACTATTAATAATATTACATGGATTAGAAAATGTTGTGATATCATTATTCATTAGTAGAGTACTAAGGTCATTCATGTTTACTTTGACCTCAGAAAAATGTTCATAACTTTGAATATAGGCAAACAAATTCCAAGAGGGGGCAAACAAGGGGTGTGAATACCCCCACCCCCTAAACGAAACTTTGTTAATTATGCTTCCCGTTGTTTTTGTGTATATGTTGAATTTCAATTCATTGCTTCATTACTAAGTTACAGTATTAATCTTATGACATTAAACTATAAATAATGGTCGAAATGACTAATACCAAATACCGATCTGATTATTGGTATGGCAGCATATCACTAAATAAAAACATAAGTGTCTTGTAATTACAGGGGCAGTTCAGTCAAATGGGAAATACTTCACAAACCTGTTTTAAATCTTCCAGCACTTGTGTATCAACACTTGCATTGAGAAAATCATCTCTCATATTAGTAACAACATCATCCACTACCCACTTGTATACCCCTAGCTAATAAGATAAAGATTAAGCTACGTTTCCATGAAACCACAAAATAAGCTATGTAGGCATCATTAGGTATTACGATGTATAACTTGAGATTATTATATTATTGTTGTTTGTATATAGTTTGCTAGAGTAATATAGCCACAATACTTATGACACACTAAGTTTACATGATAGTACTAATATAAGCCTATGTGTAACATGGGATATATCTAGTGATGAGGTAAATATACATACTAATACACAATAAATGATATGCAAGTAGAGATATGTATACAATAGATGATAGATGTGTGTCACTACTAAGTATTGGCTTTGTCTTTTATTAAACATGTCTTTGTTGCCTTCATTTCAGAAGCTGCTAGCATAGTAAGCTGCAAAATGTTTATATATAGGACTGAACTCTCACCTTTTATTCAAACAATAACAGTATATCTTACATAGTATAATATATTATAATAGTGTTATATACCACAGTGTCATTTTTATAACTTAAACTATCGACGAATACGTACAAAAGGTACACACAAAAACGAATACAACTAGCAAAAACCAAACTCCCTTCTCTTATCTCCTCACCATTTGCTCCAGACTGGTCTGTCCGGAGGTCATGACGGCAAGTCAGTCAGTTCCCTTTTATACTCTTGCTCCGTGTTTCTCTGCTTTATACCTCAAAACAACCGGAAGTGATGCTACGATTTTACTATTAAAATCTATAATAAAATATATACGGTAGAACGAATTAATTATAGGAGTGTAACCTAAATACACTTGTTCTCAAATGTACAGAAACTGCAGCAAAGGTTATTATGGCAGTACAGCATCATTATTAGCAGCTCATTACGTTTCCTGCTCACTATACTGCCTGGCCAGCACGGTGATGACTCATAGTATGCCAGCTGATTGCCAGTAGTAAAGTGAACTCTTGTTTTCAGTAAATTGATATTATGTCTAAGCTCAAACTAACATCAACGTGTGCATAAGTTATGCGTGCACATTACTACAATGTACACAGTTGTGTACTCTGAATACTAGTTCACATTAGAAGTGTATGTAACTCCATAATTCAATTTTATACTCAGGTTGCTCTTCACTGCGGCGGTATGAATGTTTCAATCCATGAAATAATCCACTATACAACATTAACTTAATTTTATAAATTGTATGTACCATGATTTGTCCATGCCAGTACAGAATCAAACTTTTCAACTGCAGTTTTCATATATGAGGAGTGAGTGACACCAATAGGATTATAAATGCTTGTTTGTATAATGCAGTGTGCACACAGGGAATTAACCAAGTCATTGCAGTCTTCTTCTAATCCTGTTAATATGATCAAGAAAGTTTTTCAAATGCTGAGTCAAGACTACACTTATCGTTCCTGTGAGCGAGACTCTTTAACTTCATCTTTCCCTCTTAGTTGAACCAATCTCATCTTAAAAACTCATTGCTTCAAAGATAAACAAACAAATTGGGCTTAGATCTGAAGTTGTGATGAATGAATTATTGAGTACCACCTATAGCTACTTAATGGGACACTAAATTTCACTGCAATTCACTGGATCTTAGATGTATCACACCCAAAATTACTGTAGGTTATGAGTGTAATACCAATGTATTGGCAGCATTCTATTGTCCAAAATGCTCACACTTTGTTGGATGTGGTAAGGTGGTTTTTCATTCAAGTGCCCAGCCATCACATGATGTTACTTTGAAGTTATTTTAAGGAACTTTAATGATTCATATAAGGAGAAAAAGATATGTTGAAGAAACAGTGTTCGCTTGCACATGCTGTGTTTGCAATAATTGGTAAGCAAGGTTGAAGTGACTGTTAAGTTGATCCAGTATGTCCAGAAAAGTTACAAAAAATGTGTATTCCGTTGCAGCGAAAACTATGATGTGAGGCCTCACACTAAGTATGCTTGATCAAGGTAGTTCTATTGAATTGAAAGTGTAAGGGGTAATTGTGTTTTGTGTGTGTGTATATATTACTACAGTTTCAGGACAGGTAATAACATTGGCACTTTAACAAGCTACCAACAGACTTGAAATTATACAGGGATCGAAATAAAGTTATGACAATTTTTACAACTCACAATTGCCATTTCACCACGTTTACAAGATATCTGGTAGAAAATAGTACATGAAAACACAACTCAAATTGCTTAAATGCTATCTCTGTCGAAGCACTTAGTACTGCTTGAAATTGAGTACAATCGACTGAATTAATGTAGTGGCTGCTACAACATTGAACTCTAGAGCTATGATCACTTTTTATCACTCCACCTATTACATGTGAGTCTGAAGCCACAAAGCTATTTTGTATGCTACTGTGTAGGTTTTTTGATTCTTGGAGTGTAAGTTGTACCATACACACTATATATTAAATAATAGATCTATTTTATATAATTATAATTATTATTATATTGTATGCAATTATTTTCTTCCAATCACACTTGTGGCAATGATTCTGCACTTATGAGTGCATGTATTCACTATAATATGCTGAGCCATTCATACTCAATAATATTGTAGTATTGCTACATTACACTGGCTAGTGTCACAAAAATGGCTATAATAACTGATTTATAGGTTAAATAAACTGAAGTGACACAGTTATGACTACTCATGTCTGTATAATTATATATGTATGTGTATGTATGTATGTATTATGTATGTATGTATGTGTGTATATGTGTTTGTATGTAATAATATGTATGTATGTAATAATAGTATGTATGTGTGTATGTATGGATGTATGTCTGTGATGTCACAGCATCCTTTAACTATTGTCCTCACATCCTTTAACATTAAAGACATTTGCTATGTTGTCACCAGCCACATCCTTAAACTACACATGTATTTTTTTGATATTTGTAAGTTCTTCCTGTCTGCAAGTATAATATATAATAAGGTTCAGTCACCTACATAGCTATTTACAGTCAAGTGGATAAATAACAAGCCAAGCACAAATGAATCCCACTTCATATCTACTAGTTCTCCTTGTATTACTTCGGAGTGTTTTTAGTAAGTCTATAGTACATCGCAGTTTGGACATTGTTGGCAAACAAATCCCGTCTATATGTAATATCCCTGATATGGAGCAATGTACAATAGATCCATTGGACTTTGATCTTACCACTTTGGAAGGGCAACGTGATTACCAGCAAGCAGTACAAACAGTGAATTGTCAAGATGATTGTGTATCAGCTAGCATACAGTTTCAAGTTTGTTTAGGTGTTGACGAGGATGATGCTACTACAGCAATTAAACTTTCTTGTACCAAGAATGGTGAACAGTTCTGCAAACAAAGCTACAATGAGGGAATAACTTCTGGCGATATAATTTTAGGCTCTTGCAACAACACCAATCAGAACTGTTCTTCTGATTGTAGAAGAAATCTGATGGCTATCTCTTCATTTTGGGGATGCTGTGCTGCTACATTTGCAAATACTGTGTTATTCCCAACAACAAAAGAAACATTTGAAAGGTGTGGAGTAAGACTTGAAGATCCATGTTCAGATTCAGACTCAGACTCAGACTTAGATGCAGATTCAGACTCAGGAGGCTCCTACGTAACTCCAATGTTTTTTAGCATAATTATATTTCAATTGATTGCTGCAATAATGTTTTAAAGCACAATTAGAATTATCATAGTTATAATAAATTATTATTTATATGAAATTTGTATCCATTCATTCATCACATGCAATCATAATAATTATTTATGACAAGGTTATTATATATATATGAATATAATCGTGACAGAGAATCATTTGAAATATTGTTTACCATCTAAGTGTTAACAGCACAAACAGAGGCCATAGAATTCAAGTTTTTGCCTTCCTGAACTTTGACCTGCATTATTATTACAATCATGTTCACAGTAGCTAATTAGTTTTGCACAGGTGCATACACCAAATGGTAAATGCTTGTCCTACATAAACTATAACAATCTGTGGGTCAGGAGTTGCACAACAGGTAGCCAAGATATTATACTATTAAAAACTGAAATCATTGAGTATTTGGTTTCTGTGAATTTTGCAATATAGTGCATTTGACCCTTTTTCGCTTACGCAGTCACACACATATATATATATATATATTTTTTTTATATATACATGAAATAATGTAATAATAATTGTGTTATTAATAGTGGCACAAAATTAACCACACCTACAATGAGTAATTAATTAACAATAAAATTAAGCACGATATGATGTGTCAAATTCCTAAGATCTAGAGTTACCACACACATTAGCAAGCCTAACACATGAATTAAAAACAAAAGCAACGTGAAAATAAGAGCTTTACAACAAGAGATCTTCTCCCTCTCTTTGTTCCACAACGTAACTTTACTCATCATTTTCAAGTCATACATGAGTGCGTATTCAGTATTTCCATGCAAGAAAGATGCTTATTATTAGCTACTGTAACTTTCGTTCAATGTGAGCGGCTGTGAAACATAACTATTAAAAGACAATAAGTCATTAATATAAGTTGATGTTTGGTGTTGTTACGTTACCATAATCCATGAAATTTAAGATATTTTAAAGCCATCACAATTGTGTATGCACAATGGGCATCTTCATTGATCAATAAATGAGTTTCAAACTGTTTCGTTAGAGAGTGAGTATGCTTACAACAAGTTTGAACATATCAGCTTTTCACTTGTGTAATGACTGAAAGCTCCATACTTTTTTTGTAGGATATTATATTCAGTCCCACCACCCATGGACATTATGTAATTATAATATACCAAGCATTATAGGTGGGGCATTGATCTAGTGTTGTTTTAGCTAAAACCCCTTTTATATAGTAAGACATTTTGACTTTTAGTTAATTTAGCTATATTACAGGTCTATTGTAATAACTATAACTAACTAAATAATGGGCACTTTTAGTTAGTTAGTTAACTAAAACTAAATCCCTTAAAAAATACTTTTAGTTAATTAAACTTAACTGTTGGAGAAACCAGGCATACATACTACAGGGGGAGTAAACAGGTAAGTAAAAATGGTGGGGGTGGAGGGCTGAAGACTGTCTGTTTGGGTACATACAAGGAAGTGTGGGCACACCCCCCATGCAGATTCCGCACCTCCCATGTACTACAACTATAACTTAAAGAGGTCGCTATTAATATTGTCAAACTAAAACAACACTACCTGACTGATCACTGCTACAAGTAAACCTGTTTAAATAGAATATCATCCCTCTTTCTACCAAGCTGAGTGCTAGTGTTATTGTGGATGTGTTTAACATAATTTCGTAACCATGTTACATTAATACTATTATAGTATATATTTTAGAATAAAAATTATTTAATATGATTGGGACAAACATGTCTATGTTTGGATATGAGGTAAAGTGTTGAAAGCACATGATGCAACTATACAAAGAAGGCTTTGGAATTCAGCCAGACAATAACCTATATTTTACAATTACATCACCTTTATGAGACCTGTGAGCAAAATATGACAAAATTCCCTAGTAATGCTAAACCAAGCAAGTTTGACATTATACAGTGTATTGTAATATACAAAAAAAGAGTTCACATGTAAAGTTTTTGGAATTCAGCCAGACAATAACCTACAATTACCTCACTTGATCCAATACTCAGTAACACACTTCTTTTTAAATCACAGAGTATTTATTTGGGATTGCCTAACTCTATGAATTCCATCAACGAGTAAAAAGAGGGTGCAATGAACTTAATGAACTTATTACTGAGGAAGAGCTTCAGGTTCCCAGTTGGTTCATGTGATAGATCAACAATATGAGGGTTTCCCTAAAGTTGTAAGGATAAAATTGACTACGTGACCAATAATTAGTGCACTACAGCAGTTTCTGGATGTTCTATTTTATTCTGGTTGCTTCCGTATCTATTTATATCTTCAGATTTTCTTATGTGTAAACTTAAGAAGTGCCCTTCGACCTATTACAGTTCATTGAGGCCAATTAATTTTCATTATAGTTTCATGAGACCAAGGGGTAGGCATGAATTAGATTAATTTTGAATGTCATTACTAAATCATATGGGAGATATGTGGCATATTAATCCATGCCATCAAGTATCAGAGACATGACTGATTCAGTTTCTGCCTGCTCTGATTTGGTGATATTGTTTAGTTAATCACTATTATATGAATTCACTACAAGAACCAAATTGTTAAAATAACTATTTTTATTGGCTAGTAAAGCTGCAAGGATTTAACAAGTATTTGGTTGTTGAATTGTTATAGATACATAAATACTGATGCCGTAATTACTTCGTACTATTTATTGTGATAGACTGGATACGGTGACTGTAATAATAATTGTATTTACATGATTAATCTGTAGTACCATGTGGGATGGATTTATGTAGAATTTTCTAGACTGTACACATGTGTAGAAATCTTCTAGACAAATATATGCACGCTATAGAGCATTCTGGAAACTTTAGCTGATTTTTGATATATATATTAGGTTTTGTTGATTTCTGTAAGGAGAGTTGTTGTTGTTGTTGTTACTTTGGTCATTATAATAAATTATTCTAAATAGTCAAAGTCTTTGTAGCTGAACTGGGCCAGTTGTTGTAGAAGGTAGGAAGAATCTATCACAACTATAATCAATCAGATGAAGCAGTGTAATTGCTTTCTTGGATTTCATGATTGTGCAGATACCACATTAGTGAAGCAGCTCTCCTAAAATGTTGAGTATAATAATTATATATATAGCATATATATTGTATATTGTATATTGTTCATACACGTGATGTGGTTGTGATTTCACCACAATTTCTATGTTTAATAAGGATGTGATCATGAGGTAAATTGTTGAAACATATTGTAATTGTACAAAAAAGGCTCTGTCAGGTAATGAACTATAATTATGAATCCTGTATTTACAATTACTTAAGACATACTGCCCTATTATCATATCACTATAAAAACTGATTAGTTGTTAGCCCTCACCCGTGTAAGCGAAGCAGAAGGTTACTGTTTTCTGTCTGTGCATATGTCTTTTACCTGCATTTCTTATACTTGATAGCACTTAGAATGTAAGTTGTAACACACACACACACGGATATATAATATAATCACAGTATAAAATAATTGTATTTTAAAAAAGTCAAGTATAAGTTGTCTGCAATTATTTCCTTGTCAGTAATCATTCTTGTTTCCCAAATCACACTTGTGGCGAGGGTTCTGCACTGCGAGTGCATTCATTTTAACTGGTAAATTGATTGTCTATAATCATGAGTTTTATTTGTTCTTTACTGCTGCATAAGTATCTCATTTTTATAGAAAATATAATTTGTATTTCTGTCAGATACAATATTATGATTACTAAGTTCCTAATTGAAAGTCTATTGTATGGTAGGAAATGTTACTGAATTACTGACATCCTATTTTGCATTCTGTATGTACAGCCATAAAAATTATGTTCCTACAATATTACTATTACTTAGGTAATAGTAATATTGTAGGAACACATAAATGTTGTAGCTATACATAAATGTTTGTTAGTAAGTAATTAAGTAGTTAGCATCTTGATGAAAAGGTAACCATGAGCTATAAAAATTGCTGTAACTTTATAACCAAAAGGGTTTAGAAAAGGCTGTTTTCATGTTTGATCTTTGTGTATAAATTGAACTCTTACAGACACACAAACTACATAGAGCATGATATAAACATTACAGTTAGCAATACTGTTAAACATCTCCTGCAACACTGACTGCACTGTAAAAACTGATTTGTTATTAACCTGGTTATATGAGTTTTGTCTTTATAATTTTAAACATAAAACATAAATAATTGTTATGAAGCCAAGAACAAGCTGCAAAACAAGATGTCATTCATACTGCATGACAGTAAGTGTCACTGTCAAAGCAGCTAAGTAACTCTATATACTGTAAAACAAGACATCATTCATACTGCTTGACAGTAACAGTGTCACTGTCAAAGCAGCTAGTTATAGTAAACATTTGTCACATGATATAGCATAACTCTGTACTATAAGATTGTATATAATAAACCAACATAATTGAGTGAAGCAACAAACAATTTTTTAGTGTTGCAACTGTGCTAACCAATAAATTGTGACCTAATTTGCGAAAACCACACACTTTGCGCAAAACAAAATTATTGAAAAATATGTCAAAAATACTTCCAGGGGCGAATACCATATTATTTGATATTATGAATGTATATTGTCATACCTTTCTGTTGGTACTAATTTTACCATGAAATCTGGCAAGATTGTCATACTACAAGCTTTGGAATCACTCCATGGCGTCAGTAAACGGATGAAATGAAACGATTTAAACAACGGTAAAAAAACGGGAAACGTTCTATGATGTCATTATTTTTACATTACTATGGCAACGAGTAAACAATGATGTCATTATTTTACATTACTATGGCAACTAGTAAACACAGCAGGTAATTAATATTCAAAAATCTAAAATGTCTTTGAGAACAGAGGATAGTATTGCGCGATTGTTAAATCTCGAAAGGCTTCCAGAGGATAACCAAAGTGGTCTACTAAACCTTCTGGAGGATTATTTTATTGTTCCCATACCAAAATCCTCTTCTAATACCAGTGATCCTTCCAACTATCGTCCTATTTCTTTACTTTCTGTGGTTAGTAAAATTCTTGAAAAGCATGTTCACTCCATACTCTACAGGTTTTGTTTAGACTACAATCTTGTGTCCCCCTATCAATTTGGTTTCTTACCTAATCGTTCAACCTCTTCAGCTCTTCTTTTTGCTATCAACTCTTTTCACAAAATCCTTCAAAATAATAAAGCAATTTGTGCTTGCTTTCTTGATCTCAAGAAAGCATTCGACACTGTTCCTCATGCTCCATTAATTGACCTTCTTTCCTCTCTTAATTGTTCTCCTAGTTTAATTAAATGGCTTCATTCTTATTTATCATCTCGTTTTCAGCAAGTCGTTCTTAATGGATCCTCCTCTTCTTCTCTTCCAGTTCTATCTGGAGTTCCTCAAGGATCCATTCTTGGACCTCTTCTCTTTCTTATTTACATTAATGGTATTACTTCTGTTCCTTTATCCCCCGCTTCTACTCTAATTTTATATGCTGACGACATCCTTATCTTTCGCCCAATAGATAATGAATTGGACCTTTCTACTTTCCAAAATGACCTTAAATCTATATCTTTGTGGCTTTCCACTAATTTCCTCTCTCTGAATCTTTCGAAATCTAAGTATATGTTTCTGTTTTATAGGCGTTCTATATTTATTAATTCGCTTCCTCCTCTCTGTCTTTTTGGTTCACCTTTGGAATTAGTTACTGAATTTAAGTATTTAGGTGTCACCATATGTTCTTCTTTATCCTGGTCTCCCCACATTTCTAATATTTGTGCAAAGGCTCGTAAATTACTTGGTCTTTTGTATCGACAATTTTATTTCTATTCTGATACCTCTACACTTTTACATCTTTATATTTCCCTTATTCGTCCTCATCTGGAATACTGCTCTTTTCTTTTTGACCCTCATTCTTCTCATCTCTCTTCCAAAATTGAAAAAGTCCAACACTTTGCTTGTAAAATTTGCAGCAAAGATTGGTCTTCTGATTATACCTTTCTTCTTTCCAAACTTCAACTACCCACTCTTCACTCTCGTCGCCAGAATGCAAAACTGATTTTTCTCTTCAAAATTCTCCATAATCTGGTTGATTTCCCTGATCCTCCTCTTCAATTTCGGCCTGTTCCTTCCTATAATCTTCGTGCCTTTTCTTCTCAGAATCTCCAATATATCACTTACAAGACCCAGTCTGCTCTGAATTCTTTTTTCCCAGATTCGATTAAATTATGGAATTCATTGCCGGACCATGTTAAATCATCTAAATCATTAAGTCAACTGAAGTTTTATATTAGATCTTATATGTAATAAAGTTATATCTTAAATATATAATTAAGTTCTGTTTTTCTTTTATGTAAACTTACTCTTCCTTGGCTATTGAGTATTTATGATATATAAAAAATAAAAAAAATAAAAAAAATTAAAAAAAATAGAATTAGGAGAAATTGATAAAAAGGAAAAAGAAGAGTTACAAACCTTTTTCAGAGTAGGCTGTGAATGCCAACATCAGTGTTCCAAACAGTTCCCTCAACACTACATACGGATGTTCGTAATGACATGGCAGAGCTGTCAAGAGAAGAACTGGATCTTCTAATTATGGGAGAACTGATGACGAGCCTTCATGATGGAGAGACAACTGCAGCATCTAAACATGTTCCGAAGAAGAGGAGCTATTCCCATACTTACTTTTATCACAAAGGGGAGAAGGTACATAAGTCTAACTTATTTAAATTTCACGTGGTATTTTCAATGGCTGTGCTTTTAGATCTGTCAAAAGACTTTCTTGTTCCTCCATGGTATCGGGAGATTTCGATTTGATGCCATTAAATCAAGCTATATAAAAGATGGAATAAAACCAAGGTAAGTTACGGTTAATTGCCATGAAAATTGATAATTTAAAATTAATCACAAATTCTAAATTTAGGAGACATGGAAACACTGGCAGGCAACCTAAAAATGCATTTACACATGAAGAAGAAAATCATGTGGTTTCCTTCATACAAAATTATAGTGAAGCAAATGCAATTTTATTACCAGGACGTATTCCAGGATATAAGCAATTTAACATCCAGTTGTTGCCATCCAGTACTTCAAAGAGAGCTGTATATAAGGAGTTTATTAAAGTTAACACAGAAACTCACTTTAGAACTGTATCAGAGAGTGCTTTCAACAGTGTGTGGAGGAAGTATCTACCGCACATAGTGATTACAAAACCAATGTCAGATCTTTGTTTGCAGTGCCAAAAAAACAGTTCCGCGATTGTTAGAAGCACAAATACTTCAGTTGAAAACCAATCTCTTGTAAATTGCTATAAGAAGTAACAAAAAGCATTAACACCAATTAAAAACTGTTTATAATTATAGGTATTACAGAAAGCAAGACAACACGTTGAGCTAGTAAAAATGGAACGAGATTACTACAGATCAATACTTGGGGAGACTAGCAAAGCACTCAAGGAGCTCTTTACACAGAATGAGACCTTCCTTCCCCCATTATCTAGACCCATTAACGAGCTTAATATTACAGCTCACTACAGCTTTGACTATGCACAACAGGTTAAAATAACCTCATTTATGTAATAAACACTAAATTAATACCACTCATTATAGGTGCACTACCCAAGTAACCCTTTACAACCTGGCCCTATTTACTTTTTAACTCCACGCAAGTGTGGAATCTTCGGTATTTGCTGTGAGGCTATTCCTCTCCAAACCAACTTTCTAATAGATGAATCATTTGACACAGGTAAATGATTTTCAGATTATTACCCTGTTCATATTACTGTCAAAATTTCATTTAGGTAAAGGGGCAAACTCCGTTATAAGCATGCTTAATTATTACATTGAAAAACATGGTCTGCATGCTACAAATATTCATTTGAATGCTGATAATTGCTCAGGGCAAAACAAAAATAATGCAGTCATTCAGGTATGGCTTTCTTGCTCATACTACATGCACATTGACTCTTCTCTAATCTAAAATTTAGTACCTCATGTGGAGAGTCCTAACAGGAAGAAACAAGACCATCACACTCTCTTTTTTACCAACTGGGCACGCCAAATTCTCCCCAGACTGGTGCTTTGGCTTGATTAAGCAAAGATTCCGCCGAACAGAAGTAGGCTGCTTAAATGACATTGCTGATGTAGTGGAACAGTCAGCATCAGTTAATACTGTTCAACTAGTTGGCACACAGGAGGGAGAACAACTAGTGGAATTTTACGACTGGACAGGATTCCTCGCACCATTCTTTAATAAAATAAAATCGATCAAAAAGCTCCATCACTTTATTATAGACAGTTCCTACCAAGGAATCGTAAAAGTGAAGGAGACATCTGGTAGTTCAGTGACAGATTTGAACCTCCTTAAAAACGATAAACCCTCTCGAAATGACCTCCCACCTCTAGTTGCTCCACGAGGCTTATCAGCTGAAAGACAGTGGTACTTGTATGATAGAATCAGACAATTTTGTCCTGAAAGCTGCAAGAACACTACATGCCCATTACCTGTTGTACCATGGTTATTCACACCAAATGTGTCTCCAGAGCCTTCTACTACTGCTGATACAACAATTAGCCAAGTAAGACGTCGAATTTGTGGAAAATGTGAACAAACAGGACACAATCGTCGCTCCTGTAAAAATTACGAAAGAAACTATCAAACAGAAATCTAGAATTACATGCACCATTACAATTATATTTACGATGTATTAATCAGGTCTGCTGTTCTTTCCTCAGGATGTAAAAGTTTTTGAAAAAGTAAACTCCAGGCAATCCTAAGAGTTAACCTTTTATGCATTTGCACTGTAAAAAGTAATGGAACCTCATTTGGTTACATGCATGAGTTTCAATTCCTCTTTAGACTGTATAAATCAATGCTGATTTCTTTTCCTGCTAGGTGATGCTTACAAGTAGTAATAATTTATTTCTTTTCTTCTTGATCTATATAGACTAGAATAGCTATAATAAAGAATACAATTTTACTTCAGTTATAAACATGATTATTAAACTCCAAAAACAAAGTTGTTAAAATAACTAATTTATTTGTTAGCCAGTTGCAATTCACTGTAAGAAATTGTTTGTTGTTTCACTCAATTTGGTTGGTTTGTTATATGCAATGTCATATGTCTGTAAGTATTACAGTATGAATAATGTGTGCCCCCTATATAGTACAGAGTTATGTAATATCATGTGACAAACGTTTTCTATAACTAGCTGCTTTAATTGACAGTGACAGTCACTGTCAAGCAGTATGAATGATATACTTGTTTTACAGTATATAGAGTTACTTAGCTGCTTTGACAGTGACACTTACTGTCAAGCACTATGAATGACATCTAGCTTGTTCTTGGCTTCATTATAATTATTTATGTTTGATGTTTATAATTATTATAAAAATAATTAAATAGCAAATCAGTTTTTACAGTGTATTTATTGTTTAATTTTCCCATTATATTTATATGACATAAAAATGTTTGTTACTTTTCTTCCTTGTATAATTTGAAGTCTACCAGTACCTCGTTTGAAATGTCAATGTTTTTAAAAATTGCTAACAGACACACAGACAAAACGATTACCGTACCCTTCCACCTACGCTACGCGGCGAGGGTAATAATTGTAATTTAATACAGTCAAGTATAAGTTGTCCGCATTTATTTCCTTGTCAGTAATCATTCTTGTTTCCCAAATCACACTTGTGGCGAGGGTTCTGCACTGTGAGTGCATTCATTTTAACTGGTAAATTGATTGTCTATAATAATGAGTTTTATTTGTTCTTTACTGCTACATAAGTATCTCAGAGTCATTTTTATAGAAAATAATTATGATTATTAAGTTCTTAATTGGAAGTCTATTGTATGGTAGGAAATAAGTTTAAAGGCTGCCTAACTGAATATTAACATCCTGTTTTGCATTGTGTATTATGTTCCTAATGTATTAGAATTCCCAAAAATACGAGATCATATTTATATCCTTCCTGTAATTATAGCCATTCATGCACGATGTCATTATTAGGATACGTTATCATATACTTGTAAGGTTAGCATGTTATATGATGTCTTATTCTTAGTCATTGGCACTGTGGAAGTAGTTTGCTTAATTTTAGGTCCTATGTTAGCCTCCCAACCTTGTTCACATGCTTTTTGGGTTTTAACTTCCCTACATCTTCTTTCATTTTATTGAAAATGTTTTTTATTCTTCTTGTAATTATTATGTGTAGCAGTGTTCTTGCAAGGATTTTCATATTTGATGGTGCCACCCACGCTTTTGAATAAATAATGACTGTCTTCAAAGTTGATTCTTTAAGCAATGTGGTTTGTAGGTTGGGTGTTAATTAATGTGGTTTTATGGTAATTAAAGTATAACAGGAAATACATATATACTTGGTGCAAAATTGAAATTTTAACCTCTGTTGGTGTATCATTCCCAGAATGTCTATTCCCAAAATGTCTAAATGAAAATCCTAGAGCCTAGAGCCTAGAGCCTAGAGCCTAGATCCTAGACCCTAAACCCTAGACCCTAGACCCTAGACCATGTAGACATTTTGGGATTAGACATTCTGAGAAGCACCCTAATATTGGTGGTGCACCACCACTAAAATTCCTAACAGGACGTGAGGTAAAGGGCTTGAAATTATACAAGGATCAAAATGAAAGAGTGGCTTTTTCTAAAACCTTTCAGTTATAAAGTTATTCACGATTGCCATTTCACTGACTACCTTCAGAAGTCTTCTGGTAGCAAAAGAGTGCATGGAACATAACTCATCTTGTTTTAAGGCTATCAGTGTCGAACCATAACTTGAAATCAAGTATAAATGCAGCAGTGGCTGCTACAACATTGAGCTAGCGTTACACTTTCTGCAATGACTGTCAATTTTCTAGCTCCATACTTGGAGTGTAAACTGCAACACACACACACATATATTGATATAATATAATCTCCCAGTACAAAATAATTGTAATTTAATACAGTCAAGTATAAGTTGTCTGTAATTATTTCCTTGTCAGTAATCATTCTTGTTTCCCAAATCACACTTGTGGCGAGGGTTCTGCACTGCGATTGCATTCATTTTAACTGTCTATACTAATGGATTTTATTTGTTCTTTACTGCTACATAAGTTTCTGGTTTTTATAGAAAATATAATTTGTATTTCTGTCAGATATAATATTATGATTATTAAGTTCCTGATTGAAGGTCTGTTGTATGGTAGGAAACAAGGTTAAAGGCTGCATAAATAAATATTAGCATCCTTTTTGTATCCTGTTTGTACAGCCACAAAAATTGTGTTCCTACTATATATTAGTTAGCAGCATAACGATAGAAACACAAATTATATTTCCTATAGTCTAAGAAACATAATATTAGGTTCTATTCTCATCACATATTTATATATAAAGCAACCATGAATGTGAGAATTAAATAATTATAGTGAATGGAATACAAGCAACTCTTATAACCAACCTTATTGCAGTTGAAATATTAATACTTTTTTATAGTGTCTGCAGGTTTGACGTTATACAGTACATAATAATTATGTTTCCTATTTTGTATATCGTTGTGATATTGTTGTAGTAGAAACTGGTAATAAATTACTGTATAACAATTATTTTATATATATATATACGTATAATATATATATATTATGCAAACACGTGTCAGTCAGTTAACGACTTTATCTTGTATTTACAATTACTTCACTTCAGCGAGACATACTACTCACCATCATGCTGTACATAATGTATTAAAATTCCTAAAAATACCAAACTTATATCTAAAAAGTAATAGAAGGTAAATTGATTGACTCAATAAACCTAACATCATAGTTTGTATAGAAATACAATTTGTATTGCTGTCAGAAATGTGCACCATTACTAAGTTCCTAATTAAAAGTCTATAGTATAGTAGGAAATAAGTTTAAAGGCTGCCTAACTGAATATTAACATCCTGTTTTGCATTGTGTATTATGTTCCTAATGTATTAGAATTCCCAAGAATACAACATCATATTTATATCCTTCCTGTAATTATAGCCATTCATGCACGATGTCATTATTAGGATACGTTATCATATACTTGTAAGGTCTTCCTGCGAGTATAAAATGTTCACGTTCTTTGCAAAGTTTCATTCACTTGCAGAGGTATCATCAAGTCACTACTTGCTAATTGATTACCCAAGCGATGAATTCCACTTCATGTCTTTTAATCCTTCTTGCACTCTCAGGGTGTGTCTTTGCTAAGTCTACATTCCGTGATGGTTTCGACATAGTTCGCAACCAGGACCCATCTGAGTGTGTTACCCCAGATGCACTACGATGTGCCAACGAGGTAGCTGAGATCGATATTTCACAATTTGATCTTACCACTCTACAAGGGAATCATGACTACCAGGAAGCATTTCTAGCAGTGACTTGTCGGGCTGATTGTATTTCAGCTAACAAACAAAAGCGAGTTTGCTTAGGTGACGATGAAGAGGAAGTTACTGCAGACCTTCAACTCACCTGTGCCAAAAACAATGGAGAACTCTGTCTACTACTTTACTATGACGGAGTAATTTCTGGTGATATTCCACAAATTTCCATTTGTAGCATCATCGGTGAAGATTGTACCTCTGACTGTATGAATGATTTGACTTCTATTTTATCATTTTTTGGATGCTGTACCGCTATATACGCAGAAGCCAATTTTTTGATACCAAATAAAGAAACATTTGAAAAGTGTGAAGTAACTCTGGATGATCCATGTCCTGCAGTTTCAACAGACCCAGATTCAACAGACCCAGATTCAACAAACCCAAATTCAACAAACCCAGATTCAGATCAAGGTTCAGCAGATGGTGATTCAGGAGCTTCATATGCCACTCCCATGTTTATCAGCATGATAATAATTGGATTTATTGCTACAATAATGTAATATGTTTTCACCCTCAATTTTTTTTGTAGGTCTTTTACTTTTATTGGCTGATTTGTTGTAGTGTAAAGTGTTTTATTTTGTTTTCCCTGCTTCTTGCTTCATTACAGTTGATCTTTTAATAGTTTTATTTTTTTTTCTGATAATGTTGTTTTTCACATTAGAAAATTTTGTTATAAAAACAATTTAAGGCTCTACATTTCTATATATCACTGTAAAACTATATCAACTACAATTATAGGTTAGTTATGGAGTTGCATGTACATGTAATCTGTCCACTTTATTTTATCTTACAATTGCATATGTATTATTTCCTTTGAAGTTTACTTAGGTATGTAAAAGTGATACAGACTTGTTAATACATACCTGGAACACCCACTCATTATTGATTTTTAAACACACAAAACAGACAAAAGGCCTACAAAGTCAATTGTATTTCATTTATTGTAAATGTTGACAGTACAGCCAGTAAATGCTCTTTTAGTAACTTCTAAATCTCTTCCTTAAGGCTTCTTGTTCTTCATTTAGTTTTAATTTTTTGCTTTTTCAACTGCAGTATATCTGCGTCCCCAGCCGCCCACGCCCTTAACGAGCGAGAGGGCGTCTGGCACACTAAGTCAACTTTCTTGGAACTAGAGAACAAAATCTGTCTCTCCAATCAAATCACAGTATTCTGTGACGTAATGTGTGATGTTACTTTTAACACATGATGGCGAATAACTGTTTAATTTGTGATGGTTTTCTGAAGAGTGCTAAAGAATGGAGAAATCTGGGAAGTAGTGAAAATGGAATGAATTTCTTAAGAGAGTTTGTTTGTGTACCTGATCCCCGTAGCCTTGGTACATGACATGTTTGTAAGCCATGCTACAGGAAGCTAGAAAATGCCACTTCAAGTGTTAAAGCTATGCAAGAGCTTGTGTCCAGGTTAGTGTTGATTCTTTGACAATAGTAAACTGATCTTCAGTAGGTAGGTACCCAAGGTGCTGGCAGGCCCACTGAGAGGGGGGGGCAACAGGGGCAACTGCCCCGGGGCCCCACATTCTCTTGGGGCCCCAAACGTTTTGACCATTATTATATAGATGAGCTTACTCAATTATAGGAAACACGATTATAAATCTATAATTCAACGTCAAGCTAGATAAAACAATAATAATAGTTATTATACCTGAAACAGTGAGACGTGTAATGCTGAATGAGCAATTATTGTTAATAACATGCAATTAATGAATTAACCACACCCACTCTGAATATCTAATTAGTTAAAAAGTTTTGGCGCGCTTTGCGCACCCTGGGCCCCTTTCAACCTCTCAGCGGCCCTGGGTGCTGGAAAGACTGCATTATCACCAAACTAACATCTGTAGCCATGCTTAGTATTGCGTTTATGTACGTCACATGTATAATTTGCCATCAATTTCCTGCCATACTTCCAAGAAAGTTGACTTAGTGTGCTAGATGCCCTCTCGCTCGTTAAGGCCGTTGGCGGCTGGGGACGAGACTAATCTCTGAAGTGGTTTGCAGTTGTTTATCTGAAATCATTTTATAGGATCTCACGCCATCAATACTTCTGTGACCAGTTACAAAGATTATACAAAGTCCTGCTGGGATACCTTTTTCCATCGCGCTTCCTAGCTTCTGTAGCGAACAATCGGAGCCACTTAATTGTTGATTTGTAGCATAAGTTAGGTTAACTGGAATATCATCAGGGGTAACTCTACTCCTTTCAGCAACCCACTCTTGCACAGCCCATTTGGTATTAGCACGTGTTTTCTCTGGAACACTTTCTTCTACTTTACTGAACAATTCCTGACCGAAAAAGGTGAAGCAAAACACAGAGATACAGGGCTCCGAGATTGTTGACATACCTGTGAGGCTTGCAAAGACTGTTCATAGTCCTGTGAAGCTTTTTGCCACAGGAGATCGTCGATCTCTTCCTCGCTGGACTGACTGTGAGATTTGATCACGTGACATCCGACCAATCACCAACTGTAAAGTAATTATAGGTGGCGGTTGTGGTATGGTGACGATTTGCATACCCCGGGCTTCGCCCTCGGTATGTACAATACCATACTGCCACCAATAACCTATATTTAAAGTTTTAATTTTTTGAGTGGGCGGATGCTACACCAATCAGTTTCTAGTTTTGTAAGCTTCGTGCTGCATTTAATCTGGTTCCAATCTGTATCTGTTGCAAGCCGAGGATATAATTAAGCGGTTAAATGTTTTACCGATAGGTTGTTTCTTATTTTCAGAAACAACCCTAAATGCGCACTAGAGGTGGAAGAGTTGGAGGAGGAGGGGCGGTGGGTGGGCACACTCTGGCAAGGTAACTGTAGTTGTTCTCTGAGAAAGATCGGAGTTTGATAGTGCCTAGAAAGGTCAATTTTATGGTTTCACTCAGAAGCTACAGAATTCAGCTTTCTTCAGCCCCTTGTAACTATAAAACTAAAATGAATTTTCAGAAAACAGCTCTATTTGTTTGCATTGTACTAGGTGCACGACATGTTTGGTTGGCGTGGCTTTCGTGGTTTGGTGCTTATTGCGATTGGGAAAATGGAGATTTTAGCTACATTTTCTCACTTAGTGGACGATATAAAGGTGATCAGAAGATATGAAGGTTGGTATTACACAAAGCGATATATATGACTAGTATAGCCATATAAAGAATACAATTTATTGTAGTAATCCGGGCTGTAGACAACCTTTTAGTTTGGAGGTGCGAAATTGGTGTTGCTAACAATAATGTTGATATCATGCTCCATGTAGGGGGTCTGTGTGTGTGTGTGTGTCAGAGTTCAATATACACAGAGATCAAACAACAATAAAAACAGACCTTTTTCTAAATTTTTTGGTTACAAAGTTACACTGCAAAAACAGATTAAAATGTATGTTGTTCCTTGGAACTGTACAAACCATTAAAAAGCTTATTTTAATGATTTCATTTTGGCAGTTATAATAGATAAATATATATTTTCCTTATTACTACTCACATCAGCAAATGTTCATGTTCTTGTAATTATTATTTGTTTAGCTCATTCATGCTATTGGATTGCAGATACCACATTAGTGAAGCAGCTCTCTTAAAACGTTGGTAATAATCATGGTGTAATAATTATTATGTAAAGCAGTGATATTGCAAGGATATTCATATGTGGTGGTACCACCCACACTTTTAATTAAATATTGACTGATTGTTTAAATGAGCGCCGAAGGAACGGGACCCTTAGTAATACAAACTATAATCTGTTTTTTTTTAAATATATGCCAAAAGATTATGATTATGTATCATTGCACGTTTGTATGGTCATATAATAATGAGAACGTTTACTTCAGATGGTTTAGTTTATGTGTATAAACAGGAGTCCATGATGGAGAGCGGTAAGAAAGGAGTAGGAGTGTGAAGCGCCCACACGTTAATGAGATTTTCTTTCAGCCTAGCTTGGCTAGTGGATATACTATTTTTAGAACATGTTCTGAGCGCGCCCAATGTTTACGTCCACGCCCATCAGTCACATTGTAGAAATTTGTCAGTGTGTTGTTACCAACATCCGTGGTGGCTACTTCAGCAGTTAGGGATGCGTATTCCTCTGCTTCTTCGATGAAGCGCTTCAAATGCATTAATGTGAAGACATCACTACCAGGCACTCCTTCTTTTGCCAACGCAAAGCTTCTCAAACTGTTTCTAACTGGAGTCAGAATGTTGGAAGAACACCTGGCGGCCAGTCTGGGAGATCTTTGTGGAGTAAGGATGGGCAAAAAGGTCGATGACACTCGTTGGAGACGCCATTTCAGCATGAGCACGAGGAAAATGATTTGGGCGCGGTCAGGAACGTGTTCTAAAAATAGTATATCCGCTAGCCAAGTTAGGCTGAAAGAAAATCTCGTTAACGCGTGGGCGCTTCACACTCTTACTCCTTTCTTACCGCTCTCCATCATGGACTCCTGGTATAAAACATATAAATTGTAGTGGCATGTTAGTTGTTATAATAATATAATAGTTATATAACTATATATAAACTAACATGTTAATATTTATTACTTTATAACTGAAAGATTTTACTATGATTATACTAGTCTCTCTTCCTTGTCTATACTATAAGTCTTACATTTTAGTCTCTATTTTATCTCAAAGAAGAAAGAAAGATCCTCAATTAGTCTTGTGAAATGTTCTACAAAGAGAGCCTAGATACTGTAGATAGTCGTGTAGATAGCTCCTCAAAACTGCTGACGTTGTTTGCTTTGATGTAGTGCTTTGCTAGCGATAGTCATGATGCAGGAGTATTTATGTTTTGATGTGTCCAGATATCCTTAACCGTGAGTTATAAAAATTGTGATAACTTTATAACCGAAAGGTTTTAGCAAAAGTCTCGTTATTTTTGATCCTTGTATAATTTGAAGTCTGCCAGTAGCTCGTTGGAGCCACCAATGTTCGTAGATATCCCAAAGGTTTACGAACACACAGACAGACAGACAGACAATAAGGTAAGCGAGGGGGTTTCCGGACGAACTTTCTGTCAGTTTCTGGTATAGCTTCTCTTGCCACATCCAGATAATCACAGCGTTAAGCAATAAAAACTACACAGTATGTTACCTAAGGTATTCACCTTTCCATACAAAAAATATGGAGGAGAATGATCCAGCAATTGTTGGAGACTCTCGCATACTTCAGTCATAGGTACAAAATATGAGTGGGGGTGGTTTCCGCACACGTGTGATAAAGTGCACCTGGGTGAAAAGGAAGTTGCTATGACTAACTGGAATCAGGATTGTGAGTTTATTTGATTAATATAGAATGATTTGCAGAGATATTTGGATTGATGATAAAGTAAAATCACAAAGTAAACAGAATACTGAAGTAAAAAAGATAATTGTAATGGTTGTTTATGCATGGCTATAAAGATAAACTGATTATATGAGTATACATCTAGCAATAATTACATGTAAATTTCTTCTGTGATGTTGGTTCTTTTTTAAACCCAGCACACCAATAATGGTACCAGCGTCCACATTCCTCATTATCACAGCCAATCCAGGCCTCCGGATAATCATCCTCATCGTAGTTGGCCCCACATTCCTGTCATATATCTTCATCCACTATTGCTATTTCATCTACTACTACTGCTTCACAGTTTGTTTCATTGGCTACAGTATATTATAAAAGAAGTTTCTCTAATCTTATACATTTGTAACATACCATTCTCATCAGAGGGTTGCATGTTTTTTCCATTTCTTTGCAGGTTTCTTCTGTTCCAGCAAAGTAAGAAACAATTCTAGTCTTGACAATAGGAGTCGCAGCCATTTCATGTCCACATTTGCAGCATGCAAAGGTTGCTTTCTCTGCTCTCATTGCTGCTGAATGATGTAACTTCTTCAAAACATGCTCCCTTGAGTATGGAACAAGACCTGCTCCTCTAAATCCAGCCCTGCAGTGGCTTGGCTTCAAAGAGGAATCCCACAGTTTGCCAAGTAAACTTGGGAAAACTTCCTTACTGACCTTTTGCCCCTTTGTTTCAAAGGGGCAAAGTTCCTGCAGGACCACCCTCTATCCACCTTTTGTATATACACTTCCCTTTGTACAGGATAAAAGGAGGAAGTCTCTCTCCTGATGCACAACCACCCACAGAGTACTGTAATGTATTGATGTCCAGAGTCGCCCCCTATTTCATGGACTGTCCTGCTTCCTCTTTGAGCAAGCAACTTTGGTGGGGTACAAAAGGCTGTCTCATCACAGTTCCAAAGGCGAGATGCAACAGAAGGGTTGTAAGGATCAAGACCAGCACTTGAGAACACCTCATTTAATTTGTCAAACCAAGCATTAATGATATCACCATTACCTGCTTGGGCCCTCTTTTTTGAAAGGTGTTGTGGCTTTCTCTCACTAAAGTGTGGCCAACGTTTCAGAAACCTCTGCCACCAATCACGTCCAGGTACACCTCCAGTAAAAGGATTAGGTATATCATTTTCTTTGAGATAATCATAAATTACCACCTCCACCAAATCTTTTGTAAGGCCATACCTCATGTCTGCTAGTGTGGTGCATGTAAGGGCCATCTCTCTCTATATCTGGTGTGAGGACTGTTGGACCACCTGCACCGACTTTCTTGGAATTTCTCCATAGGTGATCATGGAGAGTACTTTTTGGAGTTCCATATTTTTGTGCTACAGCATGCATACTCCGTCCTTCCCCTTCCTGAACCTCAGCAATGGCATTTGTGAGATTCTCTAGGCTAAAGCTTCTTGTAGCCATTATAATTATTTTCCCGGGTATTATTTTGAATTAATCGCATTAACGTCATATAATACTATTTGTAAAATTAAATTAATGATTCATTGTTATCTCTATTATTATTTTCAGCCGTTCAGAAAACAATACAAAAGTTTCCCATATAAAAAAAAGGTATGCAGCGTAACATAATTGCCTGGTTCATCGCCTAAAGCAGAGTTCTATGCAGTACAAGGCAAACTCGAAACAGCACTGGTAGAGCAAGTGTAAGCAGTTTAGAAATGTCCGGGAACCCCGCCCTGTCCGGAAACGCCCCCGATTACCTTACCTCATGATTACCTTGAGTACCTTGAGTGGCTTTTTCTTAAACCTTTTGATTATAAAGTTATGACAATTTTTACAATTCACGATTGCCATTTCACTACCTTCAGAAGTCTTCTGGTAGCAAAAAAGTGCATGGAACATAACTCATGTTGTTTTAAGGCTATCTGTGTCGAATCATAGCTTGAAATCAAGTATAATTGCAGCAGTGGCTGCTACAACATTGGCTATGCTTTCTGCCATGAGTCAATTTTCTAGCTCCATACTTGGAGTGTACATTGTAACACACACACGCATATATAATATAATCCCAGTATAAGTAATTTAATACAGTCAAGTATAAGTTGTCTGCAATTATTTCTTTGTCAATAATCATTCTTGTTTCCCAAATCACACTTGTGGCGAGGGTTCTGCACTGCGAGTGCATTCATTTTAACTGGTGAATTGATTGTCTATAATAATGGATTTATTTGTTCTTTACTGCTACATAAGTATCTCATTTTTATAGAAAATATAATTTGTATTTCTGTCAGGCATTATATTGTGATTACTAAGTTCCTAATTTAAAGTTTATAGTATGGTAGGAAATAAGGCTAAAGGCTGCCTAATTGAATGTTAACATCCTGTTTTGCATTGTGTATTATGTTCCTAATGTATTAGAATTCCCGAGAATACGAAATCATTTATTTCTATTTTGTATTACTATATATCCTTCCTGTAATTATAAGCATTCATGCATGATGTCATTATTAGGATACGTTATCATATGCTTGTAGGGTCTTTCTGCGAGTATACAATGTTGACGTTCTTTGCAAAGTTTTATTCACTTGCAGAGCTATCATCAAGTCACTACTTGCTAATTGATTACCCAAGCGATGAATTCCATATCATGTCTTTTAATCCTTCTTACACTCTGAGGGTGTGTCTTTGCTAAGTCTACATTCCGTGATAGTCTGGACGTAGTTCGCAAACAGGACCCATCTGAGTGTGTTACCCCGGATGCACTACAATGTGCCAATGAAGTAGCTCAGATAGATCTATCACAATTTGATCTTAACACTGCAGAAGGGGGCCGTGACTATCAGGAAGCATTACTAGCAGTGAATTATCGGGCTGATTGTATTTCAGCTAGCATACAACAGCGAGTTTTCTTAGGTGAAGATGAAAAGAACGTTACTGCAGACCTTCAATTCAGTTGTGCCAAAAACAATGGAGAACTCTGTCTACTGCTTTACTATGACGGAGTAATTTCTGGTGATATTCTACAAGTTTCCTCTAGTAGCTTCATCGATGAAGATTGTACCTCTGACTGTCAGAACGATTTGACCTCTATTTTATCATTTTTTGGATGCTGTACCGCTATATACGCAGAAGCCAATATTCTCATACCAAATAAAGAAATATTTAAAAAGTGTGAAGTAACTCTGGATGATCCATGTCCTGCAGTTTCAACAGACCCAGATTCAACCCCAGATTCAACAGATGAAGATTCAGGAGCCTCGTATGCCACTCCGATGTTTATCAGTATGATAATAATTGGATTTATAGCTACAACAAGTGTATATAGAGAAAAAAACATCCCTATGATTGCTTTACAAATTTAATGAAGATATGACTGCTTTGTGGTGTGCAGAATTCAGTAATCATGGCTGACTTTATCAAGCATGAAAGACAACAGCTTATTATAGTTATTATTTTGATTATCTACTCTCCTGACCTTTCAAAGGACCTTGTAGAACTTTAGGAATATATTTCAGGCAGAATAGCTAGCTATTAGTTCCAGTTTCTACGTAAGTTCAACAGCTTTCTTTCTGCTTGTGTGTAGAGCTTGATCGCGCGTTCGTTTACGCGCCACGCCCATTAATTGACCGAGCCCCCGGGAATGACGCAACTTCCTTAACTACGTATACAACGCATAGTCGCGCAAGTGACACAAACATATATATATATATATATATATATATATACATTAAACCCCGTGGAAAGCAATTATAGGGATGGCTCTACGGGCCATAATAATGTAATAGGTTTATCATCCTCAATTTTTTTGTAGGTCTTTCACTTTTTTTTGGCTGCTTTGAAAGAACTTTTTGTTGTAGTGTAAAGTGTTTTATTTTGTTTTCTCTGCTTCTTGTTTCATTATAGTTCATCTTTTAATAGTTTTAATTGTTTTCCTGATAATGCTGTTTCTCATATTTGTTCCAACAAAAATTTTGTTATAAAAACAATTTAAAGCTCTAGATCTTCTGGTATGTATATATATCACTGTAAAACATTATTAATTATTTTAACTGCAAATAGGTTAGTTATGGAGTTACATGTAATCTGTTCGTTTTATTTTAATTCTCACATTGCTAAGTATGATTATGTTCCTTACTTTCAATTAGGATAGTGTTGCTAACAATAATTTTGATATCACGCTCCATGTAGGGGTCTGTGTGTGTGTCTGTCAGTTCAGTTAGTCCCAATTTCCTGAACTCTGGCATTGACTAACAAAACTACCCACATACAATAAATAAGATCATACATTAATTTACAGGTAGAACAATTTTAAGAACATATATTAACAAACTACTTTCATATAACCCTACATAAGTACAGCTCTTCGTATTTTGCTTTATAGATGTGTAAGTACTTATGTTGGGTTATATGGAAGTAGTTTGCTTAATTTTAGGTCCTATGTTAGCCTCCCAACCTTGTTCACATGCTTTTTGGGTTTTAACTTCCCTACATCTTCTTTCATTTTATTGAAAATGTTTTTTATTCTTCTTGTAATTATTATGTGTAGCAGTGTTCTTGCAAGGATTTTCATATTTGATGGTGCCACCCACGCTTTTGAATAAATAATGACTGTCTTCAAAGTTGATTCTTTAAGCAATGTGGTTTGTTGTAGGTTGGGTGTTAATTAATGTGGTTTATGGTAATTAAAGTATAACAGGAAATACATACTTGGTGCAAAATTGAAATTTTAACCTCTGTTGGTGTATCATTCCCAGAATGTCTATTCCCAAAATGTCTAAATGAAAATCCTAGAGCCTAGAGCCTAGAGCCTAGACCCTAGATCCTAGACCCTAAACCCTAGACCCTAGACCCTAGACCATGTAGACATTTTGGGATTAGACATTCTGAGAAGCACCCTAACATTGGTGGTGCACCACCACCACTAAAATTCCTAACAGGACGTGCGGTAAATGGCTTGAAATTATACAAGGATCAAAATGAAAGAGTGGCTTTTTCCAAAACCTTTCGGTTATAAAGTTATTCACGATTGCCATTTCACTGACTACCTTCAGAAGTCTTCTGGTAGCAAAAGAGTGCATGGCACATAACTCATCTTGTTTTAAGGCTATCAGTGTCGAACCATAACTTGAAATCAAGTATAAATGCAGCAGTGGCTGCTACAACATTGAGCTAGCGTTACACTTTCTGCAATGACTGTCAATTTTCTAGCTCCATACTTGGAGTGTAAACTGTAACACACACACATATATTGATATAATATAATCTCCCAGTACAAAATAATTGTAATTTAATACAGTCAAGTATAAGTTGTCTGTAATTATTTCCTTGTCAGTAATCATTCTTGTTTCCCAAATCACACTTGTGGCGAGGGTTCTGCACTGCGAGTGCATTCATTTTAACTGTATATACTAATGGATTTTATTTGTTCTTTACTGCTACATAAGTTTCTGGTTTTTATAGAAAATATAATTTGTATTTCTGTCAGATATAATATTATGATTATTAAGTTCCTGATTGAAGGTCTGTTGTATGGTAGGAAACAAGGTTAAAGGCTGCATAAATAAATATTAACATCCTTTTTGTATCCTGTTTGTACAGCCACAAAAATTGTGTTCCTACATTATTACTATATATTAGTTAGCAGCATAACGATAGAAACACAAATTATATTTCCTATAGTCTAAGAAACATAATATTAGGTTCTATTCTCATCACATATTTATATATATAGCAACCATGAATGTGAGAATTAAATAATTATAGTGAATGGAATACAAGCAACTCTTATAACCAACCTTATTGCAGTTGAAATATTAATACATTTTTACAGTGTCTGCAGGTTTGACGTTATACAGTACATAATAATTATGTTTCCTATTTTGTATATCGTTGTGATATTGTTGTAGTAGAAACTGGTAATAAATTACTGTATAACAATTATTTTATATATATATATACGTATAATATATATATATTATGCAAACACGTGTCAGTCAGTTAACGACTGTATCTTGTATTTACAATTACTTCACTTCAGCGAGACATACTACTCACCATCATGCTGTACATAATGTATTAAAATTCCTAAAAATACCAAACCATGGATAACTTATATCTAAAAAGTAATAGAAGGTAAATTGATTGACTCAATAAACCTAACATCATAGTTTCTATAGAAATACAATTTGTATTGCTGTCAGAAATGTGCACCATTACTAAGTTCCTAATTAAAAGTCTATAGTATAGTAGGAAATAAGTTTAAAGGCTGCCTAACTGAATATTAACATCCTGTTTTGCATTGTGTATTATGTTCCTAATGTATTAGAATTCCCAAGAATACAACATCATATTTATATCCTTCCTGTAATTATAGCCATTCATGCACGATGTCATTATTAGGATACGTTATCATATACTTGTAAGGTCTTCCTGCGAGTATAAAATGTTTACGTTCTTTGCAAAGTTTCATTCACTTGCAGAGCTATCATCAAGTCACTACTTGCTAATTGATTACCCAAGCGATGAATTCCACTTCATGTCTTTTAATCCTTCTTGCACTCTCAGGGTGTGTCTTTGCTAAGTCTACATTCCGTGATGGTCTGGACATAGTTCGCAAACAGAACCCATCTGATTGTGCTAACTCGGATGCACTACAATGTGCCAATGAGATAGCTCAGATAGATCAATCACAAATTGAGGCATTACTAGCAGTGATTTGTCGGCCTGATTGTATTTCATCTACCATACAACAGCAAGTTTGTTTAGGTGAAGATGAAAAAAACGTTACTGCAGACTTTCAACTCTACTGTGCCAAAAATAATGGAGAATTCTGTCAACTACTTTTCATAGACGGACAAATTTCTGGTGATATTCCACAAGTTTCCTCTTGTAGCTTCATCAGTGAAGATTGTACCTCTGACTGTCGGAACGAATTGACATCTACTTCATCATTTTTGGGATGTTGTACCACTACATACGCAGAAACCAATTTTTTGATGCCAACATTTGAAAAGTGTGAAGTAACTCTGGATGATCCATGTCCTGCGGTTTCAACAGACCCAGATTCAACAGATGAAGATTCAGGAGCTTCATATGCCACTCCGATGTTTATCAGCATGATAATAATTGGATTTATTGCTACAATAATGTAATATGTTTTTCATCCTCAATTTTTTTGTATGTCTTTTACTTTTATTGGCTGATTTTAAAGAACCTGTTGTTGTAGTGTAAAGTGTTTTATTTTGTTTTCCCTGCTTCTTGTTTCATTATAGTTGATCTTTTAATAGTTTTATTTGTTTTCCTGATAATGCTGTTTTTCACATTAGAAATGTTGTTATAAAAACAATTTAAGGCTCTACATTTCTATATATCACTGTAAAACTATATCAACTACAATTAGGTTAGTTATGGAGTTGCATGTACATGTAATCTGTTCACTTTATTTTATCTTACAATTGCATATGCATTATTACCTTTGAAGTTTACTGAGGTATGTAAAAGTGATACAGACTTGTTAACACATACCTGGAACACCCACTCATTATTGATTTTAAACACACAAACCACACAAAAGGCCTACAAAATCAATTGTATTTCATTTATTGTAAATGTTGACAGCAGAATCTCACGCCATCAATACTTCTGTGACCAGTTACAAAGATTATACAAAGTCCTGCTGGGATACCTTTTTCCATCACGCTTCCTAGCTTCTGTAGCAAATAATGGGAGCCACTTAACTGTTGATTTGTAGCATCAGTTAGGCTAACTGGAATATCATCAGGGGTAACTCTACTCCTTTCAGCAACACACTCTTGCACGGCCCATTTGGTATTAGCACGTGTTTCTCTGGAACAAGATAAACAAACTAATTGGACCTATTGATTAGATGTTGTTGTTTTCATGGTATCTTTCTTTTCTTTTAAAATAGTGATAGTTTTTATTGTGTCTTTCTTTTCATTGTTTTCATTGAGGGTGGTAGAGGCGTATTATCCTTTAGCCACTTACGTAAAAATATTTTGCCAGAGTCTCAGGCCAGATACAGATTGTGGTGATGGGAGACACCCAAATGACCTTAAAATGAAATTATAATTTGTCATAATAAGTATTAGTATTTCAGTGATGTAATTATAAGGTTTTTACTTACAATTCTATAGAATAGCCAACTGGGAACAAGATAAACAAACTGTGCTAAAACCAAATGACCTACAAAGTAAAGATTCAGTACTATTAATATCATGTGTTATATACTACAATCAAATTGTAGCTGATCCTGTTGGATCTTTACAAGATTTATGCTGCTCCTAGCCTCCTAGTAAAGGCTCTTGTCATATGCTGGGTGTACTGAGCATGCTCTGATAATGTCATAATGAACTGTAAATTATGATGCTCAATCATGTGTGAGATAGAGAATGAAATTGTTAATTAATGTTGTTATAAACGCGTTATTAAAATTGTTTAATCATTATTAAAGTTAAGTAACTATTAAAAATAATAAGTAAAGTTAGTTTTTTTGAAGATTTAATAAGATTTTAGGACAAGTTTGCCTGGATTCTCAGATTTCAAATAGGATTTCGGATTTCCAGATTTCCTTTCCAGATTCTGGGACTTGAGCAGATTCAGGGATTTGAGTTGATTTGTAAAGAGGTTGTACGAGATTTCTATTCGTGTCATACCCCTCGATTCTACCCTAATATCGAATTTTTTAACACGGAAATCGAGAAATGTATAAGTGAAAGTTTAAAGTTAGTGTCAGCTTATGCTGGTCAAAACAAAGAAACCCTGGATGTTGTAGAACTAAATTTACAAATGGAACTTGTGATTAGACTGTTTGGCAGATATGTGCAATATAAAACAACAACTTATAGCATGACTGGACAGCAGGGTGGTGCACATCATGTAATGGACAAACCAGTTTGAAACAATAAAGACAGACTATATAATCATATTGCAAAATTTTTGAGACAGAGATTTACTATATAGTCAGGATTCTGTTCGCTTGGGGATTAAATTTGTTAACAGTCTTACAGATGCTTTATGGTACCTAGACGGTCATCATGACCTTTTTTCAAGTAGAACTGTTGGAATTCCTTGTGTTTTTACTGAGTTTCAAGGTTGCAATAAGCCTGAGTTGTCAAAGCATCGGAAACGTGTGATGACTAATCTTAACTACTCAGTTTTGGAACGTCATGTAGCCTCTTTATCTTCGCATTTGCAGTGTAAATATTGGGATTCTCCTACCTGGAGTCATTTTAAGTCAGATTGCCAGAATTTATTGGAAGCTTTGTATGATTACAAGGAGCACCTGAGTAAAAAGAGGAGAGTAATGAATGAAAACCATCAAAGTGACAAACAAATTTGTTCTCTTTCAAACAATATCCAATTGAGTATCTTACCTGTTGTTGATTCAACTCCTATAGGTCTACATTCCCTTGCATCTGAACTTGAAACAAAAGATTGCTATGTAAGTGTATTTGTGAATGATTTTGCACCTACCGAACCAATTCTGAAATATCGTTACATGGAAACTCTTAAATGTGGACTTCACATGCCTTGCCTTCTCTTCACATATTCACCAGGTAGTAATATTGGCAACCAGTCATATATTTGGAAGATTACTGCTTCTGGAGATGAAGTTTTTACTTTAAGTCAGAAGACTATTGAAGAGGTCAAAATGAAATTGCCTGTTTTTCATACAAGGGCTATGCGTGAAGCAATGTATCAAAAGTATGGGAGAGTTTGCCCTTCTCTTAAGCCTGCTACTCTTTGTTTTTTATACCACGATTTAACGGGTAAGTTGGTTTACAGTAATGAGAAAACATTTTTGATTTGCTATCATTCTGATAGTACATTATGGTGTTCTATGTACATGTATATTGGTAAACTAGTGGTCTATCTACTCTGCCAATGAATGGCTAGAACCACAGTCACCACACCTACACAAGTTTTAGTACTTCAATTTCAAATAATTATTATGACCTAATTTTTAAAAAGAGACATTTTCCCACAAATAACTGATCACACACTTACCTTACATCGCTTGTTACTCCACCATTTTGCACAGGAAGTCAGTGAAATTTAGTATCCAGATTATTATTACACTTCTTAAGTAGATACCTAATTTTGTTAGCTTCATGTATGTGTTTACATGTAATTATAAGCTTATTTGTATCTTGCATGCTTCTTTCTTGAAGCCAGGTGGTTGAAATTGTAGCCAACACTACTTTAGCTATAATTGTAGTACTGTTTTCATCTTCAACAATGTTGTAAAAGTCTGGAGTTACACAATTTGTCATAGCTTTACTAAAAAAAAGTTCTAAAAATACACATGTAACCTATTGTTATTTATTTTCCTTGTATTATTTAAAGTCTGGTGGTAGTTTGTTTGAAGTTCCAACATTCTGCTAATTTGCACACACAGACACAAAATGATTCCAATTCCTTTCTGCCTATGCTTCATGCTATTACTTGACAGTACAGTTTATGCATAGATAGTGCCTAGAAAGCACAGTTCTCACTTTGGGCCAGATAATTATGATTATATTGTCACTAACAACACGAACTGTTTGTTTATTGGTTCAAGATGTATTTCAAATGATGCACACACTAACTATTGTTGAGCCAATTTGGCACATGTATCAAACTTTTCAAAAAATCTGTTGGAAATGCATAGTACTAGTGGGTATGATAAATCAGGTTTATACACAAATTTATGTACACCTTATGGAAGCACAGGGGAGTTGCAATTATTACCATAAAACAAGGAGAGGCGCAAGCCTTTCCAAGACTTGAAACTACAGGAAAGAACTCTTTTGACAGCATTGCAATTGGGTGAATAATCAGAAATTCATTAAAATTAACTAAAGGGAAAATTTTGCAATATATGGAATGTATTTCTGGGTTTAACATCCCTAAATGTGATTATTCTTGTGTGTATTATTGTAGCAGCCACAGTTTCAAACAATTATGAAAAAATAATAATTTGATTAGCACTCCAAACCAAACCCCTTTTTTTGAATCAATTTTGTGACTCAGAAAACGTCCCCTCATGAAATTTTATGCTCCTGTTCTCTTCGTTTACACAGATGGTGGTCCTGACCATCGTCTCACTTATATATCTGTTCAAATTTCATTAATTTGTTTATTCAAGAAATTAGATCTTGATTACCTATGTGCGTGTCGTACAGCACCGTACCACTCCTGGAGAAATCCTGTCGAACGAATAATGTCCGTTATAATCTTGGATTGCAATCCGTGGGTCTTGCTCGTAGAGAGGTTGAAGCAAATGTTGAAGCTGAACTTTTTAAGTGCAATTCATTGTCTGACTTACGAAAGTTAGCAGCAAAGGGAAACTACTTGGTATGTTGTATCAAGTTTAGCTGATAGCCTCTCACCAGTTAAGCTGCTTCTTAACCAGATTATGTTTCGATTAGTGTTAAAAGAGAAGCAGTTTAGTGTTTTCACTTCTGCAACTCCCTCCGAAATAAATGAGTTTTGGACAGCAATTCTAGCTTTAGAATCTACCTTGAATGTAAATCAAAAGATAAATAGGGCAAATCTTGAAGATTATTCAAATGTTAGAGCATTTATTGATCATTGATGTGTTTCTGCAAACTATTCATTTGGAATTTTGAAATGTGGGAGTTTTAGCTGCATGTAATTACTGTAGTCCACCACGGTTGCCAATGGAAATTTTTGTCACTCTACAACACCTTCCACACCCTATCCCTGGTCCTGACAACCACTTTGTGGAATTTTCAAAAGTATTTGGAATTACTACATCAGAAGAACACAGACTGTCGCTGTCAGCAAAATGTCCTAAAAAGTCAGTACCTATACCAACAAGTATGCAGCATGCTAAGAACACAAACATAATGATACAATGTGAAGAATGTAGTATGTGGAGACTTGTGTATTCTCCAGTCAAACTGACCTCTAAACAGAGGGAAAATCTTCTCCTCAAACTTGAACAATATGCTTACTCCTGTGGCTCAGAGCTCACGGCAGCAATTGGGATTTCCAAATGTATATGTTCTAATGACCCAGTAGAACGTCTGTATTACTCAGCTGGTTATGAACTAATTTGTATTTACTGCTCAAATGAGTCTTCACTTACAGAAGATAATGACACCTATCCTCAGTGTCAGTTGTGTACTGATAAAGGTTTGGGTCGAATAAAGAAGCGAAAGCAACTTACATCGCTTATTGACAAAGTTGTTCACTGTTTCTTCAACCATTTTGTTACTCTTCATACTCTTATTTTTGGTCGAATAAAGAAGCTACAGTTATTTAATCTTTGTTAAATTTACATGTATGACTGTTTCTTCAACCTGTTAGAGAAACCATTTTATTCTTATTAAAAATAATTATAATGAGGCAATAATAATACCCCGCCTGCCTCACAGGATGTGAGGTAAATGGCTTGAAATTATACAAGGATCAAAATGAAAGAGTGGCTTTTTCTAAAACCTTTCAGTTATAAAGTTATTCACGATAGCCATTTCACTACCTTCAGAAGTCTTCTGGTAGCAAAAGAGTGCATGGAACATAACTCATCTTGTTTTAAGGCTATCTGTGTCGAATCATAACTTGAAATCAAGTATAATAGCTGCTACAACATAGAGCTAGCGATACACTTTCTGCGATGACTGTCAATTTCCTAGCTCCATACTTGAAGTGTAAACTCACTCACACATATTTAATCCTAGTATAAAATAATTGTAATTTAATACAGTCAAGTATATCTTGTCCACAATTATTTCCTTGTCAGTAATCAATCTTGTTTCCCAAATCACATTTGTGGTGAGGGTTCTGCACTGCAAGTGCATTCATTTTAACTGTCTATAATGATGGATATTATTTGTTCTTTACTGCTACATCATTTTTATGGAAAATACAATTTGTATTTCTATCAGACATAATATTACGATTATTAAGTTCCTAATTGGAAGTCTATTGTATGGTAGGAAATAAGGTTAAAGGCTGGATAAATACATCCTTTTTGTATCCTGTTTGTACAGCCACAAAAATTGTGTTACTATATATTAGTTAGGAACATAACGACAGAAAGACAAATTATAATTCCTATAGTCTAAGAAACATAATATTAGGTTCTATTCTCATATATATAGCAACCATGAATGTGAGAATTAAATATAGTGAATGGAATACATGCAACTCTTATAACCAACCTTATTGCAGTTGAAATATTAATACTTTTTTACAGTGTCTGCAGGTTTGACGTTATACAGTACATAATAATTATGTTTCCTATTTTGTATATCGTTGTGATATTGTTTGTAGTTGAAACTGGTAATAAATTATTGTATATTGTATATACGTATTATATATATAATATATATATTATACAAACACGGGTCAGTCAACTAATGACTGTATCTTAATTGTATATTACAATTACTTCACTTTAGCAAGACATACTACCCACCATCATGCTGTACATAATGTATTAAAATTCCTAAAAATACCAAACCATGGATAACTTATATCTAAAAAGTAATAGTTGGTAAATTGATTGACTCAATAAACCTAACATCATAGTTTCTATAGAAATACAATTTGTATTGCTGTCAGAAATGTGCACCATTACTAAATTCCTAATTGAAAGTCTATAGTATAGTAGGAAATAGGTTTAAAGGCTGCCTAACTGAATATTAACATCCTGTTTTGCATTGTGTATTATGTTCCTAAAGTATTAGAATTCCCAAGAATACGAAATCATATATATCCTTCCTGTAATTATAGCCATTCATGCATGATGTCATTATTACGATACGTTATAATATACTTGTAGGTCTTCCTGCGAGTATAAAATGTTCATGTTCTTTGCAAAGTTTCATTCACTTGCAGAGCTATCATCAAGTCACTACTTGCTAATTGATTACCCAAGCGATGAATTTCAGTTCATGTCTTTTAATTCTTCTTGCACTCTCAGGGTGTGCCTTTGCTAAGTCTACATTCCGTGATGGTCTGGACATAGTTCGCAAACAGAACCCATCTGATTGTGCTAACTCGGATGCACTACAATGTGCCAATGAGATAGCTCAGATAGATCAATCACAAATTGAGGCATTACTAGCAGTGATTTGTCGGCCTGATTGTATTTCATCTACCATACAACAGCAAGTTTGTTTAGGTGAAGATGAAAAAAACGTTACTGCAGACTTTCAACTCTACTGTGCCAAAAATAATGGAGAATTCTGTCAACTACTTTTCATAGACGGACAAATTTCTGGTGATATTCCACAAGTTTCCTCTTGTAGCTTCATCAGTGAAGATTGTACCTCTGACTGTCGGAACGAATTGACATCTACTTCATCATTTTTGGGATGTTGTACCACTACATACGCAGAAACCAAGTTTTTGATGCCAACATTTGAAAAGTGTGAAGTAACTCTGGATGATCCATGTCCTGCGGTTTCAACAGACCCAGATTCAACAGATGAAGATTCAGGAGCTTCATATGCCACTCCGATGTTTATCAGCATGATAATAATTGGATTTATTGCTACAATAATGTAATATGTTTTTCATCCTCAATTTTTTTGTATGTCTTTTACTTTTATTGGCTGATTTTAAAGAACCTGTTGTTGTAGTGTAAAGTGTTTTATTTTGTTTTCCCTGCTTCTTGTTTCATTATAGTTGATCTTTTAATAGTTTTATTTGTTTTCCTGATAATGCTGTTTTTCACATTAGAAATGTTGTTATAAAAACAATTTAAGGCTCTACATTTCTATATATCACTGTAAAACTATATCAACTACAATTAGGTTAGTTATGGAGTTGCATGTACATGTAATCTGTTCACTTTATTTTATCTTACAATTGCATATGCATTATTACCCTCGCCGCGTAGCGTAGGCGGAAGGGTACGGTAATCGTTTTGTCTGTGTGTGTGTGTGTGTTAGCAATTTTTCTGGAAAAATAAAAACATTGACATTTCAAAAGAGGTACTGGTAGACTTCAAATTATACAAGGAAAAAAAATAACGTAGGAATTCTTCTTAAACCTTTCGGTTATAAAGTTATCACAATGTTTATAACTCACGATTACTGTTTCCAGACTTGAGAAGACTCGTGGAGGCATCTGGACACATCAAAACATAACTACTCCTGTATCATGACTATCGCTAGCAAAGCACTACATAAAAGCAAACAAAATTTGGGTAGTGGTTGCTACAACATCGAGTACTGGCTCCAAGCATTCTCCATTACTTTCAAACTCCGCCTATTTCAATTTCAAGTCATGTGCTGTGCACGTTACTCGAACGTCAGCAGTTTTGAGGACCTGTCTATGCTGTCTTTGTGGAATATTTCACAAGACGAATTGAGGATCTTTCTTTCTTCTTTCAGATAATACAGAGACTAAAATGTAAGACTTATAGTATAGACAAGGAAGAGACTAGTATAATCATACTAAGTAATAAGTAGTGACATGTTAGTTTATATAATTTATATATATATATATATAATATATATATATCTATATCTATTATAATATTATTATAAAAACTAACATGCCAGTACGGTTTTATAACTTAATATGTTTTATACACAAACTAAACAATCTGAAGTAAACATTCTCATTATTATATGACCATACAAACGAGCAATGATAATTATAATCTTTTGGCATATTATATTTCGAAATTATAGTTTGTATTACCTTGCCACGTAGGCGAGGGTCCCGTCCCGACGGTATTCATTACCTTTGAAGTTTACTGAGGTATGTAAAAGTGATACAGACTTGTTAACACATACCTGGAACACCCACTCATTATTGATTTTAAACACACAAACCACACAAAAGGCCTACAAAATCAATTGTATTTCATTTATTGTAAATGTTGACAGCAGAATCTCACGCCATCAATACTTCTGTGACCAGTTACAAAGATTATACAAAGTCCTGCTGGGATACCTTTTTCCATCACGCTTCCTAGCTTCTGTAGCAAATAATGGGAGTCACTTAACTGTTGATTTGTAGCATCAGTTAGGCTAACTGGAATATCATCAGGGGTAACTCTACTCCTTTCAGCAACACACTCTTGCACGGCCCATTTGGTATTAGCACGTGTTTCTCTGGAACACTTTCTTCTACTGTGCTGAACAATTCCTGACTCGAAAAAGGTGAAGCAAAACGCAGAGATACAGGGCTCTGAGATTGTTGACATACCTGTGAGGCTTGCAAAGACTGTTCATAGTCCTGTGAAGCTTTTTGCCACAGGAGATCGTCGATCTCTTCCTCGCTGGACTGACTGTGAGATTTGATCACGTGACATTTGACCAATCATCAACTGTAAAGTAGTAATAGGTGGCGGTTGTGGTATTATGACGATTTGCATACCCCAGGCTTCGCCCTCGGTATGTACAATACCATACTGCCACCAATAACCTATATTTAAAGTTGTAATCTTTTGAGTGGACGGATGCTACATCAATCAGTTTCTAGTTTTGTAAGCTTCGTGCTGCATTTAATCTGGTTCCAATCTGTATCTGTTGGAAGCCGAGGATATAATTATAGGGGTTAAAGGTTTCACCAATAGGTTGTTTCTTATTTTCAAAAACAACCCTAAATACGTACTAGAGGTGGAGGAGTTGGAGGAGGAGGGGCGGTGGGTGGGCACTCTCTGGCTGGGTAACTGTAGTTGTTCTCTGAGAAAGATCGAAGTTTGATAGTGCCTAAAAAGGTAAATTTTATTGTTTCACTCAGAAGCTACAGAATTCAGCTTTCTTCATCCCCTTGTAACTATAAAACTAAAATGAATTTTCAGAAAACGGCTCTATTTGTTTTCTCAAAATGCATTGTACTAGGTGCACACCATGTTTGGTCGGCATGGCTTTCGTGGTTTGGTGCTTATTGCGATTGGAAAAATGGAGATTTTAGCTACATTTTCTCACTTAGTGGACGATATAAAGATGATCAGAAGATATGAAGGTTGGTATTACACAAAATTAGTGATATATATGACTAGTATAGCCATATAAAGAATACAATTTTACTTCAGTTATAAACATGATTATTGAACTCCAAAAACAAAGTCGTAAATAACTAATTTATTGCTAGCCCAGTTGCAATTCACTGTAAAAAAACATTGTTTGTTGTTTCACTCAATTCAGTGGCTTTGTTATATACAATGTCATATGCCTGTAGCTGAGTATTACAGTATGAATAATGTGTGCCCCCTATAATAGTACAGAGTTATTTAATATCATGTGACACTATAACTAGCTGCTTTGACAGTGACACTGTTACTGTCAAGCAGTATGAATGATGTCTTGTTTTAATGTAGAGTTACTTAGCTGCTTTGACAGTGACACTCACTGTCAAGCAGTATGAGTGACATCTAGCTTTTCAGCTTGTTCTTGGCATTGGCTTCACTATAATTATTTATGTTTGATGTTTATAATTATTATAAAAATGAAACTCATATAATCAAATAGCAAATCAGTTTTTACAGTGTGTTTATTGTTTAATTTTCCCATTATATTTATATGACATAAAAATGTTTTTAGACGCACATTACAATTATCTTTTAGTCACTTAAAGATCATGATAAAAACATTGAAAGATTACTTTAATATTCCCCAAGTATTGACAACACATTCCTTACTGAAATTAACTGACTAGTGTAGCTAGTATAGAGTGACAAACATTTTTGAAATATATATATGTGATTATAATTCTAGGTGGGTTTGGAAATAATAACCCAAACCTGAATAGGTGGGGCAAAGTGTTAATTGTGGTAATTCGGGCTGTAGACAACCTTTTAGTTTGAGAGTGAAATTGGTGTTGATCTAACCTTGTAGGGTGATAGTGTTGCTAACAATAATGTTGATATCACGCTCCATGTAGGGGGTCTGTGTGTGTGTGTCTGTCAGAGTTCAATTTACACAAACCCATCAATTAATAAAAACAGACCTTTTTCTAAATCCTTTTAGTTACAAAGTTAACTGCAAAAACAGATTAAAATGTATGCTGTTCCTTGGAACTGTACTAAAATGGTTATTTTAATGATTTCCTTTTGGCAGTTATAATAGATTTATTTATATATATACTTTCCTTATTAAGGTAGTACTATGGAGTGGGCGGATGCAACTCCAATCACTTTCAAAATAGAATATTATATAATATGACTCTAACCTGGTGTAATAGCAACCTTCATATCTTCTCATGATCTTTATATTTGTTTGGAAGACAGAGAGTGTTGGAAAAATCTCCATTTTTGCAATCGCAATAAGTACAAAACCAAGAAAGCCACGCCCACCAATCATGGCGTGCACCAAGTACAATGCATTTTGAGAAAACAAATAGAGCCGTTTTCTGAAAATTCATTTTACTTTTATAATTACAAGAGGCTGAAGAAAGCTGAATTCTGTAGCTTTTCACTGAAACCAAAAAATCTACCTTTCTAGACACTATCAAACTCTGATCTTTCTCAGAGAGCAACTACAGTTATCCTGCCAGGGTTTCCCGCCTACCGCCCCTTCCACCACCCGAAGGGTGTGTTTAGCTTTGTTTCTATCAGTGAAAACATTTAGGCCCAATAATTATACCCCCGGGTGGGTGTGGCTTCCAAAAGATACATAATTGAACCAGATTGTATGCAGCAAGAAGCTGGCAAAACTAGAAACTGATTGGAGTTTCATCTACCCCTCCCCCTAGTACAACCTTGATACTCACATCAGCAAATGTTCATGTTCTTGTAATTATTATTTGTTTAGCTCATTCATGCTATGGTCTTTTCTTGGATTGCAGATACCACATTAGTGAAGCAGCTCTCCTAAAAAGTTGGTAATAATCATGGTGTAACAATTATGTATAGTAGCAAGGATATTCATATGTGGTGGCGCCACCACACTTTTAATTAAATATTGACTGATTGTTTAAATGAGCGCCGAAGAGACGGGACCCTCGCCTACGTGGCAAAGTAATACAAACTATAATTTATTATATGCCAAAAGATTATAATTATGTATCATTGCACGTTTGTATGGTCATATAATAATGAGAACGTTTACTTCAGATGGTTTAGTTTATGTGTATAAAACATATAAAGTAATAAAATTGTGTTAGTTGTTATAATAATTATTATAATAGTTACATAATTATATAAACTAACATGTCAGTACTTTACTTTATAACTGAAATGTTTTACTATGATTATACTAGTCTCTTCCTTGTCTATACTATAAGTCTTACATTTTAGTCTCTGTTTTATCTCAAGAAGAAAGAGAGATCATCAATTAGTCTTGTGAAATGTTCTACAAAGAGAGCCTTGATCATTCTGGCGTTACCGCATACTCCATGCGAAGGGGCGGTAACAAAGGCGGGTAACTGTAGTTGGTCTCTGAGAAAGATCGGAGTTTGATAGTGCCTAGAAAGGTAGATTTTATGGTTTCAGTGAAAAGCTACAGAATTCAGCTTTCTTCAGCCTCTTGTAACTATAAAAGTAAAATGAATTTCCAGAAAACGGCTCTATTTGTTTTCGCATTGTACTTGGTGCACGCCATGATTGGTGGGCGTGGCTTTCTCCGTTTTGTACTTATTGCGATTACAATCGTGTGCTGTACTTCTCCTTCCGACTTCTACATATTTTGAAAGGTCTATTCTTGTTCTACCTCTAGCAGCAACGACAAGGTTCAAGCTTAGTTAACAAAGCCACAGCTATTGTTGAAACAATTCCTTGTATATGAGGCAGTCTCCGGACATTTGAGGTAATTACCGGACATCTTATTATTTGTTGTTGGAATTGTTGTAGTTATCAATTTGGATTTCCAAACCGGTTCTGTAACAGTATAAATATAGTTTAGTGTTGAAATAGTTCTGATTTGTTGACTTTCTTGGAGAAAAGACAAGTTTAACATGACTGTGCTAGACCGCTTTCCCTGAACCTCTATTGAAGTGCATTAGAGGATTGGTATCATTGTATGAAGCATTTGTACATCTGTTTTAGTGATAGTAAGAAACTGCTTGTCTGAATTGATGTATAATAATTTTAAAATGTTACAATTTTTATTTTGTATTGAAATTTACTGTGAAACTATTTCCAATAAACTATTTCCATTACAGGAAATATATTTTATGATTTTTAATATAGATTAATGACCAATCCAGTTATTTCTTAGAAATTACAAATAAATTTTTTTAATGGAAATACACAAATTTTGATACTCAAAATAGACAATACAATACAAATTAAATACAGCTAAATAATTATGCATAGTAACTACTGGTCTGGTGCCATTTCTTGTTCTCATGATTATATAACATTAATTATAGTGATTATGTAATTATATAACTCGCATATATGACATTTATAATCTAAATTGTTTATTTCATGTTCCACTTCAGTGCACTTTATATGAGCCCATCTTTTGCATTCTTCACATTCTATCCAAACCTCATCCTCTTTTTCATCATTATAAATAATATCACATTCTAAACATCTGTGTTCACTTGTTTTTTGCTCCTTCTTTCCTAACTTTTTACTATCTGCTTTTCTCTTTCGTTTTTCTCGCTCTTTCCTCTCTTCTTCCTTTTGCAGTCTTTTTTGTTCTCTGTCTAATTTGCGTTGCTTTTTTTCCTCCTCTTCTTGTAACTTTTTGTTTCTTTTCTCTTCTAGGAACCGAATCAATTCTTCTCCTGAGATGTGCTTTGGAAGCATTGTTGTTCCTCGTGTGGTCATTTTTGGTTGACGTGGTTCAGGCAATTTCAACACGTCTTTCAATTGGTTGGTGATATCACCAAGTGGTTGATTGGTTTCTAATTCTGTTTTATTTGAGCTTTTGCTGAGAGTGTCAGGAACGGCTTTTTTAAGTTTCACCCATGTATTATACAATACATCATCTTGAATATCATATCCTTCTTCATATCGTTTACTATACTTTGTGAGGGTGGATCCATTGCATTTTCAAGTGCTTGCAGTGCCATTTCTTCTCCACAAGGTCTGGTTTCATGCTGTTTTGTTCCTTCTGTATTTGATTTGCCTTTGATATATTGTTGTGAAGGACCCAATTTTTTATCATTGATCGCTAATCTATTAGGTGGATAAATTCCTGATGATCTGAAGGAATTTACAATAGTTGTAGGATTCAAACTCTTCATGTAAGCACTACGAACACGTGCAAAGGTTTGTTTTGTTACAGTTTCACTTGTTTCTTGCTGGAATTGAACCACAGCTTGCTGCCAGTTTTTCTTCAATGGGGAAAAAAAACCAACATCAAGGGGTTGTGTGACATGTGATGAGTGTGGTGGTAGACAGTATAGTAAAACATCATTTGCTTCACAGAACTTAGAGGTGTCCAAGTCTATATGAGATGAATGACCGTCAACAATCAAACACACTGGGCGTTCACAAGATATATGTCTAATGAAGTGATTAGAGATCCAGCAGCTCTTGAGTCATCCAACCACTCGGTGATTTCCCAAAATATGCACCTTCCACACCACCTGCAAGTGGATTGTAGGAGAACCTCTCTCCTGGGAAGATGTGCATGGGGGAAATGATCGCTCCAGTAGCACTTACACACACTAATGTTGTTATTTGTAATTTGCTGCTACTGGTGATCTGATATACGTGTTTAACCCCCTGAGATGCTACTACTTTACGTGATTTGGGACACAAAGAGAACCCACTCTCATCACAATTCCAAATCCTTGATGGACGATCATAGAGATCATTTTTCAGTAAAAACTGCTGGAAATCTGAGTACCAATAATCAAGTACCTTAGGAGTGGTTGCACTAGCTCGGCATGCTTGAAGTGATTGTGGTTGTCTTATTGATAGCTTGGGATGTTGTTTTAAAAAAGCTTGCCACCATTCTCTTCCAGGTCTGTTGTCTGGGAAAGGTGTTTTCTTTCCTGTTTGATCTAAAATCTTTTTAACAATTTCACAGACCTGTGTGCGTGTTTGGCCATATCCAATTTCAGACATCTGAATTACCCACTTGACCAATTCAACCTCAAGATCTTTTCCTATAACAGGATCTGGTCCTGGTCTTGTCCCAATTTCTACTTTTTGTGTCAGATAATCATGCAAAGTACTTTTTGGAATACCATATTTACCAGCAGCTCTTCTGATCGACAAAGATCCATCCTGGACCTCTTCAATGGCATTTATTAAGTCTCCTTCTATCCACTTGCTAGTGCCTGTTGCCATATCCTGTGTAAAACAGTATTTTTAAAAGTCAGCATCTTATAAATTAAAGTATGATCATTTTTAATAGATGTATACTTAGTTTAATTCAACCATACAAACCTTTTTTATTCTATTAGTGTTTATATCACATTTAAAAGACTTAATCATGATGCTTATTTCTACACTATTGCTTACCGTTTTTCTGTTTAGTTTGAATTTCCCGCGAACTTGGCGGGAAATTATTGGTGTCCGGGAACTGCCACATAAATTGCTATTATATTTTGTCAACTTTATCAGTTATTTTTTGAAAATAATGTTTCAATTATAACATTTTGTAATATTTCATAAAATTTGCTACAAAATGATATATACAATGTTGGGATAAAGTAATTTATGTCTTCGTAATAAAGTTCTTAAAATAGTCAACTTCTTACAGGATTACAGGAAATAATTGAATGTCAATCACCTGGAGCACCGTGTAAAGGTTACTGGCGTATAGTTCCTTTAAACTCCTTTCAAAATACATCAAACTTGCATTGCACGCTCATTATTAATGCAGTTCACTGCTGCATTAGTTTCAAAGTTGGAAGTACAAGACGCCTGGACAAACGGTCGCTCAAACGTAGAGTGTCCGGAAACTACCTCTGTCCGGAAACTCCCACGCCTACTCTATTAATGAAAAAAAAAAAATTCCAGATTTTTCGCGGAGCGCTTTGCGCACCCACATTTTGTTTTTACTTGTGCCCGTACAGTCAGATTTTTCTGGCTACGCCACTGGGTCCACTATGAGTGAAACGCGATTGAATGACATGGCTATACTATCCATTGAAAGAGATCTTTCAAATAAAATACAATTCGATACTGTTGTTGACATCTTTGCAAGCAAAAACAGAAAAATTGCTTTATCTTGATTTCATCTTTGTAGTTATCAATCTTATTAATAAAAATTTATAATAATTAATTAATATTATGATGTCATAAGTTGTGCCCCAGTAGTCATTTAATGCTGGCTACGCCACTGCAGATCAACTCCAGTGGAAGCTTTGCATTCAGTTCTTCTAGGTTGTTGCAAGTATATGTTACGAGAGTTCATGGAACACAGGTCATCTAAGGAAAAGAAAGAAATTTTAGCTAGAGTTAAGAGTTTCCCATGCATACAGTGGATTTTCTACCAGAATTACTGGCAATATTTGTTATTATTATAAGTCTTTTGTGGGAAAAGATTTTAAAGATTGGATGCAAATGGCTCTTTTCATTACCCAACTATATTTATCAGACTCTGAAAAGAATTGTTGGTTTCAACTCTCAAAAGTAAGCACATAGAAATTAGTCAAAGTACTATTTTTGCATGTACCTCATTTTCTACTCAAACGGTATTTCAGTTAGCATAATGCGTTCCATTCTCTTTTGATAAGGTGGATGAATGCAAGGAGTGTTGCCTACAGTTTATATCTGCAACTGCTGAATACATGCCTGTCTACTCTAAAAGACTGAAGACCCACCTTGTTCTCCACTTGGTTGACAATGTGACTGATTTTGGTCCAACAGAATGCTACAATACTGAAAGGTACATTTATGATCATTACTGCATATATGGTTTATAATTAGACTATACTCACTTTTATTCAGATACGAGGCTTTCAGCAAGAGCTCAAAATATTTATGGTAATCATCATTCTCCAAGTAAAGATATCACTTATAATTTTGCAGTACTTCAACATCTTCGATTTCTCTGCTCAGGAGGATACTGCGATGGCAGACAGTAATGACAGCTTTATACACATTCATCACACAATCTATCTTTCCATGTTCTTTTTAGGTGTGGAGAAGGACTTCAACATCTCTATAGCTCTCCTCAAATTCAGATTTATTTGAATTGTCTTCTAACAAACAAGGTATTGCAGGAAAAACAAATTTATCAACCTGGATGCTTATGAAAGGTAGAGAGAGTCAACTAAAATACATGTGTATTTCAAAATTTATACCCTTGCTTTTAGCTTAGTCATGGGACAGTTCCTTGCAAACTTCTAAACGTTATGACATCAATGTGCTATGACACTGTACCAAAATCAATTGAGGAATTAATGAGACACTTTGGTTGTAGTGTTCATGATTTACCAGAAACACTTTCATTAGAATCACCTATCTTGGCTTTCAAGGCAGTTATGACACAAAGCAAGCAAATTGTAAACCTTGGTGACTTTGTGAAAGTTACATCGCCCAGAGTAAGACCTATATTATTCACTTCTTTTTATTATAATATTATGCTTTTTTTTTTTTAGATATCTATTGGAATACTTTTGGCCTGTGGAAGAATTGTTGACAACAAAGCCGAAGTGTGTCTTATTAGACAACTGCAATTCCAGAATACTGTGAATGGTACATCACTGCTAACAGAGTTTGACTGTCCAATAGTAATTTTAACCACTAACTTGTATATTGTACAAACAATTTCCATTCATTCACCTATATCTGTAGCCCATGTATGCTCTGATACTTAGTTTGCATCGGACACTTCTATATTTACACATGTTTTTTGAATGTTTATTGTATAGGAAATAACTGAGTAAAAATTTTGCGTTTTTTAAAATGTTTTTTTGTGGAAAACATATTAATCAATAATTGTTAATAATAATGAATAATAATAAAAATAATAAGTAATTAATATATTCATAATTCTGGCTCTTCTCATATCACATCTGCAGTCATATTTGAAATCCCTGATGACAAATGTGTGAGTCAGACTGCTGCCGCAAATGTATGTATCAGGAACACGTGGTAAGAATTGAATCACACATGACATCCTGTATGAGTCAGATTCCCACGCTTGGGTGTGTACAGCGCTAGAGTATCTTCTGCATCCACATTTTTGATGCAAAATTATGTTTGCATTCAGTGGTTGACCAGTTGTTATAGTTGTGTTTACTAACTCCACCCTTTGTGTCATTTATGTAAACAACTCACAGAATTATGTTTTTTGAAATTTTCTTCATACAAGTAAAAACTTTGAGGGGCGGGGTCAATTGGAATCCCCGTATCCCGATCCCTGCTCCCCTGTAGACCCGCCCCTGAGTAATTGTAAGGTTTTAGACAGATCAGCCCTTTGCTTCAGCCATGCTGTTGCACGTAGAACGGGTGTGGTGATCGGTTATTTATCGGCTTTAGCTCAGCAAAACTATTGGCTAATTGGCGGTTATGAGTCGGCACGTATGTTCGGCTTAGCCGCAGCGGTGGACTAAATGGGCCACCATATTTTACAGTAAAATCAAGATACCAGAAAGTAGAAAGAATGCTCAAATTTATTGGAACAAAAAAAAATTGAAATCCATAAAAGTATAGGTAAGTTATGAATACTACAATATATGGACATTTGGCATGCACTATGTAGTATACTGTCTATGTTTAAGGATGTCAGGACAAAAGTCCAAGACATAATTAAATTAGCTTTATATATATATATATATATTGTAGATAGCTGAATCTTTTTTACAAACATTTGTCTTTGGTGAGACAAATTGTGAGCTCATGCTGTTTGATGAAATCCTAAAAATACTGAAATCACAACACTTGTATAATCAAATATTGTGTACTCATACATAAATATTATGGATTGACATACGTAGGATTAAAATATTTAATAAGCGTATATTATCTCACTGCCATGCATAGGTAGCCTTATAGGCTTATATTACCTTTTGGGGAAAATAGTTTTCCAAGGTTAGTATAAGCTCAAAAGCCTATGTCTACCTCTGAAGATAACTCGTTCACACCATGCATATTACTCCGGCAGCATATCAAAGATTAATCGATTAAGATTAAGACACCATGGTACAATAATGTATTATTCCTTCATGTTAACAATTAGAAGCTAGATTATTGCAATTAGTTTCATATTCCTTTAGTTTTGTATGGTGAAGTAATTATTGAACGTATTTGTAGTCAATCAAATGGCTATAATTATCAATAATTATGATTATATACAATGTATTATATCAGGCTTTTAACACATCTACTTTGTTAAAATCAAGATATTTTCACTATTTATGAAAGCCTAGCTTGTAAGTATAATATAATCATATCCCTCTTACCAGGGATATTAAACCCGTTATATAATTATATCCTATGGGAAGAATGCTTGAAAAGTCGCAAGAGCACATGTAGCCATAGGAACATCTGAGGTTTCATGAAAGCACTGCTCTTTCCCACGGAATATAACAGGTCTTGTATTGCTGGTGGGAGATCGAGGTACATATCAAACTTGTGCAATAATCTGGCAAATCATATATAATATATATGATAGGCCTAGCTGTAGGAAGATAAAATATACTGGGGGAGCAGGGAGTACCCATTAATACATAGCTAATGCATGTGCTATATATGTAAACAGCCTTGGGTGTGTGTTATATGGGGATGTGCATCTTTCAATGAAATCTTTTAATGAAAGGATGTGTAATCAAAACAAGAAGAAAATTATAATTTAGAAATCAAAACACTCAATTCTTTGTTGATGACATTTATCATCATGTTGTACTACAGATATTTGGGGAGGGGGGGGGGGGGGGGGGGGTGTATGTCAGAGTACAATGGCCACTTCACCAACATTTATATCGGGTGAGAGATGTTCACTGTTTCTCCGTAATAATAGTTGTGAAAATAACATTAACTATCATTGTATACAAAGATGAAATTGAAAAAAATTTTGATTGGTTAGTAAGGTGCAAGAAATACTATAAATTACGATAATTTTAGTTAGTGCAGATTGTTATGACTGACTGAGGTTGGAAACCTTGAATTAAAACTTTTAATGTGCTTCCTAAAATGTTCTATTGGACAGGATAAAGGAAACAAAAGTGCAAATCATTTGTTGTAAGTAGCACAAATATGTTATCATGCAGTCATAACATTGATATCATGTACACCCAATTGATATTTCATAACTTTTGTACTAGCCATGCATACTATGTATCGTCAACATATTTATATACTAGGAGTATATGTATATGTCAGTCAGTCAGTTAGTCAGTGTTACTAACTTATTATGAATTAATAAGTAGTTCAGATATTGGGTCCTCTAAAGATTTAATACTAGCCAAAATAATTTAATGTTAGCTTTTTGGCTAGTATTAACATGCTATTTTATGCACTGCATGATTTGAATTATATAATTTGCATCATTAATTTAAAATTCCTCCTCTTCTAATGTCTATTGCTGATTTATGTAGTTAAATCTTCATCAGTTGTATATATAAATTTCTGTTAATAGGTAGTTACCATTAGAACAACAATGAATCATTTTTGATATACCTGGGCTGTGAGAAAAAGTTTCAGATATTTTTTACAAAAGTTAGAAAAAGTAACTCACTATAATTATGCTTGTATTATAATACACACAATCGTCACACATACATGTTGAAAACACTTACACCTGTAGTTAAGGGCTCATAATAAATACACTTCATCAAATTTTGGGAGTAACTTTTTGGAAAAAGGATTACTATTTACATGTTTTTAGCATTGCTTTTTTCCATGAGAAGTGGACCTGGAAATTCTGGGATTCATATAATTTAGGATTGCGATAGGTCATAAAATTTAGAATTGGTTTCAAGAGCTTGATAAATGCAGCCACTAATGACTTCATAATGTTATGGAAGTACTAACAGACAGATATTGATATTAAATGATATATAATGTAATCAATAATTGTAATTATAATTATCTTTCTGAATGACATTCTGAAATTATAATCATCATTGTTGATTTCATTAGTTCAAATGAAGTCAACAAGTGTTCATTAACTGTGTTAAGTATATACTTCCACACAATGTCACACCCTAGCATACACATTTTAATAACTCTCACGTAGCCAGACTTAACCTACTGCAAAGGAAGGGTCTACTTATTTTGGCTTATGAAAATAGCCTAATATCTCTTGCCCATGTTAATTAACTACTATTAGCACACAAATCTTTCAGTAAGTCATCATGTTCACAATTTTGACATTATGCAGCATTCATAGTATTTATTTTTATGATGTGGTTGTGGTAGATAGATCAAAGCCTGTTCCAATAGTAATATTTTATAATTATCTGTCTATGTTTGAGGATGTGAGGTGAAGTATTGATGGTATATTGCATGTACAAAGAAAGGTTCTCTCTGACAGACACACACAGACCCCCCTACATGGAGTGTGATATCAACACAACACTGTCACACTTCAAAGCTAGATCAATCCCTAGCACCCACAAACTAAAAAGTTGTCTATGACCCTGATTACTACAATTAACCCTTCACTCCACCTATATATGTAGGTGTGGGTGATATATTTATAAACCCAATTAAATAATTATACTCACGTATATTATTTCAAAAATGTTTGTTGCTCTATACTAGCTGCACTAGCCAGTTAATTTCAGAATAAAGACTATAAAACACTGATTATCTTTGCAAATGAAACTGAATGTTTTAAAAATGGGGAAATATAATTATTAAGTACATAAGCCATGGCATATAGTATTTCATTTGTAGAATTATTCTTCTCTTTGTAAACAGAATTGGCTAAAAGTCAATTAATTATATTTGTTTGTAACTTCATGTATAATTATGTTGCTTAATTCTTTGCTCAATTTAAAAGCATATGTTTGCTAACAGATATTTTAGTTTCTGAAATGTAACTGGATATATAAATGCCTAGTTTGTATGAATCTCCCAATTATAATAGAGAACATGCATCATAAGAGCTATATAATGTGTTCCTGTAGTTAAAAAACAGAGAAAATTCTATTGTTGTATATACATACTTTTGTATGCAGTGGCACAACTAAGTGCTTAGTGATTGCAGGGCCAAGAAATTGAAAGTTGTAAAGCAGGAGGACTGGGGGGTGCAGCCCCCCGCCCAGAAGCTGAGGGTTTTTGAGAGTTAAAAAGACCAAACTGAGGGGAATGTTTGGCTTGTGGCTTTATTTCTGTTATATAACACTGATGGAAAGAGCGCTCAAAAGCGGTGTACAAACAATGATCATGAATTGAGATGATAGAATAAGTATGGGTATTAAAACATTTTTTAAATTATAAGAATAATAATTTTTGTGTTGCCCGGGTCCCAGCCTGTGTGGGTTCATGTTCAGTTATGCCACTGTTTGTATGTATATTTATACATAATTATAATTATACTGATACATATATGCATGTATGCAAGCAATTGTATACTATATATATCACATATAATATATTACATATAATAACTATATATATATACAATTATTATATTACATATATATTATACGTAATATAATTATATGTTCATACTTATGTACATGTCATCAATACATATGTTCATTTGCAATACATTTATACATACACGAAACATAGACATATATGTATATACATAATCAAAAAAAATGATTATATATGTCTGTTTTAGATTACTATCCTTCCTGTAAATGTAAGCATTCATGTTATTATTTGGGTGCGCTACCATACCAACATACTTGTGGGGTCTTCCTGCAAGTGAGTATAAATTGTTCACGTTCTTTGCAAAGTTTCATTCACTTGCAGAGCTATCATCAAGTCACTACTTGCTAATTGATTAGCCAAGCAATGAATTCCACTTCATGTCTTTTAATCTTCCTTGCACTCTCAGGGTGTGTCTTTGCTAAGTCTACATTCCGTGAGGACATAGTTCGCCAACAGAACCCATCTGATTGTGTCAACTCGGATGCACAAGAATGTGCCAATGAAGTAGCTGAGATAGATATGACACAATTTGATCTTACCACTCCACAAGGAAACCGTGACTACCAGGAAGCATTACTAGCAGTGACTTGTCGGGCTGATTGTTTTTCAGCTAGCATACAACAGCAAGTGTGTTTAGGTGGAGATGAGGAGGAAGTTACTGCAGCAGCTCAACTCAGCTGTGCCAAAAACAATGGAGAACTCTGTCTACTACTTTACTATGACGGAGTAATTTCTGGTGATATTCCGCAAGTTTCCTCTTGTAGCATCATCGGTGAAGATTGTACCTCTGACTGTCAGAACGAATTGACCTCTACTTCATCATTTTTTGGATGCTGTACTGCTATATACGCAGAAGCCGCTTTTTTGATACCAAATAAAGAAACCTTTGAAAGGTGTGAAGTAACTCTGGATGATCCATGTCCTGCAGTTTCAACAGACCCAGATTCAGCAGACCCAGATTCAGACCCAGATTCAACAGATGAAGATTCAGGAGCCTCGTATGCCACTCCCATGTTTATCAGCATGATAATAATTGGATTTATTGCTACAATAATGTAATATGTTTTCATCCTCAATTTTTTTGTAGGTCTTTTACTTCTTTTGGCTGCTTTGAAAAAACTTTTTGTTGTAGTGTAAAGTGTTTTATTTTGTTTTCCCTGCTTCTTGTTTCATTATAGTTCATTTTTTAATAGTTTTAATCGTTTTCCTGATAATGCTGTTTTTCTAAAGAAAATTTTGTTATAAAAACAATTTATCATGAAAATAATTATATCACAAATACGTTTGACAGTATACTGTATAAATTATATATACTATCTGTATAATTATAGTATACTGTCTATATGTTTAAGGATGTCAGGACAAATGTTCAAGACATAATCAAATTAGCTATATACTCTGTAGATAGCTGAATCCTGTTTACAAACACTTGTCTTTGTTCATGCTGTTTGATGAAATCCTAAAAAATACTGAAATCACAACACTTGTATAACAAAATATTGTGTACTCATACATAATTATTATGGATTGACATACATAGGATTAAATAGTTATGTGTTTAATAAGCGTATGTTATCTCACTGCCATGCAGAGGTAGCCTTATAGGCTTATATCACCTATGGGGAAATTGGTTGATCATGAGAACATAGGCCCAGACAGGTTTTCCAAGGTTAGTATAAGCTCATAACCCTACGTCTAGCTCTGGAGATAACTCGTTCACACCATGCATATTACTCAGGCAGCATATCAAAGATTAATTGATTAAGATTAAGACAACCATTGTATAATGATGTATTATTCCTTCTTGTTAACAATTAGAAACTAGATTATTGCAAGTAATTATTGAACATATTTGTAAATGGCTGTAATTATGAATACAATTTGTTTAAATAATTATAATTATAACAACTGCTTTACAATTATTATATTATATATCAGGCTTTTAACACATCTACTTTGTTAAAATCATGTTAAGATATTTTCACTATTTATGAAAGCCCAGCTTGTAAGTATAGTATAATTACATCCCTCTTACCAGGGTTATAAACCTCGTTATATAATTATATCCTATGGGAAGAATGCTTGAAAAGTCGCAAGAGTGTAGCGACAGAGACATCTAAGGTTTCATAAAAGCACTGCTCTTTCCCAAGGAATATAACAGGTCTTGTATTGCTGGTGGGAGCTTGAGGTACATATTAAACATATGCAATAATCTGCAAATCATATATAATATATATGATAGGCCTAGCTGTAGGAAGATATAATATACTGGGGGAGCAGGGAGTACCTATTAATACATAGCTAATGCATGTGCTATATATGTAAACAGCTTTGGGTGTGTGTTATATGGGGATGTGCATCCTTCAATGAAGTTTTTTAATTAATTGAAGAAAGGATGTGTAATCCAAACAAGAAGAAAATTATAATATAGTTTAATTTAGTAATCAAAACACTCAATCCTTTGTTGATGACATTTATCATCATGTTGTATTACAGATATTTAGGGAGGGGGGGTGGATGTCAGAGTACAATGGCTGCTTCACCAACATTTATATCCGGTGAGAGATGTTCACTGTTCCTCCAGAATAATAGTTGTGAAAATAACATTAACTATTATTGTATACAAAGATGAAATTGATAAAAAGTCTTTTGATTGGTTAGTAAGGTGCAAGAAATACTATAAATTATAATAATTTTAGTTGGTGCAGATTTTTATTACTGACTGAGGTTGGAAACCTTGAAATAAAACTTTTAATGTGCTTCCTAAAATGTTCTATTGGACAGGATAAAGGAAATAAAAGTGCAAATAATTTGTTGTAAGTAGCACAAATATGTTATCATGCAGTCATAACATTGATATCATGTACACCCAATTGAAATTTCATAACTTTTGTACTAGCCATGCATACCATGTATCATCTTATATTTAAACATATTCATATGCTATATGCTATTTTATGCACTTCATGATTTGAATTGTATAATTGCATCATTAATATGAAATTACTCTTCTAATGTCTATTGCTGATTCATGTAGTTAAATCTTCATCAGTTGTATATATAAATTTCTGTTAATAGGTAGTTACCATTAGAACAACAATGAATCATTTTTTGATATACCTGGGCTGTGAGAAAAATTTTCAGATATTTTTTACAAAAGTTAGAAAAATTAACTCACTATAATTATACATGTTGAAAACACTTACGCCTGTAGTTAAGGGCTCATAATAAATACACTTCATTAAATTTTGGGGGTAACTTTTGGAAAAAGGATTACTAGTTACATGTTTTTAGCATTGCTTTTTTTCATGAGAAGTGGACCTGGAAATTCTGGGATTCGTATAATTTAATTAGTTTAGGATTGCGATATGTTATAAAATTTAGAATTGGTTTTTAGAGTTTGATAAATGCAGCCACTGATGACTTCATAATGTTATGGAAGTACTAACAGACAGATACTGATATTAAATGATATATAAAGTAATCAATAAATAATTGTAATTATAATTACCTTTCTAAGTGTCATTCTGAAATTGTTGATTTCATTAGTTCAAATGAAGTCAACAAGTGTTCATCAACTGTGTTAAGTATATACTTCCACACAATGTCACACCCTAGCATACACATTTTAATAACTCTCACATAGCCCTGGCAAACTGCTAATTGCTTCATAACTGATTGATATATTCATACAGCTGGGAAAGTATGGTTATGAATCTACTTATTTTGGTTACGAAAATAGCCAAATATCTTTTGCCCATGTTAATTAACTACTATTAGCACACAAATCTTTCAGTAAGTCATCATGTTCACAATTTTGACATTATGCAGCATTCATAATATTTATGTTTATGATGTGGTTGTGATAGATAGATCAAAGCCTGTTGCAATAGTAATACTTTATAATTATCTGTCTATGTTTGAGGATGTGAGGTGAAGTATTGATGGTATATTGCATGTACAAAGAAAGGTTCTCTCTGACGGACACACACAGACCCCCTACATGGAGTGTGATATCAACACAACACTGTCACACTTCAAAGCTAGATCAATCCCTAGCACCCACAAACTAAAGTTGTCTATGACCCCGATTACTACAATTAACCCTTCACTCCAACTATATATGTACGTAGGTGTGGGTGCTATATTTCAAAACCCACCTAAATAATCATAGTCACGTATATTATTTCAAAAATGTTTGTTGCTCTATACTAGCTGCACTAGCCAGTTAACTTTAGAATAAAGACTATAAAACACTGATTTTGTTTGCAAATGAAACTGAATGTTTTAAAAATGGGGAAATGTAATTATTAAGTACATAAGCCATGGCATATAGTATTTCATTTATAGAATTATTCTTCTCTTTGTAAACAGAATTGGCTTAAAGTCAATTAATTATATTTGTTTGTAACTTCATGTATACTTAATTCTTTGCTCAATTTAAAAGCATATGTTTGCTAACAGATATTTTAGTTTCTGAAATGTAACTGGATATATCAATGCCTAGTTTGTATGAATCTCCCAATTATAATAGAGAACATGCATCATAAGAGCTATATAATGTGTTCCTGTAGTTAAAAAACAGAGAAAATTCTATTGTTGTATATACATACTTTTGTATGCAGTGGCGCAACTAAGTACTGGCAGGGCCAAGAAATTGAAAGTTGTAAAGCAGGAGGACTGGGGGTTGCAGCCACTCGCCCAGAAGCTGAGGGTTTTTCAGAGTTAAAAGACCAAACTGAGGGGAATGTTTGGCTTGTGGCTTTATTTCTGTTATATAACACTGGTGGAAAGAGCGCTCAAAAGCGGTGTACAAACAATGATCATGAATTGAGATGATAGAATAAGTATGGGTATTAAAACATTTTTTGAGTTATAAGAATAATAATTTTTGTGTTGCCCAGGTCCTAGCCTGTGTGGGTTCGGGTTCAGTTATGCCACTGTTTGTATGTATATTTATACATAATTATAATTATACTGATACATATATGCATGCATGCATGCAATTGTATACTATATATATCACATATAATATATTACATATAATAACTATAATATACAATAATTATATATATTATACGTAATATAATTATATGTTCATACTTATGTACATGTCATCAATACATATGTTCATTTGCAATACATTTATACATACATGAAACATAGACATATATGTATATACATAATCAAAAAAAAATGATTATATATGTCTGTTTTAGATTACTATCCTTCCTGTAAATGTAAGCATTCATGTTATTATTTGGGTGTGCCACCATACCAACATACTTGTAGGGTCTTCCTGCAAGTGAGTATAAATTGTTCATGTTCTTTGCAAAGTTTCATTCACTTGCAGAGCTATCATAAAGTCACTACTTGCTAATTGATTAGCCAAGCGATGAATTCCACTTCATGTCTTTTAATCTTCCTTGCACTCTCAGGGTGTGTCTTTGCTAAGTCTACATTCCGTGAGGACATAGTTCGCCAACAGAACCCATCTGATTGTGTCAACTCGGATGCACAAGAATGTGCCAATGAGGTAGCTGAGATAGATATGACACAATTTGATCTTACCACTCCTCAAGGAAACCGTAACTACCAGGAAGCATTACTAGCAGTGACTTGTCGGGCTGATTGTTTTTCAGCTAGCATACAACAGCAAGTGTGTTTAGGTGGAGATGAGGAGGAAGTTACTGCAGCAGCTCAACTCACCTGTGCCAAAAACAATGGAGAACTCTGTCTACTACTTTACTATGACGGAGTAATTTCTGGTGATATTCCGCAAGTTTCCTCTTGCAGCATCATCGGTGATGATTGTACCTCTGACTGTCAGAACGAATTGACCTCTATTTCATCATTTTTTGGATGCTGTACTGCTATATACGCAGAAGCTGCTTTTTTGATACCAAATAAAGAAACTTTTGAAAGGTGTGAAGTAACTCTGGATGATCCATGTCCTGCAGTTTCAACAGACCCAGATTCAGCAGACCCAGATTCAGACCCAGATTCAACAGATGAAGATTCAGGAGCCTCGTATGCCACTCCCATGTTTATCAGCATGATAATAATTGGATTTATTGCTACAATAATGTAATATGTTTTCATCCTCAATTTTTTTGTAGGTCTTTTACTTCTTTTGGCTGCTTTGAAAAAACTTTTTGTTGTAGTGTAAAGTGTTTTATTTTGTTTTCCCTGCTTCTTGTTTCATTATAGTTCATTTTTTAATAGTTTTAATCGTTTTCCTGATAATGCTGTTTTTCTAAAGAAAATTTTGTTATAAAAACAATTTATCATGAAAATAATTATATCACAAATACGTTTGACAGTATACTGTGTAAATTATATATACTATCTGTATAATTATAGTATACTGTCTATATGTTTAAGGATGTCAGGACAAATGTTCAAGACATAATCAAATTAGCTATATACTCTGTAGATAGCTGAATCCTGTTTACAAACACTTGTCTTTGTTCATGCTGTTTGATGAAATCCTAAAAAATACTGAAATCACAACATTTGTATAACAAAATATTGTGTACTCATACATAATTATTATGGATTGACATACATGTGTATGTAGGATTAAAATAGTTATGTGTTTAATAAGTGTATGTTATCTCACTGCCATGCAGAGGTAGCCTTATAGGCTTATATCACCTATGGGGAAATTAGTTGAGAATATAGGCCCAGACAGGTTTTCCAAGGTTAGTATAAGCTCATAAGCCTATGTCTAGCTCTGGAGATAACCCGTTCACACCATGCACATTACTCCGGCAGCATATCAAAGATTAATCGATTAAGATTAAGACAACCATGGTGTATTATTCCTTCGTGTTAACAATTAGAAACTAGATTATTGCAATTATTTTCATATTCCTTTTGTATCGTGAAGTAATTATTAAACATATTTTAGTCCACCAAATGGGTATAATTATGAATACAAATTGTGTAACAATTACTATACAGTGTATTATATCAGGCTTTTAACACATCCACTTTGTTAAAATCATGTTAAGTATTTATGAAAGCCCAGCTTGTAAGTATAGTATAATTACATCCCTCTTACCAGGGTTATAAAACGCTTTATGTAATTATATCCTATCGGAAGAATGCTTGAAAAGTTGTGAGTTTGTAGCTACATGTAAGGACATCTGAGGTTTCATAAAAGCACTGCTCTTTCCCAAGAAATATAACAAGTGGTCAGAGCTCGAGGTACATATTGCAATAATCTGACAAATCATATATAATGTATATATGATTGGCCTATAGCTAGCTGTAGGAAGATATAATATACTGGGGGAGCAGGGAGTATCTATTAATACATAGCTAATGCATGTGCTATAATAAATTATGTGTAAACAGCCTGAGTTGTGTGTTATAAATGTGAATGTGCATCCTTCAATGAAGTATTTTAATTAATTTAAGAAAGGATGTGTAATCAAAACAAGAAGAAAATTATAATATAGTTTATTTTAGTAATCAAAACACTCAATTCTTTGTTGATGAAATTTATGATTATGTTGTACTACAGATATTTGGGGAGGGGTGGATGTCTGAGTACAATGGCTGCTTAACCAACATTTATATCGGGTGAGAGATGTTCACTGTTTCTCCGTAATAATAGTTGTGAAAATAACATTGTATACAAAGATGAAATTGAAAAAAATTTTGATTGGTTAGTAAGGTGCAAGAAATACTATAAATTATAATAATTTTAGTTAGTGCGGATTGTTATGACTGACTGAGGTTGGAAACCTTGAATTAAAACTTTTAATGTGCTTCCTAAAATGTTCTATTGGACAGGATAAAGGAAACAAAAGTGCAAATCATTTGTTGTAAGTAGCACAAATATGTTATCATGCAGTCATAACATTGATATCATGTACACCCAATTGATATTTCATAACTTTTGTACTAGCCATGCATCCATGTATCATCTTATATTTAAACATATTCATATACTGGGTGTATATGTATATGCTTAATTTGTATATGTCAGTCAGTCAGAAGTGGACCTGGAAATTCTGGGATTCATATAGTTTAGGATTGTGATAGGTCATAAAATTTAGAATTGGTTTCAAGAGCTTGATAAATGCAGCCACTGATGACTTCATAATGTCATGGAAGTACTAATAGACCTTGTTAAGTACTTCCACACAATGACACACCCTGACATACACATTTTAATAAGCCACACATAGCCAGACCTATGAACCTACTACAAAGGAAGGGTCTGGTCAACCCACTATACTAGCATTCATCAAGTGTGTTAAGTACCTGACAAACTCCTAATTCAGGTTACTGGGAATGTATAGTTATGAATATACTTATTTTGGTACTGAAAATAGCCAAAAATCTGGCTAAACTCTTGATGAATGCTAGATAGTAGTTTGACCTAGTCTCGCGGGCCAGCCCCTTCATTCCTCTTGGAGTGAATTCGAAGTGCCTAACCCGCAAGACTGGTTTGACCAGACTCTTCTTTCATTGTAGGTTGGGTCTGGCTATGCAAGAATAATTATCATTGTCAGTTGACAGGAATTTATGTCTACAAAGTGATTAAGAACATTCAATTTCAGATTCAATGAAAGTTAATACTGTTAGAAATAATTATAATTATAAATATAAGATACATGAATGTAACTTGTTTTAAACAACCAGAAATCACAAGTGTCAAAAAGGAGTTAACTGTACATAGTAGTTTATTTAACAAAAATAATAAGCATTACAAAACTACCAATTTAATTTACAAAATATAATATTAATTGATTAATTCTTCCAACTCTAATATCAAGTCATCATCATTATGAGATTCTTCAAGATGATCGTATTTTTCACTATGATCATCACCATGGAAACCAATAAGTTCTTTAATAGACTCGTCTTCAAGGTCAAAATTTAACATGGATGCTTGACGTTCTTTCTCAACCTTTTCTAATTCTGATTGTCTAGAATGGAAACAAGATAACATAATTACGTGGTAATTGCATGTACATGTAGGTTGGGTGACATACTAACTGATGTCACATGACTATAAAGTCATACAGTTATTGTCAATAAATAAAGTTTAGTAATTACTTAGTAGTTTCATTATCACACTACAATAGTAATTAGTGTACTTATCAATTCTACTGTGAGACATTACTATACTGACAGTAGAACCAAGGTACATGTAATTACTGTTACTGTATGGTGACTTTTTATTCACATATACTGTACTGGCTAGACAACTGGTATAAGTACATACACATGCACTTTGTATGCTTACATGTATAAAACCAGACTCTATTAGCACTATCAACTGATCATAATCTATATTTTAAATGTACAACTACAGTACATGACTTTATTAAGTTTAAATACTATGATGGGAGCTAGATGTACATGTAAACTTTAATAAGGTGATAATACTTTTAACTTTCTAAGTAGTACTATAGTACTACTTTGTAGTGTAATCATAGTAATGTGTGAATCCTTTGACATGTGATAAGGTGTACTACTGTGTAGTACATTCGAAGTACAGTGTACATGTACTTCACTGACAATGTACACTGTAGCCAATGGAAATACATTGATAGTATGTAATGTGAGGTACTGTATAAGTGACTGGGTCTGGATATACTATATATACTATAGTACTACTTTGTAGTGTAATCATAGTAATGTGGAATCCTATTACACTTTTATGTGATAGCATACATGTAGTACTAAGGTGTAATACTGTGTAGTACATTCGAAGTACAGTGTACTTCACTCACAAAGTACACTGTAGTCAATTGAGGTAGATTGATAGTATGTTAACTTAATAATGTCAGGTACTGTATAAGTGACTGGGTCCGGATTTTTGTTATTAAATTTGTGAGGCCATGCCCTCCTTTTAAACATTTTCTTTTGCAGAAAGTAAACTTATTGATGACACATTTCGTTATCTGTACAGAACAGTTACATAACGATATCACAGATCGAAGATCAAAAATGCCAATTTTCCCGAAGTACACATGAATGCTACATTGTGCCTGACATTATTAAGTTTACATACTATCACTATACTTCCATTGACTACAGTGTACATTATACACTGTACTTTGAATGTACTACACAGTATTACACCTTAGTACTATACTATCACATAAAAATGTAAAGGGATTCACATATTACTATGATTACACTCCAAAGTACAGTAGTACTATAGTACTACGTAGAAGTACAGTTGACTATCACATTATTAAAGTGTAGCTCCTATCATAGTATGTAAACTACATTTGAGGAAAAAAAACAACTTCTATTTGAATACTGTCATTTTGAGAGTCAGCTAAATTTGGTATCTAAAAGGAGAATAGCAAAAGGGCCAAATAGCAAAAGTTTAAACTACATTTGTTAAAAATTATTATTTACATGTACATGTATGTATTCATATATTGTCACATAATTATCTTACATTTCAGCTCTCATGACAGCTATATTCTTCATTGTGTCATCTTTCTTTTCTTCTAACATACGATTGGCATCATCTGAGCCTGGATTATCAGTTTTTAGTTTTTTTGAACATGGCACAGTTTCAGAATCACGAGTATCAGTGCTAGCTTTAGGAGTGGGAAGAGCAGATGAGGAAGAAGATGCTGTGACAGGTATAACATGATAAGATGAAGAGTGAATAGTAGAGGTAGGATGAGAAAGGGAAATGCTTGATGCAGTGCGAGAGATGAAAGAGTTTATAGAAGATGAGGAGGAGGAGGAAGATGGAGTCAATGTGAGTGGAGTGTACATTGAAGATAGAGACAATGTTGTAGAGGTTGCGTGTGAGATAATGGTCGATGAGGTTGCTATGGTGACAGAAGTGGAGGAGGGGGAAGGAGTGATGGTAGTAGATGTTGATACTGAAATAGGTCTTTTTCTGACAAGAACAATCTTTTTCTTTCTTTTTATAGGTTGAGATTCTTCCTGTGTTTGTGACTCATCACCAACAGCTAAAAACAAAAATAGTATTTGAGTTGGAGAGATGACACACATACATTCTTTTGGTTACCGCAGACTTTATTGGTTATACGTATACATGTATGTAATCTGACCCAGGGTATTGAATATTTTGCTTCATTTTATAACTAGGGCATTGACAAAAGTCACAAAACTACAGTTGTATGTGCTACAAGTACATGTAATTAAGTCTGGTACATGTACATGTACATGTAGATGATGAAACTGCAGGGTCCAAATCTAATGTATCGTTGTTGTAGCACTAGTTGAAATTAAGTGCAATTGTCTTGGTTATTACAACATTGATCACTAGCTCTAAGCTTTCTGCAATGAGTATCACTTGTACATGTAGCTGGACTGATTTCATTTCATGCATGTGATTCTAACCCCCAATGTGTTGTTGCTAAGACTAATGAGTAAGCTGTAAGACACAGACCCTCAATGCTGCAATTACAATGAATAATTCGGGATGCTTGTTTTCCAATCATGCTTCACATTTGTGGTGAGGGTTCTGCACCGTGTGTGCATTCATTATGTACACACAGTCAATATCTGTACAGTCTAAGCCAATATTGATCACTTGGTTTCTATACCTACATTTACATGTACACTGTACATGTAAACCTATGGTAATTACTTACACTACCTGACATTATTAAGTTTACATACTATCACTGTACTTCCATTGACTACAGTGTACATTATGAGTGAAGTACACTGTACCTCGAATGTACTACACAGTATTACACCTTAGTACTACGTTATCACATAAAATGTAAAGGGATTCACACATCTCTATGATTGCAGTACAAAGTACTGTACATGCATTGCTGTAGTATTACATTACTTAGAAGTACAGTTGACTATCACCTTATTAAAGTGTAGCTCCCATCATAGCATGTAAACTTAATAAAGTCAGGTTATAATGTACAAGTACATGTGCATGTGTATAAACGAATTTTCCTTAAACTGATATAAATACAGTTTTAGATGAGCAAACCTTTCACAGGAGAAACACGAAAACTGAATTCCTTTTTCATATTATCGTTTCCATGGAGATCATTCACCACTTGAGAGTGAATTTCAGGAGTGCGTTCTAAGTCCACACTAACTTTCATATATTTACGAGATGATATGGTATTCGATGAAACGACAAAAGACTGCTTGTTATCTTCACTATAGACGGGTGGTATCACATCTCTGAGTTTAAAACTAATTTCAGAAGTATGAGTTGGTTTTGATGATATCTCTTTTGATTTCTCGGCTTTCAACTCATTTAGAGATTTTATTTTCACAGCATTTACTTTCTCAAGAGCAGCTAACATGATGGAATACATAAACAGCGTAATGATACATGCATAATTATAAATAAATGAATAATTTTGTAGATGTTTATTATCATGCTGGTAGATTGAAATAGTTATTGAGCTTTGATAATTAACAAAATAGATTACGTGTAACTAATAAAATAATTTGATAAACAGAACATTCGGACAAGAGGGTGTTCCTTGGCTGTAAGCTGTTAATAATGGTGTGATACTTTGTACCGCACACTCATCATTTCTAAACAACATGTACAAAACCCTGTTATGTACAGTGTTCTGCCCAGGATATTTAGAGTGGTGGTTGGATTCTACATTGCATTTAGTGCTGTTTATCCAGTATATACTTAATTCTGTCTCAGTAGCCTATACATATATATGTACATCTGAGAAGGGGTTAAAATTCATTTAAGAGGTGGTTAATTCATCTGAGAGGTGGTTATTCCCGATCAGTGCCGACCAGTGTGGGCAGAACACTGCATTTATCAGAATAATTATTTCATGATGCTCAATAAACACACAATTTGAAATAAAATTATGGATACTGAATGATTGATATTTAGATTTTAGAGTGGTGGTTGGATCCTAACTTGCATTTAGTGCTGTTTATTTTGTCATTGTAGCCTATGAACAGTATGTATTATCTAAGAGGTGGTTAATTCACCTAACCAGTGTAGGCAGAACACTGTGAATTAGGGCTGGGAAAAGGTTTGAATGTTCGAACCTTCGTTATTTGCTGCACATTCGTAGCTAAACTTCTCCCATCGAAGCTTTGGTGCCATGCCCACTTGTGCAATCTAAATGCGTGTGTCAATAATGTGGGCTTGTTCCAGAAATGTTGAGGTTGTGTTGTTGGCTGCTTCTGTCTCATTTCTTAGTCCAGCAATGCTAAATCCAAGTAGAAACAGCAACAGGAACAAGACTAGTACTCGTTATAAAGCAATAATCCAGTTTTGGAGCTACATGAATTCTATAGCCAATCAAGGTAAAAGCAACATTGATAAAAAGTATTAAAAACACGTGTGAACCTTCGAATATTTGTTCGTTTTTGCTCATGAAGCTTCGAATGTTGTTTTGCAACCTTTGTCCCAGCTCTACTGTGAATGGATAGCTTATTAAATAAATTAATAAAATACATGATCATTTCTGTATTACAGTATGTACCCATGGATTGGCATTCAGTGATTCTCTGTGTCAAGGAGACTGAAGTTAGGCGTGGTTTGAAATGTTTAAATGGACAATGTGCTTTCAAACAACCATTTGGTTGGTTCTCCCAGTAACATGGAATAGCTGATCTTTGTCTATAGAATACATGAAAATAAACATATGAATATTAATATACACACAACTAAATTAACAAGAAATGTGAAAAATGATTAATAATTATGATCCTACATGTATAAAATACACTACTTGATGATATACATGTACTTGTGCATTTAAGAGTTGCTAATTATTAGAGTTGCACCTACATTTGTATACTAGTATAGGGATCTGAATAGGTGCCTATCTTGAAGATATAGGCAGAGTATCGGTATAGGCAACTGCATTGCCTATATATTGCCTATACATTGCCTATACAGCTTACACAATATTTTTCAGGCTTTGTAGATACATTATTGTCAAACTGCACAAGTACAATCTGAAGATATGTGCAACCAAGGCTGAATATGCCTGTAACTACATGTACATGTACTTTGGGCTGAATGTATAGCACATGAACAATAGAATAATTAACACTATACCATGTGTGAATAGTTGTAAACTACAACTATATATTTCACACAGACAGTATTGGATTGGATCTGCATATTTGGATTATATATCAGAATGCTCAGTTTCAATATCAACTGTGTTTGGCCCAATATTTCTAACTCTGACAGCTAATTGGTAGTAATTTACTTTTATTTACGGTATTTTGACCTAGCGGATCACTTGTGACTCCGCCCCGTGCTGTATTGACCTTTACTTTCATTGGTCAATGTCACGTGACCCTATCATGTGAAAACACGAAGGTGTTGATTGAGGTGAAAAAGTCTCCGCCTATATAACCACATGCCTTCTCCACCTTAGTCGGCCTTTTTTCTAGCTCGCAGAGAAGTCTATCTTTTGTCACTCTAAAGCTCTACTAGTTATTGCAGCCATGTCTTCAGAAAATCTGTTAGTGTCAGAGACAGTCACAGTACCAACTATGCCGTCGGGCGAAGCCCCAACTATGGCAGATGTTATGAGTGCGATCAGCCAGATGGGTAACCGTTTCTCTACAGCTATGGAAGCGATGTCCACTAGGATAACACAACTGGAAGGCTCGGAGAGCCTACCGCCAACATCACACCCGAACACACCTCAGAGAGGTGACGAGGATGAATCAGACAGACCCAGTCTGTGGGTAGATCGCTCAATGTCGGAGACATTCGAGGAATATCCAATAATGGGTTGGGAACCTATCGACGACGAGTTGCGAGGGGAGACCTGTCCAATCCACAAAGTGTCGGAGAGCATGGACCAGTTTTTAAAGGAAGCATTCACCAAAACTCTCCCAAATGTAGCAAGACTACAGACTAAAAAAGTATATGGACTCCCAAAGAATGAGGAATCCAGATGCCCAAAGTTGGATCCGTTAGTCAAGAGACGGATGTCTAAAAACAATAAAGCACAGGACACTGAGTTGTCAAAGATCCAGGCATTAGGCCTTGATGCTATTGGTCCACTTGCATTCCTCTTGGAAGAAGCATCCAAGGAAGGAACCACCTCAATACCAAAACAAGTAGTCGCTGAAGCTACCAGAACAGCCTTAAGACTCATGGGTAGTGCCACAAGCCATGTATCTACACTTCGACGAAGGAAAATCCTTCAGGATCTAAATCCTGACCTCCAAGACTTGGTGGAAAGAGATGATGTATTTAAAAGCTCAGCACCTCTCCTTTTTGGTGAGGGTTTTGAAGTCAAAGCGAAAGCTTACACTGAAGGGCTGAGGGCCCTGTCTACTGCTTCTTCTTTCAAGCGGAAAGTGGATTTTCGAGAACACCGTCTGTCATACGGCCAGAGACGAGGCGGTGGTCATTTCCGACAGAATGGCTGATATCAACCTTACTGGAACCAAGCCCGCAGAGGGGGGCACCTACAGCAGCAAAAAAGAGGAAACTTCATGAAGAAGTCAGACAAATAGAGGAACATTATATAAATAATATTAATAGTAAAACTATTATTGATAACAAAGTTATTTTTTCAAAAGAAAAAGAATTTCAACCAGAATGTCAGTTAACAAACCACATAGTGGTGAAAGGGATTGTACCAATTCCTGTAGGGGAACGAAGTTTCCCAATAGCAGGCAGGTTAGCATGTTTTCAAAAAAATTGGGAGAAAATAACCCAAGACCAATGGGTACTGCATACAACCAAAGGGTATCAAATTCAGTTCACACAATTGCCCTATCAGGACAGAAGTCCTCACGAACCTCAGTTCTCAGCAATAGAACAGGAAGGTCTGGACAAAGAGATCCAGGACATGCTACACAAAGGAGCAGTGGAAGAAATACACAACCCTCTGGTAGGGGAGGGTTTCTATTCCAACATGTTCCTGGTCCCCAAAAAAGATGGCCGGCAGAGACCGGTATTCAATCTAAAAAAGCTAAATACTTTTGTACACACCCCACACTTCAAAATGGAGGGGGTGCATATGTTGAAAGACATTCACAAGCAAGAAGATTGGTTAGCAAAAATAGACCTGAAAGATGCATATTTCATGATCCCAGTTCATCTTCAGGACAGGAAGTTCCTGAGATTTCAAAATCAAGGGAAGACATATCAATTCAAGTGCCTACCATTCGCCTATCCAGTGCACCCTGGGTCTTTACCAAGACCCTACGTCCAGTAGTAACCCTCCTCAGAGAGTTGGGTCTTCGGATGGTGGTCTATATAGACGACATACTGGTAATGGCCAAATCGGAAGCACAATTAAAGGACCATGTTCGTTGTTTAGTGTATCTACTCGAGAACCTGGGGTACATCATCAATTACAAAAACTCAGTGTTGACACCAACAAAACAGTTGGAGTTTCTAGGCTTCATTCTGGATTCAGACTCAGCAGAGCTGAGACTTCCAACAGACAAAGTCAAAAAGATCAGGCCGGATGCCCAAAAATTACAAAAGCAGTCACCCACAACAGCACGGGAACTATCTCGATTCATCGGGAAGTTGAATGCAGCCACAAAGGCAATTCCTCCAGCGCCCCTATTTTACAGAGGGTTGCAGAGAGACCTCAGCAGAGCCCTAGGTCAGGGAAATCAGGATTACGAAGTCCAGTGTGGACTGTCACTACCAGCAAAAATAGAACTGGAGTGGTGGATCACACATCTTTCCCGGTGGAATGGGAGGAGCATTATAAAACACAAGCCCACAATGTCTGTGGAGACAGATGCATCCCTGAGGGGATGGGGGGCAATTTGCAGAGATGTTCAGACCGGAGGTCCTTGGTCCATACAGGAACAATCCTGGCACATAAACTGCCTAGAATTGTGGGCAGCAATGCTAGCAATTCAGTGTTATGCCAGAGACAAAAAGAGTATAACCATTCTACTGTTAATGGACAACACCACAGCAGTATCATATGTAAACAACATGGGAGGAACGATATCAGAGCAGTTAGCCCAGTTGGCAAGAGACCTGTGGATGTGGTGTCTCCAAAGAGACATCCATCTGGTAGCTCAACATCTCCCAGGAAAACTGAATGTCATAGCAGACATGGAGTCAAGGGCCCTGTTCGATCGCACGGACTGGATGATCCAGCCGTCTGTATTCAGAAAGATCGACAGGAGGACGGGTCCACTGGAAGTGGATTTATTTGCATCCCGGTTGACTCATCAGCTTCCAGAGTTCTTCAGTCTGAAACCAGATCCACTTGCTATGGCAACCGATGCATTCCTACAGGACTGGGGTCCACTGAAGGGATATGCAAATCCTCCATGGGGATTGATAGGCAGAGTCCTATCACAAGCACAGGAACAATTAGCAGACCTGGTACTAGTGGCACCAGTCTGGAAGGGTCAGATATGGTATCCAACACTGTTGGGGATGCTAATCGATTACCCTCTCCTGATCCCTCACATAGACAACCTGATGGTGCAGGTTCATCAAGGGGGGGGCATGGACATAGCTCCTCAGTTAGCCGTATGGCATATCTCAGGAGACGTTATGAAGCAAAAGCACTTTCATAAGAGGCTACAGACCTCTTATTGTCATCCTGGAGGAAGAAATCTACCTCCACATATGATTCCCTGTTTGGAAAATGGGCAAGCTGGTGTATGGAAAGGGATACAGATCCCGTTTCATGTCCTATAAATGACGTAGTCAATTTCCTAGCCGAGCTATTTCAGAAAGGGTATCAATATAGATCCCTTAATTCATATAGATCAGCTATCTCATCAGTGCATGAGAAAGTGGATGGCGTGGAAATAGGACAACATCCATTGGTCTCACGTTTACTGAAAGGGGCATTTAACTCTCGCCCCCCTCAACCACGGTACGATGCTACGTGGGACGTGAAGACAGTGACCACTTATCTAAGTGGTATGGGAAAAAATGAGGGCCTGTCATTACAGGCACTCACACAAAAGTTGGTGATGCTGTTTAGCTTAACCCGCCCAGCTCGGGCAGCAGACTTAGTGCAATTAAATATTGCATATCGCAAATTCCTCCCAGAGGGAGTATGTTTTACACCGTCAGGACTGGCCAAGCAGTCTAGATCAGGGAAAGCTCTGCAGGAGCTTTTCTTTCCAGCTTTCCCTCATGATTTAAACCTATGTCCTGTACAGACATTGAGAATATATGAGCAAAGAACGCATACACTGAGATCAAGTGGTACACTATTGATTGGTACAGTAAAACCACATAAACCTGTGACATCATCTACAATAGCTAGATGGTTACGAACTGTTTTAGAAAAGTCTGGTGTTGACATTTCCATTTTTAAAGCTCATTCAGTCTGGGGAGCAGCTGCTACAGCGGCCTCTAGGGGAGGTATAACAACAAATGAGATACTAAAGGCAGCGGATTGGAGTTCAGAATCAGTATTCACAAAGTTTTATTACAAACCAACAAGAGATGTGTCCTTCGGAGAAGCGGTACTCTCAACTTCAAATCAAGCTACAAATAACACAGTTGATATTGAAACTGAGCATTCTGATATATAATATAAGAATGGCTCAGACCACGTAGTGGTTGCAAGCTATTCTGTATTATATGAAGAATGTGAAGTTGAGATATCAACTGTCCCACCCACCGCAACCCTGGTATATATATATATAGTTGGCTCACTAGAACAAGGCCGACTAAGGTGGAGAAGGCATGTGGTTATATAGGCGGAGACTTTTTCACCTCAATCAACACCTTCGTGTTTTCACATGATAGGGTCACGTGACATTGACCAATGAAAGTAAAGGTCAATACAGCACGGGGCGGAGTCACAAGTGATCCGCTAGGTCAAAATACCGTAAATAAAAGTAAATTACTACCAATTAGCTGTCAGAGTTAGAAATATTTGGCCAAACACAGTTGATATCTCAACTTCACATTCTTCATATAATACAGAATAGCTTGCAACCACTACGTGGTCTGAGCCATTCTTATATTATGAAATATAGGCATATAGGCAAATTGCTGTATAGGTGCATCACTATACTGATTATTTAAAAGTACATTTCATTGAAATAAACAAAATAGCCTTTTGGTTTCATACAATAGCTACTACATGTATATTAACATTTTTGCTCTTTCAGTAAAACTTGGCCAAACGTCTAGTCAATTGTTTTGGCAATGTTGGCATACAGCCAGATTCCAGATGACACAGCATTTTAGGCTAAACCAATCACTAAGCCATGTTCACTGTCTAGGGCATATACATGCACAGTATGGGCTAAGACACATACATGTACACATGTACATGTTCACTGTCTAGGGCATATACAGTAGGACGTAGAACACATACATGTACAGTAGGGTTAGAACACATACATGTACACTGTCCAGGATATACATGTACATGTACATGTATACAGTATGGGCTAGGATACATACAGTACATGTACACTGTCTAGGGCATATACAGTAGGACGTAGAACACATACATGTACAGTAGGGTTAGAACACATACATGTATACAGTAAGGGCTAGGATACATACAGTACATGTACACTGTCTAGGGCATATACAGTAGGACGTAGAACACATACATGTACAGTAGGGTTAGAACACATACATGTACACTGTCCAGGATATACATGTACATGTATACAGTATGGGCTAGGATACATACAGTACATGTACATGTACACTGTCTAGGGCATATACAGTAGGGCATAGAACACATACATGTACATGTAGGAGTGCTACAAACATTCATTTTTGCTTCAGAGTATTTAGGCAACAGAAATCCCCTAAAATGGCTATTCTACGTGTACATGTGCACAATGGACATGTACAGTGTACATGTAATATACATTGTAAATGTACACATGTATACTGTATGCACATGTTTGAGTATCAAAATTGAGCTTACTAGTACCTGTTTGTTGATGAGTGTTTGAATGCACAAACTGGACGAGTACAGTTGCCATTTTTCCAAAGTTCACACATATCTTCATTACCAAGAGCAGCAGAACAATGTCTAAAAAAGCAGTTATCACCCTATACAAAAACAAAATTTATAAACAACTGGTTACATGTACATGTACATGAGAAGTACACTGAATTATGACAGTGGTGTGGAAACAGCCATTCATGTAGGATATAATCATTGTTTGATGAATTTAGTGAATGTCTGGTAAATTGACACTGAACTGTATATGCATGGGGATCAGGACAAGAGTGATGAAAATAGGTTAAAATATCTGGCAGTTGGCTCAATGTTTCCACATAGCTGGAAGTACGTACATGTGAATATGTGAGGTGAGTTAAGGTCTCAAAGCCTCTACATGTACATGTATATTAGATTCTGAATTCTTTGAATAAATACAAATACAAATACTGTTTACAATATTGTATTTGAAATATAATTACAAATACTGAAATTGTATTTCAAATACAAATATTTATGTATTTGACTTTTCATATATTCATATTTAATTAGGCCTAATTTTTGTACTCTTTTACAAGCCAGGCTAACTAATTAACAAACTTCCCAGAAAGATAGAACTTCCTTCAAGTAACTATGTAAACATACATGTACATGTATTCTGATTAACTGTCCATAAAAGTAGCAGTGAAAATCAAGACTTGGTTCAGGTGAAAGACAGAATTTCCTTACTCCTTTGATGTACTTGTAGCCTGGAGCCCATGAAAAAACCAAAGGGTTTTTTCACAGGCTCCTGATATAGCTAAATTAGGCATTGCTCCATCTAAAATTCATGTACATATAAACCCAGTTCAGCAATTTAAATTATCTACTGAATAAAAAGCATACAGACATGGAAAAGAAATACCATACGAGGGTTCTATATAGAGATTTTGGCTTGGGGGGGGGAAGCTAATTCCACACAGAAATGTTTCAGGTTGGCCACACCCATTTTCCCTCCTTAAACCACACTCATGACAACTGTTCTGCACACTGCTGTAGACACTATTTGGGAGTAGTACTATAATTATCCGAAGTTTTGGGTGGAAGCGTCCCCACCCCAGCCCCACACCAAGTAGATAGAACCCTGCATACACTACAGCCTTCGCTTTCTGACATACAGAAGTAACTAAGGATGAATGTATTATCAAGATTGTACAAAAATGCTCCATAGTTTCACACACAAATTATTAATTTAGTGTTTCCAATAAAGAATGGTACCAGGGTGCTCCAATACAATTTAGTAAAGTGTTTATCAAATGTCATTGATACACTCCTCCCCTCTTAATATTTATCCTGGAAGGAACACTGATTAGGTATTGAATCTTACTTTAGAACACTTTGAATAATAATAGTAATAACAATCTTCGGCTTTGGGATTGATATTGACTTTGGTTTGACTGGCCACGCCTACTTGAGTTCCTCCTATACTAGTCATAATGGACCTTCAATAGCAAATAGAACATATTATTGCTTTTAATAATTTGTAGTCAATAATTTACCTTTAATTAAAAATAAACTAGATCTGTAGTCCTGAAAGCAAAGGAAGAAGACTCACCCTATATCACTCAAAAATATAACAGAAAAAAGTGTGATAAATTGAAATATAAATCAAGGTAATACTCGACTAGGCAAACGTTGTGTATTCATTTTTACACATAACATACCTTCTCTTTTGTTAAGTGTGCTGACACAATCTTTACATATGCGCGATCTCTGGTACAAGTATAACTGGATACAAAATACAACAGCTGTGACACTTTCAAAAAAATAGGATGATAATTGATAAAGGGTTAAAAATTAAAATACGCAACCACGCCTAGCTCGTACTAGCAGCGCAGCGCTACATGCTAATTTACCGATAACAATACTAAACAAAGGTCCTTTCCATTCAACTATATAGGACATTGGTTAACATTTGACGCTTGGACCAAGAAACTGTTCCAGACAGTCTTTCGTCCGTAAATCGTGTGTGTCTGGGGACGATGTTATTGTAGCCCCCTCCTCTCCAAGATGAAGGGGTTGGCCCGCTAGACTAATGTTATTCTGGGAAGGTCCTAAAACGCCTCCTATTATTATTCCGGAATAATAAGCGCAGGCCTACCTTCAGCGTTTTTCATGCGGTCTATAATCTCCGCTAGCGCTGGGAGGGGCTGGCTAACTTCACATTGAATGGAGAGAAATAAAACTTCTGTGTCTCTTTGGAAACTGGTAAATGCAATCAATAATGTCTAATGTCAGAGTGTTAATACTAATTTATATGCTTTATTTAGTATCATTATGCTGACTGTCTGGACACAATTGTATTATTATTGGCTACATGTTGTTCTACTTTAGCAGGAGTGTGTTTTCCTTTATTACTTCTAATTTATGGATCTGCATTCACTCAATTTGCTAATTATGCTGTCACTATACAACTAGAGAAAGATAATTTAAGTAGGGCCGATTACTTCTGTAACGATTCAACTCAGACTAATTTACGTGAGTACCTGGACTCAAATGATACTGCTAATAAGCTACAAAGGGAAATACCAACTTGCACTTACTACACTTTGGGTGTAGCAGTTTCCTATTTTCTATTCACATCTGTGTCTCGTTTCTTGTGGTGTGTTAGTGCAGCTCGTCAGGGAAGAAGAATAAGATTGGCATATCTTAAATCAGTGTTAACTAGACATATTGGATGGTTTGATATCAATTCTTCTACCGAACTACATACTCATCTATCAAAGTAAGTAATATTAGGAGCTTATAATTATATTGAGTGGTATATACAGTATAACCACCCCCCAAAACCACATCATAATCCTCAGTATATCAACCCACAGGTGTATATATATATTCACCACAAAATTTTTATATACCATGAAACTTGATATACCATGAAACTTGATAAATGAGATGATACTGAGTAAATGAAAGAAAAATGTCAAGGTCACTGTCCTTATATGTTAACGTTAATTGTACAGCTCTGCATATTCCTAAATACTATGCCTTTCATCAAATCATCTGGATTTGTGTTTTCTTTTCCATGTTCCACACTACTCTTCAGTGGCTTCTCATCTTCCGTTGTTTTAATTTCTGCTGCAGTGGTACTAAGTGAAATAGAGTTTTCTTGCTGATCATTGACCTCCATCAAAGCTCTACTTGAGGCTTGTTGCTGAACAGCAGATGTACGCTCATAAGGAACCAAACCATCTTTAGACAAATGTCATCACCTTTCCATGATGACCCTCAATCAATTCCATCAATCTACTTATTGCTGTGGCTCTCAAACTATGGTTTGTTTATGTTCTCTATTAATACCACAGTCTTTAAACATCTTCAACATTTTGTCAAGAGTGTTGTGCCCAACTACATTTCTTGTAAACCAAGGTTCATCGTCACCAGAGGGAATATTCTTCTTAGGGTTCCAGTAGAAAGCATCCAATTCTTTTGCACATGATGGTAACTTTGGCAAGTACAATTTCATTAAGTGGACATGACACCATTCACCCAACTCTGGGCAAACATACTGAACAACAACCTTGTTTTCAAGGTTCAATTGGTGTCGGCCACCAGGGCGATTCTTTGACCCATGCTCTGTATATTTAACACACGAGGTAAGCTTTTCAGGGTTCGAAGAATCTACAATATTGTCTTCAAATTGGAGTTGAGAGATGTTTAGGTCTCTATGTTCATCTCCACCTCGTAAAACAAAATTTAGTTCGTTATAAAAGAACACACTATTCAATAATGCAGAGGGGGAATGGGTTCCCATTTCTCCTTTCTCCCAGAGAAGAGACTCTTCCATAGCTGTAATAATTTCTGATTGCTGCCTCACTGCTCCAAGACCCTTGCTGTGCAGTTCATGAAACAAGCGATCCAGAGCCACGTGTACTTGTTTAAAGTGAAGATTACTGGCATTGCAGATTCGAACATGATAGTCAGGAGGACTACTTTCATTTAAAAAAACACTGCAACCCCCCCATATAGAAATCACCGTCGTCTTTACGGATTTCACTCACAAAAACACAACCAGTGTGCAAGATTCTCTGGTTCATCTTTCAATATATCCACTGGACATTTATTCTCGGCAATGGCATTATGTTGCTCAATCCACTGCTTGAAAACAGCAACTACCCAGTCGGTAGCCTTTCTAGTATTTTTGGGTACCATAGGCTTCTTGGCATTTTTTATCTCCTCTTCATCTACAACAACAATTTTCCGACGTTTTCCCAGTGAAAGGCTTAAGCGCTTTCGTTCCTTACTGATGCTGCTGCTACTACTACAGATGGCCATTCTCTGACTATACTGGTGCCAATTATCAAGGTCAAAGTGATTTGCCACCATGGTATTTCACCGAGCGCAGCTCGGTCAAATATGAAGGTAGCAAACCACATTGACCTTCCCACCTTGGGGTGTATATTTGGTGAATAAACTTCAAAGCTATGGTTTATATATTACATATACACTGTAGAAACATAATTGTTAAAATAGCTCATTGATTGGTTATTACAGTTGTTAAAGTTGCATGGATATGCTGTTGATGACATAATATTTAAGTCCTATTTTGTTTTCCTGTCCATATATTACATGTTTCATGTCACTTAAGCCCAACATACACTATAGGCAACATTGTTGCTTGTAACAGTTACATTCAACATTTTCTTCATCTGATCTTTCATATAACACCTGCATCATTGTTGAATATTGCTCAACAATGTATTACATGAAAGGCCAAGTGTTGCATGGATGTAGTTACTACAAGCAACTACTGTATGGACTTTACATAAATGTATCTGGCTATCAACGAAATTCCTTGAATACCTGCATGCTCATAATTTAATTTATTCGAAACCTTTCAAAAGATTGATTTGGCAACTATATATGTGCTATAGTAGGTACAAAGTATATTTAAGGACATCGAATGCAATTGCATCATTTATGTCAGAAACATATTAAAAATGTCAAATTTTGTTATTCTCTTTTACATCTTAAGTCATCAAATTTCTCCAACAAAGACGGTCCCTCAGTGGCTTTTTGCAAGCTCATTGTCATATTTGTATTTTCCAGTTTGTCCTAATACAATGTCTTCAGCACTTTTTTTTCTCTCTCTTCTCTAGTGGTGTACAAATCATTGAAACTGGAATTGGTTATAGTATGTCTAGGGTCGTGCAGGACATTTCTCTGTTTATATCATCATTGGTGTTTGCATTCATTGTTAACTGGAAACTAACTTCAGTGATTACTACACTCATACCTGTGATATTTATTATAGCCTTCTATGTTATTCAAAAGGTTCTATACTGATTGAGTGATAATGATATTATAATCTCTAAATAATAATTACATTTCTTTTACAAATATTATACATATGTAATCTATAAATCATACCTTTAAAGTCTATTCAACAAATATATGTCCCAAGGTGTGAGGGTCAAGGCTGTTAATTGGTGATGTCATTAACCATAGTATATATATATACATGTATCTATTATGTAGATCTTCGTCACGGCTGGTATAAAAAAGCAAAATGCACTTGCAATGGCTGGATCAGTTGCCGAAGAGGTTTTATCATCTATTAAAACTGTTAAAGCATTCAGTGGTCACATTAAAGAAGCTGAAAGGTTCATATTATGATTTGTATCTTTGTACAAGTTTGTTTAATTCATGTAATTGTATAGTAACTGATTTTTAGAGTTATAGCATTAAAGCAACAAAAAGTATATATATATATATATATACTGAATGTAACTTTGCAGTACTGTAATCACTCTGTATACTGTATTGATAATGCAGCATCTTTATACAAACAGTTTGTTTGAAGATATAGTTGAACTTCTTTGTGAAGTTTTGTTCAGGAGCAAACAGCCAGACATTTGGAGCTATTTTCATTACTCTCGTTCTGCTCCCCATATATTTTGTATACAGTTCAGCATCAATTTACCGGACATTCACTGTATTTATCGGACAATGTCCTGCATGACTGGCTGTTTCCACATCACTGGTCTTGCTAGATAGAAATACCAACAAAATGTTAATAGAACAAGCTATGAATTTATTGTCTGTGAATTGTCATCTCTTTTTTTTGAGACCTTGAAATTGACAATAAAACCTATATCATTGCCAGCTACATAGATAGCTCTCTGATAAAGTTAATACTATGTTATTATCGTAATTAATTTCATAAACCACAAGAAGATTAGGCTAACTATACTTCATAACATGCCATCTCTGTTTTGTTTCTTTAATAAAATGTGTATTTAAAATGTTGTGCGAGTTTTAGTATGTATGCATATAAGACTATAAGTTAAACATACCATTGTAATACTTATGTAGGTATCACTTTCATTTGAAACAAGTAAAGCAAGAGTCATACAAAATTGTGATCGCACAATCTTTTTTATATGGTGCATCCATGCTACTTATTCCACAGTTTTATTCTTTGGGAATGTGGTAAGATGCTCATTATTGTATTTGATTTAATATGCATACTTTTACAAACAGTATATTCTACCTGAAAATTTTAGACTGTTGAGTAAGATTAGGAATTATTAATGAAAGCAAATCATGATTCTGTAATATAACTTGCTATAATGAAAAGTACTTTCAAACTTCATTTATATAATCATTATTATTGTAGGTATGGTACTATATTATTTGTTGAATGTTCTATCACAGTTGGTGACATTTTTTTTGTGAGTTGTTTCATAAGAGTTGTGTACTTCATGTAGTAATTCATCTTGTTTTACACTAGTTTCTATTTATTAGTATGCATACACATACGTCTCATGAGTCAGACTCTCTGTTCCTTGAAAAAAAAGTTATTATTAAGCAAGGTATTATTGGGTGTGGCTATAGTGGGCGGGGGATACGTGACGAAAAGAGAGTCTGGTGAAATGCTTACAAGTCATTAGTAAGTTGTGTACCAAAACGCACATACTATTAATATTCATGAATTCATAACTCACGATCACAGGTCTATAGGCTTCATTGACCATGAGGGAAATAATTGCTTTTGGCCTTGCAGGCTTCGTTGACCGCGGGTTATGAATATCATGAATACTATACGTTTTGGTGCACAACTTACTGAGGATTTCACCAGACTCTTCCCGTCTCATATTCACTATAGCCACACCCAATAGTAATTTGCTACATTGTTTTCAAGGAACAGAGGGTCTGGCTTGCGAGACTAAGCTATATATAGGGGAACACATGTTCCATTGGCAATGAGTGTAGAGATATTTTGAAAATTACTCTATACCAGAAACAGCTCTAGTAACTACACATGTACTATCCATTTGTGGTGTCATGTCATCATTCAGTGACCTGAACCTTTTATAGTTATTATTTTGGTTATTCAATCTAGTTGCTTTTAAAAACTTCTTCTAAAACTTTAGGAATATATTTCAGCAGAACAGCTGGTTTCTACTTTAGCTATATACAAACAGCTTTCTTCCAGCTGTCTGTAGAGCTTGAGTGTGCACATTAATTGACTGATCCCCTGGAATAATGCAGCTTTCTTAACTATGTATACATTGTGTATGTGACACAATTATAATGTATAATTATACGTTAAACCCTGTGGAGACCAATCATATAATAGGGATACCCCCTGGCCACTGGGGCATAATAATTATTGTATGAACGTGCAATTTTTACAATAGATTGCTGCAGTGATTTCTGTTGGCACTGTTACAATTATTGATGTTCTACCATTTTTTGGAAGTGTGTTTGCAGCTGTAGCCTCTGCTAGTGTAATATATATAATTATTGATACAGTAAGTTTATAGTTGTTCATTAATTTTGTGATGCTAATGATGAAATTTGTGTTATAGAAATCAGAAATTAATTCTAGTTCAAATGTTGGTATTATACCTGATAAATGTGAAGGAAATATATTGTTCTCTGATGTTGAGTTCAGTTATCCATCTCGTCCTGATGTGGAAATATTACATGGATTAGACATTAGTATTAAATCAGGACAGACTGTTGCGTTAGTTGGTCCAAGTGGATGTGGAAAGAGCACTATAGTTAAACTTATTCCAAGAATCTATGAGTACATTGGAGGAATTGTAAGTACATGTATAAAAATAGAATGTTTGATGGTACTTCTTGTTAGATTTCATTAGATGGAATTGATATCAGAGATTTGAATATTAGCTGGTTGCGTAACCAGATTGGTATTGTATCTCAAGAACCTGTTCTATTCAATGTTAGTGTTGCTGAAAACATTAGTTATGGGAAAGAGGGTGCTACAATGCATGAGATTATAATGGCTGCTAAAGTTGCTAATGCTCATGACTTCATTTCTAGTCTTCCTGATGGATACAACACAGTAGTTGGCGAAGGAGGTGCTCAATTGAGTGGAGGTCAGAAACAACGCATAGCTATTGCTCGAGTCCTAATACGAGACCCCAAGATTCTTCTCCTTGATGAAGCTACATCTGCTCTAGATACAGAGAGTGAGAAATATGTTCAGAAAGCATTAGACAATGCAAAGGAAGGTCGAACCACAATTATTATTGCTCATAGACTGTCTACTATTCAGACAGCAGATATTATTATTGGTATTGATAAAGGACATGTAGTAGAGATGGGTAGCCATGATGAACTGATGAGGAGTGAAGGTCTGTATTATAAACTAGTTATGAATCAAATGATTACAGAAGAAGAGGAAAAGGGAAAAGGTATTGCGATCAGTGTACATGCATAGTTATCTTCATTAATGTTTTGTGTCTATTATTCTGCTTGCTTAGATATGATGTTCTGGGCTGAAATGAATGAACAATCATCCACTATACTCAGTAAACCAATACAGTATAGTAGTACTGAACTCGCTATGTATAGAGAAGTGTTACATCAAGACACAGAATTAATGGACATTAGTGAGGTCTGTTTAACTACATTGTATTTTCACTGGGCTCGAATTAAATTTCAGTACATCAAAAGTTGTTGATCAAATTGCAAAAAGTAGACTGCACCATATAAATAATACATATTTATAATTATTATAATTATATGTACACTATAAAGGGGTATAATACAACTGGAGAGGATATTCTGTTTTACAATAGATAAATGTATAATTGTAATAATTATGTTTCTATTCATGACATGAATTTTTTTTTCAGGTGTCCACTGAAAAGATTCCACTTTTAGAGAAGAAGTTAACTCCAAAATATACTCAAAGGAACCATTACCTATTTACTGCCATGAATGAAGTGTTCAAATTGTGTTTCTGGAAAATACACTGGGTACTTCTGGTTGTTGGAGTCATAACATTCACTGGACTTGGTATAACCTTTCCTGCGAACAATATTTTCTACTTAGGGGTAGCAGAGGTATACTGTTTGATTCTTTCAACTTCTGATTGTATTATTATATCATCTATAGAACCTAATCAAAACAGACTCTGAGGAAGTAATCAGTGGTACAAGTCTTTATTTAATAATTGCTGCAACATGGGGTATTGCGCTTTTTGCATTTGCATTCACCAGTGTGAGTAGTACTATCACTATACACACCAGGGCGGAAGGATATTGCTGCATGAAATCCTGCACACTATATATATATATATATATATATCAGAGTTTTTGATATGTTTTGAAGCATGGGCCAAATTGGCTCAACAATGGTTAGTGTGTTTGCCTTTGAGAATACATCTTGAGATAATTAACAAAGAGCTAATGCTGTTAGTGACAATAAAATCATCTGGCCCAAAAAGAGAAATGTGCAGTGCCAGCTCTTTGGGCTGATGGTGAGTCATATAAGCTTATCAAAAACGCTGATATAATTATAATATATATATATATATATATATATATATATATATATATATAACTTCATTCCAAATAGACCCTAAAGTCTTATTGCTCAAGAGAATGTATACAACATGATAAACAGAATCTATACTATAATTCAAAGACTACACCCAATTTATGATTCTTAATTTCACTCACATAACTGATGTTTGTTGCTTCCACTGCCAACTTATGGATCAATATACTAACAGAATTATCAGGTTGATCAAACCAACTAATATCTTGATTTAACATTGCTTTGAAAAAGTTTAGGCGAACGTTCTCAGTAATTTGGTGCTCACAAATACCGAAAAATAATAACTGAAATGGAGAGTGTTAATACATACATAATTATATACATATATAATTATATATATATATATATATATATATATATATATATATATATATATATATATATATATATAATATATATATATAATTATAATATATATATATATATATATATATATATATATATATATATATATAATATATATATATATATATATATATATATATATATATATATATATATATTATAATTATATATATATATTATATATATATATATATATATATATATATATATATATATATATATATATATATATATATAATTATATATGTATATAATTATGTATGTATTAACACTCTCCATTTCAGTTATTATTTTTCGGTATTTGTGAGCACCAAATTACTGAGAACGTTCGCCTAAACTTTTTCAAAGCAATGTTAAATCAAGATATTAGTTGGTTTGATCAACCTGATAATTCTGTTAGTATATTGATCCATAAGTTGGCAGTGGAAGCAACAAACATCAGTTATGTGAGTGAAATTAAGAATCATAAATTGGGTGTAGTCTTTGAATTATAGTATAGATTCTGTTTATCATGTTGTATACATTCTCTTGAGCAATAAGACTTTAGGGTCTATTTGGAATGAAGTTATAAAGTTCAAATAATAACTCTCTCTATTGTTCACAACATTAAGAGCAAATGAACCAACTGAACCACCTCTATATATTATGTTCATGTATATACATGTAGAAGTATTGGCGAAGTACTGGGGGTGTGGAAATAGTCAGTCATGCAGGACATTGTCCAGTAAATCTAGTAAATGTCCAATAAATTGAAACAGAGATGTATAATTATAAAATGTATGGATAACAGGAGAAGAGTTGTGAAAACAGATCAAAATGTCCAGCAGTTGATTCACTATTTCCATACCCCTGTGTAGTACTCTCAGTAATGCATGAACATATACATGTACATACATGACTACATGTACATACATGACTACATGTACATACATGACTACATGTACATACATGACTACATGTACAAACATGACTACATGTACAAACATGACTACATGTACATACATGACTACATGTACATACATGACTACATGTACATACATGACTACATGTACATACATGACTACATGTACATACATGACTACATGTACATACATGCAATTACAAAGTCAAACATTTTATTTTAGTTTATGCTGATGCAACAATAATTATATACAAGTCATTACCCTATCCATTTAGATTATGAGTGTTCATGTGGGAGTTTCTATTAAAGATGCTGTTGCTATAGTAATTTCAGTTATACTTACATTCATATTAGCCTGGCCAATTGCCTTAATTCTTGCACCAGCATTTCCATTAATACTTCTTGGAGGTTATATACAAGTGATGTTGACTAAAAGATATACTGATCATAGGAATAAATTAATTGAAGATACTGCTAAAGTTGCTGTTGAATCTATTGAAAATGTATTTACAGTAGCTACTCTTGGTATCGAAAAGAGATTAGTAAGTAAATATAATCGACTTTTAGAACAACCATTCAGGTATGTACATGCATGATAAATTACCATAAGTGTTAAATTATTCTAATTTGCATAGGTACAGTCTGAAGAGTGCTGCTGTTAATAGCATTATCTATGGATTTTCTGTATCAGTTGTGTCCTTTACTGCTGGTTTTGTCTACATTGTTGGTGCATATGCAATCACGTCTGAAGAAAGCAAGGTGTACTATGCAAATTATGCTGAAATATTTATGTAAGATGTAATATACTAATCACTTTTATTATAGTCTGCTGGGCCATCCCTATTATTGCTTTCCATGGGGTTAATAATGTTTGTCAGATATGTGCTGTACATATTAAGAAGATTGTGTTATTTTGGTGTTGAGGGTAATAAGGTTCAAGCTGTCATTGCTTAAAGTATGCAAGTATCTTTAATCACTTTTATTATGGCCTACAGGGTCATCATCCCAGCCATTGCTTTCCTGTGTTTAATGTGTTTGTGTCAGATACATTGTGCATATACGTAGTTAAGGAAGTTTTATCATTTTGGGGGGCACATTCTAACTTGACTGAGCCCTCAGTATTGCTTAAATTGTCCATGCTAGTATCTAAGAGTGAGTTGTTATGCTGTGCTTATCAGCAATCATAGGGATACATACTCCATATCTTGTTTCGCTGCATTTATTGTTCTAATTTATATACACAGTGCTATAACTTTGACATTGTCTACCAGTATATTGAGCAAGAAACAGTGGGATGCCTTACCAGATATACAAATTGCATTTTTGTCAGCAAAGAGTTTTATAATGATGACATCAACTCAGCCTGTAATAGATGATTTCAGTGGTGGTGGGATCATCCCTGTAAGTATTTCAATATTATAATTATACAGAAAGTATCAGTATATAAGTGTTACTATTGTTTTACTCACAGGAAGAAGTTAAGGGAAGTCTAAATATGGAGGATATTAAATTCATTTATCCAGCTCGTCCTAGAGTTACTGTACTACAGTCATTTGATGCATCAGTTTCACCTGGTAAAACTCTGGCTCTTGTTGGACCCAGTGGCTCAGGCAAAAGCACAGTCATCTCTCTCATTGAACGATTCTATGATCCAACAGCTGGTTGTGTACTTTTTGATGGAACTGATATTCGTGACTTAAACATCTCTTGGTATCGTCATCAGATTGGTTTAGTGTCCCAGGAACCCATACTGTTTAACATATCTATTGGAGATAACATTCGTTATGGAGCAAACTTCAGAGAAGTGAGCGACGAAGAAGTAATTCAAGCTGCTAGATCTGCCAATATACATGAGTTTATCCAGTCTCTACCTCAGGTTAGCTCATGGATGCTTTATGCTTATTTTGCTAATTTTTTTTAGAAGTTTACACCTACCTTCATTAAAGGATGGTAAAGTATATTTTCTATAAAAAATCACTAATTCATTACCTGGGATTTAAGCGAATACTTAGGAATGAACTGGAGAGCAGTGAGTATGATGTTTCGTGATCCTTGTCTTGTTGAGAGTTTCTGCACATGTTTGACAAGCGTATTCCAAAGTTGTCTCATTTCAGAAATAAAAATAAAAACTCCATCCAACATTTCAGCATTATGGTCTTCTTTACAATAATTCTCACTTTGCCTATATATTTTTTTTTAAATGCTCAAAGCATGAAAACAAGTTATGACTAGGATACTATGGTTCATACATGTATATGTAGAAACTTGGTCACTATTATAATTACAAGGCAATTAGATAAATAAACACTTCCACTTCAAAGAGAACAATTCATAATCATTATTCCCTGTTTCTTTAACTATAATCCAGCCTATGAGTACTATATCAGATTATGATCTGATATAACACGAGTAGGCATGTTATAATTAATATATCTCTGGAAAGACAAAACCTTTGTTGATGTCTGTTGCTACCTTTCTGTTTTTACTTTGCATGTGGAGGAAGTAAGCATTGTTTTCTTTAGTCTGTGTCGATGGCAGGTTTTATATCGACGCTGCAAGGTGGTATATCTGATTTATAAACCTGTGGTTTACTTTGATGTTTCACTGTATCGGTATATATATATATATATAATAATATTATATATATATATATATATACATATACAATTACGCACGCTAGTTCTATAAATAAAAAGTAACCTTTTTTGTTTTTATTATGCCATTTCATAATGCTTGAATGAAGTTAGGTTATATTAAACTATCAAATATCTTGTTTTACAATGAACTCATTGATTAGTGCATGAACAAAAATATTATTGTCGATAATAATTATGGATTTATTAATAGGGCTATCAAACTAGAGTTGGTTTGAAAGGAACTCAGTTGAGTGGAGGTCAGAAACAACGAGTGGCCATTGCTCGAGCTTTAATACAAGACCCCAAGATTCTTCTTCTTGATGAAGCTACATCTGCTCTAGATACAGAAAATGAGAAAGCTGTTCAGGAGGCTTTAGAGAAAGCTAGGGAAGGTCGTACTACCATTATCATTGCTCATCGATTGTCTACCATCTATAATTCAGACAGTATTGCTGTACTACACAATGGTCAAGTGATTGAACAGGGAACACATTCTGAGTTGATTGATCAACGTGGAACATACTACTTCATGAATAATGTGCAAAAACTGAAGAATTAGGTCAAATTATAATTGAATTTTGGAATATGATATAGGAATGTCATGCAATTAATCCTTTTTGCATAGGAGAGTCATATTTACAAATTAAATTATGTGTGGCTTTTTATTTTTACCGTCTTAGGAGTCAGAAGTTAGGCAAGGTGCATATGCAAGTACTGTACTAGTGCTATAGTATTATAGTAACAGTACTGAATTTCAACTGCTGCAATATTGTTAGTTATGCAAGTGTGATAAAAACAGCATTTTTATTTATTAATTAAGAACATGAAATGAAAATGCAGAAAAAGGTCAGACCCTGCCAAAACGGATTAATTATTAAACCGCCCGCGCGCACTCTTAGATTAATTGCTAAATTGGTTTTCAAAGGGTTAAAATAGTACTCATAGTCTCATACTACTGGGTTGTGTCTGATTCTTAGTCTAGTCCTTAGTCTTGAATTTCTATCTTTATTATGGCTACTCCAAGTGGACAACAGGTTCTGACTGAAGATCAGAAACGACAGAAAGCTCTAGAAGATTACAGGAAGAAATTGATAGAACACAGGGAACTAGATGCCAAGCTGAAGAAAAGTAAGTTTTAAGAATTACTATAGATCCAATGATTATAATTATATTATTTTGCTTTGAGAAAGCCAGACTTATGGTTTACCTGAATAGAGTGTTAAATTAGTCTCGCAAGCCAGACTCCTCCCCTTTTGAGATCAGACAGTTGGTAGGAATTCTGGTCAATCAAGTTGACTTTTCTGTCCCAGCTATGGCCGCAGGTGTTGGTATGAAAATTAGACCACATGTAAACTGTGAATATCGTTATTATCATTTATTCTACATCTGTGTTAAAAACTAAGATAGCTAATGAACAAATGATACATGATTTTAAGAATTTGTGGTTACTTTGAAGACGACGCAGAAAAAAGCAGTAGCTGACTTTTCACAGGAATTGATGCACTCTCTTGCCTACACACCAGATTTCGGAAGTCTCTCTATTCCCCAAAATTTATGATCGTTTTTGAAATCTTCCAAGAACGTCATATGTAGTTTAAAAAAACAAAAGAGTAACAATAACAGTTTAAAAAAAAAACAATGCACTTTCACTCACCATCTTCTAACGAGTAATAACGATATTCACAGTTTACATGTGGTCTAATTTTCATACCAACACCTGCGGCCAAATTCCTTAGCTGAGACAGAAAAGTCCAGTCGATTGACCAGACTCCCTCCCTGCCGTCCGATCTCAAAAAGGGGATGCTACAGTCCCAGAAAGTTAGGGTATATATATATTTTAGCAGTAACTAGAACTGATCATTATAAGAAACAGAATGAATTTATATACACACTTAAAAATCATATTGCCTAGAAATACAATGACTGAACAATAGTGGCTACATAGCATTGGGCCCAATGTTCTGGAGTCGGAAAGATATCACAGGAGAGGAGTCTGGCTTGCGAGACTAGTGCTAAATTAGCTCTAGCATGATATATCAGACATGTCAATAAAGGTGAATACAAGCTAGTAAAACATCGCAATCATTAATCTTCCATTTTGAGAAATGAATAATTTTTTTGACATTCAATTCTGTAAATTTGTTTTAGCAAATTACATACATGTAGATAGCACCATATTTTTATATACATGTACTGTACATGCATGTATAAAATAATTTATTTATGGTCCACAGAGCTGTCGAATTACAGGTACCATGGGATTGAGTGTATATATACATGTATATATATACATGTATACATGTATATATATAACATACGCTTTGTATATGTAGTTAAGGAGATTGCATCATTCTAAGGGGGCTTGGTCAATTAATATGTGGGGCATGTAATACATGTAGATCACATTCTTGAGGGATAAGGCTGATTCACATAATTATGCAATGCCTTGTGTTACGTGAATGGCGACTCAATGCATAAACATGATACACTTCCTTCAATGCCAGTGATGTTGGTGAAGTACAGAACCGTGGCGTTCCATGCAAATTATAATTAATTACTAAGGTACAGTCACAATAAACAGAGGTGTGTCTTATCGTTTACCACATGGCAAAGCTGAAATATTGTTTAAGTGATACTGTACCAGCAGGGGTGCATTAAAGGAGGAAGGGGGGAGGTGAGGTGGTGCATTTCTCCCTCTTACTAAAATCTTCTCCCTCTTGCCCCTTTAAACCTGCTCAGCAAACATTTTTTGTGGTCAATTATTTTTCTGAAAATGGTACCAGAAGTGATCGCAGAGAGTCTAAAATTAAAATGTATATGCACAATGATATTCCTAAAGAATCTTTAGTAAATAAGAAAAATACATTGTAGATAATCAAAATAATAACTATGAATACACTCCTGGTACAGAGCACTCCCCAGAAGTGTGATGGAAAGCAATCATTTTCATACATACATGTATACCACTGTACCATTCCCCAAAATGAGGACAGACAATATTAATGCACACTGTTTACTTTCTCTTGGTTCAAAAGATAGCTAAGCAATACATTTTGATAATCACTTGTTTTACACAAATTATCTTTAGTTTACTAACTACATGTACATGTATCAACTGATATTATAACTGATATCACAATACTTACACTGATACCAATGCTAGTATTAATATGAGTGGATATTGATTAACCTACGAAAGTACATGTACATATGTAGTACAGTGTACTTCAATTTCAAAGTACATGTTACAGGAGATGTAGAAAGAAAGAAAGAAAGACACCTGAGGCAATGGAAAAATGAAAAATGACAGTTGCCTCAGGTGGGATTCGAACCCACGACATTCTATACTCCAGACAGATACTCTACAAACTGAGCTACCAAGGCAGCTCAGCTGGCAGGGTCCGAATCAAACATCTCATACGCCTGTATAAACAGGCTAACTTAACACTAGGCATTAGGTGAAGGCCGGGGTAATGAACATACATGTATCTATTATTAGTAATTATTGCATGTATTCTTTCCAGTGCGTGAAGAATTGAAAGATCTCTCGAAAGATTTTGATTGTAGTGAGGAAGATCTGAAGTCTCTACAAAGTGGAGTAGGACAGATTGTAGGAGAGGTCTTGAGACAACTCACTGAAGAAAAGTGTAAGTACATGTACATTGTACATTGTACATGTAAATCTACATTTACATGTATTTTGTGTATATATTTATCTACATGTACAGTATATATATATATATATATATACATGTACATTTATGTACAAAAATGTACATAAATGTTTACATACACAATGTACATAACATACTGTACATGTACATGTAGATAAATATATATATACACAAACTAAATGTACATACATAATATCATATGTGTACATGTACATGTATTTTGTGTATGTTCGTGTACATGTGTATGTTGTGTATGTACACGTGCATGTATGTGTATATCATATATATACAATGTACATGTATTTTGTGTATGTACTATATATTATCTACATTTTGTAAATGTATGCACACGTGCATGTACATGCATTTTGTGTATGTACAGTATGTACACGTGCATGTATGTTATGTATGTACATGTACAGTACATGCATTTTGTGTATGTACATGATAACTTGAGATGGAAAGAAAGAAAGAAAGAAAGAAAGACACCTGAGGTAATGAAAAATGAAAAATGAGTTGCCTCAGGTGGGATTTGAACCCACAACACTCTGTACTCCAGTACATGTACAATGTATTTTGTATATACATGTACATGTATGTACAGTATGTACATGTGCATGTATGTTATGTATGTACATGTACATGTACAGTAGCCCTCAATAAAAAGTTCCTGTTTTGTAAATGTAGTATACATGTACTATGTTACCTACCGTAGTATGCATGCGTTATGTATAGATTCATATAGATGGCAGACTTTTGTGTGCAAACACTCACCTTGCTGCTTTCCAGCTCTAATTTTGTATATAGATATTGAACTATGCCTGAGGCGGTTGAAGCCAGAGGAAACTTTGACCCATAGTGTTTCTGATGTGCAAACCGATCGTCGCACACTGGAATCTGGTATAGGGGCGAAAGACTAACCGAACTGTCTAGTAGCTTGTTTCCCTCAGGATAGCTGGAGTCCATTTCCGTCAGTTTCATCGGGCAAAGTGGAATGGTTATAGAGGTATCGGGGTCAAAATGACCTCAACCTATTCTCAAAATTTAATTCGGCGAGTCGGCAGTTCTTTCCTACAGGAAGGATTGCCGAGAATGCAGGGGCTTATTTCAGCCCTCACAACTTTCTCTTTTTGCATCCGCTCTTGACATACCAGAATGATCCATTATGTAAAGCAACCAAGTTGCTGGAACATCAAGATTATTAACATGAGGTGCTCTTAGCCATGGACCACCATTAGTCCAGGAACATTATATCTCCCATAGACCTACTGTAGTTTAGCAATGGATGAGTTAACACCTGACTGGTTCACTCACCAGCCACACCCCCATGTTGTTTAGCAACTGATAAGTTAACACCTGTCAGCCACACCCCCATGTAGTTTAGCAACTGATGAGTTAACACTTGTGCTGGTCCTTCACCAGCCACACCCCCATGTTGTTTAGCAACTGATGAGTTAACACCTGTGCTGGTCCGCTCACCAGCCATACCCCCATGTAGTTTAGCAACTGATAAGTTAACACCTGTCAGTCACACCCCCATGTAGTTTAGCAACTGAGGAGTTAACACTTGTGCTGGTCCTTCACCAGCCACACCCCCATGTTGTTTAGCAACTGATGAGTTAACACCTGTGCTGGTCCGCTCACCAGCCATACCCCCATGTAGTTTAGCAACTGATGAGTTAACACCTGTACTGGTTCACTTCACTCACCAGCCACACCCCCATGTAGTTTAGCAACTGATGAGTTAACACCTGTACTGGTTCACTCACCAGTCACACCCCCATGTAGTTTAGCAACTGATGAGTTAACCAAGCTGAAGCTGGCGACTGATTCACCAGCAACTGATTCACTGGGGCGGGGTGACAAACCATAAAGAATGCAATGAATGTGCTGTTGTGCGCACAACTATATAATAATATATATATGTTGGTTAAATTACGGAATAAAGCTTTCTCAAATAAAGCTTTCTCAGTCTGGGCTGCGATTGTTTTTAAAGCTAATGATTGACAAACCATAAAGAATGCAATGAATTGCTGTTGTGTGCACAACTATTGTAAGTTATATTTATATTTATATATATAATTATATATATAATATATATATATATGTTGGTTAAATTACGGAATAAAGCTTTCTCAGTCAGGTTGTTATGAGTAGTTGTTTGGGCTGCGATTGTTTATAAAGCTAATGATGTCTATAACCCAAAGCTGGATTCAACAGCTAAGGAAACAAAACTGCCCAAAGCATGTTTCACCTATAATATATTATAATTACATTACATAATCTTGTACATATAGTGTATGTACACATTTTATAATGACTTGTGGTTGTTTGTAATATGTCAGTTTGTATACTGCACTGTGTTATAATATTCATGTACAATGTACATGTATGTATTTGAACCATAATTATAATGCAAGTGTATTATATAGACTCTGGGAGTGTCACAAAAGAAGCCGGGGTCCCCATAATTAATAATGTACTTAAATATTGTACATCTTTATTAGTCTCACATATTTTGTGAAGGTAAAGACCATGAGACAACATCTGCATCAAACATTAATGTATCTCAGTATAATCTTTACTGACTAGTATTATATCATGCAAAGAATCTTTTATGGTTTGGAAAGACGTTTAAGTCAATATTGAAAAAAGTTGAAGCTTTAGACAAGTCAACCAAATTCATTTTTTGGTTCATCTTACTATCCCCTTTAAGAAACTCATATGTACGAACCCATCACTCCACCCACATTTTTTCAATATCGATGAATTCCTTAATTATGCATATTTCAAACACGTTTAAGTTGATATTGAAAACTGTTGAAGCTTTAGACAAGTCAACCAAATTCATTTTTTGGTTCATCTTACTATCCCCTTTAAGAAACTCATATGTACGAACCCATCACTCCACCCACATTTTTTTCAATATCGATGAATTCCTGAATTATGTATATTTCAATCACGTTTAAGTCAATATTGAAAAAAGTTGAAGCTTTAGACAAGTCAACCAAATTCATTTTTTGGTTCATCTTACTATCCCCTTTAAGAAACTCATATGTACGAACCCATCACTCCACCCACATTTTTTCAATATCGATGAATTCCTGAATTATGTATATTTCAATCACGTTTAAGTCAATATTGAAAAAAGTTGAAGCTTTAGACAAGTCAACCAAATTCATTTTTTGGTTCATCTTACTATCCCCTTTAAGAAACTCATATGTACGAACCCATCACTCCACCCACATTTTTTCAATATCGATGAATTCCTTAATTATGCATATTTCAAACACGTTTAAGTTGATATTGAAAACTGTTGAAGCTTTAGACAAGTCAACCAAATTCATTTTTTGGTTCATCTTACTATCCCCTTTAAGAAACTCATATGTACGAACCCATCACTCCACCCACATTTTTTTCAATATCGATGAATTCCTGAATTATGTATATTTCAATCACGTTTAAGTTGATATTGAAAAAAGTTGAAGCTTTAGACAAGTCAACCAAATTCATTTTTTGGTTCATCTTACTATCCCCTTTAAGAAACTCATAAGTACGAACCCATCACTCCACCCACATTTTTTCAATATCGATGAATTCCTTAATTATGCATATTTCAAACACGTTTAAGTTGATATTGAAAACTGTTGAAGCTTTAGACAAGTCAACCAAATTCATTTTTTGGTTCATCTTACTATCCCCTTTAAGAAACTCATATGTACGAACCCATCACTCCACCCACATTTTTTCCAATATCGATGAATTCCTGAATTATGTTTATTTCAATCACGTTTAAGTTGATATTGAAAAAAGTTGAAGCTTTAGACAAGTCAACCAAATTCATTTTTTGGTTCATCTTACTATCCCCTTTAAGAAACTCATATGTACGAACCCATCACTCCACCCACATTTTTTCAATATCGATGAATTCCTGAATTATGTATATTTCAATCACGTTTAAGTTGATATTGAAAACTGTTGAAGCTTTAGACAAGTCAACCAAATTCATTTTTTGGTTCATCTTACTATCCCCTTTAAGAAACTCATATGTACGAACCCATCACTCCACCCACATTTTTTTCAATATCGATGAATTCCTGAATTATGTATATTTCAATCACGTTTAAGTTGATATTGAAAAAAGTTGAAGCTTTAGACAAGTCAACCAAATTCATTTTTTGGTTCATCTTACTATCCCCTTTAAGAAACTCATATGTACGAACCCATCACTCCACCCACATTTTTTCAATATCGATGAATTCCTGAATTATGTATTTCAAACACGTTTAAGTCAATATCAGAGAATTTCTTAATTAAAACAATGTTATCAGAATGAATAATGGATTAGAATGACTGTGGTAGTTTTCTTTGTAAGAACATGCACACAGCTTCATCATACTTCAGACTATATTTAGACCTAATTAATTCAGTCAATATCTGCAAAGTGGAAAGAAAAGTTGTGTATGACTCAAGGAACTGTGTGTGACTTACTTCTAAGTCTCTCCACAAAATATGTCCCAAAAGGTTTCTTCATTAGTTGTTTCACGTAAACTTCTTCATCCTCTGTGCAATCTTCTTCATCCTCATTATCATCCTTTGAAGTCACATCACTTTTCAATACATCATTAACTATAGAGTCACTGTCATCCAAACAGCCTAATGAACCAATCATATTGCACAGAGAGTTGTGTGAATCAATAACTCTTTCATCAATGTGAGGTGAGCAAAAGAGTATTTTGATGCAAAATAGGCATTTCTCAACTTGGTCCAATGATGTTGAGTTGACCAGCACAGACATACAATACATTGCATATTGATACACCTTCTTTCCACTGTATAACTATAAGATTATTGTTGGTGTTACATACATGTACTTACAATAGCCTTTTTAAGTCTTCTTTAGCATTCTTCAATACATGACTTATACATGCTAAGACGAAAACCCCACTAAAATCTTCTTCTTCAGCACTATTGGTAACAATTCTAAAACATCTTTTTAGGTAAGCATTTAGAGACTCTTCATTATATACACTTAAAAAACTTAAAAGCAATACTCGACTTCTGTCAGATTGCCAGATAAAAACTGTTCCTTGGGTAATTGAAAGATCTGCATGTTTTGAATGCAAGATGGTTTTATATTGGTCAACTTGGTTCTTAAAGCCACCCTCTCAGACCCTTTAATTGGTCTTGCTCTTCTCTCTGTTTTGCTATGTTTAATTTGTGTATTAATGAAATACACCTGAATGAAAAAGAAATTAATTACATAGCCCATCAGTAAAAGGCAAACCTTTGCATAGATTTTGGTGCTTTTTGTTTTGGATTTGTCATAAATGCTTATCTGTACACGACATGGGCAGTTGGTGAAAGTACAGTGAGCAATCGCACGAAAAGATGGAGAGGACTTTTTCCGCTGTCCTTGCTTTACTCGCACATGTTCAAAAACAAATGAGCAGTAAGGGTTCACTTCCTTTAATGCAGACCCTAAGATATGTGTCCATTCAAACTTACATTTGATAGAATTCCATTGATGGTTGGTTAATTGAATGGTAGCACAGTTTGGTACTTCAGTTTCAAAATGTGCTGAATCCTGTTGGAAATCAAACTTTTATGTTACCACTTACAAAATTAATATGCATATATACATACAGGTGAGTTTATCCACTTTGGAGTTTTTAAATAGTCAAGTGTTGGTAGTAAATCCTATGAAAAAATAATACAATCCCCACAAATTCAGAAATGTGATGTTTTATCACCTCAACTATGCAGTGGGTGGACAGATCATAGTTATCTGTTGTAAAACAAAAGGGTTGCAAGTTATGTCTAATTATAAGCTACATACATACATGTTTTAATCCATCTAACCTTCTTCATATATTGCTTAAATTCTCATCTCTTCTTTACATGTAGTACACTTATAGTACTCATTTTTTTCAGGGATGCTAGACTTATACCTATGCATTCCTCATGGAACCATTCACCGCAATAATTACACATTATCATGTTCCTTGTTAACACTTTGATGATACTAAATTCTATACTATACATTTGTGTACCTTGAATTGTCATAAATACTTTCACATATGCAATATGTTGTAGTACATTTCAAACTCTAATGTAATATAAATTTATGACGAATGTATATAGTGTATCAATACTATATATATATATTAAATTAACACAACCTCATTCACTATGACCATGTCATGTTCTTGCAAGCCAGGTAAAGTAATAGTATGCTAGTATTAAATTCACACATTTAATTATTTAATATTGTGCTCATGTAGTTAGATACCTTCTCATTATCGATGTTTTGAGAAAACAGCTCCAATTCTGAAGTGCTCATCTGTTCATTGTAAATGAGTATATTGCAACTATCATAACATTTCAATTGAAAAATTAACCGTAATTTCAGCTTGTATTTGTAAATCCACATCTGATGTTTGTACATCACAAGGTAATGATGGTTGAAACTGTGAATAATTTCCAATACAGTGGGTGTATATACAGCTATTAAATTGTCATTAACCTCTACAGTGGTTGATGATTGAGGACATTTCTTAATCGTACTAGACTGTAAATGGATTTTGATAAATACATGTAAAACAATTTACAACAGACACTCTCAGACTTACCACTGCCTCATTACAACAAGTAAAATGATCAGGAACATGATCATTCTTACAAAATGAATAGTAATCATGTATTTCTCCAATACAAAACAAACTAATTACCTTGGAATCATCAAGTAATTTAACTACTTCATCCTTGATGCCATTAATGTTGTAATACCAAACATTATAGACTGCCTTCACAAATGCTACACTTTGCTTTAATTTACCTGAAATGGACATAGATGCCCTCACCCAGTAACCATTTGGAAAGGAGGAGAGTGTATGGTGCCCACTTGGCAACCCCTCCATTACAATGAATTGGAGCAACTTTGTAGAATCTACTTTAAACTTTCTTCTTGGTGCCTAAATACAATTTCATAATACAACCTCTTATTGAAATCAATAACCAAATAGTAAATAAAGAATGCACCAAACAAACAAACCATCAATGACAATTTCTCTCAGTGACAATTTCTCTCCACCGAATTTGTAAGCAATACATGTGCGTTGAATACACAGCTGCTTTGTCTGTATGTGAACAACATCATGGTTGGTTGCTGTTGGCTGTGTCTTGATCAATCTGGTCAATATCACAATCTGGTCAATATCATGGTTGGATGCTGTTGCAGCACGCCAGGCTGTTGCAGCACGCCAGCCACTCCTCTAGGTTATTTATAAATTCTTGTTACCACAACTATTTAATGGGCAGTCTTGTTTAAGTGCTACTTTAGTTGAATCAGCTGCTTTGTCATCAAATCAGTCGCCAGCTTCAGCTCGGTGATGAGTTAACACCTGTACTGGTTCAATTCACTCACCAGTCACACCCCCATGTAGTTTAGCAACTGATGAGTTAACACCTGTACTGGTTCACTCACCAGTCACACCCCCATGTAGTTTAGCAACTGAGGAGTTAACACCTGTACTGGTTCAATTCACTCACCAGTCACATCCCTATGTAGTTGGCTAATTTCTAACCAGCTAGCGATTTAACATTTTCATTGCAGCAAGTACATATACATGTACATATGCATGTACATGTATATGTATATGTACATGTATGCCAAGCTTTCTGAGAACATGTTTTAAAAGTTTTAATGATGAGCATATCATTTACAACAAGGCTTAACGCATTCTTTAAGTATAATTATAAGTAAATAATTGTGGGTATGGTTTCCTATAGACAAAGCGTGTCGAACAATGTGCATAATGCGCTTTGCGGGAAACGCTGAGTGATGCGCAATACTAGTTGTATCGCATATCTGCATTTCAGTTTTTGAATTGGTTATCTGAACAAAATTCTTCTACGTGTACATGTATGTACATGTACATGTATATTATATATTATGTATACATTGTGTATTGCACATGTACATGTGTATATGCATGTACATGTACATGTATATGTAATCATGTACAGTTTTATGTACATGTAGTAATATTTATTTCTTTCACTCTTCAGTTATTGTTAAAGCATCAAATGGACCTCGTTATGTTGTTGGATGTCGTCGTCAGGTAAAACATGTACATGTACATGTACATGTACAAATTTCTATACATGTACAGACCTGAGATGTGCACATGAACAGAGATGTGTATATGTACAGAGATGTGTACATTAACAGAAATATGTACATGTACAGAGATGTGCACATGTACAGAGATGTGTACATGTACAGAGATGTGCACATGTACAGAGATTTGTACATGTACAGAGATGTGTACATGTACAGAGTATGTACATGTACGGAGATGTGTACATGTACAGAGATGTGTACATGTAAAGATACACATGTATGTGTACATGTACATTTTTCTATCTGTACAATGTGTACATGCATACATATCTTTACATGTACACATCTCTGTACATCCATAAGATCTGTACATACACACATACATGTACACACAATACATGTCATGTACTGTGTGTATGTACAGATCTATATAGATGTACAGAGATGTGTACATGTACATGTAAAGATATATATGTACATGTAAAAATGTGTTACACGTGCAGATACATGTACATGTATGAGTACATATACAGTAGCCCTCAGTATTTCTTAAAGATCCCGTAGACTAAAAGTACTAATTAAGTACTACACTACTGTATGTAGTGTAGTACTGACAGTAATGCAGTGGTATACTGTGCATACTATAGAGTGTACTACTGTCTGATGAGCATACTACTGTCCATACTACGATGCTGTGTGTACTAATTAATTATTAACTTTTTCTTGTCTAATTAAAATAGGGATTTTTGTTATTACTCAAAAAATTTGATGGGCAGAGCACTTTTTTTCAGGTCTATAATTCTCAAATTTTATAACACTGAAAGATCTAACTTACTTTGCTGGAAGGAACAGTTGTTAGAAAGCCATGATGTCATTGATGTCAAATTTATGCTTCACCATCAGCAGGAAGAAAGCAAGGCAAGCACTTGAAAGTATAGTAGTCACATGAGCAATGTCCACTTCTTTGTTAGCTAGTACAGCTTCTGCTTTTTAAACAACAAAGACTTTTAACTCACTTAATTAGACAGAACACCTTCTAAGAAAGCCGTAGATACCAAAACCATTTTTCGTTAGCTGTAAGAAAGCAGCAAGGCGAGTCTTTGAAAGTCTAGTAGCCAGTGGCAACGCCCATAGTTAGTGTCTTTATCACCTTTGTTTGACCTGTAACTCGACTACTTTCAACAAAGTAAATGTCTTCTTCGTAGTGTGTGCATGTCAGTTTCCAATGAATATGGTATCTACATGTACATGTACATGTACATGAGGTTGTGAATTACTCATTTTAATTATACAGCTTTGAATTAAAACGCCGCAGCATTACCCATGAAAGGGTTAATAATTAGCATTACCCATGAAAGGGTTAATAATTAATCTATCGTACCGATATACACAATGTATGTGTAACACAACAAAATCAACCTAACATACATGTACACTGTATGTACAGTAGTTGCACAGTAGTTTACTAAGGTATATGGAGATGAAGCGTATATCAAACGTAATATGTTTACTTTACAGGAATTTTTTATTGAGGGGTACTACACATGTACATTGTACATGTATATATACATGTACATGTAACACATCGTATCTTCTAACTACTAATGCCTATCACATCTCATTCCTTACATGTACATGCATGTAGGTTGACAAATCCAAATTGAAGCAAGGATCTCGAGTTGCTTTAGATATGACTACATTGACAATAATGAGACAGTTACCCCGAGAGGTTGATCCTCTTGTGTACAATATGACTGCAGAGGATCCTGGTGAAGTATCTTATTCATCTGTAGGGGGACTTAGTGAACAAATAAGAGAATTAAGAGAGGTAATCATTACATGTACATGTATACACGTTGTGTATTAATTACATGTACATGTACAAGTTGTGTATTACAATTTACAGTTACAACTTATGTATTACAATGTACATGTACAACTTGTGTATTACATGTACATGTACAAGTTGTGTATTACAATGTACATGTACAAGTTGTGTATTACAATGTACATGTACAAGTTGTGTATTACAATGTACATGTACGTGTACAACTACAATGTACATGTACAAGTTGTGTATTACAATGTACATGTACAAGTTGTGTATTACAATGTACATGTACAAGTTGTGTATTACAATGTACATGGTACTAGTTGTGTATTACATGTACATGTACAACTTATGTATTACAATGTACATGTACAAGTTGTGTAGTATTACAATGTACATGTACATGTACATGAAAATTCTAGCATGCTATATAGCAATAAGCTTAGACAAACACACACAACAAACAAACAAGCAGCAACAATGGTTTCATTAAACATTAGCCATAGTAGCTGCCACTATGGCTAATTAGCCACAATGGCTTAGAAAAATAAGGCTTAGAAAAATAATAAGCAGCCACAATGGCTTACAAAATGAGCAGCCACAATGGCTTAGGAAAATAAGCAGCCACAATGGCTTACAAAATGAGCAGCCACAATGGCTTAGAGAATAAGCAGCCACAATGGCTTACAAAATGAGCAGCCACAATGGCTTAGAGAATAAGCAGCCACAATGGCTTACAAAATGAGCAGCCACAATGGCTTACAAAATGAGCAGCCACAATGGCTTAGGAAAATAAGCAGCCACAATGGCTTACAAAATGAGCAGCCACAATGGCTTAGAGAATAAGCAGCCACAATGGCTTACAAAATGAGCAGCCACAATGGCTTAGAGAATAAGCAGCCATCATGGCTTAGAAAAATAAGGAAAAATGGAACACTGAATGCCCAGTCTTGAGAACTGGGAATGGTGGGTTAAAGATCTTTGATGGCTAGCCAACTCTCCCCACTCATCCAGTGTCCATTAATAATAATAATAATAATAATAATAGTATAATTTATATAACAAGTACATAACATAATGCAACTCACAAACCAAGAAGAGAAGTATAGAGCTGTTGTAAACTTCAGTTGGTCACATGTGCAAGGCCTGAGTTAATGTAAATGTATGAAGTGCTTGAAATAATGTCCAGCAATTGATCTTTTTCCAAATATTTCACATCTTTGTCCGGACAAAATTGCATTTGACTGGACATACATGTACAAATGTATTTCATGATTATTTCTAATAAATATAAGTACTAGATAGGCTAGATAGGCAAGATAGGCAAGAGCAGTAGAGATGTGTGATACAAGTAAATAATAGTATTGCATATCGCTATCAAAAATATCATGATACGATACAGTATTACGATATTTAAAATAATTTAAAAGCTTATAAAATGTAAATAAATGACTTACATGTATTTGATTGTATTTGTGAAGAAATGGTAAAAGAAATCAATCAAGTTATGCTCACTAGCTTGTTACATGTGTAATTGCTTTTAGGTATAAAATTAGGAAAAACCAGGTTTGCATTCTAGTGTATCGATACACCCAAAAACCAATATTGTATCATGATATTGAAGGTTACTTTATAGCATGATGTACTGTATGTCATTTGTATAGGAAATAATTATCTCTTTTTCATATCTCTAGGTGATTGAACTTCCTTTGATGAATCCAGAATTGTTTCAACGTGTTGGAATAACTCCTCCTAAGGGTTGTTTGTTATATGGTCCACCTGGTGAGCAGATCTTCCACTGCTTCATTTTTCATTCCTACATTAACGTGGGAAAACAATCATATGAATGGCTCGTAGGGCCATCTCTATGATTGCTTTCCCACAGGTTCAATGTATATTTATATATATACATTGTATATATACATGTACATGTACATTGTATATATATATATATATATATGCTTGTGTTATTTACATGAGTATGTGTTGTATACGTAGTTAAGGAAATTGCATCATCCCGGGGGCTTTAGTCGATTAATGTGCGTGGCACATAATAGAATGCACGCTCATGTTCTATAGAGCAAGCTGCTTGTAGTTTATGTAGAAACTGGAACTAATAGCTGTTCTACATGCAATATATTCCTAAAGTTCTACAAGATTCTTTAAAAGGTAAGGAGAGTAGATAATCAAAGTAAATAACTATAATAGGCTGTTGGCATGGATAAAGTCAGCCATGATTGCTAAATGAACAAAGCAATCATAGGGATACTTATTGTTATTTCTGTCCCCTTATTGGTTAGTACAGTTCCAAGGAATACATGTAGCATGAGTTTAATCAATTTTCACAGAGGATGTTACTTGTATGGCTACATGCATGTATGTTGATATGTTTTGAAGCATGAGCCAAATTAGCTAACAAAGTGTGTCATTGAGAATACATCTTGAGCCAATTAACAAAGCGTTAATGCTATTAGTGTCAATATAGGTACATGTGTAATATCATAATTAACTGCACCATCTGGCCCAAAGAGAGAACTGTAAGTGCCAAATATGAATTAATCTCAAGTTCATTTGGGCCACTTGTGGGCCATATGAGCTTATCAAATATTCAACACTCAACCAAATTTATCAAATACTGTTGTAGCACTGTTTTATATACATGTACATTTAGTTATAGTTATAGTATGTATGGCAAGTTTCTTATACATTGTATTACACTACAAAAAATAAATCGTTAAAAATAACCATTTTATTGGTTAGTACAGTTCCAAGGAATACATGTAGCATGAGTTTAATCAATTTTCACAGAGGATGTTACTTGTATGGCTACATGCATGTATGTTGCTATGACATAATGTGTACCAAATATTGGAAGATATAAATTAAATTATGTGTTTGTGAGTTTACAAACCTTTTTGTGAGTTTACAAACCTTTTTGATGGCCATATACAATCACATGTACTTAATGTATTATGCACGTACCATAGTACGCTAGTCTCGTCCCCAGACTACTATGCCCTACGAGCGAAAGACAGTCTGGAACAGTTGCTTCAAATACTTGGTCCAAGCGTGAATTACAATTAATTACAATGAAGTGAATGAACATCTTTTTTGATACATGTAGGTTGTTGTGTTTCAAAGTCAGCCACGATTACTGAATACTGGACACCACAAAGCAATCATAGGGATATTTTTTCTCTATGTATCTTGTTACTTCTGTTTCCTCATTTATGTACATACATACATACATACATGTAAGTACATGTCCAATGTATGTGTACATGCATGTAGCCACAGAGGTTTTGATATGTTTTGAAGCATGAGCCAAATTAGCTAACAAAGTGTGTCATTGAGAATACATCTTGAGCCAATTAACAAAGCGTTAATGCTATTAGTGTCAATATAGGTACATGTGTAATATCATAATTAACTGCACCATCTGGCCCAAAGAGAGAACTGTAAGTGCCAAATATGAATTAATCTCAAGTTCATTTGGGCCACTTGTGGGCCATATGAGCTTATCAAATATTCACTACTCAACCAAATTTTATCAAATACTGTTGTAGCACTGTTTTATATACATGTACATTTAGTTATAGTTATAGTATGTATGGCAAGTTTCTTATACATTGTATTACACTACAAAAAATAAATCATTAAAAATAACCATTTTATTGGTTAGTACAGTTCCAAGGAATACATGTAGCATGAGTTTCAATATAGTTTGCCAATTTTCATAGAGGATATTACATGTACATGTATGGCTACATGCATGTACATGTATGTTGCAATGACATAATGTATTGTAAGGTATAAATTAAATTATGTGTTTGTGAGTTTACAAACCTTTTTGATGGCCATATACATTGTACAATTACATGTACTTCAGTATACATTGTACTAAATCTTTGACATGGTATGAATAGACAGCATTCTGAGTTGTTTGAGATGCGAAAGTTATACAGTAAATTACCACAAAATGTGAGCGTAATTTAGAGACTACTTTCAGACACTCATCTTGCTGTTTTCCTGCGAACAATAATCTTTACATCAATGGTTTTATTACAATTCCTCTTTCCAGTAAAGGAAATTGTAATCTTCAATTGTGTAAACTTCAAGAGTTACTAAGTCAACTAAAGTTGCTTGTGAATGCCCCACCCACAGAACTAAATAAATTTTTCGGTTATGAATCCTTGATTTATGCATTGTTTTAATGTATTACCTACATGTACATGTACATGTACAATACTACCACTCTTGTATTTAAGTAATATGCTGCAAGAACATTTTATAAGAATATCGAATATTAGTAGCTGATATGAATAATTTAAAAACATTTTCTTGTGTAACTGTGGTATGTGTTATCGGGTATGGGGAAATTTAGTTGCCTATAATACATTCCCGGTACTCAAGACTGGGCTTTCAGTAATCAATTTTTCCTTATTTTCTAATCTATTGTGGCTGTTCATTTTCTAAGCCATTGTGGCTGATTATCCATTGTGGCTGATTATTTTTCTAAGCCATAGTGGCTGCTCTAATGTTTAATGAAGCCATTGTGGCTGCTTGTTTGTTTGTTGTGTGTGTTTGTCTGCACCTGTTGCTAGCATGCTAGACGCATGAATTTTCATGTATCTGCTATCAGATGTATAGGTGATACACAAGCTGTAATTTAACTGAAAGATCCACAGATCTTAATTCTTAACCACTCAGTCACTGGAGCTTGAGTCATAGATACATGTATTTAATCTGTAATAAACTAGCTATACGAGTATCTCACCCTCTTCATCTCCTCTTATTTCTAGGTACTGGTAAAACTCTATTAGCTCGAGCAGTTGCTAAACAACTTGATGCTAATTTTTTGAAAGTTGTTTCAAGTGCTATAGTAGATAAATATATCGGAGAGAGTGCAAGACTTATAAGAGAAATGTTTGGTGAGATGTAATTACATGTACATGTATACAGTCTGTAGACTTATAAGAGAAGTGTTTAATAATGTGTATGTACTTTACATGTACTGTATTGTACTAAGTACATGTACTATATGTAAATCCATGTACATGTAAATACATACATGTACAGTACCTGTATAGTGTACTTATACATGTCCATGTACTGTACTGTACAAAGTACATGTACATGTACTTGTAAATATATACTTACATGTACTTATACATGTACATGTACATGTACATGTACTGTATTGTACTACAGTACTAGACACCATTAACTTAACTACAGTGGTAGTGTTAACACATGAATGATTTCGTTTTAACATGTGGTTGTGTGATGGCGTATTTCATTTAAATTTCACGCATTGCTTGTCCAGGTGTTAATTGAATTCATGGTTTGAAGGTATCAGAGGTAATAAATTTGAAGTTGTGTATTTACATGTATGCTTTTTTTTAGATGTTACATCAAAAGCATAAAAAAGACAATTTAGAAATTAAAGAAAAAGAACTAAATTTATAATTGCTGAGTGCCTTAGCGCGCGGCACATAATTGTGCAATGCAGAGTTTTATCTCAGCTAGCGTATACATGTATATATACATGTATGTTGTCGGCACTCAGGAATGCATTTAACACAAGGTCTTCTGTCTAACCAAGTGACTATAGGAGTTAGAGGGAATGTAGTTAGCATAGAGAGATTGGCCACGTGTATATATAACTGTAGCATGGAATCACCAAGGAAAGGCTAGAAAGAGAGAGGAGACGTTCTTGTCTTGAAAATGTGGATTTAAGGCACGCTAGCCTGTTTCTAGGCATCTTCAGTTCTGATGTTAATACAAAGAATATTATCCTTAGGTTGTTGTATTTCATGTATTTTACTATGCCTCTGTTCACATACCTTATGTGCATGAGCTGATCTGCATAATTATAATATTATATGTATATAGTTAGTATTCTAAATATAGGTTAGATACTGTATTCGAGGTTTCTACGTGCAATAGAACTATTGCGGAAACTGTTTAATTACTGAGGGTGGAGCCTGAAGTAATTAATGTTTCCAAGGTAGTTCTATTGCGCGTGGAAACCAAGAATACAGTATCTAAACAATTTAGATTATAGTTATTACTTTGTTGGATAAAAGACATAATAAGAAAGCCATGTGGTACTATTATTTAGCTGCAGAAAAACAGCAAAGTGATCGATAGCGCGAGTGATCGATAGCGCGAGTGATCTATAGCACGAGTGATCTATAGCACGAGTGATCTATAGCGCGAGTGATCTATAGCACGAGTGTTTTGCTGCCCACATCTCGTTTTTGTCAGCTGTGTAACTTTTGGATTTCAAAAAGTTGAAGATTTTAGCTCACTTAGTTGGACAGAAGACCTTTTAAGAAGGCCGTGGATACTAAAACCATTCTTCGTTTGTTGATAGAAAGCAGCTAGACGAGTGTTTTACAAATGCAGTAGTCAGCAGTCAATGCCCACACTTTAGCGACTTTCTCAGTCGATCACTTGTGAAAATCTATAGATCCAGCCTTACAACAAACTTTGCTTCTGTTCGTTGTGTGAAATTCCTATAGCAACATTGCAACAGGTTTACTAAGTAATTAAAAGTAGGTTTACTATGGGATTTAGAAACCTCTAATTGACCAATCAGATTGCAGCATTTTAATGAGCTATAATCTAATTATTATTACAAATCATATAGTACCACACTATAATAACTTACCTCTTTGTGGTCGCACCTTGTGAGTAGCAATGAATCTGTATTAGTAATGTAACAATGTGTAAGACTATTAGTAATTGTTGCTAATGTCATAGTACATGTACGTATATAGTAATAATATGTATTAGTAATGTAACAATGTGTAAGACTATTAGTAATTGTTGCTAATGTCATAGTACATGTACGTATATAGTAATAATATGTATTAGTAATGTCACTTAATGTATACAGTGGCGATCAGCCGTAACTTTACAAAAGGGTGCGTGTACATGTCGAGTTACTCGTGAGTGCAATGCAATGAAGCTTGCTTTTGGTACCTCTGACTTTGTTAGAAGGTCCTCTGTCTAACTAAGTAAGTTACAATTGCTTTGTGGTGTCCATCGTTTAGTAATCATGGCTGACTTTATCATGCCTGAAACACAACAGCCCATTATAGTTGATTATCTACTATCCTAAAGGATCTTGTAGAACTATTACTTTAGGAATATACATGTATTTCAGGTATAATAGCTACAAGCCTACAATATAACTATTAGTTCCTGTAGATCTAAGTACATGTACATGTACTTACCCTGGAAGCTGGAAGCACTGCATTAAATAAAAACCATTCGGCTGCCATCTTCTCCAGTGTTCATACACATGTATATGAATGGAGGAGCCTAGGGATTCAGTGACTAACAGAACAAACACTCCACTTGATTTTCTAAAAGCTCATTATGTTTCCTATCTTTCTCCTGTTTGGCCACCAATGTTGTTGAGTGTGACGAGCATATACATGTACAAGAGCTTTCCAAACCTACATTTTACATGTCACAATACACTACGAAAATGAAATTGATAATTCTGTTCATGCATCCCTGAGAGCAGAACATTAGAATGAAGTGGATTCCTAACCAAATGCATAGTAAGAACAAGTAATGAAATATGAGACATTTTGAGCTTGTGCCATTGTCATGAGACAGAGCAATACTTTTGGCTTCATCACTGATGTGTTGAGAACTACTTTGAGTGTGATGAGCATATACAACAGCTTACTAAACCTAGCTAATAATTAAAAGGACTACAAATAACCAGTTAATGCAGTTGTATACTTAGATTAAGCCCTATAGTACTGGAAAGCGATCTATTGCATAACTATTTTGTTTTTGTCATGCACTGCAAGTACATGTATAATTAGATTAAGCCCTATAGTACTGGAAAGCGATCTATTGCATAACTATTTTGTTTTTGTCATGCACTGCAAGTACATGTATAATTAGATTAAGCCCTGTAGTACTGGAAAGAGATCTATTGCATAACTATTTTGTTTTTGTCATGCACTGCAAGTACATGTATAATTAGATTAGGCCCTGTAGTACTGGAAAGAGATCTATTGCATAACTATTTTGTTTTTGTCATGCACTGCAAGTACATGTATAATTACATTAAGCCCTGTAGTACTGGAAAGAGATCTATTGCATAACTATTTTGTTTTTGTCATGCACTGCATTTGGCACTAGTCGGGAATAACCACTACTGAGCATGAATTAACCACCACTCAGATGAGTTAACCACCTCTCAGATAATACAATATACATAGACTATTGAGACAGTGTTAGTATATACTGGATAAATAGCACTAAATGCGGGTTAGAATCCAACCACCACTCTAAATATCCCGGGCAGAACACTGTATATACATTACCATTGATTATGTTTAAGTTAATGTATGTAGATTAGAGTTAAAACAATATGCTCATTTTTTAAATTGCGTATCGTACATGTACATGTACTTCATATATTGCATTATACTGTGATACTGCAATGACCTATAAATAAAGTATAAGATTTGAAATTTTTCATCACATGTAATCTGCATCAAAGATAAACTTTAAAACAGCTTTATCACTTCATGTTTTCATATGAAAAGAAAGTCGTCAACATTGTCTGGATAGAGATAATTAAGATCATTTTTCAGTCACTTAATTACCTGCTGAATGAAACAGTCTTTCGCTTGGAACCTGAGTTTTTGGTGCGTTTTGAAGCATGGGCCAAATTGCCTCAGCAATGGTTAGTGTGTGCACCATTGGGAATACATCTCGAGCCAATTAGCTAAGGGTTAATGCTGTTAGTGACAATATAACCATAATTAACTGTGCTGCTGGCCCAAAGAGAGAACTATGCAGGGCCAAGTAAGAAGCTCTGTGTGGCAATGGTGTGCCATATGAGCTTATCATAAACACTGCTTGGAACATTTGTTGCTGTTACACAGAGTACTTTGTTTCACAAGTTGTGACAAATGTTTCAATTGCAACATACAGCTCGATGTTTTGTTACTGTGAATTGATCTAGATGTCCTTGAAAATCTAACGTGGTTCCCCAAACCTGGTTGCAATAATTTCAACCATGTGGTAAGGTTGGGCGATACTCCTCCATACGGCAGGCTGTGTATCGACACTACAAAAATAGTATAATATTTCTTACCTCAACACGTAGGGTTAGGTGATATTGAAAATTAAGTGTAAAATTTGCAATTATTGTCTAAAGGTGACTTGCAATATTGCAACTACTCCTTGATACTGTCTATGATAGCATAAATATGCTCATTTTTTAAAAGATGACACTTCTGATCCTTGTTTTGAGAGCATACCGCTCAAGATTAAGTGTTATAGTATTTTTCAACCATACACTACAAAAATAAAATTGTTAAAATAACTAATTCATTTGTTAGTACAGTTGCGAGGAATAATGGAAATTGTAATTTAATTAGTCGTGTAGGTTGTTATGACTAGTGATGTACGATACATATCGATATTTTCGTTCAATATCGTGATACAATATTGGCTTTTGGGTGTATCGATACACTGGAATGGACAGTTTAGTAAACATGGTTTTTCTAATTTGTCTAATTTGGTAATTATAAAAAGCTAACTTCATTGATTTCTTTTACCATTTCTTGACAAATACATCCAAATAGGACTTTTGTTTACATTTTATAAGCGTATCAATACTATTTCAGATATTGTGATACTGTATCGTATCGTGATATTTTTGGCAGTGATACACAATACTATTATTTAGTTGTATCGCACATCCCTACTAATGACTGCATGGTGACATAACACATAATAGTTATTAAACTACCAATTACAATGCAGTTTCAATTTCCTCATGTGGTCTTACTGATTTACGAGTAAAAGTAATATATTTTAAAATTAATTTTCTAAACCTTCTTCTTTGTGCAGATATTAGACTTGATATTTTAGTACAAGTATTAGAATTATTTATTTTAACCTCTTTGGTTTTAGCTGTGTACTACATGCGTAATTAGATTGAGACATGTAGTAGTAGAAAGAGTTATTTATTTTAACCTCTTTGGTTTTAGCTGTGTACTACATGCGTAATTAGATTGAGACTTGTAGTAGTAGAAAGAGTTATTTATTTTAACCTCTTTGGTTTTAGCTGTGTACTACATGCGTAATTAGATTGAGACATGTAGTAGTAGAAAGAGTTATTTATTTTAACCTCTTTAGTTTTAGCTGTGTACTACATGCGTAATTAGATTGAGACATGTAGTAGTAGAAAGAGTTATTTATTTTAACCTCTTTTGTTTTTGCTGTGTACTACATGCGTAATTAGATTGAGACATGTAGTAGTAGAAAGAGTTATTTATTTTAACCTCTTTTGTTTTTGCTGTGTACTACATGCGTAATTAGATTGAGACTTGTAGTAGTAGAAAGAGTTATTTATTTTAACCTCTTTGGTTTTAGCTGTGTACTACATGCGTAATTAGATTGAGTCTTGCAGTACTAGGATGATACATGTATCTAATGCAGCACACATACATGTGCATCCATCATAATACAGAGAATCAATAATTATTCATTATACATGTACGCCTTTTCATTATATCTAAGCTAACGTATACATGTATGTATAATGTACGTGTGTAATGTACAGTAAAATGTGGGTGTATAATGTGGATTATAACATACATGTACATGTATAATGCACATGTATACATGTATCTGCACATGTATACATGTATTTGTACATGTATAATGTGAAATGAAAGCATCTCACTCCAGTATCACCTAACCTGAAGGGAAGAGAAGCTTGCCTCTGTGCCAAATCTGTAATAGAACCATTGAGCAATTTGCTAAGAATGAAGCAGATGTTAACATCAAAGGAATGCATTTCATTTATTAGGTACATGTAGGTATGCTAGTATAGGAACAGATCTAAGAAGGTGGTTCATTTTACCGATGCTTAGACAACTTCAGAGGAGATACAGTGCAACTCAGTGTTAGCCCCAAGTTTACATCACTGGGTGTCTGGTCTTCATTCATCTGGAGAGTTCATTAATGTGAAATATATATTATAACAACCATTTTCTACTCCAGCTAAGGAAAATTGCATTTCCAGTGAGCCTAAATTTCACATTGCGTGTTTTTGATGAGAGCATCTCAAGGAAGTTGAAGGTCATTTACGTTCACTTTAACCTCAAAGTAACTAACAATCTCTTTCCCTGCATCAATTTCATATAATTATCCTACCTGTCCTTTTTTGTGTACATGTACATCAAATTTCAATCTACTGCTTCATTATCGTGTTGTGGTATAATCATGTAATAACCTTGTGACATTAAACTATACACATGTATAATTTTGAGGGCCAAGTGAAAGTGGACAGAGTATAGTAATACAAAAATGTGGTTTATCTTCCAGTCATTGTGTCCATGAGAAGGATATGTGATAATATAGGAACATAACGTTTGTGGCTTCAACCACAAATCAATATTTAATTGGCCTACCAGGCCCACACATCTTGCCCACAAACCTCATTAAGAGATTAAACTCTGTACTGAAGCAGGAATGAATAGCTTATTAAGAGATTGAACTCTGTACTGAAGCATTAGCAGGAAATATTATTGTTTATATACATGTGTATACATTTTAAAGCATGTTAATGTTATATTTAATATAATTATAAATACCAGATTGTTGTTGCTATAATTAAATATAGTTATAAATACCAGATTGTTGTTGCTATAATTAAATATAATTATAAATACCAGATTGTTGTTGCTATAATTAAATATAATTATAAATACCAGATTGTTGTTGCTATAATTAAATATAATTATAAATACCAGATTGTTGTTGCTATAATTAAATATAGTTATAAATACCAGATTGTTGTTGCTATAATTAAATATAATTATAAATACCAGATTGTTGTTGCTATAATTAAATATAATTATAAATACCAGATTGTTGTTGCTATAATTAAATATAGTTATAAATACCAGATTGTTGTTGCTATAATTAAATATAGTTATAAATATCAGATTGTTGTTGCTATAATTAAATATAATTATAAATACCAGATTGTTGTTGCTATAATTATTTTTCTGATGGAAAGACAATTTTCCATAGTATAAGTACACTCCAGTACTCTGATAAACCTACATGTACTTAGTACACCACAAAAGTTTGACATACATGTACATGTACATGATTAATATTATGTGAACACTCTTATGGCCGTACCACTATTTGCAGGGGTTTTATATCTCTATCTTAAAGAAAGAAAGACACCTGAGGCAATGGAAAAATGTATCAGAGAGTACGGTAGTACTCTCTATGTAGGGATGGCACTGAAAAAAAATGGCCACCCATACATTTCAATTGCAAGTGATGAGCTCAATTCTCTGGTAATATACAGAAACAAGTTTTAATACACACATACCTTTTCATATCTAGTGTTTTTATGACTGTCAAAACCTTCAAGACGGCCAAAGATTGTCATTAACGTAGAGAACCGGCAAGTAGCAAAACTGGCAAAATCTTCATATTATTCATAATATTTTCCAGACAAATCATTTTTTTGTTTGTTGAATTATCACTATAATTCTAGCACCATTCCAATCGCATTCATAGTAAAATTCTGGTCTGAAAGTAGCGAGGTGACTTCTTCAAGTACTATGAAAGAAGAGAGTTTCGAGGACTACAGGGACATGATCTCAACGCCATTTTTATCACATGTTTCTTTATTGCACATGCGCACTCGTGTTTTAAGCGCTCTGTGAAAGGAAAGTGCCAAGTGCTGGAATCATAATAAAATTTGTGAGGAAATACATTCTTATAACAAAACTTATTAATATTAAAGCCATTGTATAATAGTATTATATACTATGATAAGCATTGGAATAGTGAATTGTTGACACAGTGACTGACTCTACTTCTTGTAGGACTGCAGACAGTTCTGTAAGTAAACATCATCCGTAAGTGAAAAAGAATGATAATCAATTCTTAAGTAATTGATACATACCTTCATTGATGAACAAACTTCAATGCATTTATGATTGACTGCTTTCATATGATATATCACTTACACCAGTATTTCTGCAACCTACAAAAAATATTCAGACCATTCTGAAAAAAAAAACAAAAAACTATGGAAACAAGAATAATAAAAAACATTTCCAATAAAATGAAAGAAGATGTAGGGATGTCAAAACCCAAAAAGCATGCTAACAAGGTTGGGAGGTTAACGTAGGACCTAAAATTAAACAAACCACTTCCATATAACCCTACATAAGTACAGCTCTTTGTATTTTGCTTTATAGCAGTGTAAGTACTTATGTAGGGTTATATGGAAGTGGTTTGTTTAATTTTAGGTCCTACGTTAACCTCCCAACCTTGTTAGCATGCTTTTTGGGTTTTGACATCCCTACATCTTCTTTCATTTTATTGGAAATGTTTTTTATTATTCTTGTATAACATGTACTTTTATCTTTGATAGCATATGCTAGAGATCACCAGCCCTGTATCATATTTATGGATGAGATAGATGCAATAGGTTAGTACTATCTGATCTGATTAGTACATGTGGTTAATATTATAATAAGATGGATACATGTATATTCATTGTTTACCAAAAGTGACTGTATTGCTTAGTGATAATATTCCTAGATCCATTCATGTCTTGTACATGTGCATATTATAACAGCACCTGGCTTTATTATTTTACATATTATGATAGTAGTTACACTTTAATAAAGTGATAGTCAACATTACATGTACTTCTAAGTAATGGTTATAACACACTTTACAGTGATTACGTGTTTTAATGTAGCACAAGGGCGGGTCAATATAGGTTGAGTTTACATAATGTATGATCCGAAGATGGTGCATTATGCAAACGAGATCTTTGTTCACTGCCCAAGTGCTACATTGAAACAATACACTGTCAAGTGTGTTCTAAGTGATTTATTGACGATCTGGTGAACTTCCGCTGTTGCTGGAGCAGCTTCGTTAGTAGAGGTGAGCAAAGTGTGCAATAACTAACATATCAAATTTGAACCTTCATTAGGAAAAGCTTCGAAGTCTTTAAAGGATTGTACGTGTTTTAAAAAATATTTTATCATTGTTGAAGAGGTCATAGTAATTAAGTGATAAGTTTAATATTGTTGTCTTCATCCTCAATCCAGATGTTGATACCAGATTGCAATTCTGATCTACACCTACAATATATTAATAATTTCAAAACAGGAAATAATCTTTCCATTTTATCATACCGTTCGATACACCCATGGGTATGTACCATAGTGCTCCCCAGCCTTTAATTTTAATGTTTACATGTATGCTGAAAACACAGTTTTATAACACTGATTGAACATTTGTGAGTTTTCACCAAATGTCATATGCCACTAATACGCTTCAACACCCTTAATATATATCCTGGGGGAAACACTCAATATACTTATTAACATTTATAGGAGGTAAACGATTTTCTGAAGGTACATCAGCCGATAGAGAGATTCAACGTACACTTATGGAACTCCTAAATCAAATGGATGGATTTGATTCGCTTGGACAAGTATGTACAGTACATGTATATGTCAACTGATGTATGTACAGTACGTGTATGTACAGTACATGTATGTATAGTCCATGTATATTTTATCTGTGTACATGTATGTACAGTACATGTATATGTTAACTGATGTATGTACAGTGCACAATTAATATGTTAACTGATGTACATGTACATACATGTACATGTACAGTACATCTATATGTCAACTGATGTATGTACAGTCCATGTATATTTTATCTGTGTACATGTATGTACAGTACATGTATATGTTAACTGATGTACATGTATGTACAGTGCACAATTAATGTTAACTGATGTACATGTACATACATGTACATGTACAGTACATGTATATGTCAACTGATGTATGTACAGTCCATGTATATTTTATCTGTGTACATGTATATGTTAACTGATGTATGTACAGTGCAAAATTGTTAACTGATGTACATCAGGGCTGTATTTAGGGGGGGGGGGGGGGCGGGGGGGAGCATTGGCCCCCCCTCACCGATATTTCGCCCCCCCCCCCCCCCCCCCTTGAACATTGACAAATAATAAATGATTTTCAATAACAATCATACATATACCATGTATTATAGGTACATATCAGTTAGATGTATTATGTTAACTGAACAGCTATTCTTCTAGATTTTCTGCTCTATATGTTCACAATTTCTTCAAGATTAGTCTCTGTTAGTTTCTGTGGTGATTCTATAGAAATTTTCATGAGGTGTGAGAGATTGCCAGCACTTAAAGAGTTACGCAATCGTGTTTTAATCAGCTTCATTTGGGAAAAACTTCTTTCTACCGATGCAGTAGATACTGGATTGGACAAACCATTTGAAGCAATCTTGCTTAAGTTAGGAAACATAGCTACTAGCATCTCGCTCATGATCAGTTCTTGAAGCTGCAACATGGTGCTGACTTTAGGATGTCAGTGACTAGTCTTATAAAACTGCTGAAAATGACTTGTAGCTGATTAACAGCTGTATACAGTGCTGACTGTATACAGCTGTTACTTGCTAGACATGCTGCTGACCATATAACTGAGTGTTTCCAATTAACACTCATTGCAATATGTTTAGCAATACATGAATAGCATACATAACCTCATTCATCCACATGTTTAGCAGTACACTGTGCAGTCAGCAAAAATAACAGTCCTTACACCTATTGTATATAGAGTAACAATTAGCCTAAGAATGCATGTAAAGTGAGCTTTGAGCCTCTACTATATGCAAAATTTTCTACCGAACTCCCCTAGCTTTACACGTGCTTACACACAAACTGGCGGGCTTTGCCCCCCCTTTATTTACCGGCACATATTTTTGCCCCCCCTTCCACAGAATCCTAAATACAGCACTGTACATGTACATACATGTACAGGTACAGTACATGTATATGTCAACTGATGTATGTACAGTCCATGTATATTTTATCTGTGTACATGTATGTACAGTACATGTATATGTTAACTGATGTACATGTATGTACAGTGCACAATTAATATGTTAACTGATGTACATGTACATACATGTACATGTACAGTACATGTATATGTCAACTGATGTATGTACAGTGCATAACTGTATGTACAGTACATGTATTTTTTATCTGTGTATATACATGTACAGTGCATGTATGTACGTATGTATAGTGCATAATTAATATTTATATGTTATGTACAGTCAGGGATGTGGAAACATTAAGCCAACTACTGGACATTTTGGCCTGTCAACACTCTTGTCCTGCTCCCCATATACTTTGTATATAGTTCAGTTATAATTTACCGGACATTCACTAGATTTATCGAACAATGTCCTGCATGACTGGCTGTTTCCACACCACTGCTTAGTATGTACAGTGCATTTAATTATATGTTGAATGTGGATCCAAAGCTATGCTTTGATAAGTGTTGTCCCAACTTAAAAACTTACATGTACATGTACTATTTATTGTACATACATGTATAGTATATATACAATTATGGCTAGGAAAATGGTTCGAAGGTTCAAACCTAGCTGTGCAAATCAAAGCTAAATTTCTCCCTTCGAAGCTTTGTTGCTATGCCCACTTTAATGTTTGCGCATGCACACTACTAGTACAATCTACACATGAGTCAATCCAAATCATTTCAGCAAATATTTTCACATGACACTTTCATAATCTTACGAAACTTGGTGTGTATGTAGTACTTGTGGTTTTACAGTTAAGGCCAATTAAATATTCAAATTTTGCCACACTAGCTACTATTCAATTCCCTGTAACTTTCTTATTTTTAGTTATTTCATAAATTGTACCACCTTGTAGCATGAAGAATGGGTTTTTATATAGTATGTTATATAGCTTCATCAGATAAGGTTGAGGAGAAAGGTCACATTCCCTAACTTTGACCTCTCAAAAAAATTGCTGGCTTGATTTTCCTGATAACTTGTGAGGATAGTTGATAGAAGAACTATTGTAGATGTTTTATTGTGGGGCTCCATTGGGACTAGGAGATACATATTGGTACATGTACATGTACATGTACATGTATGTAAGCTATTTTAGTCAAATTCACTATATTGTTTCACATCACAATGCGTGAAACGTTTGAAAATATATAATCAATTTTGAATAAAAATGAGTCAAATTAATCATTACACCATTCATTTTACAGTAGACTAAATACATGTATGACAAAATGCAAGCACAAATACAATCTATAGAGTTTATTTTACTCTGCTGAAACTATACATGTATGAAACTTTTCCAAAGCAGATGTAATTTCTTTCTTTGAATGAGTATAAACACAACCTGTTCTTGTTCATGGATCAAAAAGTGTTAAAATGTCATCTACTGGTATGTCGTACTTCTTCAGTTTCTGGATATTTGAATGAACTGGAGGGTCCATATGGATCAAGTAATGTTAGTTTTACCTGACTGTCTTTCTGAATGATTTCTATTACACACGCCAACCACTTAATTTCTTTCACACAAACATGTGACATCGATTCTGGTAGTAGATCAGTCCTTAGAGTAACTGTCTCTTCCTTGAAAGTGTCAGAGGTTGAATAAAAAGTGACTCTCACTTACTGTTTGAGACGGGAACAAAGGAGTGCAGTTTTCTTGTACCTGGATTTGTGCGAGACTGGTGAAAGCGTCACTCATGATTATCCTGTTCTCTTTCGTAATCTTCCATGCTGCAATACCCAAAGTGAACACTAGGTACATTTGTGGATTGAACAGCTGGCGAGGAGTCATTATCTGGTCATTGTATGGCCTTTGTAAGCTAGCTCGGGCTGTTAGTCAGTCACTTTACTGTTTCGCCAAGATCATCACAAGCCCCTTTTTCATGTGAAGTGGCTGAAAAATGCTACTCAGCTGATACTCCAGAATCATCTTTGTGAGGGCATAAATTGTGAAAGTGTTTTTTTGGTTCTTGTATTGAGATGCAGCAGCATCAAAAAAATTAATTATTTTTTAGGTTGCGATCCTTCGGGGAGGAAATTTTTCAAGAAAGCTATGAAGCATTTTTGAAAATGGTGAACAGCAGTAGTGTCATGGTGCGAAAGTATCACATAGCTGAGGTGAAGTAGCTCTCCCAAATTAACAAAGTAGGCAATAAAAGGGTGGATTATTGCTTGTAAATCATTCCAGTGAACTCCTTGGCTAGCATCTTGGAGAATAAAAGAATAATTTTCAGAAAAGTTTGCAGTGACTAAAATCTCTCCTGGCTGCAGATTTGCCTTGTGCCATGTGTGAAATGAAGCTTGCTGACTAGCTATGAAAGAATGAGGGCGTTTCAAGTGTAGATCTGTCAGTGGTAATTCATTACTTGTAGATGATTTGATCCGTGTCATTTTCATCTAGGAAAGTGATAAGCTTCTCTTTCAACATTATAACACCAGGACAGCCATCACATTCACCCAAGTAGCAGTTAGGATGAGGTGGGTGGCGCATGATCCTCACTAAGCAATGGCGATATGTTGGTAGATAAGATAATTGCATCTTTAACATCTTCAATTTCATGTTTTGATGTATTGTGCACACACATACAGAGTGGGTGCCACTAGTTCCGACCAAAATGCAGTGTTTTCGCTAAAGATCAGCAAATTTTGAAAACCCAATTTTTTGAGCAGGAAATTTCTCTTTGAACTCGTGATACACCTCTTTCAAGTTGCTCAAAACCAGTCATTTTGGAGTATGTAAATGCTTACCCTGCTTTCTTACCAAAAACCAATAGTTTCTTGAACTGAGTGACTTAAGTCAGAAAAATGGCAGCTACAATTGTACTAATTAGTTTATACTTTTGACCCCCGTAGGTGTTAATTAATCATCAGCACATTTTTGGATACCATAGCTACCATCCTTTGTCATCTTATGGCATTACCAGTAAACTAAACAGATTTTTACTTTTAAATTATCAGTAAATGCTCGACAGCATGATGCAAATTTGGCCTAAAAAACTGACAAACCATCCTATACCACTATGTATCTATTAATATAATCAAAAAGGAGCCCACTCCCAGATTTCTTTCTCAGTCAACTATCGTCACAAATTATCAGAGAAATCAAGTCAGCACTTTTTTGAGAGGTCAAAAGTCAAAGTTAGCGAATGTGACCTACCTGATGAAGCTATATAACATACTATATGAAAGCCCATCGTTCTTCATGCTACAAGGTGGTACAATTTATGAAATAGGAAAGTTACAGGGAATTGAATAGTAGCTAGTGTAGCAAACATTTGAATATTTAATTGGCCTTAACTGTGAAGCCATACAACAAACAAGGGTAAAATTTTGTCGGGCTTCTGAAACCACAGGTACTACATACACACCAAGTTTCGTCTGATTCTGAAAGTGTCATGTGAAAATATTTGCTGAAATGATTTGGAATGACACATGTATGGTTAATAATGTGGGCATGTTCCAGTATAGTTGAGGCTGTGTTGTTGGCTGCTTTTGTCTATAGTATATGTCAATAAAAAGTCACCATACGTTAACAGTAATTACCTTACTACTACATGTATGTTGTTCAATTGACAAGTTCGTGTACATGTACACCAATTACTGTTGAAACTACTGTTGAACCTACTGTAGTGTGATAATGAAACTACTGAGTAATGGTGAATTTTTATTGACAAATACTGTATTTTCTTGCGATGCTAAATCTGGATAGAAACAGCAACAGGAACAAGACTAGTACTTGTTATAAAGCAATAATCCAGTTTTAGAGGCTTTCTATAGCCAAGAGCAACATTGATAAAAACACATGCAAACTAGTGCTGTTTAGTCGGACAGTAATGCTAATAATATATGACTAGTTTCTCAAGTAAGTACATGTAACTATAACTCAAAGTGACTTACTAAAAGGGGTTTTAGTATTAGAAATACATGCAGCTATCTAAAGCAACTCAAGTGCATTTCATTTTTGTTGACAAAGCTTCGTCATAGCTCTGTATACAATATACACAGTAGTAGTTTGACAGTAGTATCAGAGCAATCATATAAATGTTTTTTTTAATCAGGTTAAGATGATAATGGCTACTAACAGACCAGATGTACTCGACCCTGCTCTCCTACGACCTGGACGTCTAGATCGCAAAATAGGTGTGGTTTGTGTTTAAACATACATGTATATGTATATCTACTTGGTAAACACATTTTTGAGGTTGTAAAATATTTATGAAGTTACATGGCTTGAATAATTAATACACATAACGTGTAAACAATAAGCCTGAGCAATATTGGTAATATCATACATGTATCATGACTGATACATGTAATTGCCTATAATATCACAACAATTTACTTTCGTGCACATAGTGGCTCAAAAATCAATTTTATGGAACTACAATGTAATCCACAGAAAGGTAAAAGGCTAGAAAGCTAATATGTTAGTAAAAAGTAGACGTTGCCCGTGAGTGATTTATCGACCAAACATGAGCTCATAATGTAGGAATTCCTTGCTTTAACTGCAGAAATAGCTTTATCTACATATCATGAAAAGCTGTAGTGATTGTTAAGCTTAAAGATGCTTTCAAGAAAATGATAATTGTGCATGTGCAGACACACATGCTAATTATTGCTATAAAAAAATTTGTTATAACTATTATCATGATTGCCAAAATATATCGCTTAGCCCATAGATAATAAAGTAAAGGGATTGGAAACGGGCGTTTGTGGGCGAAGTACATGTATGCTACTTGGGGCCGTATTACATCTATTATACACATAATTAGAAAATTATTTCAAAATGTTATTGGAAATGGCAAATCGATAGATAAAGTATAGAAAATACAGTAAATAAAGGTGAATTAGTAGTTAATGTTTTAATGCTGTAAGTTTAAATCTTCGTTTGTCTCATGACCCAATCATTCTGCTATTATGTAATGGATCTAAATCACCATTTAGGCTATTGCTGTGAAAATACAGCCGATTTACATGTAGGTACCATTCGAGTAGATTTCGACAAGTAGAGAGATTATTATTTGTACTGGAAGTTCCAAACTTGGTTCATCTCATGACCCATGTATAGTACTATAACATGTTTTGACTATTAGTAGTTTCATTTATTAGTTTTGTTAACAACTGCAGGGTAAAACAGGAGTGTATGAACGTTATAGTACGGCATTTCAGTAAATTGTTAATGGATGAGAGAAGCTGTGCACACCTTCAAATACTACCAAATCGTTGCTTACCCTCTGATTGTGTGTAGAAATAGTCCTTTTAGTGTAAGCTTCTTCTCCCTTTTGACCGTGGAATAACACGTAGCCTGGTTTCTAGGCACACAATAGAAATTGTACTATAATAAGCCATGCCCATCACGCTATTCCAATCCCTTTACTTCATTAACTATGCTTAGCCCTAGTAAAGAGGTCAAATAAAATAATTCCTTCTGTAGCTACACTCTGCGGAGTGTTGTGTTTAAGACACAAGATCGTCATTAGCAATTGCTAGTGGCAGTGAGAAAGCTTAGACCCAGCTCAATGTTGTAGCAGCCACCACTTTATTTGTATTCGATTTCAAGTTGTGTTTCCATGTACTCAATGAGAAATACTTTCATGTACATGTACATGTACATGTGCATGTATGTACGAGAAATGCTATAGTTATTCTGTAAAAGTATTGAAACATGATGGGTACAATATTAAAGACCTTTCTGCTTTTTGAATGTAATTCTACATGACATTGTACATGCATATACATGTACATGTAGTACATGTACATGTATATGCATGTACATGTCATGTACATGCATATACATGTACATATGTACAATTAATATATTTTTAGAATATATTTTTATGGCCCGTAGGGCCATCCCTATAATTGCTTTCCATGGGGTTTAATGTATATATTATATATAATGTATATATATATGTTTGTGTCACTTGCGCGACTATGCGTTGTATACGTAGTTAAGGAAGTTGCGTCATTCCCGGGGGCTCGGTCAATTAATGGGCGTGGCGCGTAAAAGAACGCGCGATCAAGCTCTACACACCAGCAGAAAGAAAGCAGCTGAAAGCTGTTGAGCTTACGTAGAAACTGGAACTAATAGCTAGCTATTCTGCCTGAAATATATTCCTAAAGTTCTACAAGGTCCTTTGAAAGGTCAGGAGAGTAGATAATCAAAATAATAACTATAATAAGCTGTTGTCTTTCATGCTTGATAAAGTCAGCCATGATTACTGAATTCTGCACACCACAAAGCAGTCATATCTTCACTTAAATTTGTAAAGCAATCATAGGGATGTTTTTTTCTCTATATACACTTGTTTTTGGTTGGTATTTCATTTTTCTAGAAATTCCCTTACCTAACGAACAAGCAAGACTGGATATTCTTAAAATCCATGCTGCACCGATCACAAAAATGGGAGATATTGGTAATAATAAATTAGTAATTCATTTTCATGTGTACAGTATCACGTCTGCTGCAACTTTCGTTATCTTCACTTTTTCCTTACTCCCATTTCAAACAGATTATGAAGCTGTTGTGAAACTTTCTGAAGATTTCAATGGAGCAGATTTAAGGAATGTTTGTACCGAGGCAGGTAAATAACGAACACATACATAATATGTATTATTACAGTGCCTCCAACAAAACATTACTCATTTCAGTATAATATTTATAATCTTCTGTATTTTCAAAGAAAAATAAATAACATATGTGTTCATTACAGCCGGTCCTGGTCGATTTAGTTTAGTCTTCTTTCTGGCAGGTACACTGGCATCAGTATCACTAACTGTAACACAGTTTACACTACTACCTGTAGACTCACTACTAGAGGCTTTACTAGATGCTGAGTTACTACTGAAAGACACTTCCATGTGTTTAGTCAGAGCACATACACTTTCTCTACTTTTAGTGTAATTTTTCATAATCGCATTAATATTCATATAATTTTGTTTGAATACGAAACAATCCATGTACATGTAATTGAAGGCACTGTTATTACATATGCATGTTGTTGAAGACACTGTTATTACATGTACTATACATGTAGTTGAAGGCACTGTTATTACATGTGCATGTTGTTGAAGACACTGTTATTACATGTACTATACATGTAGTTGAAGGCACTGTTATTACATGTACTATACATGTAGTTGAAGGCACTGTTATTACATGTACTATACATGTAGTTGAAGGCACTGTTATTACATGTACTGTACATGTAGTTGAAGGCACTGTTATTACATATACTGTACATGTAGTTGAAGGTACATGTACTGTACATGTAATTGAAGGCACTGTTATTACATGTACATGTAGTTGATTATTACACGTACATGTACATGTAGTTGAAGCCACTGTTATTACATTTATGTGCTATAATATAATTATATAGAATATATTTCTATGGTCCGCAAGCCCACCCCTATGATTGGTTTCCACATATAACTATACATGTATATAATTATGATTGTGTCACATTTACACGACTATGCATTGTATATTTAGTTAAGGATGTTACGTCATTCTGGGAGGCTCGGTCAATTAATATCCATGGTGTGTAATAAAACATGTGATTGAGCCTCGAGCTTTACAAACCAACTGGAGGAATGCTACTTGTAGTTTACGTAGAAACTAGAACTAATACAAGAACCTTTAAACCGCAAGATGTAAAAGTGCAGATAATTAAATATAATAGCCTGTTGTAGAAACTAGAACTAATACAAGAACCTTTAAACCGCAAGATGTAGAAGTGCAGATAATTACTATAATAGTCTGTAGGCATGAGAAAGTCAGCCATGATAAACTTAATGCTGGACACCACAAAGCAATCATAGGGATACTTTTTCTACATACATGTACATGTATACATCCTGTTTCCATGTAACATGCACCATACAGTTAACTGTAAAATTACCAATTAGTATGATTAGTTTCAGCATTAGTCTAGTAATCTATATATAATTGTCCTTGTTATGTACATGTACGTCACGGTCAAAGGTCAAGCTACACGGAAGAAACCATGGCGCTATAGTGACAAGGTGAAACTGCACCCACAATTTTACAAGTGGAGAAGTCGAGAAAGGAAGAGAAGAGTTAGATAGTAAGAATAAGAATGGACGCATGTCGTAAATCTTCAGAGTAAGAAGAGGAGAAAAAAGGAGTTAGAGAACTTTGAATACATTAATACCATCATAGAAACCCACTGGATCCAGTCATGCTACTGCAAATATAAAGTAATGAATAAATAGCCTACAACAATAACAATTTTAGTCTGGCTTAGTTCACAGAATTTCTGTAGGTGTTTGCTAGTTATTATACATGTAGTGTACTGTAGTGTACTGTAGTTCGCTGTATTTTCTATTGGGTGCCAAATGAGTCAAAATTGTTTTGAGTTGGCTGCTCCATTATTACCCCTTCTGATATACTATATCCGACATCCAATATCATATCAGACATCCAATATACTATATCCGACATCCGATATACTATATCCGACATCCGATATCATATCAGACATCGGATATAGTATATTCGACATCTTTAACTGGGGGGGGGGGGGGGCGGAGCCCTCCCAATTTATGCCTTGGGATTGTTAGGGTTATCATCCATGTTGTTTGAGTCGGGAGACGCGAATAATTTTGATGCAAACGGCACTCCATAATTTTCATTACTTTAGGTATGTTTGCTATAAGAAATGAACGTGATTATGTAATGAATGAAGATTTCATGAAAGCTGTCAGGAAAGTTGGAGACAACAAGAAATTAGAGACAAAGATGGACTATAAACAAGTTTAAAGCTTACGTCATTGATTTTGTTATGATAAACAAATAATCTAGTAATCCTGTAATTATTAAGAATTGTAATTCGTAATTCATTTCAAAACAAAAATTATGAAACTGACAAGATAGTAAATACACAGAGCTGAAACAAATATCCACACAATTATACAGTACCTGACTATTTTGTTTGCATACTATGATGGGAGCTACACTTTAATAAGGTGATAGTCAACTGTACTTCTATGTAGTACTATAGTACTACCTGGACCTTGTACTGTAATCATAGTAATGTGTGAATCCTCTTGCGTGATAACATAGTATTAAGGTGTAATACTGTGTTGTACATTCAAAGTACATGTACTTCACTAACAAAGTACACTGTAGTTAATAGAAGTACAGTGATAGTATGTAAACTTTATTTTAGTGTAGTTTCTGGGAGCATAATTGTTGCATCTGTTTTTTGATGTATAACAATTATTATAGTTGAATAGCTATAAAATTAAGACATCTGACATGGCCAGCTGTTGTTTTCACTGAATATGTTGAATTTAATTTTGATAATAATTATTATAGTTAGATCATAATACTCATTAGAATATCAGTTGTGCTTGAAACCGCATGCGGTCAACTATAACCTAGTAATTAATTTTACATGTGTATATGACTGGGCTTCATTCCTGTGTGTGTGTGGGAGCAAATTGGTGAGGAAATAATTAGCATATATCATTTGCAAGGATGCATTGAATTACTGAAAGTGCAATTGCCATACAAGTTAATATAGAAAGGAAATATTATTCATAGGCCGTATAATTATTATATAAGATTAATATAATATTTTAATTATAATATATACAGAATCCATACATATAGTTCCATGGAGTAGTGAATACATACTGCAGTACATACATCAAGTATATAAAGCTGCAGCCCTGAGACAAATAAACAGCAAGCTCATTTTGTGCAGATCTCCATATACTTCAGAAGACATTATTCAGTAAAAGACAAGATGAAAGTTGCTGTTGCAATAATTCTGTTGGTGATTAGTGCTTTCCAGGCTAATGCTGAGCCAGGTAATATTTTATGAAATGTTCTAACTGTTTTACTAATCTTTTTCCTTCTTCCTTGCCAGGTGGAAATGGACTTGCTCATTCTGAGTCACTCAGTAAGTGTGATATGCTGTATGTGTTTTGATCTGTTATTATAGATATTGTGTTCCTATATTATTATAAATTGCACTTTTTCAGGCTATCGTCTTGTTAATGGAGGTTCTCCCTCACGTGGACGTGTTGAGGTATACTTTGATGGAAGGTGGGGTACTGTTTGTGATGATGGTTTTAGTACTGATGAAGCACTAGTAATATGTCGCACATGTGGTTATGGCATGGTAACTGCTGTTCGTCCTCGAGCATATTTTGGAGAAGGTGATAGTGGTTGCCCAATCTGGCTGGATGATGTTGACTGTCGTAATGATGAAAGTGAACTTTCTCATTGTGCTCATCTCAAACTGGGATCTCATAACTGTCAACATTATGAAGATGTTGGAGTTGAATGTAGTGTAAGTATTACAATCATGAGATATAATTATCTGAAAATAACCATACCTAACTATTTTCCTTAATTAGGATTAAACAAGACCAAGGCCCGTCCCAATTTGTCTATCTAAGGAGTTATTTGAACTTAGATTTGTTTCGAAATTATTTGCAATTTTGAACACTCAATTTTCTTTCATTTATACTTTGTTGCAGTAGATTTTAGTTCCTTAAACTATGTTTTATTTCATTTTTTACTGTCTTTGATCATTTTGATGTCAATTGATATCACAAACAAAGTTTTGTCAACTTAAAAGTGTTTGAATATTACACTAAATACATATAGACCTCACTGGCAGGTGCAGTTAGTCTAATAATTCACTTTACTACTAATGAGTTATAGTATTCCATGTCATCCTATATAACAATATATATATATATATCCAACAAGACTACTATTTCACAATATCTCAAAAACTAAGAAAAATAATGATTAAATAGATAATAGTGCATGATTTATACGTTTGTGATGTATTATGCACTTCAAGATTCTTTTTGATCAACTGTATTGTGTAAAATGCAAGTACTTGCACTTCTATTTTTTATGCGTCACATGTACAGTAGTTACCCCACAAAACATATATATTTTGTACATATATTATACATGGTGACACATAAACAATAGAAGTGCAAGCACTTGCAGTTTTACACAATACAGTTGATCAAAAAGAATCTTGAAGTGTGCAATACATTACAAATGTATAAATTATAGTGCAATGATATAATCATTATAAGTGATTTTCCCAAAATAATAAATGCTCTGATTAATAATCAACCTTAGTGTTTATCACATGACCTTTAGCAATAAGAATGTCACAATCTAGTAAAATATGGAATATTTAATATACATCAAAATGTGAAGTAACTTACAGCTATATATATAATGGACTTTGTGTGTGTGTTTGTGTGTTGCATGCATGGTATGTATGTATAACAATGTATGTATGTATGTATGTATGTATGTATTATATCTACTGAAATTAGTTCATAATATTTAATAGGTTTAGGAATGATTTAAGTAAAATTTGTAGTATTTCTTCTTTGAAATTGAAAGACAATAAATTATAAGATTCTTGTGAGACTTTAGTAAATATAAATGTTTCAGAAGGCCAGTCATGCATGTATATCGTAATTAAAATGATCACTTTTAGTTACATAATTATTAATTATAATCTGGTGTGGCCTGCCTGGCTGCACCAGACTATGATGGTTTTCTTGAAAGTTTAGTTATAGTTATAGTTGATAAACTAAAATAAACTAAAAGAGATTTAGTTTTAGTTAACTAACTAAAAGTGCCCATTATTAGCCATTTTTCATTTTTAAATATATATAATTATAGTCAGCAACACTCTTGTAATTTAGTTATAGTTTAGTTAATAAAACTCACAATAGTAAAGCACTAGCAATGTGACTTGCTTGACTTAGTAGATGAAGCAAGGAATACTTGGTTGCTCATTTTAGTGTGAAGAGATACAATCATGGAGTATAATACGTGTTGAATAATTAATTATACTAATGATTATAGCTAGGAGCATGTTACCACACACTGGCAAGAAAGTTTTCTCACTAACAGATTCAAACATATGCATGTTATTTTAAGCCAGTAAAGTTTCAATAATTTGTAACGATATTAATTAATGATGATCTAATATAGTCAACTATTCATGCATGGCTTTGTTTGACTACTTAGTTTAATTTACAACATCAAATTAAACTTAGCTTTCCTAGTATATCTAGTCAGTTACAGGTGTATAGTAGTGCATACAAGTTTCCTAGCAAGTGTGGTCAATTAACCTGTCCTAGGTCAATAACACTTGTATGATTTGTACTCCTGCCACATAAACATTAGTTTCTATTCTAGTTCCGTGTGAGTGAAGTTTTAGGAATGAGATGGCGTGATTCAGTTGCAAGGATTTAGTATAATTATACATAAAATGTTTAATAGGTAAACAATGTTTGATATCCATTTAAGACTATACAGTTGGCATGGAAACTATATATACTATGCTAAACTAAGAGTTTGAACATGCATCAAATCAGTTTTCACTCTATACACTAGTCCAATAATGAAGTGGCTAGACGTGCAATTGCCAACACATTACAGAGAAGGATAGATTTGTAATGGTAATTTTGCCAATGTGTGATGAAAGCAGTATATCAAGACACAGAAGTTTAATTCACAGACAGCTCTCCTCTGTATTGCATGGATTTGTTTTACATAGAGAGCTTCAGTAAGTAATTACCATCCACTGCATGGACTGATTCCATTCAATGTTAGTGTAGTTAAATTATGTAACTGTAGTATTACATATAAAAGATGATGTGAAAAACAGATGCGCAAATTGAATACAATACGTACATAATCCTATGCATCACCAGGTAAAATGCAAGATCTAAGGAAACATTTCCTAGTTTAATTTCATGACAATCATTCTTTCAGTAGTTTATATACATAGACAATACAATTTACTTGACATTCATTCTAAGACTTTATATATCTGATTTTCTTGCAGATAACCACTTTGTAAATAATAATTAGATTCACACTACCATCAATGGCTTTAGGTACAGAGTTTAATTTTTTTGTTTAAACAGTTTGCATTTTATCATCAACATAGGCGACTATATCAGGTGATGATAGAATAACTATTTGAAACACAAGCAATCTCATTATGACATGCATGTTGTGATGGTACAAATGATTACTTCATAACTAGTTGTTCAGAGAAGATGAATCAACAGAATGCGAAATAGGAGAGTCAGCTTGTTGAATTACAAGTATATACACACATAACAAAGCCATTTCACAGACAGATATTTTGGCTATATTGTATATACAGCAATAACTGATACTCCATGCCAAGTGCCATCTGGTAAACAATGGGCTTATCAGGATATTGAACTGACCATAGTTCTTTCTGTTCTTACAATTCAATCAATACACATAATTATACAATTATACAGATCAGTTTGTGTGAAATGAGTAAACTGTTTCACTGCAAGGATTCCAGCCCTGATAAAAATTAAAAATGTTTATGCCAGGTGAAGTGAACTCTTGGATTTTTGCCAAATAATTATAATTTTATGAAGCATTGGTAGTGCTTATAATTCGAAGGAAGTGATGTTTATATATATTATATATATTATAGTATAATCAACCCACGAGGTGCTTACCACGAATCCATAATAAATCTCTGAAGACATACTGCAGCATGCGCATCAAGTATAAAAACTGCGGCTCTGAGACTAGCAAGAGCAAGTGTGCAGAATATTAAAGTGCAGATCCCCCAGATATTCTATTCATTATTTTTATACGAGATGAAGATGTGGATTGCTTTAGCTCTATTGGCAATTTGTGCTCTCCAGGCCAATGCCTCACCAAGTAAATGAAACGCTCAATGTCTACAGTAATTATGCATGATTCATTTCTATTACTTATTTTTTAGGTGGTAAACTTGATGACTTGAAGAATGCTTTTGAAGCTTTCATGCAAACTGAAGAAGGTATATATAAAGCATTATAATGTGTAACAGAAAGACAGAATAGATTCTCATTCACAATACAGATGGTGGTACCAAAGCCAAAATTAATGAAATAGAACATGCTCCTCTTGCAAAAGAAGGTGTTTAGTAAATTAACTATATTGAATTAATTATGCAAAATTTAACTTTTCTTTCCTTTTAATTCTCTCCCTCTTAAAAGAGTCTGATGGAAATGGGCTTGCTCATTCTGAGGCACTTAGTAAGTGTGATATACTGTATGTGTTTTGATCTATTATTATAGATATAGTGTTCCTATATTCATTATTTTAAATTGCACTTTTTCAGGCTATCGTCTAGTTGATGGAGGTTCTCCCTCACGTGGACGTGTTGAGGTATTCTTTAATGGACAGTGGGGTACTGTTTGTGATGATGGTTTTGGTACTGATGAAGCACTAGTAATATGTCGCACATGTGGTTATGCCATGGTAACTGCAGTTCGTGATTGTTCATATTTTGGACAAGGTGCTAGTAGTTCCCCAATCTGGCTGGATGATGTTGACTGTCGTGGTGATGAAAATGAACTTGCTGACTGTGCTCATCTCAAACTGGGATCTCATAACTGTATACATTATGAAGATGTTGGAGTTGAATGTAGTGTAAGTATTACAATCATGAGATATAATTATCTGATAATAACCATACATAACTATTTTCCTTAATTAGGATTAAACAAGATCAAGGCCCGTCCCAATTTGTCTATCTAAGAAGTTATTTGAACTTAGATTTGTTTCGAAATTATTTGCAATTTTGAACACTCAATTTTCTTTCATTTATACTTTGTTGCAGTAGATTTTAGTTCCTTAAACTATGTTTCATTTCATTTTATTACTGTCTTTGATCATTTTGATGTAAATTGATATCACAAACAAAGTTTTGTCAACTTAAAGGTGTTTGAATATTACACTAAATACATGTAGACCTCCCTGGCAGGTGCAGTTAGTCTAATAATTCACTTTACTATTAATGGATTTATCAACTAGTATGTTCAATTGCAACCTTCTATACAATATATAATTTGGCTCATTTAAACAGTTAAAGTTAGCAGGTTCATTAATTAATAAAGTTAACATATCAAGTGTAGTGAAGTTGTGCAAATCAAATAGTGTTTTGTTCATACACACTATATGGACTATAGCTAATTAGCTAATTATGAAGTACTTTTAGACAAGGAAAAGATTCTTCAAAGTTCTATAATATATTTGTATATGTAGTAATGATGTTTTTAGTAAACACAATACAACTATGTATAGTGTTCACCACGAACAAATTTAAAATTAAATAATAGTAATAATGTTAATTTAGTTAATTACATTTTAATAATGACTGGTCCAACATCACGAGCTTGAATCTGTGGTTAAGAAACCAAAATATATATATTATATCACTCTAAAAATTGAATTGTTGTTTTAAACAATTATTTCAGTTTACCCTTGTAACAACAATATAATTTTAGAATGGCTTACATCAAATGGTTGTAAGCTATACTGAATTACAATGTATGAAGAGGTGCACAAGTCAAGTATATCGCAATAGATTCAGTTATACAATGTATCTCCTGGTTTGTAATAATTTAGATTAATAGTCATTATTAATATTGACATTTTTAAATTTGTTTTCTTGCTTCGTTTAATGCAATAAAAGTAGAAAGATGTTTCAGTGTACTCAGTACAAATAAGACAGTAGTATCAAAATAGTATTGATTTGTTAACAAGCTTTAGTAAGGCGTTTTATTTTTACTAAATTAATTACAGGTCTATCACAATAACTATAACTAACTAAAACCCTTTTAGTATATAGTTAATTATTAAACTATATAAGTAAATTATAATTATAAACAAGTGTATATAGAGAAAAAAAACATCCCTGTGATTGCTTTACAAATTTAAGTAAAGATAAACATATCTCTATGACTGCTTTGTGGTGTCCAGCATTCGGTAATCATGGCTGACTTTATCAAGCATGAAAGACAACAGCTTATTATTTTGATTATCTACTCTCCTGACCTTTCAAAGGACCTTGTAGAACTTTAGGAATATATTTCAGGCAGAATAGCTAGCTATTAGTTCCAGTTTCTACATAAGCTACACAGATTTCTTTCTGCTGCTGTGTAGAGCTTGATCAATGATCGCGCGTTCTTTTACTCGCCACGCCCATTAATTGACCAAGCCCCCGGGAATGATGTAACTTCCTTAACTACGTATACAACGCATACTCGCGTAAGTGGACACAAGAAAATATATATATAAACATACATCGAACCCGTGGGAAAGCAATCATAGGGATGGCGGGAAAGCAATCATAGGGATGGCGGGTAACTGTAGTTGCTCTCTGAGAAAGATCGGAGTTTGATAGTGCCTAGAAAGGTAGATTTTATGGTTTCAGTGAAAAGCTACAGAATTCAGCTTTCTTCAGCCTCTTGTAACTATAAAAGTAAAATGAATTTCCAGAAAACGGCTCTATTTTTTTTCTCTAAATGCATTGTACTTGGTGCATGCCATGATTGGTGGGCGTGGCTTTCTCCGTTTTGTACTTATTGCGATTACAAAAATGGACATTTTATATATGTTTTATCACTTCCAGGACCCTATAAAGGTGATTAGAAGATATGAAGGTTGCCATTACACCAGGTTAGAGTCATATTATATAATATTCTATTTTGAAACTGATTGGAGTCGCATCCGCCCACTCCCTAGTACCACCTTAATGAGGAAACTAGAATAGCACAAGTTGCTAATATTAACTAGCTCCCTGAGAACGACGGCTTCACATCCCCTCCGAAAGATGCAGTAATAAACACCTCCTCATTTTTTAAGGTAGAGCTGAGTACACTCATAGGCGAGAAAAAGCCTGTCGCTAGTGGGGCTTGAACCTGCAACCTTTCGATTGCAGGTCAGCACTTTAACCAGCAGGCCACTAGAACCCCCTTTAATATCAACATTCCACCAAATTACATAGATATATATATATATATTTGGTGCTAATCAAATTATAAAGCTTGGTGTATGGTTAGTATAAACTATAAAACATTTTGTTCATTTCTAACTTTTAAAATATGACGTATTAATAACATATAAACAAAACATGAATAATTCTAAACAAAATGAACAAATATCAATGAATTTATTGACCATGCTGAATTGTTTACTAAGCATTCATAATTTCAACAATGGACATTTTGAGGGAGGGACAAGGTATATGTTATATGTAATTGGAATTATAATTTGATCATTAATTTTTTAATATCTTGAAAATTAAGGAAGACAGCCATCGGATAAATAAAGGAAAGATTTCTAAGGAACATGGGTATGGTTCCATTTAAAGTTGGAATATTGATCGAATGATTGGATATACGACAGTAATGTTTGATGACAATATATATACTGTTCCTATGAAAGGAAAACAATACCAGTTATGTATAATAATAGTTAATATGTTTACGTATGTATGTTTGTGTGTACTGTGTTAAGTGTGTGTGTATGTGTGTATGTGTATGTATGCAAACTATGTGTGCATGTATGTATGTATATATGCATGTACTATGTATGTATGTATGTATGTATGTATGTATGTATGTATGTATGTATGTATGTATGTATGTATGTATGCATGTATGTATATATCTATGTATATATGAACATACCAGATTAGATACTAAATGGGGACGTCGAATACTAGAAGATTTAACATAATCAAAAATGTCAATAACTCCTTGAATTTTGGCACGATCTTGCTGAGCATGAAGGCACATAAAAGTACCTGAACGACTCATACCATCACTAGGATAAAGAGGAAGAATTAAAAGTAAACACAAGTCTTGTAAAATGACATCAAAGGATAAAAAAAGCAGTGATAATAATTGTTAAGGTGGCGCTCTAGCTCAGTAATAATATTCATAACCTTTTTAGTTACTATTATTTACAAGAAAGCATTGCAGCTACATACAAGATAACTACTCCTTTAAACATATTTTGGGAAGAGCTTCTTTCAGCTAAAATTTCGCAGCTATCCAATACTTATAAACCAAATTACAAAGAGCTGGAAATCGAACTTTTAGGTACATTTTTCTTGAGCATGATGGATCACACACATCAGAAACTGGACATAAATGCTTACTTTCAATAGGGCTACAAAGTGTTCAGGCAATGTTTTTATTTAATTTTGTATTTTCACTGTAGTGAGATTCGCTGCTACAAACAGTGGAATTCCCACACTTTGTGACAACCTCTCGACAAAATAGATTAAACAAAAGACACCTTCACTCCGTTCAAGTGAAATATCAAGGCCATATGTTGTATTAGAACAAAGCGATATGTATCTGAATACATTTTAGCTGTCAACAAATACATCGTCTGTTATATGACCATTTTTTTGTGTCACTCCTTAAGCCTATCGCCAATAAACAATTTTCAGTGGTGGCAAAACCAATTGGGTCGATTAGGTTTTGGCACAACCAATTTTTTAATAAATCATTTGCATAGAGATGGACACTAATGAATATGAATTGCAGATATACACGTGAGTTAGGTAAATTTCACATGGGCTTGCCTGGTCATGAATTTCTTTTTTTCCTAAAATAGCACTGGTTCTACACAGCAACATGGAACAGCAGTGTCCACAAGTGAAATCAGCATGAAAACACTTTAAAATGGTACACAACACTTTTTCCAAGGCATGACATGTATGAAAATATACCATATAGATGCATGCTTAAAGAAATGCCCAGGTGTTTATTTCTCTTCTGGACCCAGCCTTAAAACAAGATAGGTGTTTATTTGAGGTACGGTTTGTTCTCTTAAACTATTTAGGAACTCTTTAAAACTTTCCGTACATCATTATCAATCTTACCAACTAACTACCTACCATGTTTAAACTACTGTGTTACTTCCATGAATGTGGACTGAGCAGACGGCTAACGCTCACCTATATGGGTACTTAATTGCATATATGGGTACTTAATTAATCACACTTGCCATGAATAATTAACAAGGTTCAACATTTTTGGCATGCCCACTCTTAAACCTAACCACTACTGAATTGTGTCTGCTTTATTGCAGTACAAGAGTTTATAGAAGACTGGATTTTAATAGGTGAAGTTACTGTGGATCCTACTTCAGCAAATATAACAAGGACAGATGCACGTACGACCTCATACTGTCACTATATGCTTGTAATATGGTGATTGCTTCTCTATTGTGGTATGAATGTTTACTGTAGCTGAAAGCAAGCAGCAACAATATCCCATCCATACTACAAAAATGTCCAGAGTTTTCGACCTTGGCCTAGGTTATCACTGCATTTGTCCATGTATTATCTTGGTCACACTTCAACATTGATAAATAAAATAAACAATATAGCTTAGCTCACACGAAAAAATGTAAATTGACATCCAGACTTTAAAGAGCAACCAGATATGAGGTAAGAGAGTAATTATAACACTAATCATCATTCTAAATATACTTTGCCTTGCTTGCAAAAGGGATGTTGGGCGTGGAAGTTCATATTTCATATATTAACCTTAAAGCAGGTTGATATGTAAAAAAATATTCATAACTGTTTGCTGGGCAGTAAAGATTGATGAAATAATCAGATATAACATGTTTGATTGGTCTGTATATGTGATGCCAATTTTGAAGTTTGGAAATGATATCACACTCGGGCTATAATTTTACTTTATCCAGTGGTTGGTAAGTTTCATATCATGCATATAGAAAATCTATGTATATAATATCATATGTGTGCTGCTTACTTGCACATGACAGTGATGGGTTTGTTACCACTTCTACGCTGAGTTTTATTGACATCTTCCAATAAACTCAATATTCCATTTGAATCACTAGGACAAGATGTTTCAGTCCATTCTGTGTGATGAAACTGTGTCACTACATATGTGGTTGGTAAGTGCTTCATGTTAGGAAAAAGAACAAAAGATGTAAATTGCATGACAGAGCTTGTTCTAAAATTATTTTAATGACAACATTTACAATCATAATTTTATTATTAATTTGAAATAAGGTATCAACTGACAGTTAAATACTGGCCCCAGATTTTGACTTTAGACCCAACAAAGTTCAAAATTTGACCTCAAGTCTACAAAATATGCTGGCCCACTAGTGCTCAACTATACAAATGGATGCATTTTCACTTGAAAATCTAGTACACCTGTTTTGTTATTCCTTCCATGCACTAGGCATCCAACATTTGATACTTGCATTATAGTTTGAATAGATAACTGAACTCTTGCTCACAATGTGATACTTACAGGTAAATCTCATGGATATATGTACTATATAGTATAATTACTATAATCAGTACAGTTTTGTCTATGAGATTATATCTTACTTTGTCATCTTTGATTTCCAATTTTCTTACAATGTAACCATGTTGCTTAAAATCAATTTCAGATTGGAGTGTCACAATAAGATCATTGAAACACATAGGTACTGCAATCTGGGTAGGCCAGTACTGACAACATACCTCCTGTAGTGAGTAATTGTGAAACAGGAAATAAACCTTTAATCAGTTAGACCTTTGCGAATATTTCAGTTATAATTATAAGCAGTTGCATTTTCCACAAGTTTCTGGTCTGCTGTAGCTTGAGTGCATGTTTGTTTACACACCACACCCACTAATTGACTGAGCCAAGTAATTTGAAGTAAACCAACTAACAGTTGATGTTATGCTTGTTTAAGGTTGTACTAGGGGGAGGGGTAGTTGAAACTCCAATCAATTTCTAGTCTTGCCAGCTTCTTGCTGCATACAATCTGGTTCAATTCTGTATCTTTTGGAAGCCACACCCACCCGGGGGTATAATTATTGGGCCTAAATGTTTTCACTGATAGTTTATTTTCGGAAACAAAGCTAAACACACCCTTCGGCAGGGTAACTGTAGTTGCTCTCTGAGAAAGATCGGAGTTTGATAGTGCCTAGAAAGGTAGATTTTATGGTTTCACTGAAAAGCTGCAGAATTCAGCTTTCTTCAGCCTCTTGTAACTATAAAAGTAAAATGAATTTGCAGAAAACGGCTTCGTAACTTTTCTCAAAATACATTGTACTTGGTGCATGCTATGTATGGTTGGCGTGGCTTTCGTGGTTTTGTACTTATGTTAATTGGAAAAATGGAGATTTTATATACGTTTTATCAATTCCAGGACACTATAAAGGTGATTAGAAGATATGAAGGTTGGTATTACATCCAATTTTACTCATTATATTATATTGTATTTTGAAAGTGATTGGAGTCGCATCTGCCCACTCCCTAGTACCACCTTAAACCCAGAAAATGTAGATAAACTTACACAATTTGTCAGTGGAAGTGATAGTCTCTTTCTGTCTACTTTGTGTTTTGAAACATTTGCTATTTCTAAAATCAATTCCCATCTACTAATTAGTGTTGTTTTAGTTGACAAAAATGACTACTTTTAGTTATAGTTATAGTAAACCTGGTGTCTCAAACTTTTAGTTTAGTTATAGTTTAATTAACTAAAATAATATTAGGCTCGCTAAAAAGGTTTTAGTTTAGTTATCTAACTAAAAGCTTCCATTATTGGCCAATTTTCATTTTAGTTAGTTATAGTTATTACAGTAGACTTGTAATATAGTTATAGTTTAGTTAACATGAACTTGTAGTGTGTTTACTATTTTCCACACACACACATACAAATATAAAATGATAGCAATGTTTATTCACAATCAACAAACATGTAGTGATACAGAAAAAATACTACGTGTAGACTGGACAATTGACCATCCATTAACTCACCAATTTGTTTTCTTCAAGACAACATAATTGTACAATAGTTGTGCTTTTATATTCCCAAATAAGACGCCAGAAATCACAAACAGTTGACAACATAGGGCCTTGAGTAGCAATGTAGGCATTTTTCAGGATGTAGCTCTGAGAGATGAAAATGATAAAATAGAAATAATTATATTATTAGTAACCACTGATAAGGTTAACTAAAATGATAATATTTACATGTTGTAGCTGTACAATGTACATACATGTATGTATTGTTGCTGCAATGCAATACAATGTAACACAACACATGTACACATAAAATAATAAAAATCGTCATTTCATCAAACTGTTTCACATAATTATGTAGATGATTAGTTCATATAGCAGGGAAATGCAGGACATTTGTGGGAGCAAGCCTAGACTCAATAGAAGACATGTCCAAGTTAGAACAGACAAGTAAGGAGCAGTAGTCACTGTAATGGTCTTCTTTCCTGTTTTCTGTCTTTGAAGGTTTGTTCCTCAAAGGACTTTTCTTTACTCTCTCCACAAACTTATCAGTCTCTCGTTTATTATTCCATCTTGCTATAGTTAAATTAGCTAGGGTTTCATGGTATTGAATAGCAAATATTGAACAAACATGCAGTAGCTGTGCTCTGCAGGGGCTTGCCAAGGCTCATCCCAGTTATGTAAGTGAAAATGTATATTATATGTATACATTATGTTACATATAATAGTACAAACATTCTGTGCACTGAATATACATGTACATGTGTGTATTGTTTCTCACATCAACAAAGCTAGCATTAATATAATCAGATCCAAGAGCTTCTGAAGGTCTCAAACGCGCACGAGAAACATTATCTGAAGAAAATGAAAACTTCAGTTTTAACATTTTGATAGTGTTAGAGTACTCACAAGGTACTCTATTTGGGTATCTGTTCTTCTTGACATTGTATTTCTCAAGAGCATCACTACAATCTATTACAGTCCATTTCCTTCCAACTTCATCTAGTAACTGATAAAGGTATAAATGTGTGATACCTCATGCATAAATGATGTATATGTGATTATGTGAGTGAAAGGTAAATATATGGAGTGTAATGAGTGTGATATGCAATGCATTGTGATTACAATGTGATTATGTGAGTGAAAGGTAAATATATGGAGTGTAATGAGTGTGATATGCAACGCATTGTGATTACAATGTGATTATGTGAGTGAAAGGTAAATATATGGAGTGTAATGAGTGTGATATGCAATGCATTGTGATTACAATGTGATTATGTGAGTGAAAGGTAAATATATGGAGTGTAATGAGTGTGATATGCAATGCATTGTGATTACAATGTGATTATGTGAGTGAAAGGTAAATATATGGAGTGTAATGAGTGTGATATGCAATGCATTGTGATTACAATGTGATTATGTGAGTGAAAGGTAAATATATGGAGTGTAATGAGTGTGATATGCAACGCATTGTGATTACAATATGATTTTGTGATGTGAAATACACAATGTCCCATGGTACATGTACATGTATACATGTACATGTATCAGTAGGTAAATGCACATAGCACCTGATATTGAGTATCGAATCCTGAACTTCCTTTATCCGTAATCACATTGTGGAGGTGATCTATTTTACTTTTGAGACTTCGTACATTAATATCTGTTTCTTCACATTTAATTAGCTCATTCAATGCATCATGTACAAAGACATATTGAGACTAGAGAGAGAATGTTTGAATGGTAGATAACAAGATAGAAGCAAAATGAAGAACTGTAATTACAAAACAAGCCAATAGTTCTGGAATATTATAATAGCTACTACAATTGAATTCTTTCCACAACAACCTATTATGATTTCACGTTACACCTTTCATGCAGTCGACAACTCATTGCAATAAAATCAGAACATGTAAAATTTATAAAAAATATGAACATGTATTCAATGTTTGTTGTACTGCAACATGATAGATGTTTGTCCATAGTCTTCTACACAGTTTTGTTGATGGTTGCTAAAGACGTTGCGCCGCATTATGCCCTTGTACAATAAATCATTTTAAAAGCTAGCTAACTATCATTATACAGCTTCAACATAATTATTTGGATGAACATACTATTACATGGAACAGAAGGTTGTTTGTAAACCAACTTGACTACAACTGTGTTTCTTAGATACATGAGTGACCCACAAAAGGGGGGGAGGGGGGAAGAGTCCCAAGAAAATGGGTGTTTATTCAACACTTTGGTACATGTATTTCAAAATGGCCAAATTTACAAGAAACTGTCTAGGAGTAATTAACATTGCAGACTACTACAATTAGAAAGGATGCTTTCACTGTTCATAATGACCAAAATCAAGAAAACGGAGCTATCTGTACAAATTTAAATATACATAAATGGAAGACAAAAACAAACAAATTGTTGACTAACTAGTCTATCAAATACTCACCAAAGTTTGAACCATGGATTGCCTTTTTTTCCTCATTTGCCACACAAATGAATAGACATTAATGGTGTTCTCATCTCTTAGTCTATCTAGCATACTGTCTAATACTATAAAAATACCTGTTCTACCAACCCCAGCACTACAGTGTACTAAAATAGGGGGTCCATGTTTACTGTGATTCTTCTGAAAATGACGAATGAATGAAATGAAGGAAGCAGCATAATATGGAACTCCATGATCAGGCCAGGCCAGGAATTGCCAGTGTGTTACTTCAATTGGTGAAGTATGTTCTTCTGTAGTCTTTAAGAAATGGAAGAGGAGGAAGATGAGTGGGAGTATAAAGAGGACAAGGAAAATGAGGTGAAAGAAAAGAAAGATGAGGAAAAAGAGGAGGAGGGTTGAAGAGATGAGCAGAAAAAGAGGCGGAGAGTGGGAAGAGGAACAGACAAAAAGAGAAGAAAGAGAGAAGAAAAGGAGAGAAGAAGTGATAAAGAATGACAAACACTAGCAGAAGAAACATAACAAATACAATGAACAAAATTAGAAATGTCACATTTACTATATAAAATATTTTCTTCTCAAAATCTGCAAATCGCATGATTTCAACTAGTTTTACACTGATGTGTGACGATGTTTCTAATGTCTCATTTAATCTCTCGGGCCAATACTGCTCACATTTTGCCTGAATGAAGAGAAAGGATGAAGAACAGATGATGAATGAATAGATAGATAAATGGATGAATGGATGCACAGATACATAGATGGACAGGATGTATTGAAAAAGATGGGTGAATGGAGGAAGGGATGAACTGCAAAATGAATACAGAATGTTGATCCATACCTTTCCTCCTTCATTTTGTTAACATCACTATGGTATCAAGACCATGTTCCCAAACCATCCGCCAAAAATCTTGTACAGTATTCCGCATGGGAGCTGCAAAGAGATATAATTATATACACATATTATATGTATAATTATAGCACATTACCTTGTGCTGCAATATATGCATTTTGTCTTTCATATCCCTGCAGAAAATATAGAAAGAAATGGTGACACAAAAATATGTTATAAACATGATAATAGTTTTAGTTGGGAATTATAATTATGTCATTATGCATTATGCATGTGATCATTACTAATATACACGTACATGCTACATATACAGTAATGATGAAAATACATATAGTAAATACATGGAGAGGCACCAAAATAATTTGTACATGTGTACATTGTCTTGATGTATACATGCACATATGCGTACCTTTTCATTTATAGTATATATAAATATGTATCTACATGTACTAATATTATTGTACAAATATATACTAATAATTATATACGTGGTAATTATTCTTACATCTATAAATGATGCATTGATATAATCAGATCCTTCTTCACTCTCCAGAATATTCAAAGTGACTCGCGAGAAGTCATCTATTAAATATATGTACATGTTTGCGTATGTAAATATGACTGTGTTTGTATATCTACATTAAAAGTGTTACGTGTGTGTGTACAGGTACGTGTGTATTTGTGTTATGTGTATATACAAGCTACAAATGCTATGTTGTGTTTATGTTATAAGTGTTAAGTGTGCATGTACAGGAGTGTTTTGTGTACATGTATGTGTGTATAATATGTGTATCCACTGGGGCTGATGTTGACACCTCCATGGCAAAAGATTGACAATTATGGAGTTGTAGGCCTGTTTTTACAAGACGTCAGCTACTCAGAGATGGAGATGACCATCAGTTAGAAGAAGACAAAGATGCTTGTTGTTCAACCAGGAGATGCACCTTCTTAGCAACCAAAGGATGTTTTACTAAGGCCAGTGGATGGTCACTCTCAGTCGTAGAGGTGTTTCAGTACCTTGAAAATACCAGTGCTGGAGAATTCAGGCTTGACAAAGTGATCTAAATATGTACATGTATTAGCAAAGTGTCTCGAATTTTAATACCCTATGTAAAGTGCTATGGTATCAGACCAGGATTAAGATGAGGTTATTAAGTCCATCATCCATTCCACCTTGCTGTGTGGTGGTGAGACCTGGGCTCCCATAGCAGCTCATGTCAAGCACTTGTATGAGAGGAAGTGCGAGTCTTCTTGAGTGTGACTAGGTAGGATCAGAAGAGGATCACAAATATGAGAGCATTGGTTAGTATTGAGAGAGCTAGTGGAGATGAAGGCAAGCAGAACAAGAAGGATGAATGTAAGCAGCAGCAATTTCGGAAAGAAGGCTATGTGATGCATGAGACATTCTGTGATAAACATAATTCCAAACCAACTAAATGGATATACGAGTGATGAGGAAATATCATACAATATTTATATGTCATCATCTGTGGCTTGTACCGCTCTTGTGAGCAAATGCAGAGAAGGTTTATATATATATATCCGTGTCACGTACGCATGTACAGGAGTGTTGTGTGTACATGTACATGTGTGTATATATCTGTGTACTATATTACAATTGTTATGATCGTATGTAAGTTATAAGCGTTCTCTTATGCATGTACATCTACATGCATAAGAGTGTTAAGTGTATACGTATTTTATTGTGTTCATTATATATATGCAGTTATGCACACACAGGTCATACATGTACATTCATACTAATCTTTTATGATGTAACATACAATGAATTTTTACATACATGTCATAACTCACATGGTAAAATATTAGCAAATCTATTTTTGGGTTGATTGATTGGATTTGTAGCTACGTGTACTTTGAATTCACCAAAAGTTGGATTAGGCAGTGACTGTAATAGAATAACATTATGCATGAAATTACACTAAGTATATTAGAATATACATGGATACATGCATTAGCATACTGGAATATACTAGAACATGACAGTGCTCTGATCTCACTGGTCGGGAATAATCATCACTCAAATGAATTAACTACCTCTCAGATAATACATACATACATACATATATATATATATATATATATATATATATATATATAATATATATATAATTATATATATATACCATAGTTAACAGAAACATCAAAGAGCCGACAGGGCGTATATATGGCATATATCCCCGATCACAGGGCAGTTATACAACCGCAGGGAAGTTATACAACCACATCAAAGTTCGTTCACAAGTACAGCAGGGATATATGCCATATATCATCCCTGGTATGATGTCATGGTTTTGCACATGAGCAGTCACCGAAAGTCTATAGAGAATGAAGGCTATGAAGCATGTTCGACAAGTGAACACACAAAAGAAGCTCTCTGTTTCGAAAAAAAAAGAAAAAAAAAAGAAAAAAAGAACCAATAGATGGGCGTTTCTCTCAGGAACTATTCGTTTGATTGCCCCATATCGCCGAAAGTGTAAGTTGTGTTAGCCTGTTACTCATGTCCATTGTCCTGTTCTTCTTTGATGTTTCTGTTAGCTATAGAATATATTATATGTACCATGGCTTCTCGGTATATATGGCGAATATAAGACCCTCACACCTCGATATTGGTCCTCGGCCTCGCCTCGGGCCAATATCTCGGTGCTCGGGTCTTATATTCGCCATATATCCCTCGAAGCCATGGTATATATATTACATATATACATATAATTATATATATATATATATAATATATATATATATGTTATATTTATAACACCCTACGAGTGCTATATTGGATTTATATGCACCGAGCCCGAGGGCAAGGTGCATATAAATCCAATATAGCACGAGTAGGCGTGTTATAAATAATATATTTCACGAAAGACAAAACCTTTGTTGATGTCTGATGCTTCTCCTATCTTTTTGTCGACACTTTGGAGAAGGTAAGCGTTGTTTTCTTGTAGTCTGTTTCGACGGCAGGTGCTATATCTGACCGCAGGGTGCTATATCTGATTTATAAACCTGTGGTTTACTTTGATGTTTCATCGTATCGGGATATATATATATATATATATATATATATATATAGTATGATGGTGACATCATCCCTTTGATGTGGTGAGTTTTATATATTGTATATAGACCTTCCATGGCACACTATGCAGGAGATCTCACATCAATATATTGTATATAGTATGCTAACAGGTCCTAAATGTATATACTGCATATAGGACTCTCATTTTATGTCCTCAGATGTGATATACATGTAGTTCTCACAGGCTCGGGGTATATCACATCCTCAGACACAAAACTCAGGTCCTATATTTTGTATATAGGACTTATTAGTATACTATATAATATACATATATACATAATATACATGTATATAATAATTGTATATATAGGCTACTGAGACAGAATTAAATATATAACTGGGTAAACAACAGTAAAAGCAAGTTAGAATCCAACCACCACTCTAAACGTCCTGGGCAGAACACTGCATATGCATGCATACTGGGGATAACCAGTAAACTTAAGACATACCCAGTACATTGGATATACGAAATCTATGAGCACATGTAAAGAATGATATATAAATTGAAACTACTAATGAATATAATATACTGAGAGATAATACATTTTATATTGTAGCATAACCTGATATTCTAATTCAAATTTCTTATTTCCATCACTATGCATCTCTTTAACATATTGTGAGAATGCAAGTCTAGAAATACTATGTTCTTCAACTGGAGAGAAAAATATCACAAAAAGGATGCAATCAAATTGTCAATCTATTTATGCACGTGTCAGTTTGTCATTTATGTCCAACAGTCCAAGTATGACATACATGTAAGCACTCGTCATATTGCCATATTGCAAATTTGCCAGTCTGTCTGTCATAAGAGTCTTAAAGGTTTAGAAATAGATTTAAAAAAATATTCATTAAAGACCACCAACTGCCTAGTATAAAATTAATAATAATTATTGGTAATGAGCAGTTTGAAGAATAGAAAAGGTGGCTCATCGTCTGATAGGATGTGAATATCGTATTATGTAAAAGTTTTAGAGAATTTTTTGCATCATATTAAATTAAATTTGTGATGGAATTACCACATCTTACATTATCCTATGTTTGTTTTTCATGCAACTGAAAAAGTTGGTGAGTTTACAATTAAGAAATTTTCTATACACTTCTGTCAATCTGTTTGTCAATTTAAATATCTATCAATGCTACACTGAAGTTTTCTTCCCCTTTCACCACATATCTCCCAATATTGATAAAGACTGAACAGATTATTTATGATGGCTGTGATCAATTGCATTGGTGGAATGGTTGCACACCCAATTTCAAGAATTTTTTATTGCAAACATTCCTGTCTTTAGCCAGTTGTATTGCTAGTCTGAACCACTAACAATAATTAGCTAAGTATAAACGTACCAGGTATATGAGTTGGAATGTCATCAGGTATATTCGTGACATATTCAATTGCTTTGTGAGTTATAGTTTCTGAGGAGTTGAAAATCAGGAGATTATTATTTGCAGATGTTCATTATTAATAATACATAATACTTGTGGTACTGCTGATGCTGATTTCTAGGAAACGATTAATACAAATTTCCTTAGAGTCAGAATCAACTCTAATAAGACCAACACTGTAACTCAAAAACTCTTCAGTATCATCTGCTATTTTAGCCCACACAGTTATTGAACAAGATGGAGGAACAGGGAGTTCTTTTGATTCAAATAGGTCAACGTTTTGTTTACTAAGCTGTTGAAAATAACAGTAAAAAACAGATTAAATTCTTAAACTTCTAGTACCCTAAGTGGTCTCTTGTGAGTAGCCAGTGTCCATCCTGTACAAGGTCTTTGCTGTGGTACCTCCATGTCTAGTTCAATATATCCATCAACAGGATCTTTGAACTTAAAGTTTATCATTTCATCTAGTTTACCTTTTGAATGTCCAGTCTCCATAATATTAAAAGGATTTTTATAACTTTAAAATTATACGATTACCATATACAATACCTTCATAAGCATAGGTGCATTTTTGAAAATCATAAACTTGACTAACCACTTGTTAGTACCTAATCTCTCATAATATATCTGACCAGTGTAATTATCTAATATTGAAATGACAAATTACAAACACTTAATAATGTATAAATATAATAATATTCTAAATGAAGTCTTGATCCACATATAAATGCAACACTAATCACGTTATTGTTGGTAAATTATGTTTTTACTAGGTTTGGAGGTGGTTTTAAGAATGATTTCACTACATTTCATGGCCAAAAATCCATGCAGATGTGCATAAAACCAGTTGGATTATCATGCATTACTACATGTTATTGACATTAACAAGTGTTACCTTTCGGCGGATGTGTTTTCATTTCTATCAATTTTTCTCTCTCTTCGATCAACTTCAATTTATATCTGTCAATCTCTTCTTCTTTGCTTTTTAGTACTACATCAAAAGTCTTGGATTCTGAATGAAATGATGTAATAACTACATGTATATCAATTAGTTTAAAATTACAAACCTTCATGAAGTTTTACTTCTAACAAATGTTTTTCATCACATAACTCTTTTATCTGTTTCTTTATATCCTCCAGCTCCATTGTTTTAGTAATTGAAAGTTGCTTGTGTGTGTTTGCAGAATCCTGAGAACTCTTTAATTCTACCACAAGAGATTTATCAATGGAGAATAATAATTACTACCATTATGTTGTTCTAACCCTTCTGGAGATAGTCTGCTTCGTCCTTTAATAACACTGCTTCCTCCTCTTTTTCTTTTATCTGTTTATTCTTTTCTTCCATTTCACGAGTCATTTTTACTAATTCTCCCTCTTTCCTTATGACACTCAACTTCAGGTCTGTCATGGTTTGTAGAAATGCATCTTTCTCTTCTACATAGTGACTACTATAAATGTTATATTTATAATCACATTAAGCAATACACACCTTGAGCTAATTGACTAGGAAATAATAGATGAAGTAGATTATCTGGGACCTCCAAATTAAGAGTTCAATTAATGAGATTATCTCTCTTCTTTCATTGAAACATTTTTTGGCTATTGGGTAAAAATAATCTAAAAGATGTACCTTAAATTATACCAGCTTCGGGGCAGATCTAACAGAAATAATTTTGTAGGGCACTAATTTTTGAAGAAATGCATATCAAAGGCGTGCACAATATTTTGTGAGTGTGGTTTGTTTAACATCACCTTCACAAATCAATGCACATCACTGTCATAAGGCAAATTTGTCGAGTGACTAAGTAATTGATTTTCTGGGCTTTGAGCCACAGAGTTCATCCATCATAATGGAATAATGAATAAACTTGAAACACATTAAACACTCCAAAATACTAAGCTGTTTTGACATTAGTGAGATTTTTATAGCAGAGCTCAACAAACTACAAACATGTGCTTAGTTAATACATGGACAGGCATTGTTGGATCTGCCCCTGATCAGCTTGTATAATTAACACAAAACTGAAATTGTACTATTAATTTTAGTAATACAAGAAGCTTATAAGCATTAAAGCCAGAGTATCTACACCTATTCAGAAAACGTAACATATAAGAATGCTGTAAAATTGTTGTGGGAGCCTGAGTTGGTGACAATGGTCAGTAATGTGTTCAGATAATGTTTAAGGACTACAACTAAATAGAATATGTGGTATTACATATATGCCTACTGCAAAATAGAACATGCGGTATTATATTTGGTGTGATTTAAGCAACAATTCATTAGTTAAAAAGATTATGTGGACATGCGTTTATAATAACAAACCAATCAAACAGTGTGTTAGCTCTGAAAGTATTATAATTGATACTTCTTCATATTTTTACATATAACGACATTTATTAAAGACAAAAATAATTGTTTTGTAGCTACCCTTGTAAAAAAGAATTGAAGAAGTTTGCATAGTCGTTACTATCAATGGTTTTGAAAACTTTATGTAATAATTTTAATTCTGGTTCGTGTGGCTTTGTGGACTCTAGTAAGTGTGAAATTAGTTTAATCAATACAAGTTATATATAAAAAAGGAGTTTTAATTTTATCTATTTTAAAGGGAATGGTTGTATCAAAATGCAAACAGATAGATCGTCAGCACTGTAGAGCTTTCTGTTATGATAAAGGATTGATTTCCAGGTCGAAATTGTCATGAACCGTTCCATTTGTATAATTAAAGGCTTTATTATAGCCTACAATAAACACACTACTTTACTACTCAAGAGTACATATACAGACTTCATACGAGTGTACCAGGGCATATTAACTTACTTGGCCAATGAAATAAAATTAACATTTGAAATGATCAGAAACTGATTTTATATAACTATATGCCCCTACAAGTACTATTAAAAAAAATCATACAATCAAAACTAGAGCCAATAGCGCTAAATATAATTATATTATACCTTGAATAATATTATAATGAATGCACTAAAGTGCAGAACCCTCGCTAGCTACTGCTAAACAGCATTGCTTTAGAACAACTTTGCCTAAGTAACATTGCAACAGCCAGGAACACACCATTTGTATCAACACTATAATTTGCATATTCATGTATACTAACTACTTATCAGTAGTTCATGAATATGCAAATTATGGGGCGAGCATGGCCATCAGATCTCTTGAGAACTACCAAATGTCTGGACAAAACTTCATAAATAGCTGTATAAACACTCGTTAGGACAATAGACAAAGCTCAAGAAACAAAGCTTCAAAGAGACAAAAGTTAGTGGTTCAGTGTTTTTTGCTGACATCAGCAAAAACGTAGAAATTTCAAGATGGCGACAGATCGACGAGAGTTTACATGGCTGTTTCTCTGCAACAAGATGAGTTCAGAACAAATCCTTTAAATGTCGGCATTATGGATATATAGCGTCTTCAACCATGTGTCAAAAAATTAGTATCAGATATTTGCAAAGATTACGTGGTAACACACAGACAGACAGACACACACACAAACCAACTACTATAACCTTCCGCCTACGCGGCTCGGGTTAATAATTTATACAACTCACATTTTCTTGTTTCTTGATTACTATAATTCCTAGAAAGGATTCATAACCTATATACAAGTAATAATAATTATCATAATTACTTCGTCATAATTAATTTTGTTATTGATTATTCCCATTCAGTTTCATTTGCTATGTTTTAATGTTTTTACCTGATTAAAAACAGTTTCTTTTTCAATAATGCTTTCTTGCAGTTGAATCTCTGTCACTTCTTCAGTGAGTGTCTGTATCTCTGCATCCTCTGTATCTAATAAAGGAATGACACTACATTACACTCAAATACATAAATTACTTGTACCTGGAATATTCTTAAATGGGAATAACAATTGAAGTTGCTTTTCTGATATCACCAAATCAAGTTGTTCAACCACAGGCACTGTCCTGATTATTCTGTGTCCACATTTTATATCTGTAGATATGTTTCAGATAACATTAGGTATAAGATGATCAAAGTTGTGTTTTTTTTTCTTTTGAAATGTTTTTTTTCCTGATTTACTGATTCCCCACAGTATAGTTGAACTATTCCTACGATTGATGATAATGCGTGTATGAAGTAATGTGTATTGGCCCAAGCCATTTCATATGCATTAGGGAGGAAATAATCGATCATCCAAAATACAATTCTCCTTGGGGTTGTGGCACATGCTCCCCCAAGAAAATTGTTTCAAATTTTAAATTCCTCGGGGCTCTGAGGTTGCTTCGGTGCAGCTTCTGGGGGCCTGAAGGCTTGCAGCTCACATGTTTTGCATAAATTTGGTATGAAATCCACCCAACTTAGCAAAAAGTATTATCTATTCTACATTTTTTCTTTCAGAAAGAAGGGTCTAGATTGATAAACTAACAATTCAGTTAATGAAGTGTAAACATACTTTCAACATAGGGTTGTTCTGCTTGTCTGACTCCATACTCAAGTGGAAGAATCTATTATAAACATTGAAGAGGATGAGAAATCATTTAGTTTATATTACAAACCTTGTAACTTTGTATATCATTATAAACAAACTGATTATGTTTGTCTCTTATACTTGTAATTCTGCAAACTTTTACTTCAGCTAGTGATTTCAGTTGTTTTGGTGTGAGGTTAAACTTGTTAATGTAGTCATCACAACAATAGCAGAATGCTAACAGCAGGGAACCTGTTCCGACAGCAACCAGGTGAACTGAAATTGCACGACAGCCTATTACACAAATTATAGAGTCACGCAATAGAGGAATATCAGAAAGTTTCATTTCGTAATAACATTCATCGATTTCTAGAATAAAAACATTGTCACTTTCTTCATTGAAGAGTATACCTGAGTATTCTTTAGATTTCGCTCAGAACAGTATTTTCTGAAATGACGAACATAATCCTCCCACATTTGAATTACTTCGGGATATAAATCACCAAGACGACTTGTAGCAATGTAATGAATTGGTTTAAAATTGAACCACGAAACGTGTATTTTAGAAAAGAGATCGTTCAGCTCTTCTATACTGGTTACATGTATTGGCATAGGCAATTGAAAGTAGGTACGTAACTCCAACACAATATTACTAATATCTTGCTTTGGTCCTCGTCGCTTTCTATCTTCATATCCTTCAACTTCACATTTTAAAGAGGACCATGTTTTGCAAGAACAAACACGAAACTTCTCATCAATATCTGCTGTCATTGCATACAATTCATTTTGTTCTGATAAAGTGTGATGGAATTTTTCAGCTATCCTCTGATTTGGGTTAAGAAGCACGAACTTTGGGTACTTTTCTGTATTCGGTTTCTCACATCTCCTTCCTTGTTTCCAGTCCTTGATTGTACATGTTCCACAGCCACACATTTCATGTGGATACATCGAAAGAGGATCATTTTGTGTATCCTTGCCTATAAGCAATAAAGAGATCATTTGTGGGGTAAGACATGTAGGGCACTATGTTACATATTATTAGTGACAAGAATAATTTTCAATAAAAATGAAAGAAGATGTAGGGATGTCAATACCCAAAAAGCATGCGAACAAGGTTGGGATGCTAACGTAGGACCCAAAATTAAATGAACTACTTCCATATCACCCTACATAAGTACAGCATATAAACCTACATAATTACAGCTCTTTGCATTTTGCTCTATGTAGGGTTATATGGAAGTGGTTTGTTTAATTTTGGGTCCTATGTTAGCATCCCAACCTTGTTCGCATGCTTTTTGGGTTTTGACGTCCCTGCATCTTCTTTCATTTTTATTAAAAATGTATTTTATTATTCTTGTTTTCATTGTTTTTATGGCCCGTAGGGCCATCCCTATAATTGCTTTCCACGGGGTTATATATATATATATATATATAATTATATATATATATTCTTGTGTCACTTGCGCGACTATGCGTTGTATACGTAGTTAAGGAAGTTGCGTCATTCCCGGGGGGGGGGGGCTCGGTCAATTAATGGGCGTGGCGCGTAAAAGAACGCGCGTTTGAGCTACAGACCAGCCAGGAAGATTCAGAAAGGATGTAAAACTGCTAATAACTGTTGTATATAGCAGAGAAACAGTATAGATATTATCCAAGAATCTTTAACAAGTAAGTATGATAAGTTGTTAAGTTTCAGACACGAGGAAGTCATCATTTAGAACTTTGAAGGAGTACCTCAGTCAGTTCATCAGACATCTGTGTATTTAGACTGCAATTAGGCTTACACTTACGTCTTCAGGCCCCAGGAGTACACAGAAAGGTAGAGACACTAGTGCCATCAGCAATGCTTAATACATAGTCATCACAAAGCAAATATAGGGATGTTTTTTTCTCTATATACACTTGTTTTCTGATTGGTGTGAATATGTTTTGTAGATTGCAAAAATACTGGTGTAAGTTATATATATCATGAAATCATATAATCATATATTCATTAAAATTTGTTCTTCAATGTAGGTCAGTTTTTTGTATATATCAATTATTTATGCATTCTTTTTCACTTACAGATGATGTCTATTCTCTATTTCACTTACAGAACTCTCTGCAGTCGTACAAGAAGTAGTATCTGTCACTGTGTCAACCATTCAGTATTCCAATGCTTATCATAGTATATAATATTATTATACAATGGCTTTGATATTAATAATTATTATATTCAATATTATAAGAATGTATTTGCTCACAAACGTTATTACTGTGCTTATGATTCCAATATAACAAGCACTTTCTCCTTTTCCGCTTCCATGTTCTGAGTACACAGATACGCATGCGTAAATAATTCCACGTGGCTCGAATAATGAATGCACTTATGAAAACGGTGTCCAATTTCGAGATCAAATCTTTGTAGTCGATGAGACTCTCTTCTTTCATAGTATCTGAGGATATCATCTCGATACTTGTAGACCAGAATTTTACTATGAATGTGATCTGGAATGGTGCTAGAATCATTGTGATATTTCAACAAACAAAAAATGATTTGTCTGAAAAAAAAATATGGGTGGTCTTTTATTTCTGTGCCATCCCTACATAGAGAGTATTACCGTACTCGCTGATATATGTACACTGACAATTGCATTGGTAATCGGCATCGCCCATTATCAGCCATTAGTATCAATATTGATTAGTTTTTACATTGTAATAAGTGTACTAATACCTTTGCAATTCTTATAGTATCAAAAAATGCTCATTTTTTATTGAAAGAATCAGATACCGGAAGGTCTGTCTACACCACAAAGAGCTCGACATAAGCTTCTCCAGCTTGGAATATTCTTTTCATCTACTCTCTTTAGCCACGTTGCAAGCACTACAGACATACACTGTTCACAATCAACAGGATTATTCTTCTTGATAATAGCAGGAGTGTACTGAGGAATTCCAAGATTCGATCCAATCGTTTCCCAATTAGCACTACAGTGCTTGCATTCTTGAATGACTTCATGATAGTCATTAATACCTATACGTAGTAACAATCATCATTAAGTTTGAATATTAATGTTGTTTGTAACACTTAATATGTATTTCTTACCAAGATGTTGCCTTCCCACACTAGAGAGAGAAGATTTCCAATTAAATGTGAAGGAGTGACCGCACCCACGGAAATGTGTCATAGTACTTCAATAGGTGAGATTGTATACATATTCAATACTAATTACTTCTTTGTCCATATGATAATTTGTAGCTAATAAATAATCAGAAAATATGCAATTATTTTGTTGGTTAGTGTTTATTATTTACAATACCTGTATAGTTGAGTGATTTAATGACATTAATTACAAGACATGAAACTGTTTTAAACTACTTTTGACTGCAATAGCTCTTTTCTTCCCAATCAAAATTAGCTTCTCATTCAACATCTCCACAATGGATAATAAAATTGCTAAAATAACTAATTTATTGGTTAGTACAGTTACGAGGATTTAACATTTACATATGTGCATGCTAATGTCATAAATATTTTGTACTAGAGATAACCAATTAGTTGAAACACTATAGAAATCATAATTATTATCATGCACTAAGTTGTATACAGTACAGACTAATTTCCGAGAGCGTAATTGTGCATCTGTTTTTTTAGATGTATAACAATTATTATAGTTGAATAGCTATAAAATTAAGACATCTGACATGGCCAGCTGTTGTTTTCACTGAATATGTTGAATTTAATTTTAAGTATGATTACATATTATTGATAATATTATAGTTAGATCATAATACTCATTAGAATATCAGTTGTGCTTGAAACCGCATGTGGTCAACTATAACCTAGTAATTAATTTTACATGTGTATATGACTGGGCTTCATTCCTGTGTGTGTGGGAGCAAATTGGCAAGGAGGAAATTAGGATATATCATTTGCAAGGATTATTATCGTTAGATCATAATTCTCATTAGAGTATCATCAGAACTGCATGCGGTCAATTATAACCTAGTAGTTAATTTTACATGTATTTATGACTGGGCTTCATTCCTGTGTGTGTGCAGGAACAAATTGGCGAGGAAACAATAAAGAAATATCATTTGCAAGGATGTATTGAAGTACAGGAAGTGCAATTGCCATATAAGTTAATTGCTGGATTAAGTATACAAAGGAAATGTTAGGTTTCTACCTCTGCTGTATAATTAGATTAATATAATATTTTAATTATAATATATACAGAATCCATATATATAGCTCCATGGAGTAGTGAATACATACTGCAGTACATACATCAAGTACTATAAAGCTGCAGCCCTGAGACAAATAAACAGCAAGCTCATTTTGTGCAGATCTCCATATACTTCAGAAGACATTATTCAGTAAAAGACAAGATGAAAGTTGCTGTTGCAATAATTCTGTTAGTGATTAGTGCTTTCCAGGCTAATGCTGAGCCAGGTAAAATTTTATGAAATGTTCTAACTGTTTTACTAATCTTTTTCTTCTTTCTTGCCAGGTGGAAATGGACTTGCTCATTCTGAGTCACTCAGTAAGTGTGATATGCTGTATGTGTTTTGATCTATTATTATAGATATTGTGTTCCTATATTATTATAAATTGCACTTTGTCAGGCTATCGTCTTGTTGGTGGATGTACTGCAGCACAAGGACGTGTAGAAGTATTCTTTGATGGACAGTGGGGTACTGTTTGTGATGATGGTTTTGATACTGATGAAGCACTAGTAGTATGTCGCTCATGTGGTTATGGCATGGTAAATGCAGTTCGTCCTGAAGCATTTTTTGGAGAAGGTGATTCTAATAGCCCAATCTGGCTGGATGATGTTGACTGTCGTGGTGATGAAAGTGAAATGTCTCATTGTGCTCATCTCAAACTGGGATCTCATAACTGTGGACATTGGGAAGATGTTGGAGTTGAATGTAGTGTAAGTATTACAATCATGGGATATAATTATCTGAAAATAACCATACCTAACTATTTTCCTTAATTAGGATTAAACAAGACCAAGGCCCATCCCAATTTGTCTATCTAAGAAGTTATTTGATTGTAATTTTGAACCCTCAATTTTCTTTCATTTATACTTTGTAGATTTTAGTTCCCTTAAACTATGTTTCATTTCATTTTTTTACTGTCTTAAATCATTTTGATGTCAATTGATATCACAAACAAAGTTTTGTTAACTTAAAAGTGTTTGAATATTACACTAAATACATATAGACCTCACTCGCAGGTGCAGTGTGTCATTTTACTACTAATGGGTTTATAGTATTTCATGTCATACTATAATATATATCAAACAAGACTCCTATTTCACAATATATCCTGAAACACAATAAGAAAAATAATTATTAAATATGCAATAAGTAATAAATATACATAATACATACATACACTTCAAGATTCTTTTTGATCAACTGTATTGTGTAAAACTGCAAGTGCTTGCACTTCTATTGTTTATGTGTCACATGTATTGTACGTAGTTAGCCCATAAAACATATATATTATGTAAATGTATTATACATGTGACACATAAAAAATAGAAGTGCAAGCACTTGCAGTTTTACACAATACAGTTGATCAAAAAGAATCTTGATGTGCACAATACATTACAAATGTATAAATTATAGTGCAATGATATAATTATTTTAAGTGATTTTTCCCAAAATAATAAATGATCTGATTATTAATCAACCTTAGTGTTTATCACATGACCTTTAGCAATAAGAATGTCACAATCCAGTAAAACATGGAATATTTAATATACATCAAAATGTGAAGTAACTTACTGCTCTATAATAGACTTTGTGTGTGTGTTTGTGTGTTGCACACATAACACTGTATGTATGTATGTATGTATGTATGTATGTATTATATCTACTGAAATTAGTTCATTATTTTTAATAGGTTTAGAAATGATTCAAGTATAATTTGTAGTATTATTTCTTCTTTGAAATTGACAATAAATTATAAGATTCTTGTGAGACTTTAGTAAATATAAATGCTTCAAAAGGCCAGTCATGTATATTGTAACAATAATGATCACTTTTAGTTACATATTAATGATAATTTGGTGTGGTTTTCTTACTGACAGATTCAAAGATATGCATGTTATTTAAAGCGAGAAATATTAATTTTCAATAATTTGTAATAATGAATTGCTTTATATCCACTTGAGATCCATATCATCAAAGGAACATACTCTATATTTGTTAGAGTGCAGCTAAATATGTGCTCTAACACATGCATAATTGTATAAATAATATTATAACACTGAAATACAATAATATTAATTAACACATTAAACTATGGACCCGGCCAAGCAGGGCTGAAAAGATTTGAACATAATTACACTATGTATCCATACAACACTTATGCCGTTTAGTATTATAAATGCAAATTAGATTAGCAAGACTAATCCTTATCTTAATTAGAGATGATCTAATAGTTCTACTACTCATGCATGACATTGTTTGGGTACATAGTTCTTCATGGCGAGTGTGGTCAAGTAACGTTTGGTTTCCTAGTATATCTGGTCAATTAGACGATCTACACTTGTATAGTACATACACTCTTCATGGCAAGTGTGGTCAATTAACCTTTCCTAAGTCAATTATATTTGTATAATTTGTACTCCTCCTACACAACCAGTGGCGTAGGAAGCACTGTAAAATTGGGGGCTGAGGGGCGAGGCGCGCTTCGCGCCCCGCGAAAAATTTTTGGTTTCACGTATTAAGTATCTCAAAAATAATAATTATCTGCGCAATAATTAGAAATTCGGAAGTTTAGTATATGTATTTAATGGGAAAACGATGTTTATACTATGCTAAACGAAGATTTTGAACATGCATCAAATCAGTTTTCACTCTATACACTAGTCCAATAATGAAGTGGCTAGATAGATTTGTAATGGTAATTTTGCCAAAGTGTGTTGAAAGCAGTTTATCAAGACATAGAAAATTGACAGCTCTTTGCTGTATTGCATGGATATATTTTGCATAGAGGGCTTCAGTAAGTAGTTGCCATCCACTGCATGGACTGATTCCACTCGATGTCAGTGTAATTAAATTATGTAACCATGATAGGAACAAACAGATGTACAAAATGATTACCATGCATATACCTAATCTTATGCATCACTAGGTAAAATGCAAGATCTAATGCAACATTTCCTATTTTAATTCCATGACAATCACTTTTTTAATGCACTGACTATATTTAAGCAATCTCATTATGACACGTTGTGATGGCAAAAATGATTAAATTATGCAATAGTGATAATTATTGTTCAGAGAAGATGAATTGACATAATTCAAAATAGGAGAGTCAGCTTGTTGAATTACAAGCTAATTATACACATAGCAATGCCATTCCACACATATATTCTATATATATATATATATTTTTTTGGCTATATATATATTGCATAAAGCAACAACTGGCATTCTTAATTGTTTGCTTGTTCATATAATAGTAAATGCATAATAGTTATTATACTCCATGCCAAGTGCGGTCTGGTAAACGATGGGCTTATCAGGACATTGAAATGACCATAGTTATAATACTGAATTACAATAATATTAACCCATTAAACTATGGACCCGGCCAAGCAGGGCTGAAAAGATTTAAACATAATTACACTATGTATCCATACAAGTTACTAGATTAGCAAGACCAATCTTCATCTTAATTAATGATGATCTAATAGTTCTACTACTCATGCATGACATTGTTTGGGTACATAGTTCTTCATGGCAAATGTGAACAAGTAATGTGTAAACTTTGTATATCTGGTCAATATAAGCTCCTGATACACATAATATACATAAATTATAACTATATATAATTACAGCTCAATTTCAGCCCTGAAAGGAAGTTATTACGACGCAGCCATACAGTGCTTAGCACAAATGTATAAAAGCTGCAGCTCTGAGACTAACAAGAGCAAGTGTGCAGAATATTGAAGCAAAGATCCTCCAAATACACCAGAATATTCTATTCACTATACAAGATGAAGATGTGGATTGCTTTAGTTCTATTGGCAATTTGCGCTCTCCAGGCCAATGCCTCACCAAGTAAATGAAATGCTCAATTTCTACTGTAATTTTGCATAATTCATTTATGTTACTTATACTCGTTTTTTAGGTGGTGGTAACAAAGCCAAATTTAATGAAATAGAACATGCTCCTCTTGCAAAAGAAGGTGTCTATATATAATTATAATAATTATGCAAAATTTAACTTTTCTTTCCTCCCTTTTAAAAGAGTCTAATGGAAATAGACTTGCTCATTCTCAGTCACTTAGTAAGTGTGATATACTGTATGTGTTTTGATCTATTATTATAGATATTGTGTTCCTATATTATTATAAATTGCACTTTTTCAGGCTATCGTCTTGTTGGTGGATGTACTGCAGCACAAGGACGTGTAGAAGTATTCTTTGATGGACAGTGGGGTACTGTTTGTGATGATGGTTTTGATACTGATGAAGCACTAGTAGTATGTCGCTCATGTGGTTATGGCATGGTAAATGCAGTTCGTCCTGAAGCATTTTTTGGAGAAGGTGATTCTAATAGCCCAATCTGGCTGGATGATGTTGACTGTCGTGGTGATGAAAGTGAAATTTCTGATTGTGCTCATCTCCAACTGGGATCTCATAACTGTGGACATTGGGAAGACGTTGGAGTTGAATGTAGTGTAAGTATTATATATAACATAATGTTTATCCCAAACATCACTAAAAGTATTGTACTATATTTATATTATTTTCTTTAATTAGGACTAAACACTCTATTTAAACGAGTGAACTGATGAAGGTCAAGAATTAAATCTACATGTTTTTTTTAATTTAGTGATTAGCAGTAGTATAAAGAACTATTTTAGATTTGGTTGCAATGTATTTTAGTTCAATAAAACTTTGTTCATCTTCATTGTTAAATTGTTTTAACGAAAAACAGATTTTTGTCAATTAAAACATTGTTTAACTTATCATATTGTATCATTAATCTTATGTAGTACAACATTACAGTAGGATGAATATATTCACTCATTCCGTTATGCAGGATGTTGCACCTGCATGTATTCATGGGAATGCCAAAATAATTCAATTTAGAGTGTTGCATTCAAAATTACGTTAATTTTGTGCAATTTAGTTGGTAACAGCAATTAGTGCGACGATATAATTATTATAAGTGATTTTTTCCAAAAATCAATATAATTAAACGATCTGATTAATAATCAACCTTAGTGTTTATCACATGACCTTTAGCATGTCACAATCCAGTAAAACAAGAAATATTTAATGCACATAAAAATGTGAAGTAACTTTCTGCTTTATAATGGCTTTGTGTGTGTGTATTTGTGTGTTGCATGCATGGTATGTACGTATAACATTGCTTGTATGTATGTATTATATCCACTGAAATTAGTTTGTAATTTATAATAGTTTTATGAATGGTTCACTTAAGAGTTGTAGACTCTAGTATAATTATAATACTGTTTCTTTTTTGAAATTGATAAATTACAAGGATTCTTGTGAGATTTTAGTAAATAATAATGTTTCAGAAGGCCAGTCATGTATACCATGTTCAGTAAGGTTACTAATACCTATAGCTGGCTGGTTCCCTAAAGGTTTGACTTCAGTGTTGTTTAACAATGATCAGTTTTAATTACATATTAATTACAGTCTTTTGTGGGCTAGCTACTGTACATGTGACACACACAAAAAAAGGAGGTTAAAGCACAGTTTTACAAAAAGAATCGTGAATTGTACAATGCATCACGATTGTAAAAATTATTATGTATAGATCTAGTTAATAATAATTGCTGTTCTTAATTTTTGAGATATTGTGAAATAAGAGTCTTGTTGGATTACAAGTAGAACATGTAGATGGGCAGATTATTGAGTTACATATTTTAATCTTACAGTGAACTATATACTATAATTAATATATAATGTTCCTTTGGTTTGACAAAAATCTAAGTTATTGGCCAATTTTCATTTTAATTAATTATGGACCTGCGACCATCAGTTTGTGTGAAATGAGTGAACTGTTTCACTGCAAGGATTCTAGCCCTGACAAAAATTAATACTTGTTTATATAAGTATAATAATTATCATTTTATGAAGCTTTAGTAGTGCTGAAGGAAGCATATATATATATATATATAGACTCTATATATATATAATACAACCACACAGTGCATATTCAGTCTCTGAAGACATACTGCAGCATTTGCATCAACTATAAAAGCTGCGACTCTGAGACTGGCAAAAGCAAGTGTGTAGAATATTGAAACAAAGATCCTCCAAATCCAGCAGAATATTCCATTCAGTATACAAGATGAAGATGTGGATTGCTTTAGCTCTATTGGCAATTTGTGCTCTTCAGGCCAATGCCTCACCAAGTAAATGAAATGCTCAATTTCTACAGTAATTTTGCATGATTCAATTCTATTATACTTAATTGTACTCATTTAGGTGGTAAATTTGATGATTTGAAGAATGCTTTTGAAGCTTTCATGCAAAGTGAAGAAGGTATAGTAATTATTATTATACTTATAATTATTTTAGTACTTAATTAATGCATTAATGTTTATAATGTGTTAAAGAAAGATGAAAATAGATTCTCATTCACAATACAGATGGTGGTAACAAAGCCAAAATTAATGAAATAGAACATGCTCCTCTTGCAAAAGGTGTTTAACTATATTGACTTAATTATGCAAGTTTTAGCTTTTCTTAATTCTTTCCCTTTTAAAAGAGTCTGATGGAAATAATAGACTTGCTCATTCAGAGGCACTTAGTAAGTGTATATGTTTTGATTGATTACTATAGATATTGTGTTCCTATATTTTAAAATGCACTTTTTCAGGCTATCGTCTTGTTAATGGAGGCTCTTTCTCACGTGGACGTGTAGAAGTATTCTTTGATGGACAGTGGGGTACTGTTTGTGATGATGGTTTTGATACTGATGAAGCACTAGTAATATGTCGCACATGTGGTTATGGCATGGTAACTGCAGTTCATCCTCAAGCATTTTTTGGAGAAGGTGATTCCAGTAGCCCAATCTGGTTGGATGATGTTGATTGTCGTGGTGATGAAAACGAACTTGCTGACTGTGCTCATCTCAAACTGGGATCTCATAATTGTGGACATCATGAAGACGTTGGAGTTGAATGTAGTGTAAGTATTACAAACATGAGATATAATTATCCATACATAACTATTTTTCTTAATTAGGATTAAACAAGATCAAGGCCCATCCTGTCTAAGGAGTTACTTGAACTTAGATTAGTTTCGAAATTATTTGTACTTTGTTGCAGTAGATTTTAGTTCCTTAAACTATGTTTCATTTCATTTTATTACTGTCTTTGATCATTTTGATGTCAATTGATATCACAAACAAAGTTTTGTCAACTTAAAAGTGTTTGAATATTACACTAAATACATATAGACCCCACTAGCCAGTGCAGTTGGTCTAATAATTGATTTTAGTACTAATGAGTTTATCAACTAGTATGTTCAATTGCAACCTTCTATACAATATATAATTTGGCTCGTTTAAACAGTTAAAGTTAGCAGGTTCATTAATTAATAAAGTTAACATATCAAGTGTAGTGAAGTTGTGCAAACCAAATAGTGTTTTGTTCATACACACTATATGGACTATAGCTAATTAGCTAATTATTTTAATTATGAAGTACTTTTAGACAAGGAAAAGATTCTTCAAAATTCTATAATGTATTTGTATATGCAGTGATGATGTTTTTAGTAAATGCAATACAACTATGTATAGTGTTTATCACAAACAAATTCAAAATTAAAATTTTACAAATAATAGTAATTTATTTCATTACATTTTGATAATGATTAAGAATGGCTGATCCAACATCGTGAGCTTGAATCTGTAGTTAGGAAACTAAAATATATATAGTATATCACTCAATTTAAAAAAGTATCATACATCGACTAGACTTGAGGTCAAATACACTACACTGCAAATACAAATACTTGACAAATATGAAAATACTGACACTAACACAATTATGTTTTTCGGTGAATTTGAAATACAAATGTAAGTATTAGTTATATTCCGAGTGCAAGGGATATATCTAATTTAAAACATGAGCAGGCCTCATGCTTTAAACTGGATATTATCCTGAGCATTTGTGTCATTTAGTCACTGTTTGGGGTCATAATCATAGCAACGGTAGTAATTAGCCACACTAAATTTATTTATATACATGTATAGTGGAAACCACAAACATGTCTCAGACAACCTAATTTCCTGCAGTGTCATTGTGGATTCACTTCCTGCAGAGAGTAATTCTGCTATGAATATGTTTTAACTCAGCAGATTCACTATGAACAATATTTACTTTAATCCAGAGACAGAGGAAGCATAAAGCTATAAAATTAAGACATCTGACATGGCCAGCTGTTGTTTTCACTGAATATGTTGAATTTAATTTTAAGTATGATTACATATTATTGATAATATTATAGTTAGATCATAATACTCATTGGAATATCAGTTGTGCTTGAAACCACATGTGGTCAACTATAACCTAGTAATTAATTTTACATGTGTATATGACTGGGCTTCATTCCTGTGTGTGTGTGGGAGCAAATTGGCGAGGAGGAAATTAGGATATATCATTTGCAAGGATTATTATCGTTAGATCATAATTCTCATTAAAGTATCATCAGAACTGCATGCGGTCAATTATAACCTAGTAGTTAATTTTACATGTGTTTATGACTGGGCTTCATTCCTGTGTGTGTGCAGGAGCAAATTGGCGAGGAAACAATAAAGATATATCATTTGCAAGGATGTATTGAAGTACTGGAAGTGCAATTGCCATATAAGTTAATTGCTGGATTAAGTATACAAAGGAAATGTTAGGTTTCTACCTCTGCTGTATAATTAGATTAATATAATATTTTAATTATAATATATACAGAATCCATATATATAGCTCCATGGAGTAGTGAATACATACTGCAGTACATACATCAAGTACTATAAAGCTGCAGCCCTGAGACAAATAAACAGCAAGCTCATTTTGTGCAGATCTCCATATACTTCAGAAGACATTATTCAGTAAAAGATAAGATGAAAGTTGCTGTTGCAATAATTCTGTTAGTGATTAGTGCTTTCCAGGCTAATGCTGAGCCAGGTAATATTTTATGAAATGTTCTAACTCTTTTACTAATCTTTTTCTTCTTTCTTGCCAGGTGGAAATGGACTTGCTCATTCTCAGTCACTCAGTAAGTGTGATATGCTGTATGTGTTTTGATCTATTATTATAGATATTGTGTTCCTATATTATTATAAATTGCACTTTGTCAGGCTATCGTCTTGTTGGTGGATGTACTGCAGCACAAGGACGTGTAGAAGTATTCTTTGATGGACAGTGGGGTACTGTTTGTGATGATGGTTTTGATACTGATGAAGCACTAGTAGTATGTCGCTCATGTGGTTATGGCATGGTAAATGCAGTTCGTCCTGAAGCATTTTTTGGAGAAGGTGATTCTAATAGCCCAATCTGGCTGGATGATGTTGACTGTCGTGGTGATGAAAGTGAAATGTCTCATTGTGCTCATCTCAAACTGGGATCTCATAACTGTGGACATTGGGAAGATGTTGGAGTTGAATGTAGTGTAAGTATTACAATCATGAGATATAATTATCTGAAAATAACCATACATAAATATTTTCCTTAATTAGGATTAAACAAGACCAAGGCCCGTCCCAATTTGTCTATCTAAGGAGTTATTTGAACTTAGATTCGTTTCGAAATTATTTGTAATTTTGAACACTCAATTTTCTTTCATTTATACTTTGTAGATTTTAGTTCCCTTAAACTATGTTTTATTTCATTTTTTTACTGTCTTTGATCATTTTGATGTCAATTGATATCACAAACAAAGTTTTGTCAACTTAAAAGTGTTTGAATATTACACTAAATACATATAGACCTCACTGGCAGGTGCAGTGTGTCATTTTACTACTAATGGGTTTATAGTATTTCATGTCATACTATAATATATATCAAACAGACTCCTATTTCACAATATATCCTGAAACACAATAAGAAAAATAATTATTAAATATGCAATAAGTAATAAATATACATAATACATACATACACTTCAAGATTCTTTTCGATCAACTGTATTGTGTAAAACTGCAAGTGCTTGCACTTCTATTGTTTATGTGTCACATGTACAATACGTAGTTAGCCCACAAAACATATATATTATGTAAATGTATTATACATGTGACACATAAAAAATAGAAGTGCAAGCACTTGCAGTTTTACACAATACAGTTGATCAAAAAGAATCTTGAAGTGCACAATACATTACAAATGTATAAATTATAGTGCAATGATATAATTATTTTAAGTGATTTTTCCCAAAATAATAAATGATCTGATTATTAATCAACCTTAGTGTTTATCACATGACCTTTAGCAATAAGAATGTCACAATCTAGTAAAACATGGAATATTTAATATACATCAACTTGGACTTTGTGTGTGTGTGTTTGTGTGTTGCATGCATGGTGTGTATGTATAACACTGTATGCATGTATGTATGTATTATATCTACTGAAATTAGTTCATTATTTTTAATAGGTTTAGAAATGATTCAAGTATAATTTGTAGTATTATTTCTTCTTTGAAATTGACAATAAATTATAAGATTCTTGTGAGACTTTGGTAAATATAAATGCTTCAAAAGGCCAGTCATGTATATTGTAACAATAATGATCACTTTTAGTTACATATTAATGATAATTTGGTGTGGTTTTCTTACTGACAGATTCATGTTATTTAAAGTGAGAAATATTAATTTTCAATAATTTGTAATAATGAATTGCTTTATATCCACTTGAGATCCATATCATCAAAGGAACATACTCTATATTTGTTAGAGTGCAGCTAAATATGTGCTCTAACACATGCATAATTGTGAAATAATATTATAACACTGAAATACAATAATATTAATTAACACATTAAACTATGGACCCGGCCAAGCAGGGCTGAAAAGATTTGAACATAATTACACTATGTATCCATACAACACTTATGGCATTTAGTATTATAAATGCAAATTAGATTAGCAAGACTAATCTTTATCTTAATTAGTGATGATCTAATAGTTCCACTATTCATGCATGACATTGTTTGGGTACATAGTTCTTCATGGCGAGTGTGGTCAAGTAACGTTTGGTTTCCTAGTATATCTGGTCAATTAGACGATCTACACTTGTATAGTATGTACACTCTTCATGGCAAGTGTGGTCAATTAACCTTTCCTAAGTCAATTATATTTGTATAATTTGTACTCCTCCTACACAACCAGTGGCGTAGGAAGCACTGTAAAATTGGGGGCTGAGGGGCGAGGCGCGCTTCGCGCCCCGCGAAAAATTTTTGGTTTCACGTATTAAGTATCTCAAAAATAATAATTATCTGCGCAATAATTAGAAATTCGGAAGTTTAGTATATGTATTTAATGGGAAAACGATGTTTATACTATGCTAAACGAAGAGTTTGAACATGCATCAAATCAGTTTTCACTCTATACACTAGTCCAATAATGAAGTGGCTAGATAGATTTGTAATGGTAATTTTGCCAAAGTGTGTTGAAAGCAGTTTATCAAGACATAGAAAATTGACAGCTCTTTGCTGTATTGCATGGATATATTTTGCATAGAGGGCTTCAGTAAGTAGTTGCCATCCACTGCATGGACTGATTCCACTCGATGTCAGTGTAATTAAATTATGTAACCATGATAGGAACAAACAGATGTACAAAATGATTACCATGCATATACCTAATCTTATGCATCACTAGGTAAAATGCAAGATCTAATGCAACATTTCCTATTTTAATTCCATGACAATCACTTTTTTAATGCACTGACTATATTTAAGCAATCTCATTATGACACGTTGTGATGGCAAAAATGATTAAATTATGCAATAGTGATAATTATTGTTCAGAGAAGATGAATTGAAATAGGAGAGTCAGCTTGTTGAATTACAAGCTAATACACATAGCAATGCCATTCCACACACATATATTCTATATATTTTGGCTATATATATATTACATACAGCAAACACTTTTAGGGTTTAGGGGATTTGTTGCATTCTTAATTGTTTGCTTGTTCATATAATAGTAAATACATAATAGTTATTATACTCCATGCCAAGTGCGGTCTGGTAAACGATAGGCTTGAAATGACCATAGTACTTTCTGCTCTTACAATTAAATCAATACGCATAATTTACATAAATTATAATTATAAATAATTATAGCTTAATTTCAGCCCCGAAAGGAAGTTATTACGATGCAACCATGCAGTGCTTAGCACGAATGTATAAAAACTGGCAAGAAAGTTTTCTCACTGACAGATTCAAACATATGCATGTTAGTTTATGATAGAAAATCTCAATAATTTGTAACGATGAATTGCCACTTGAGTTCCACTTCATCAAAGAAACATACTCTATATTTGTTAGAGTGCAGCTGCTAACTATGTACTCTAACACATGCATAATTGTATAAATAATATTATAATACTGAATTACAATAATGTTAATTCATTAAACTATGGACCCAAGCAGGGCTGAAAAGTTTTAAACATAATTACACTATGTATCCATACGCCAGTTATTAGATTAGCAAGACTAATCTTCATCTTAATTAATGATGATCTAATAGTTCTACTACTCATGCATGACAATGTTTGAGTACATAGTTCTTCATGGCGAGTGTGAACAAGTAATGTGTAAACTTTGTATATCTGGTCAATATAAGCTCCTGATACACATAATATACTTAAATTATAACTATATATAATTACAGCTCAATTTCAGCCCTGAAAGGAAGTTATTACGACGCAGCCATACAGTGCTTAGCACGAATGTATAAAAGCTGCAGCTCTGAGACCAACAAGAGCAAGTGTGCAGAATATTGAAGCAAAGATCCTCCAAATACACCAGAATATTCTATTCACTATACAAGATGAAGATGTGGATTGCTTTAGCTCTATTGGCAATTTGTGCTCTCCAGGCCAATGCCTCACCAAGTAAATGAAATGCTCAATTTCTACAGTAATTTTGCATAATTCATTTATGTTACTTATACTTGTTTTTTAGGTGGTGGTAACAAAGCCAAATTTAATGAAATAGAACATGCTCCTCTTGCAAAAGAAGGTGTTTATATATAATTATAATAATTATGCAAAATTTAACTTTTCTTTCCTCCCTTTTAAAAGAGTCTAATGGAAATAGACTTGCTCATTCTGAGTCACTTAGTAAGTGTGATATGCTGTATGTGTTTTGATCTATTATTATATTATATTGTGTTCCTATATTATTATAAATTGCACTTTTTCAGGCTATCGTCTTGTTGGTGGATGTACTGCATTACAAGGACGTGTAGAAGTATTCTTTGATGGACAGTGGGGTTCTGTTTGTGATGATGGTTTTGATACTGATGAAGCACTAGTAGTATGTCGCTCATGTGGTTATGGCATGGTAGTTGCAGTTCGTCCTGAAGCATTTTTTGGAGAAGGTGATTCTAATAGCCCAATCTGGCTGGATGATGTTGACTGTCGTGGTGATGAAAGTGAAATTTCTGATTGTGCTCATCTCAAACTGGGAGAACATAACTGTGGACATTGGGAAGATGTTGGAGTTGAATGTAGTGTAAGTATTATATATAACATAATATTTATCCAAACATCACTAAAATTATTGTACTATATATTATTTTCTTTAATTAGGACTAAACACTCTATTCAAATGTGTGGACTGATGGAAGGTCAACAATTAAATCTACATTTTGTTTTTATTTAGTGATTAGCAGTAGTATAAAGAACAATTTTAGATTTTGTTGCAATCTTTTTTAGTTCAATAAAACTTTTTTCATCTTCATTTATTACCTTGTTAAATTGTTTTAATGAAAAACAGATTGTTGCCTTAAAATATTGTTTAACTATTCATATTGTAACATTACAATAGGATGAATATATTCACTCATTCTGTTATGCAGAATGTTGCACCTGCATGTATTCATGAGAATGCCAAAATAATTCAATTTAGAGTGTTGCATTCAAAATTACATTAATTTTGCGCAATTTATTTGGTAACAGCAATTAGTGTCACGACATAATTATTATAAGTGATTTTTTCAAAAAATCAATATAATATTCTAAATGATCTGATTAATAATCAACCTTAGTGTTTATCACATGACCTTTAGCATGTCACAATCCAGAAAAAACGCGAAATATTTAATGCACATGAAAATGTGAAGTAACTTTCTGCTTTATAATGGCTTTGTGTGTGTGTGTATTTGTGTGTTGCATGCATGGTATGTACGTATAACATTGCATGTATGTATGTATTATATCTACTGAAATCAGTTTGTATTTTATAATAGTTTTATGAATGGTTCACGTAAGAGTTGTAGTATAATTATAATAATGTTTCTTTTTTGAAATTGGAAAGACAATAAATTACAAGGATTTTTGTGAGATTTTAGTAAATAATAATGTTTCAGAAGGCCAGTCATGTATACCATGTTCAGTAAGGTTACTAATACCTATAGCTGGCTGGTTCCCTAAAGGGTTGACTTCAGTGTTGTTTAACATGATCACTTTTAGTTACATATTAATTAAAGTCTAACTAATGTACATGTGACACACAAAAAGAAGGAAGTTCATGCACAATTTTACAAAAAGAATCGTAAAGTGCACAATGCATTACAAATGTAAAAATTATTATGTATAGTTATTATCTATTAATAATAATTGCTGTTCTTAGAGTCTTGTTGGATTACAAGTACACACATGTAGTTGGGCAGATTATATATTGAGTTACATATTTTAATCTTACAGTGAACTATATACTATAATTAATATTGTTCCTTTGGTTTGACAGAAATGAATACTTTTAGTTAACTAACTAAAAGTAACCATTATTGGCCAATTTTCGTTATAGCTATTATGGACTTGCGACCATCAGTTTGTGTGAAATGAGTGAACTGTTTCACTGCAAGGATTCCAGCCCTGACAAAAATTAATACTTGTTTATATATATCATTTTATGAAGCTTTAGTAGTGCTGAAGGAAGTGCGTATAACACAACCACGCAGTGCTTACCACGAATCATAATAAATTCAGTCTCTGAGGACATACTGCAGCATATGCATCAAGTACAAAAGCTGCGACTCTGAGACTAGCAAAAGCAAGTGTGTAGAATATTGAAGCAAAGATCCTCCAAATACAGCAGAATATTCTATTCACTATACAAGATGAAGATGTGGATTGTTTTAGCTCTATTGGCAATTTGTGCTCTTCAGGCCAATGCCTCACCAAGTAAATGAAATGCTCAATTTCTACAGTAATTTTGCATAATTCAATTCTATTATACTTAATTGTACTCATTTAGGTGGTAAATTTGATGATTTGAAGAATGCTTTTGAAGCTTTCATGCAAACTGAAAAAGGTATATATACAATTATTGTTATACTTTTAATTATTATAGTGTATAAAGCCTTAATGTTTATATTGTGTAACAAAAAGATGAGAATAGATTCTCATTCACAATACAGATGGTGGTAACAAAGCCAAAAATAAATGAAATAGAACATGCTCCTCTTGCAAAAGAAGGTGTTTAACTATATTGAATTCATTTTGCAAAATTTAACTTTTCTTTCTTTTTAATTCTCTCCCTTTTAAAAGAGTCTGATGGAAATGGACTTGCTCATTCTGAGGCACTTAGTAAGTGCGATATGCTGTATGTGTTTTGATCTATTATTATAGATATAATGTTCCTATTCATTATTTTAACTCGCACCTTTTCAGGCTATCGTCTAGTTAATGGAGGTTCTCTCTCACGTGGACGTGTTGAGGTATTCTTTAATGGACAGTGGGGTTCTGTTTGTGATGATGGTTTTGATACTGATGAAGCACTAGTAATATGTCGCACATGTGGCTATGGCATGGTAACTGCGGTTCGTCCTCAAGCATATTTTGGAGAAGCTGATTCCAGTAGCCCAATCTGGCTGGATGATGTTGACTGTCGTGGTGATGAAAATGAACTTCCTGACTGTGCTCATCTCAAACTGGGATCTCATAATTGTGGACATCATGAAGACGTTGGAGTTGAATGTTTTGTAAGTATTACAAACATGAGATATAATTATCCATACATAACTATTTTCCTTAATTAGGATTAAACAAGATCAAGACCCGTCCCAATTTGTATGTCTAAGGAGTTACTTGAACTTATTAGTTTTGAAATTATTTGTTTACTTTATACTTTGTTGCAGTAGATTTTAGTTCCTGCATTTTAATTCATTTTTTACTGTCTTTGATCATTTTGATGTCAATTGATATCACAAACAAAGTTTTGTCAACTTAAAAGTGTTTGAGTATTACACTAAATACATATAGACCTCACTAGCCAGTGCAGTGGGTCTAATAATTAATTTACTACTAGTATGTTCAATTGCAACCTTACATATAACACACAATTTGGCTCATTTAAGTGTAGTGAAGTTGTGCAAATCAAATGTAGTGTTTTGTTCATACACATATGGAATATAGCTAATTAGCTAATTATTTTAATTATGAAGTAAGTACTTATAAACAAGAAAAAGATTCTTCAAATTTTTAATTATAATGTATATGCAGTAATGATGTTTTTAGTAAACACAGTACAACTATGTGTAGTGTTTACCATGAACAAATTTAAAATTAAAATTTGTAATAATGTTAATTTAGTTTATTACATTTTGATAATGATTAATAATGGCTGATCCAACATCATGAGCTTGAATCTGTAGTTAGGAAACCAAATTATATATATATATATATATATGTATTATATCACTCTAAAAATTGATTTATTGTTTTAACTAATTTTAAATAGTATCATACATCAGCTAGACTTGGGGTGAAATACATGTCACACTACAATTACAAATACCTGAAAAATATGAAATACAGATACTAACACAATTACGTTTTTGGGGGGGAATTTGAAATACGAATACAAGTATTAGTTATATTCCATGTGCGAGTGATATATCCAGTTTAATTAAAACATGAGCGGGCCTCATGCTTTATTATCCCGAGCATGAAGGATTTAAATATTTGTGTCATTCAATCACTGACATAACCATAACAACTGCAGTAATTAGCCACACTAAATTTATTTTTTTTATTTACATGTATAGTGGAAACCACAAACACGTCTCAGACAACCTAAATTTCCTGCAGTGTCATTGTGGATTCACTTCCTGCAGACAGTAATTTGGTTATGAATATGTTTTAACTCAGCAGATTCACTGTGAATGATATTTACTTTAATCCAGAGTCAGAGGAAGCATAAAGGTTGCAAAGGTTTTGGCTTTTGCATCATGTGGCCTTAAAAAATATTTTGTGTTATTAACTTTTTACTATAATATTATACTTTTGATCTAAACCTTTGATTATGTTATGTAGATGTGTTGATTATGTCATGTAAATGTGTAAACCACATTACCCATGACATATTATGTGCTTGCAGCTGCATGCTCTATCATTAGAGATAGACAGTCTGGCTGCTAGTGTTATTACTGTGCTTTGGTTTCTTATTTTGGAGATAGGGCGGCTTTGCCAATGATTTCCTCTCAGATTATGACAATCATATTAGTACTTTTGGTACTTTTCTATAATGGACTATGTAGCTAACAGATGATTTAATCAATGGTTTACATTATTGACTGCATGCATGAACTGTGGATGTGGTCAATAGTGTGTGGCTTTGACCTTTGCATTAATTTATTGCTTCCTCTGGGGCTGTAATCACATGGGTGGCTACAACCAGTAATTACAAGATAGCATGTGAACATGCAAAGAAGCAAAGTTATAAAGCAATCGATGAAGTCAGTAGTTTGCTGTGCTCACTCAACTTGACATCGGTATATAATATAGCCCACTGTTCTCACTAAAACAGTAGAATGGAGCCTGGTCTATCATCATCCATGACTAAGCCAACATCTATCATCATCACTTCCACTCCACCAAAAATTTTCACCACCACCACTTCTCTCTCACTCAAAGCAATCTTGGGCACAGTTACTCCTGCTGTCCAGTAACATTCTGGAACCTCTTCCCCCCCTAGTAACTGGTAAGCTACCACCAGCTTAATACACATTCCCCATTAAGTATGTCCACTGGCCCCTAAAATAACTGTCTTTCCGCTTCACTGGAGTCACACCACTAACCAAGTATGGTCCGTAGTACCAAACATGCTAGAGTGCTAACTGTACTATTTATGACTATATACTGTTCTAATTAACCAGTATTAAGTCACCAAACAATAATGAGGGGTATCCTGTTGGAAGCAAATGAACAGAGTATAGACAGGACAACAGTACCTGGTTAGTGACCTAGCAAGTCCGCAGTACTTGATTACCACTCTATCAGATCAAGTAACAATCATTTAGGTCACTGGTATCCCCCACCATATCTGGTTCCTTTCTCCCAATGCCCTCTGTTTGTTGCCCCCATTCTTTCTGTTCTTGCTCACCCCTCCTCATTTCTCTCCTCCCTTGCCTCTCTTTTCTCCTCCTCCCCTTTTCTTTTTTCTCTTCCCACTCCTCTCCTTTTCTCTCTCCCCTCCTTCCTCCCTTTTCTCCCCCCTGCCAGCCATCTTTTTCTCTATTGCTTCCTCCCCCACTATGCCTCGGCCCTCCCTAGGGTAACACCTACCACAGTTTGTAAACCATTACAAACTACAGGCTAGGCCTTCTTCCAGATTGTTAATGCACTTAGAGCACAATACAGTATACCACAGGGTAATTCACTACAAACCTCAAAAATATTCATCAAGCGATGGGCCTAACAAATGTGATAAACTCAAACTCAAGGCCACTGGATATCCAAGACCCATTGTACTGGGTATTCTGCTTTCTGTCCTTCATGATGGCAAAGGTGGATCACAAAGAGACCAGGGATCTAATTGCATATGCCCAGATAGTGGTCTACCTAGCCCGCAAGCATGGAGGAAAAGGTTTGATCACATATAACCGGCTCTTCCGACAGCAAGTGGCTATAGCAAGCGATTAGAACGGGTGGATATTCCAATATGTAGCCCTGTGTGGGGTGGAGTAAAAGGTGTGTCCACACACTGAAGGCACACTTTCCCATTATGTGGCTGGTATGCCATGTAATGACGAGTGTAGAACAGGGTGGCCACACCATCTTTTGGAACCTGGAAGTGATTAAATACACCATGACCCAGCAACATTATCTATCAATATAGTTTGTAATGGTTATACACCTATTTGTCGGGCTTTGCCCTTGAGATCTAAATAGCATGAATCCCTCCAAATGTGTGTATAGCTTAATTCACAAAGAATGTTATCATGTGCTTAGTTACTTTTAACGTTTTAATGGTGTCACAATGTGATAGTCTACTAAACTTCATGAAAGGACAGAGTATTAGCTTTCTGAAATACACTTTAAAGCTTCCCACACTATTAGTTAATGAGCCAAATGATTATTCTGTGTGAATTATCTAGGTCATTAACTAATTGCTTAATGATGTAAATCATTGTTCATGGCTGATTAATTTACTAGGGGAGGGGGGGGGGGGATAGCTTAGAAAAATTCATCATAGTGAGCATATATATATATATATATATATATATCCTGATACGGCGAAACATCAAAGTAAACCACAGAGATATATATAAGATATAGCACCCTGTGGTCAGATATAGCACTGCGGTCAGGATATAGCACCTGCCGTCGAAACAGACTACAAGAAAACAACGCTTACCTTCTCCAAAGTGCCGACAAAAAGGTAGGAGAAGCATCAGACATCAACAAAGGTTTTGTCTTTCATGATATATATTGGTTATATCACAGCCACTCATGCTATATCAGATTTATAAAAACCTCGCCCTCGGGCTCGATTTTTATAAATCTGATATAGCACTCGTGCTGTGATATAACCTATACACATATATATATATATATATATATATATAATAAATAAATAATATATATATAAATAATCCACTGTAAATGTCAAGACTACAATTACTTATACAAGAATAATAAAAATATTTTCAAATAAATAAAAGAAAATGTAGGGGATTCATATAATTAGGTGAATAGATGTGTGATGTGTGCATGAAAATGTGGAAGAAATCTTTGTTCAAAGTGAACCAGACTGGCAGCAAGTATGGGAAATCAACCTGTCTCTGATATTTGGTTGTTATTTAAAATTATCACGTGTGCTGTGCTAAATAATCACGACATGTTGAGTCAGTATATACAACCAAGAAATTGCTAGAAAGTTACCGGACACATGACACTTCCCTCTGCACATAGTGGGTGCAGCTAGGGATAACACTATAATAAAAGGGTATTAGTTATAGTAAAAGTTAAAGGGGATCTTTTTACTAGCTCTGGATCCACCCCTACACTTATAGATGAAGTTGGAGCAGGAGTACTCGGCAGTGATGATGATTCTCCGGGTCTATTCAATAGATAATTAACATCTAGGTCTTAATAGGACATTGCCGATAACTATTAAGGAATAGAAACTATTACGAAGTTATTATAATTTTATAAATACTGGGAGGTACATGTAGGATCACTTTTAAAGATCAACAAAATATGGGATTATTGCAGGAAGACATTGTTACCAGCTAATGGATTTCTTTACGCTGTCTACCTATAAAGTATTTTACTTGTATTCTATGTATTATGTAGCAGTGTGCTTCTGTATTCCTTAGTTGTAATCGTTCTTGTGACCATTCTGGTAATCAATTTAGTATTTGCTCCAGTAATCCACTCAGTAATCGTTCTGATGATCGTTCTAGTGACCAATCTGGTGACCGTTCTAGTGACAGTTCTGGTGACAGTTCTGATGACCATTTTAATAATCGATCTTGTGATCGTTCTGATGACTGACATGATGACCAATCTGGTTACCATTCTGTTGATCATTCTGCTCTGGTGATTGATCTGTTGACTAATCTGGTGACCCATTCTAATGACCAATTTGGTGACCATTCCGGTAACCGAACTTGTGATCGATCTGATGATTGATGTGTTGATGCACCTGATGAATAATTTGGTGATGGGGTGACCGTTCTGGTAACACATCTGGTGACCCATTCAAATGATGAATCTGGTGACCATTCTGTGACCATTCTGGTAACTGATCTGGTGACCGTTCTAGTGACCGATCTGGTGATTGATGTGGTGATGGAGCTGATGACCAATTTGGTGATGGTCGTTCTGGTGAGCTTTCCAGTGACTGTCATGGTGATCGAGCTGGTGACCGTTCTGGTAATCGATTCAGCAATTGTTCTGGTGAGTGATCTGGTGACCATTCAAGTGGAAGTTCTGGCCATCTTTTTGAAATTGCATGCCATCAGCTGTCTGAGTTCATTAGGTTCGTCTTTGCATATGTACTTGTCGTGTGTTTGTTTTAAAAGTACCTAGAAATGTTGGTCAAGTAGACCCTGCTTTTACAATGACAGAGACACAAGCGAAGAATGCAAGAAGTGCTCTCTTCAAACATCAAAACAGTGCTGTACATAAACAAGCAGGACTACTTCAACTGGATTGCCACAGTATTACTCCAGTTAACCTTCAGTTGGATAAAACTGCTGCTGATCATAGATCCAAGGTTAAACAACAGCAAGAGAAGAACCGACAGATTCTTTATCATACTATTAATGTTATTGTAGTTTTAGTGAAGACAGGTCATCCTTTATGTGGCTATTGTGAAGGCAATGATTCACACAACAAAGATCTATTCCTTGAAATGACTCACTTATTAGCACAGTATGATACAATACTGAAGTCAAACTTGTGCCAGTAATGCAGTTTATACGTCTAATATAGTTCGAAATGAATTGATTGCTTCTGTATACCAAAATGTAATTCAGTAGCTCAAGAATGAACTTGGAGCTACCACCTGTTTCAGTGTATTGATGGATGAAGCAAGTGATCACAGTCATAATGAACAGGTGTCTGTAGTAGTAAGGTATGTTGATAATGAATTTATTATTTAAGAAAGGCTAATAGGCATTGAATGCGTTGAAAGTACTGATGCTGAAACCCTTTTTCAGACTTTACTTAGTAGTTTTAGTATTGTAGGATTGACAACAGATAATTTGATAGGCCAATGTTATGATGGTGCCAGTAACATGCGTGACCACATAGCAAGTGTGCAGGCCAAAGTTAAAGCCATTCAGCCAAATGCAATTTATACTCATTGCTATGCTCACTGTACAAATCATATCTTAGTTGAGACTACTTCAAGCAATCACTAAGAAATTTTTACAAAATCTATATACTTTTCTTGAAGGAAGTCCCCATCGACATGCCAAGCTTGAAAAAAATAATAAGTAAACTCTAAGCCTCTATGAAATCGATTAAAAAGCTGTCAGATACACGATATGTTGGCAAAAGTGATGCCATTTTAGCGGTGTTTGAGAACTTTTCAGCTATTGTTCAAGCTTTGGACAAAATCGAAGACAGCTCTCATAATGGTTGTACAGCTTCAGAGGCAAGTGGGTTGGGCATCAGATGCTGAAATTTGAATTTCTTATTTGCTTATTAGTGCTGTGGGCCCTTCTTACTAAATGCCGAACTGTTAGTGACTACCTACAAAGTGAAGATAGTGACATTGTAACTGCCTTAGAAGTAGTAGGCACAACAGTTAAAACACTATAAAAAAATGAGAAGTGAAGCAACCTTTAAGAACTTTTATGATAAAGTTATGAAATTAGCTCAAGACCTAGGTACTGAAGTGATAGAGCCACGTCCAAGAAAAATAAGTCGACGTACAGTATAGATGATACTTGCCACAGTCAGCACACTGTAACTGGAAATGAGGAAACATTTCTTGTAACATTTTATTTTGAAGTTATAGACATAATTGTGTCTGAGTTTGAAAGATGATTTAATCAAGAATCACAAAAAATATCTCGCACTTCTTAGTGATCTACAAAATTGAAGAATGCCTGACGATTCCACACTGGAAACTATTGCATCATTTTTCCTCCTTGATATTCATGCTATAAAAACTAAGTGAACCTTGTTGATCAATGACAACACAATTGATCCCTTTGAACTGTACAAGATCTCGAAGCAGTTAGCAGAGACCAAGCAAACAACTGTGTACATTGAATTGACAGTACTCTTACAGAAGTTGTGTACATTTCCTTTTACGAGTGCAAGCTGTGAAAGAGCATTTTCCAAGCTGACTTTAGTTAAATCTAAACTTCGTACCACTATGACTCAACAGAGGCTAGCTGGTTTGCTACTGCTATTCACAGAATAGGATCTACTTTCAAAAATAGGTCATGAGGATATTTTGATAAATTTTGCTAAAGTTTCAAACAGACGACTGGACTTGTTTTTTTAATTTTTATACTAATTGGTAAAATATTTTTTTCCTGTTTTTTTTGTTTCACTGGTTGTTATTTTTTAAAACTTTATAAGCACTGCAAAGTTGCTTACATTTTTTGTTGTTGCCCAGCATTAAATGTTGTTACAGTATTCTACAGATTTCCTAGTTAATAACTTTAAAATGGCTAATTAATCACATAACGTTTCCTAAATTAATTTTATACCATAATTCGTAAAGATCAATAAAAGTAGTGATAATGTAGATGCTGACAAACCACACCCCTCATGAATAATTAATGAGCCAAACATTTGCACACCAATAGTAATACCAATAAAGGCGCTAGGCCGCCCTGGTATTCAGGTCTAGACATGCCTATGGTCAGTAATACATATTGCTGATCACAAGCCAATAAGATATCATTGATACCATTAGGAAACAAATGGGAAATACCATTTCCTTTGCTAAACAAATGAACAGACTGGCCTTCAATACATGGTAGTTTATTAACAGGGCAATCATTGAAATAACCAGTATGAATGATGTAAACATCTTCCATGTTAGGCATGCTAAAGTCAGTCCTAACTGATTTGTGAGGTCCATTAACTATACCTTGTTGTTGCTGTTCATCTTCTTTAGTGGTTGTACTATCATCATCATTATCATCGTGACATCTAATAGATTTGAATCTTTCACACTCATTTCAGTCTAGGATTCCTAGTAATCACATAGGAATGACAATAGTACAGTAATGGGTGACCTGTTCTTCTAGTCTGGCGTTGTCAGACTACAGGCTGTTCTTCCATCAGCAGTGCAAGTTTGTGAACGTCGTATGAAAAATGAATTTTTTACATAGTAATTTTATCGTATAAATACAAAGTAACTCCAAAATGTACCTTTGTTTTTTGAAAATAATGAAAAATATGGAAGATACACTGCACTACAACTTGCCATTTCAATGCATCAGCCATTTGTCTTCCTGTTATGGGCGCGGTCAGTGATGACGTCACAAAAGAAAAGGAAGTAAACACGTGCTACTGCATGGTTAGCTGACAATGCCAAACAGATGTGTAGCAGCAGTTGTAGCAATTCAGCATGGGATGGAATAAGTGTATTCACCTTCCCTAAAGATCAAGAGCTTAAAAAGAAGTTGACTACTCAAGTGAAACGCACTAGAGACTGCTGGAAAGGGCCATCAACCTATTCGGTGCTATCATTGTAGTGCACATTTTACACTGAAGATTGTTTTGAGTCTGATGTTATATTATACCAGTCATTTGGACTGAAGAAGACCAGACAGCTCAAGTCTGGAGCTGTACTATCAATATTTAAAGGCAACTGGAAACCTCAGTATCTGCTGCAGATGAGCCTTCTACAAAGAAGAAACGGACAGCCTATGAAAAAAGAAAGACACACGGTATGTAGTGCATCATCCTAAACATGGTTGATTACTGGTTTGTTGATTTAGAAAATTCTAGATTTGGTTGTGCACGAAGTGAAGTAACATGCATATCTTTAACATAGGTGTGCCAGTTATAGTTTTAATGTCATTGTGATATTTGCAATATATACCTTTATTACTCATACTAGTCAGTTGGAATTCAAGTGCAACCTGCTATTGGTTATAGTGTAGGAATTCAATTCAAAGCAAATTAAGAGACAGGAGAAACTGGATAAAGTATCATAAGTGTATTATGTGTGTGTATGCACATTTGTGTCAGTGTGATAGTATATTAATACTGTTTAAAATACCATACCACAGATACCAAAGCAAGTGAAAAACTAACAAAGCTAATAACAGGTTTTGTAGTTATGTTGGGAAAATGTCACTGCATTATCAAACACCATGCTTGGAGGCATTCCATAGTGTTGTAGCTAATCACTTCCTACCAAAGTCAGCAGTGTTTTTTCTTATAAAGAATGTTTGGAAGGTATAATTAATCTATACACAATTCTTATACACACGTTATCTTTATACTCAGATTTCAGCTTGCAGCTTTTGATTACAATGAAAATGCCAAAAAAAAGCAAGCTCATACCAAAAATGGAGAAGAAAGCTTCAATATTTTTTCCGAAATATTTGAAAGGTGGCTATATTGTTTGCAAAATAATGGTGGAGTTTTCATATGGTTTTTGTTAATACTTTTCTTTACTTCATGCTACTTTACTACAGAATATGTTAATCAGCTGCTTTCTGAAGTATTAGTAATAGACTGACATTGACAATATTATCATTCCTATACTTCAACACACTAGTAGATTCCATTGCAAAGATTTTCAAAAAACAAAGGTATGTTTTGGAGTTTTATTAAAATGCTTTGTATTTATGATAAAATTACTATGTAAAAAATTCATTTCAGTTACCCTAATAGAAGACACCAGAGCTGAGTCCATATTTGGTCCTATGCAGGGAAATTTAACTTGAATAAAGCTTTGAGAAAAGAAGTAGTTTTTTATTTTAAAAACATTATAATTAAATTTTGCTTATTCAATCATTAACATGTATTCATGGTAAACACTGCATAATGACTATAATAATAGTATAAAGTACTAATGCATCATTACTGCACAGTGCATATTAATTAGAAATTTAAAAGACTTGTTTCGTTCTCATTAAAATGTTATAAAGATGCTAATTGTGTACTCCCAGCACTTCATAATTATAACACATGGCAATATTCCACAGTTTCTAAGACTTCAAAGGAAATGAGATATAGTTTATGTTACATAGTTCAGCATACTAGTTTCAATACATGTTAAGCAGTAAACAGAATTATTGGCACCTGCTATGTAAGTCTATGTGCCACTGTTTAACAGGGGAGGAGAAAACAGGCCCCCCTAAGAGGGTACAGGGCATGGAATAATATTCACATCCTTGCATGTACCTCAACAGTCTTCAGCCCCCCATTTTTACGTAACTGTCTCCTCTCTTCTGCGTTACAAATGGGGTCTAGAACTACACACATAAACTTAGTGTTATACTTATAGCCTAGGACGAGTTGGTATTTAGTGAATGCCTCCTTTTGTTATTTTATGTATACCACACATGTACAGGAGTGTCAATCAACACTTCAATTTTAAAATTAATATCAATGGACAGAATAGTTTAGTTATTTTTGATTAAAACCTATGCAAGTGTATTCTATAGATTCATGCTTTATAATTACAATCATTAATGATATGAACACCGTGAATTAATAACATTATTAATTATGATTGACAAGACCTATTGTCTCAGTAACTAACTCGGCAGTCAATAAAGTATTGTAAAATCATCTTGCCACTGAATGCACTCTTCTTATGTGTAATATATATAGACTGTGGGATCAAAATGTCTGTTACAAGACTTTCATTTTAAACATTTCTTGAGGGGAGAAGATGAGGCTATTGGAAGGTACCAGGATATAATGCATGCTGTGTCTATTAGCAAACTAACTTTCAAAGGAACCAAGACTCTAGCTTTTGGATCAACAAAACTTAGTTTGTGATATCAAATGACATCCAAATGATTATAGACAATAATAAAGGAATAAAAACACAAGTTTAAAGGGCCTAAACTGTACTACAACAAAAGTATAAACAAAAGAAAGTTGAGTGTTCAAAATCACAAAACAACATCTAAGTTAAAATAATTCTGTATAGGTAGACAAATGAGAATGGTCCTTGATCTTGCATGTTTAGTACTAATTAAGGAAAATGGATAATTATATATAATTTATATTTGTATTACTTACATCACAATCAACTCCAACATCTTCATAATGTTGACAGTTATGAGATCCCAGTTGGAGATGAGCACAATACAGAAGATCACTTTCATCACCTCTACAGTCAACATCATCGAACCAGATTGGGCAATTAGAAGGAGCTTGTCCATAGTGTGCTTCAGGATGAACTGCAACTAATCTACTATAACCTAATGAGTGACATACTACTTGACCTTCAGCAGTACCAAAACCATAACGAGGGGATGTGATGTGACGTCAATTAATACAATACACACCACATGTACTACTATATATATATCACAGTAAAAATTATTGATTATTTAAACCAATTATGTTGGTCAATCAATATTTTATTTAACTAAAGCTACATGCCATGCTGTAACAGATGTTACAAGTTTATTAATTTTGGGTGTGAACAATGCAATTATAAAAATAGTTGCTTATTAAAAAGAGAATAGTAAATAATAATAGCAACAACGATTTTATGACTGGTATTTATGTTTTAAATACAACAAATATACAAACAATACATGCTGTATCACTAAACATCGATCTAGCTATTAAATCACAGTCTGGTTTAGTACAGAATTTAATTTCTTATTGATTAGTTGTTTCAATTAGCAAACTTGATGAGTTTCATTTTACTCTTAGTTAATGTTATTGTTGAAATACGTTTCATTTTATTATTATTGGTACATAAGCATCTCAATAAAACTAAGATCATGTTTCTATTGGTATTTCTGTCAGACATATAATTATTAATTTCCTAATTGAAAGTTAATGATGTCAAAGGTGTCCTAACTGAATAAGCACACCTTTTTGTATTCTGTATGTACATCCACAACCATTAGGTTCCTAAAGTATTATACTTTCAATTAGGAATTTAATAATTATATAAAATATTATATATAATTATTATTAGTGTTGTACCTATACAAGATTTTGCATAATTATACACATATTATAGGCAACTAAAACTGCCTATACCTATATATACATATGTTCACTCCCTTTTCTAGTATATGTTCATGTCCATCACTAATCTTTAGCACTGCTCTATATAGCCATTTCTGTTTGAAAATGAAACTCATAAACTACTAGAAAAGACGGAAATAGCTCAAAAAATATGATTCTGACTAATCTTTTCCTACAGTAAAATAGTACTATAAAGTTTCAAAACTTGGTTTGTAAGTAAATCTGCAATTCTGCATCTGCCCTATACTACATGCCATACCTATACCAGTATAGGTACAACACTAATTATTATACATATAGATAATAATTATATATTTATATATAATATTTTATATAAGTAATATGATTATTAAATTCCTAATTGAAAGTATAATACTTTAGGAACATAACATAATATCAATTGACACTTGTTTCGCATTCTGTTGCAGCCACAAACATTATGTTCCTAAAATATTATACTTTCAATTAGGAATTTATAATCATATTACTTATATAAAATATTACATATTATTATATCAGTATAATGATTATACATATAAATATTTTACAATATTATGTATTTAAATATGTATATATACATAAGTGATATGATTATTAAATTCCTAATTGAAAGTATAATCCTTTAGGAACATAACATTTTTGGCTGCGTACTTCAATATCAATTGACACCTGTTTTGCATTCTGCTGCAGCGACAAACATTATGTTCCTAAAATATTATACTTTCAATTGGGAACTTATATTAGTAATCATATGTCTGACAGATATACAAATTAAGACGCAGTGGGTGATTTAAACTGCTAAACTACGTTGTTGTATTAAAAACGAGCACAACAATTAAGTACAAAACCTTCTTCAGGTGCTTACAGGTGATTTTTGTAAGCACCTGAAGAAGGCTTTCTACCAACATGTTGTGCCTTTTTTAATAATAACATTTGCTGTTGTCATAAAATACCAATCATAAAATCATTGTTGCTACTATTATTTAGCAAACATACTATTCTCTTATTTATATAATCCAACATAATTATGTTTAAGTATTCGCAACTATACAATTGCATTGTTTACACCCAAAATTAATAACCAAGTTTGACAATAATTATTATAACACCTGTTACAACTAATTACAACGTGGCATCTAGCTTTGGTAGATAAAAGATCGAGTTATAGCTAAATTGATAATTTTACAGTGATATATAGTGGTACCCCAAAAATCATAACAGCCATGTTTATAATGTATTGCGACATAATAATTATATTTACATGGAAGCTATATATATGTATAATAGATCTATAAAAATGTTCGGTGAAAATTACAAGATGATGTCAAGACCTGTAAATAATTGTACCTAATGCATACAGTGAATTGCATGTTCACGTGTTATTGTTTCTTTGTTCAATATAAATAGAATACTCCAGACCTAGGCCGAGTGTGGCCCAATAATTTTAGTTCCCAATGCAAGATATTAAAACAGTGAAACTAGCATTTCAACTCTCGCCCACAGAATACATATATAATCCAATCAATTGAATCGATACAAACTACACATAATATATATTATAGTTAATTGTAATAATATTGTACATAATTGTATATAACATATTATGTATGGCTTTGTTTTTCATGTAAATAGTATACATATGTATTCTCAAACAGTGTAGTTATATATAATGTGAAATGCAATATTGTAGTATAAACAACCACTACAAATCCATATAGTTTGAGTCTTTGAAGACATACTGTAGCATGTTCATCAAGTATAAAAGCTGAGACTAACAAGAGCAAGTGCGCAGAATATTAAAGCAAAGATCCTCCAAATCCAGCAGAATATTCTATTCACTATACAAGATGAAGATGTGGATTGCTTTAGCTCTATTGGCAATTTGTGCTCTCCAGGCCAATGCCTCACCAAGTAAATGAAATGTTCAATTTCTACAGTAATTATGCATGATTTATTTCTATTATACTCGTATCCATTTTTAGGTGGTAAAATGGATGACTTGAAAAATGCTTTTGAAGCTTTCATGCAAACTGAAGAAGGTATATATATATACAATTATTATAGTGCTTAATGTATATTATATATATATATATATATATATATATATACATATATATATAAAGCATTAATGTGTATCATAAAGACAGAATGGATTTTCATTTCACAATACAGATGGTGGTAACACAGCAAAATTTAATGAAATAGAACTTGCTCCTCTTCCAAAAGAAGGTGTTTAATTATTTAAATATGCATGAATTTTAACTGTTCTTTTCTTTTTTATGTTACTTATAAAGTGTCTGATCCAGATGGATTTGCTCGTTCTGAGACACTTAGTAAGTGTGATATGATTTAGAATTTTGTGTGGACTTAGATATTCTATTCCTTAAAATTTATTTAAATCTAATTCACTTTTTTAGGCTATCGTCTTGTTGATGGAGGTTCTCGATGTCGTGGACGTGTTTAAGTAAACGTTAATGGAGTTTGGGGTTCCATTTGTGATGATGGTTTTGGTACTGCTGAAGGTCAAGTAGTATGTCGTTCATTAGGTTACAGTAAATTAGTTGCAGTTCGTCCTCAAGCATATTATGGACAAGCTTCTTCTAGTTGCCCAATCTGGCTAGATGATGTTGACTGTAGAGGTGATGAAAGTGATCTTCTGTATTGTGCTCATCTCCAACTGGGATCTCATAACTGTCAACATTATGAAGATGTTGGAGTTGATTGTGATGTAAGTAATTCAAATATAAATTATATATAATTATCTTTATTTAACCATTTTCCTTAATTAGTACTAAAAATGCAAGATCAAGGACCATTCTGATTTGTCTACCTATATATATTTTAACTTAGATTTTGTCTTGTGATTTTGAACACTCAACTTTCTTTTGTTTATACTTTGTTGTAGTACAGTTTAGGCCCTTTAAACATGTGTTTTTATTCCTTTATTATTGTCTATAATCATTTGGATGTCATTTGATATCACAAACTAAGTTTTGTTGATTCAAAAGCTAGAGTCTTGGTTCCTTTGAAGTTAGTTTGCTAATAGACACAGCATGCATGATATCCTGGTACATATCACCTTAAATGGCCTTTCAAACTCATCTTTAATCCTGCAACAAATTTTCTAAATGAACAGACATTGTGATCCCACACCAAATATATACTGATAAGAAGAGTATGTTCAGCAGCAAGAGAACTATTTATGGTTTTACAGTATTATGCTGACTGCCAGATATGTTACCTGTATCAAAAATTAATTTATTAAGTTCTTTCAAAACGAAAATTCTTGTCAGTTATAACTTATAAAAATCAATAATTATTAATTGAAGTGTGGAGAAGCATAGCAGTCTAACCAAATATACTCAAGTGAACATGAACACATTCTCAAAGTTTGTTTCAGGAGGTGATAAAAATTAAAGAAATCAAATATATTTTGTATTTAGTAGTGTATATAATATACCCTACTACCAAATACTGATAATCGTCCATCGTTCATTAAAAATTGAATATAATGTATATCTAATTTTTTATTGCAATTATATGCACTATATGGATGATTTCCATTAGTTGATTTTGGTAATTAGTCCACTTTGCTTCTGATCTCTCAACTATTCAACTGTTCGTTTGTGAATGTACAGAATACACTTACATAGTTTTTAAAAAAGGTAACCAAACTATTCTGTCCACTCCTGTGGGGTATATATAAAATAGCAAAAGAGCTCTCATGGGGTGTTCATTAAAAACCAAGGGGTATGTTGGTGTGTAGGTTTACATAGCATTTGTAACAGTGCATGGCACATAGGCTTACATGGCTGGCATGTGGCAAATAATAGGCTTATCAGGATATTGAAACTAGCATGCTGAATCATGTACATTGGAAGTGAAGTGAACTGAACTCTTAGAAATCAAATGGAGTGTTTTGTTTGGAAATGTTCATGCGAATATTGCCAGTATTATGAAGTACTGGGAGTATAATTAGTATGTTTATATACAATGAGAAGGTAACAATTCTTTAAATTTCTAAGTTAGTGTATAATAAAGTGTATTTGATTATTCCTATAATTATGCATTATGCAGTATTTACCATGAAGAAACATTGACTGAAATAGCTATAATTATTATGTATGTTTGCATATTAAAAAACATCTAAAAGTGGACTTTTAAAAACCTACACTACAAGAAATAAGAGGTTTCCTAATGGGTATATATCAATGGAAGCAACTAAGGAAACTTAGGATACTTGAGACATAGTCATGAAATGCTTCCAGGGTGTGCACGTCTTGCGGATTCTACTACGTTTCTGTCATGTTTTGTTACAGGTTCCCTTCACACACATCATGCAGGATACTTGGCCTATTAGTACAGTAAAAGAAAACAACTAGTACTGGCAGTTAGTATATTATAATATTATCTAAAGACGACCTGGTGGGATTTTGAGCATGTCACAAATGTAAGTAAACTCATAAGATAATAGTTATCTTGATAATTATGTGCATGAACCATGATCATGATCAGTTTGGGTTTTTGTGAATAAAACCTTATTACAATTGAAAATTCCAGATCAGAAAGTCAAATTGTAAAATTCTAAAGAAAATAATTATAATATTATTTTGCTTTTTTTTCTTCACATGGTTTATTGCAAAGCAAAAGGGTGAGGCCCATAGCTAATAATATGGCTGCTCTACAAAGAAAACATATCAACACCGAAGTAAACATGAACACATACAGACAAAACAAATGACAGGTACAAAGAAAAGACAAAGTAACCATAATTATAAGTATTTAATGTGGTTATAAAATTTGATACCTTTTCAGTTTCTGTTAAGGGAATACAAACTAGTAGAACTGTCACGTTTAATTTGGACCAAGTTGAAATTCAAACTAATTTCCAGTGCAACAAAAGAACCCCCCTAGTAAAATTCGTTCAGTGTGCTTTGTTGAAGTGTTAACTAACGCTGTTGTGCCAAGGTTAGTTGCACCTTTATTATTATTACTGTTACCTTTTTTGTTTAATTTGTATTACTCTCATAAGTCAAAACATCAATAATAACAATGAGAAGGTAACCATTCTTTAAATTTCTAATTTAGTGTGTAATGAAGTGTATTTGATTATTCAATAATTATGCATTATGCAGTATTTACCATGAAGAAACATTGACTGAAATAGCTATAATTATTATGTATTTAATGTGGTTATATAATTTGTTAAAAATAATACCTTTTCAGTTTCTGTTAAGGGAATACAAACTAGTAGAACTGTCACGTTTAATTTGGACAAAGTTGAAATTGAAACTAATTTATTTAATTTCTAGTGTAACAAAAGGACCCCCTAGTAACATTTGTTGTGTGTGCATTGTTGGGGTGTTAACTGACGCTGTTGTGCCAAGGTTAGATGCACCTTTATTATTATTACTGTTACCTTTTTGTTTACTATTAACTTTTAGGAGTCAGAAACATGAATAATAACATTTTTGTTGAGAGGTCCTTATTTATTTTACGGGGTCCATTCTTTCAGGTAAATTAGTTCTGGTGGGCCCTTTTTTGTTAATGAATAAGTTCCAGGGAGAACACTTTTTGGAGGATCCAATTTTGTCATGACAGGCCAATTTGTTTAATGATTATGTAATTTAGAATGCTTGAATTATGCAGGTCAGCAGCCTGTATTACTGCTATTAAGAAAACAATATAGAAAATTGACGAACTGAAGGTGAGTGGAAGAAACTGTCTCATTGTCTGAAAAACACAGCACTGTTGTTGGGTCACTTAAATAAAACAAAGACGAAATCATGGATTACCAGAGAGATATGATGATACAATTGTAGACTAGACAACTGGTAGTAGAACTGTTCCAGTGGATGAGTATTGCACGGATGTTTACTACATTAGATACTGTCATGGAGGAAAAGAATGCGAATTAGTAATTAGCTATATGTAACTTTGATGTTTTAACACGAAAATAGTTTAAACCTTATAGCTATAATATTTATTAGACTCTCCACTTTTAAACTATGTGGACGTGTGAGTTTAACTTTGTGTTGAGTAGAGCTTTTAATCTGTAAAATGCGGGTTATTAGTAGTGATGCTTTGATAATCAGATCGATAATCTGTATCGGTCATTATTGGCCATTATTTTTCGTATTGGTATTTGGTAAAAAGTGCACTAATAATGTCATTTCTTGTAATTATTAATTGTTTTTATATATCATACTCATTAATTATTTAAAAAAATGCTGATTTTCATTGAAAGAATCAGAAGCCAGAAAGTATAGATATAATATCGGATTGGTATTGGCTAGAGTATCGGTTATCAATTATTGGCAGAATACTGGTATGACAATTTCTTATCAGTGCATCACTAGTTATTAGTACTGTACATGAAGTGATGATGAAGGGCAGAAGGCTCCTGTATTAATCAGTTGTTCAAATATTAGGCATATGGGAGGAGTTTTAGTGCTCCTTTTCAGCTCTACCCTCCACCAAGAATATAGTTCTGTGAATTTAGAGCCACTTAGCTATTTACTAAAAAATATATAATATATTATGTATACTAATTATATACCTTTGCATCAAAAATTCTTTGTAAACCAATTATTATGATCTATACATTGATTACAATGTTATAGAATATCACAACATTAATTAAAATATTAACTACAATAATATTAATAATGTAAAAGTCAATGCATACAATTATTATTAATACTACAAATTTGCTTAAAATGTAGTATTCATTCTATACGAACACAAACAAGATGAAGAGACAGTTCAGGAAGGTCAAATATGTAACTCAATGTCTCACGTAACATAGAGATGTGACGAAGATAAAATTCATCATAACATTCATCAGTTTCTAGAATAAAAATATTGTCACTGCTAGTGTTGAATAGGACAGGAGCATAATCCTTTCGGTTACGCTCTGAAATATACGTTTTAAACATATCAATGTAGTTGTTCCATTCACTGATTACTCGAGGAGAAGTATCACTTAGAAACCGTTTGGCAAGATGGTGAATGGGCTCAATTTTCCACCAACCTGGAGAAATGGCACTTCTATCTTCATCATAGGTTTTCATTACATTGTATCCATGGACAGAAATACCCAAAGTTTCTAACTCAATTTTGACATCTGCAATTGATATTCGATCATCCTTGAGATTGTAATTATCACGATCCTTCAAGGCTGACCATGTACTTGCTGAACATTCTTGGTACTTCCTACTCAGTTTTTTAGTCTGTGCACTGAGCCTTCTTTTAACTTCCAGGGTATGCTTGAAGTGTGTTGAAACTTCATGAAAAGGGTTAAGTACTAAAATCTGTGGATAGTCTTCTTTGTAACAATTGACACAATTATGCTTTCCTTTTCTTGCCTGCTCCATTGTATAAAATTTACACATTTTAAGCGGGTACATTCTTTCTTTATTCTGTTGTGTAACTGTATAAAAACAACAGAAAAGAACACAAATAATTAATATAAACATTGTTTGGAATAAGAAGAGCATATAACTGATTTAGTTGTCTCAGTCAGAGTGTTGATTGCAATCTGAATGCAATCTGCCATAAAGTGTACATAAATAATTATATTACAGGTATTTAGAAACACTAGTCTTGAGAGCTAGATTGGTATATAGGTTAAAGATGTTTGATCCTCAAGAAATTCTCCATACTTACCTGAATGACCCAGACTTCAAAATGCGTAAACAAAAAAAGTAAACATCAACACAAGGACTAAGATATTAATCTAACTATATTCACTATACGTTCATCCGACAAATGACTATCATGCCTACAGTATACCTCCACAATTTCCTCGTCCCCAGGCTCTCGCAGATGCACGAGCAGGAAGGGAGAGAAGAGAGCATGTAAAACGTGGCACACACTTTACCCACACACACCAGAAGTTGTGTCCCAATACTGCAATTCTGAGAATACAATTGATATACTGGTAAAAGGTAGCAGATATTCATTTACAAACTTTCTCTACCATCACTGAAATCAGATGAAAACAAACAACACCATGCAGCAACTTCAAACTTCATCGTTCTTTTTTACATATCTCACATAATTGTATTACTAAGTAGCAAATAGACTTCCCATAACAAGTAGAAAAAAAAACAAAAGTATCATTACTGGAGCACATATACTTAATAGCTGCTCTTTCAACTGTTTTGGGAATATGATAATGCATCATCCAAAAACACATGTAGTGATTTCTGACTTCGAATTTGTACAATTTTTACACTATTTTATATAATGGACTGAAAATTTGTATACAAAAGCAAGATGAACTACAAAACAAAGTATATGTATTATAAATACACTATAGCTGACATTTCAAATTAGCATCTTAGTTAGCATCATACAAGCAGGTAGGTCAGGACAAACATTCATGTTTTAGAAGTTGGGCATCAAGTGTGTCTGCATGCTCATAGTCATTCCTGGAAGTAACATGGTAGTTTAAAACTCAGTAAGTACTTAGTTATAAGGCAGATGATGATGTATGGAAGTTTGAAACTGTTCTGAGAGGGTTTTTTGATTTGCTGAATGTTACTGTGCATTATATAATGACGACAACATATTCGTGAAGTCATCTATTCATGACCATCACATTAAAATGTTTAGCCGTAACTGTAGTATATTGTGTTTATTTAGTTATAATTATGCATTTTCATGTTTATGTTTGTGCATGCTCAGTTGTCGATGTCTGTGGTTTTACTGTTTGTATGGTCTCTCGTGCGTTTAGGTTGCTGTAGTACCATTCCCCCTCTATATATATATATTTTTTCTTTCTATATTTTACGAAGCGATGTTTATTTAACTGTTGGTCAATTATACAAACATTACAGTAACTGCTTGTCATATAAATCACAGTGACTCAATACTCAATACCTCCATTAAGATGTTAAAACAGACTAAAATCCATGCATGTGCATTCTTTATAATTGTCTTATAATTAAGAACTCACCATCCTCGTGCTTCCCTATTAGGCCACTGTATTCTTCTTCTCGCTCATCTTTGGTCTCTTTGTCCTTTGATTCATCATCTTCTTCCTCTGAATAATATCAATATAAAAACAAAGACTTCTTATTAAATGCACACAGATTTACGTATCAGATTTTCTGCCATACTTCATAACATTTTAATCTGTATTTGCAGTTCTTTACACATTAAATGTTATCATTTTCTTGTAAGTGTAGATCCAGAGAGACACTAGACACAAGTGATTAACAATTTATGACCAATACATCAACTAGCCATGATTTATATATTATATAATATATAATGCTTTTTGAGGCCAAACATCAAAGGTACCGACTGTTTTATATTTTCCATATAACAAACTTTTTACCCCATCAGGGTTATATATTTTCCGGATGTTGTTTACAATACTAGAAAACAACGCACTTACCTCAGGTTTAGTGAAAGAACACCAAGTACTTCATTCTTCTTCTCCATCGCTGGCAACATCAACCAATTGAAACTACTATATATAAACCATGGTTTTGCTCAAAATATGGGTGGGGTCTCAAAGCCTCATACAGCACTTGGCTACACCTCATGCTGTATGAGTTTCTCTACCCCACCCCTTGTGCTATATTTCCCGTACAGCACTCGCACCTGTGCTTTATCTAATACATATATATATATATATATATATATTATATATATATATATATATATATATATATATATATATATACATGTATAGCATGCTAACAGGTCCTATATACAAAATATAGGACCAGAGTTTTTGTGTCCAAGGATGTGATATAGCCCGAGCCTGCGAGGACACAAACCAGGTCCTATATTTTGTATATAGGACCTGTTAGCATACTACTATATACAATATATTGTATGATGATGACATCTCCTGCATAGTAAGCACATGGAAGGTCTATATACAATATATAGAACTCACCACATCAAAGGGATGATGTCACCATCACACTATATATATATACATATATATATATTTAGATTGTTGTTAAGGTAGAGAGAACTGGCAAGTGGCAAAACTGTCAAAATTTGCTTCATATTATTATTATCAATAGTTTCCAGACAAATCATTTTTTTGTTTCAGTTTGTTGAACTGTCACAATGATTCTAACACCATTCCAATCACATTCATTGTAAAATTCTTGTCTACAAGTATCAAGATGATATCTTCAGATCAGTGTTAGCACCAGAAAAATAATATCGGTCACCACTTGTTGTATTTATTGTTTATGATCTTAACATGTATGTCGTTTATTTTGTAATACATGTATTTGAAGCGAGAGTATATTTCTGAATGAAAATTGTGTATTATATATGCTAACCACTGAATAACAGGACTGATAGTCTGATACATAAACATAATAGTAGATATTGAAGCGAACACCATGCTTACACACAAAACATACGACCATCTATGCAAGATAACCATGAAAACTCACACAACCATTCCAATTTAAACAATCTTTTAGCCTTCTTGGATTGTGGGATTGACTAAGTTTCTTCTACATTTCTGGAGCTTGAGCCAGAAGGAAGAAAGTATGATCATAACTCGGATCATAAGTCAGCCATTCCAATTCCTGAACACACGCACTTATTTATTATTCATTATTACTTTTATTATTATTAATTTTATTAATAATTACAAAATGGAGGATAGAAGAAAAGAGGTCGTCATTTGACGGAGAGACGACCACTGGCGCTAACACTGCTTCAGATATTATAAAGAAGACAGTCTCAATGATGGCTAAGATTTGATGTGGAACTGCACGCCATTTTTATAAATGTATTCATTAATTTAGAATTAATTTAGATAGTATAATACCAATAATGCAAGATCGGTCACAGGTTGCTTGGTGTTTGGTATCCTGTTTTATACTATTCTTCAGTGCTGATCTCATAATAAAAGCTATCATATAAACATGTTTCATTGGTCTATATGCATGACATACATTTTGTAAACCTATCAACGTGGAAGTTTAGAAACAATATGAAGTGATATATACAGGTCAAGCTGCGAGGGTTATAGCATAACCCTCACGCTTGACCTGTATTTATCCAACTGAACGACACACTGCAAAAATTAAATAGTTAAAATGATCAATTTATTCGTTAGTACAGTTGCAAGGAATAGCATAAATTTCAATCTAGTTTGTCATACAGGTTGTTGTGGGTACATGCATGATGTTACTATGACATAATGTGCACCAAGTATAAAAACGTACACTAGAATAAATTAAATAATGTGTTTGCAGGTTCCAAACCCTTTTGTTGGTCCAAACTGCCAGATACAATCATTTTAAGTGGTTGTTGGTTGAAATATGAGTAGACAGCATCATAAAATTATACTGCTTCAACTAATTGGTTATAATTAGTACAAAGTAGTTACACCATTAGCAAGTATGTATACATAATAATCTAAACAACCATATAACTAATTGTTAAATCCTTGCAACTGTACTAACCAATAAATAGTTACTTTAACTTTTGTTTTTGCTGTACATTTATGGATACAAGTCTAACAAGTGCACTAAATAAAATATTTGGTGGGGTTAAAAATTGAATGATCTCAAATGCAATATTGACCTAACCATATCAATAATAATTAGCATAGTAGCATACTGCATGAATATAGTAGTTCTCCACTAAATCCAGATTACATGCTTGTAGTTACAAACATTTGTCAATGGCTGTGTAATTAATTACATATACTAACCTGTATCATATGAGGTTTCATCTACTGGTTGAATTATATGATGACTAGTAGTTTCTAAAATGTCAAGAGGAATGTATTGTTGACTGGTAATAGATAATTATTATAGCTACAGTACCTCTAAGAAAGTAGGTATCCAGTGCTCGATTAATAGATAGCATGTTGATGTCTGATATTGTTCCAATTAGACCAATCCTGTAATTCAAGAGGAGTTCAGTATCGTGTGCTGTTTTACCAAAAACTGTTATTAAACAGGATGGAGGATCAGAGAGTTCTCCTGATTCAAATAAATCAGCATCCCGTTTATAAAGCTGTTACAAAATATACATGTAACAGTGTTAACATACAAATAGATTGATTAATATGTAATTACCCTTAGTGGTAGCATGTGAGGAGTTATTGTCCATCCTTTAAACGATCTTTCTCGTTCTAAGTCTAATTCAATATATCCATTCACAGGATCTTTGAACTCAAATATTACTATTTGTTCTTCGATGGAATTATCTTTATCCTTCCAATGCTAAAGTATTAATAAAAGTTATTATTACTTTCACAATTACATGTCTATATTATACCTTCATTTGTATAGAATCTAGCTTGGAAATCCTAAATTTGAATGTCCACATGTTAGTAGCCTGATATGTGTGTAAGATCTGGCCAGTGTAATACCTATTCACTATAGTGATAATCATAACAAAATAGCTAAAACTTTATGGTAGCATTAGTAATGATGAAGTGACAACCAGCCAATTAGAATATCACAACTCAGTGAACTGATCACATGCTCACATGATTTAATGCACACGTGCAAGTGTGCATCAAGTTATAGTGTACAATGGGGGACAAAATATATAGCATTATGGCATTCATGGGGAACATCAGGCATTAAGCACTAAATATAGATTGCCAGTTACATTAAATGTTTTGGCATGGTACTTAGTTGGGGCCAACAAAGGTCTTGAATATGAATTATTAGACATTGTACAATCTTAGCCCCATCACCTCATGTCAGGATGTTATAAATATCACATGACTATGTTCACAAAAACCAATTATATTGCCTTAATGATTGGCAGAACAGGTTCAGTTTCTCGAAAAGACTCATCTTCAAAGGAAGTTATAAACACGCGTTATAAATAATAATTATGAAGCTTATTACTGACATGCAAAAAAGAGGAAAATGACTTTGTAATGGTCACATACCTCAAAATTATTCGTATGGAACGTATATACTTGTATACCTTGCAGAGGCTAATGCGTCTGCAATTCCTATGCTTTCTTAATATCAGTTTAGAAAAGTTCACCATTTTTAATGAACAGACAGGCAGACAAAACTGATCACTTAGCCCTTGTGTATTCATGACACAGGGCAAAAAGCATGCTATTTTGCTGTTTTGAACAATAAGCCACTGAAATTTAGCAATTAGTACCTAAGATGTAAGAAGCCAAATGACTGAAGTTCATAGGTATTAATCAAACCTCCTTGGCTACTACACAGTGGCAGAGATACTGGCGAGATGGGGGCAGTGGGGGCTTGAGTACCCTCCCCAGTTTTGTAACCATATATCTTGCCACATCACTGTACTGTCACTAATGTAGCACGCAGTGCAAGTTGTATTATATAACAGAGGCAAAGAGGGGATGTGCAAAGTGAGGGGGCTGACAAAGATTGGGGGCACGACAATGGCAGCTACAGTGCAGGAGGTGGAAGTGCCACCTTTTTCGTGAAGAATGGGAGCTAAAATATAATGCTCCCAAAGGTTCCACAGATTATAAAGCATTAGACAAGGGAAAGTTATATATCAGGAGAGTGCTGCCAGAAAGTAGAAGCACATCACTTATAATAATATTCAAATATGCCAAAATTTAATAATACATGTAGATAGTAAAAAGCTGATTTTTTAAGCACAAGACAAAAGAAGGTCACATATTAAATGTATAAGGAGAGTGATTTATTTCCACCAGAAAGAAAGTAGAATCATAGTGCTGTTATACACCTATATAGTCTCTCATAATTTTGTTTTTGATTTACACCATTCATGAACAGAAAACTAAACTTATTACAGGTGCTCTTTATCTTTTCCTAAATATTAGATATAGTTTATGCAAGTTCTCTTCTTCTTGATGTTTAAGCATGTGAATTTAATATAATTAAGGCCATTGGAGTGTTGTAAACATAATTGTGATACAACCATATACAACATATAGATCACTATGTTTCTAGAAACCAAGTATAGGTATGGCTCTATGGGCATGCAAAATAAGGTACTGAGTTAGTGTAGTACAGCCAACCCCTTCACTCTAAATGAAGAGGACATACATTGTAGCTATTGTTCTGAGACCTACTACAGGCATGGTAGAACTTACAATGTAAGTGGGTGTGTAACTGCCAAAGTTATTAGTTGTAAGCAAACAGCTATTGTCAGCTCAAATCTCACTTCCTACTTACCCAAAAGGCCCAAATTTCAATGTCTGAACAAAAGCTGTAAACCTCAACACAAAGACTAAATATTAATCTAACTCTAATACTTACAGTCACTACAAGTTCATCCCACAAACGTCTACCATGCCTACATCTCAATAAATTATACTAAATCAATTACAATTGATGACAAGGATAGACTAACACACCTTGCAATGATGAATGAACAGCAGTGTCAGGATGCAGCTCTTCTTCTTTCGAATCTTCTAACTCTCCATGAACTTTCAACACTCTCTTGTGAAACCCTGGTAACATACACATGTAGTGATTTCTGAATTTTGCTAGTACAATTTTTACACCATTTTATAATAAAGTTACTAGACTATCAAGGATATACTATGGTGCATGATGAATATAAATACAGAAACAAGATTAAATACAAAACAAAGTATATAATTAAACTATGGCCGACATTTCAAATTGGCATCTAACTTAGCATCACATCCATGTACTAGAGGAGTTCTTTATGTCATGTGAATGCACATTTAATCATTAGTGCAGTGTATTGCTTATGATGTAGTAGTTATAGATCCTTTAAGTTTTATAATAGCTACCCAGAAGTTACCTTACTGAATTACTTCATCGCCTGAAATTACAATGCAATACCCTCTCTTAAAATAGTCATTTTTCGAGAAGCTAACAAAATTTAGTAGGAAGTACAATTGTATATACGAGGTCTTTCCAAAGCTCTAACGTCTCATACAAAAACATTGAAAAGGAACATAGGATCATTCAAACTATTCTCTCCTCTAAAAAATTAAACAAAACTAAAGTTTAACATTATCTAAATGTTACACTTTTCATTCTATAAGGCAGTGAAACAAACAGACAAGGACACATACATGTACATACCTAGATCTATATTAAACCGAACACCTAGTTTATCCCTAACCATCTTTTGTATGGTTTTATTGATTTTTGCTCCTGCATCTGCAAACTGACCACTAATTTCATGAAACACACTAAAGAACAGCACACAATACTCCTCAATTTCTTCTAGCTCATCTTTGAAATCAAGCCCAGATAAGAAGAAGCTCAATATGGCATCAGAAGATGGATTCTTTTCAACAGCACGAGGTATAAGACCCACTGCTAACATCTCACTGACCACAGTTTGCAATAATCCCTCAATCAAACCAGATAAAGCAGGAAGAAACTTTTTAAATACTTGTTTAATACATTGTATAACTTCTTCAGTATCGACATGAGGTTTATCAGGACCTGTGAAGATATTAATTCTATTATCAGTGTAAATGATAATCAATGATGAATACTTGTTAAGTATAAATTGCAAACTAAAATGACTGCTTATACCTACAATACGGCTGAAAGCTGGTTCAGGCTCACAGAGCATAAATCATGCCTAAAATATATATATAATATATAATTATTATAAATATTATAGTGATATTTTAGTAGCACAGTTATAGTTACTGCATACCTTCCAGAAATTAAAAAAATGACATTCTAACTAATGAGTTCTTAAAACAAACCCCATATGAGACATGACAAATTAAAGTTACATATGAGTGCACACGTGGTACAAAACCCTCACCACAAGTATGATCAGTGGCATAACTGAACTCGGGCCCACACAGACAGGGACCCGTGCAACACAATGTTTTTGGTAATTAATTTTGGGTATATTTCGTCTCTAAGATATTTCGAATTTTTATTTCTCGTGTGTATAAATGTTCGTATGTTCGGACGTTATTATTTCCGAATGCTGTTTATTTCCGAATACCCGTTTATTTTCGAATTTTTAAATTTCGTACGCATACTGTTATACGAAAACTTTTATAGTACAAAATTTTCCTGAATTACGATATTATATTCTTTTAATTTTTTTGGCCCATAAGGCCATTCCTATAACTGCTTCTTTCATTTTATTGGAAATGTTTTTTATTATTCTTGTTTCCATTGTTTTTTTTTTCAGAATGGTCTGAATATTTATTGTAGGTTGCAGAAATACTGGTGTAAGTTATATATCATATGAAAGCATTCAATCATAAATGCATTGAAGTTTGTTCATCAATGAAGGTATATATCAATTACTTAAGAATTGATTATCATTCTTTTTCACTTACAGAAGATGTCTATTTTCTATTTTACAGAACTGTCTGCAGTCCTACAAGAAGTAGAGTCAGTCACTGTGTCAACAATTCACTATTCCAATGCTTATCATAGTATATAATACTATTATACAATGGCTTTAATATTAATAAGTTTTATTATAAGAATGTATTTCCTCACAACTTTTATTATGATTCCAGCACTTCAATGTTCAACATAACCTGCATTTTCCTGCGACGTAATACACGAGTGCGCATGCGCAATAAAAAAAACCGCGTGATAAAAATGGCGTCCAATTTGAGATCATGTCCCTGTAGTCATCGAAACTCTCTTCTTTCATAGTACTTGAAGATGTCACCTCGCTACTTTCAGACCAGAATTTTAATATGAATGCGATTGGAATGGTGCTAAAATTATAGTGATAATTCAACAAACAAAAAAATGATTTGTCTGGAAAATATTATGAATAATATGAAGATTTTGCCAGTTTTGCTACTTGCCGGTTCTCTACGTTAACGACGATCTTTGGCCATCTTGAAGGTTTTGGTAGTCATAAAAACACTCGATATGTATAGGTATGTGTGTATTAAAGCTTATATGTACATGTATATATTACCAGAGATTTCAGCTCATCACTTGCAATTGAAATGTATGGGCGGCCATTTTTTTTCCGTGCCATCCCTACATAGAGAGTACTACCGTACTCTCTGATATATATATATTTGTGGCCACTTGAGTGACTATGCGTTGTATACGTAGTTAAAGAGTTGTATCATTCCCAAGCGTGGCACGTAAAAGAACGCTCGTTTCAGCTACAGACCAACAGAAAGATTCAGAAAGGATGTAAAACTGCTAATAACTGTTGTTAAATACATGTAGCAGGGAAACAGTACAAATATTATCCAAGAATTTTTAACAAGTATAATAAGTTGTTGAGTTTCACACATGAGGAAGTCATAATTTTGAACTTTAAAGTCAGTTCATCAAAGATCTGTGTACTTAGACTGCAATCAGGCTTACACTTACTTCTTCAGGCCCTAGCATTCGTGTACACAGAAAGGTAGAGACACTAGTGCTATCAGCTATGATTGATACATATTTGTCACAAAGCAAATATAGAGATACTTTTTTTCTCAATAATTATATCTTGTTTAATACGCACAACACTTATTTTGTCATCTCAATTCATAATCAGTATTTATACACCACTTTTGAGCACTCTTTCCACCAGTGTAATATAACAGAAAAAAGCCACAAGCTGGGCCCAGTCATAAATTTCCCACCATTTTGGACTTTTTAACTCTGAAAAACCCATCAGCTTATGAGGGGCACAGCCCCTCAGACCCCCTGTTTTACCACTCTCAATTTCTTGGCCCTGCCATTACTAAACACTCAGTTATACCATTGAGTATGATCAAGAAACAAGCACTGATATACATGTAGCATTCCAGTTATTGACAGAAAATAATTGCGTAAAATACTATAATAATTTATAATTATTATTTCCTAGTATACGAAGGGCAGTAAAGAAGAACAAGTTTAAACCTTTTTGTGGCTTCAACTACCGAAAGAAATATAGTAGGTCGAGCTAAAAGTGACTGTCAAGGGAGAAAAATTAGAGCTAGTTTTCATTCAAAGTTGTAGGAGCCACTACCTCAATCATATTTGATTTCAAGCACTGCTTCAACTTCAAACAAGATGAGTTGTGTTCTCTTTACTTCCAGAAGTATTGAAGTTGTGAAACAGTAACTTTGAGATATAAAAACTGTCATAACCAATAAGTTTTTATGGGGTTTAATGTATATATATATATATATACATGTATATGTTTGTGTCACTGATGCATGTATGCGTTGTATACGTAGTTAAGGAAGCTACATCATTCTTGGGGGGCTCCGTCAATTAATGGGTGTGGCACGTAAAAAAATGCGCGCTCAAGCTCTACAGACAAGCAGAAAGAAAGCTGTATCGCTCACGTAGAACTACTCTACCTGAAACGTATTCCTAAAGTTCTAAGGTTCTTTAAAAGGTGAACAGACTACAATAGGCTGATGTGTTTCAGGCATTAGCCACGATTACTGAATGCTGGACACCACAAAGCAGTCATAGGGATACTTTTTCTCTATATATCTTGTTTAAAAGGCCTACTGCAATTTTTTTTTACAATTTGAAGTCTTCTGGCGACTTGCGTGAAGTTCAAATGTTCCATTTTGTCTATGCCAGTAAGCGTTAATTATAGATTCATTCTTGCACAAAGCAATCATACTTTATACAGCCTCTGGTCAAGACTATACTACTAACTGCAATAGTGTAATTGTAAGGAGTATTAAACTCACTATCTTCTACGTGTAGATGCATTCCTGCTTTTTCTCCTTCTTGTTCAATTTTAGCCTCCAACTCCATATCCATGTCTTCTTTTGAATGCAATGTTTTATCATCTCCCTCCCCTGAATGAATTAAATTCAAATAAACAGTTAACAGATATTTTGCTGTAAAATTACAAATTACACATACCAGCTTCCTCCATTCTTTGTAAAGTTTTACTCTCCTCTTTCTTCTTTTCATCAAGTTCCTGACTCATTCTAACTGTCATTTTCTGGTAAAGTCCTGCTCTTTCATTTAACTCTAAATAATAAAAAAAACAGTGTATACTAATTAACATTCATAAATACAGTACTTAAACTACAATATTATTATGATAGGCTAAATAACTGAAAATTGAAGACTATAAGGACTGGCGCAGATCCTGCTTTTTTTTGTATCCCGAGATATCCATTCACAATAACAGTCGGGTATTGAAATAATTGTGTAAACCACTAAAACAATTTCAAGGCTCGTTAGTACAAAGTGTTGCCTCGTTTTGTTCTCCATAATGATCAATAATACATATTTATAAGTTGGAAACATTAAACATGTATTCAAATGCAAAGAAATAGATTTGGACGGTCATTTCAATTGATAATTAGCTGCTGTATCTCATGTATAATCATTATAACTATGTTTGGATAATTGTTATAAATTATGTTATACATTATAATATCATCACCTTTCAATTCCTTTGTTAGTTCAGCTTCCTTTTCATCCACTGCTTTTTGAATAATAGATTCAGTATCGTGTATAATAGATAACAGAACTTTCAAAGGGTTCTTTTCAAATGGAAATTGAAAGTCCTCAGTGTCTATATAAATAAGCACAAATGAATTTACTAACACTCGAAATAAAATTAATTTACCCAATCTAGACACTAATGATAGAATCTTGATTTTCTGTTGTGCAGTAACTTGTAAATCATGCAGTCTGAAGAAGTGAACAATTTCACAAATATTTGTGGACTTGACAGCTTGCGTGATTGGATCTGAGTCTTGTTGTGGTGAACAAAGCTACAAGAAGGTATATGGAAAAAAACGTATCCCTATGATTGCTTTGAGTTATCATCATTCAATAATCATGGCTGACTTTCTTGTGCCATAAACACAACAGACTGTTATAATTATTACTGTTATTAACTCTTAGATGACTGAGCTTGTTTTTTAAAATTCTTCCCATTTCCAATACTGGCGACTCTACTGCATATATTTTGGCCACTGTTCACTTTCTCTACCCCAAACTTGGCTCCTTTTCTGACATGGAGTACTAATTCTACCAACTTGCTTACCGGGACTCGAAAGTCCCCAAGCGCTTCGTAGGATTAGATCAAATGCAGTGCTCTCCCATTTTTGACTGGAACTGGGGCAAACAAAATGACCCCACTGCATGTTGGCATCAGCAACACCCACAATTTCAGGTTCTACAGCAAGGGAAATGCCTCATGTGCCCGCCAGAGCTCGTGGGCGGGGTCACTGAAACCACAAATTGCGTGGGCGGTGAGGGGCTTGCACTCCCTTCCAACCTCCATTAACGGGGGGACACCCCTTTTAACATTCCACCCATACTCGTTATTTAGGCCAAAAAACCATCAACTTTTTTAGCCATTTTCATGGGCTTGTGCCTGACACCAATTACAAGCATTTGGAGAGCTTCGTAATGCCAGGAACACATTCTGAACCACGTAGGGGTCAAATGTCACATATATGTGACATCAGTCTTCTAAGGGTTAATTTTTGTAAGGGAGACCATGCCTAATAAGAGAGTGTGTGGTACATGATCAGAATATGGGGTGATGTTTCTTATTCTATGGTTCTTAATAAATTTATAATAAAGAAGCTCTTAAAATATATGAGCTGAGTTAGAGTGAGCTGAGTTACAGAACTTTAAGAATATATTTCAGCCAGAACAGCTAGCAGTTCCAGTTTCTATGCAAGTTACAGGCTGCTTTCTTTCTACTATTCTGTGAACTGGAACATGTGTTCGCTATGCGTATTAATTGACCCCGCCCCTGGGAATGATCCAACTTCCTAAACTACATATACAATGCATGTGTGACACATAATTATTATAGTGTTTGCTTTAGGGTATGAAAACCAGGCTTCTCATTAATATTCATGAGTAATCAAGTTTGTATTAATCTTAGTTTTCACTCTATTCTATAGGTACCATATAACAACAAACCATTACTATTACTAATTTATAATTTGTTTAAAGAGTTAAACACCTTTCAGTGATAAAATCAATAATTTTAGGCATCCAGCACTCAACTTTAGACGTCCAGGGACACCTAAACACCCTCTAGAGCGAACACTGGAGACACATACATATATTACATAGATTCAACTGTGAAAGCAATCATAGGAGTGGCTCTGCGGGCCGTAAAAAACAAACATAAAAAAAAACATTTTTGTCCCAGGAGTTTTATACACACACACACCTTTTCATGTTGGAATTCATACTGGTCTGAACACTTCTCTTCCATTCCAATAGGTAATACAGTTTCAGACAAGCTAATTTCTGTTGTTTCTTTGACAGCAAGAGACTGAGACTGCTGTTTATCTACATGACAACACATAATACAAGCAAAAATAGTGTAAATGATTATAATACCTGATAATGGAAAGGCACTTAACAATGATATGAGCTGTGTGTTTGTAACTTCTAAATTCAGAATCTCGATGACAGATAATTTGTCAGGAATCTTGAGAATATGGACAGCACCTAGAAATGGAATAGAACGATTTTATATTTAACCATGACAATGTATGAGGCTAAACGCTCCAACTGGAATAGGAGTAAAATTGTGACTGGTGTATGGTCATTTGATAAACTGTAATTTGAGTCAAATGCTTAACTACAAATGCTCCTTATTAAGCACTTTGTAGTAGAAAACTAACTCAATTTGCTTTCTAGGAAAAGCAAATGTTGATCCAACATGATATCATGTGATGATGTACAAAATGGATAAATAAATTGACCATTTATAGGCAAGTGTTTCATCTAACCTTTTCCCACATAATTGTACGTTTCTGAGGTTATAGCTTATAAGCAAACAATTTTTCATTTTAAAATGCACATTTTTATCAAATTGCATTTCATGTAAACACTTGATTAGATATAATACGTTGAAATCAACTTTTCTAATCAGGGTATGGAGAGAGATAAAACATTCCTTTTGTAATATAACAACCCATGCTATTGAGGTTTAACATATTATAGTATGTAAATTCATTATTTGTAAATACGTATAGCCCTAGGTGATAAAACATAAAAACAACTCACTTTCCTTGTCACCATCAATCTGTCCTTCTACAGCAGATACTGTATTCTATTAAAGGTAAAAAGATCTAATTATAGCCCACAGGGACTTCCCTATGATTGATTTCCAAAGGATTGAACCAGAGGAAGTTGTGTACGCGTCAGAAAACGTCATCAGCCATGAGTCAGTAAACTGGGTCAGCACATCATATACCGAATAACATTGATTAAATTCCACGATGACACATGTATGTTTATAGGTAGCTAATGTGGCTGATGATGTTTACTGATATGTGTGCAACCTCCTCTGGGTTGAATCTATATAATTATATCATTATTTGTTTGTGTCACACATGCGTTGTATACATTGTTAAGGAAGTTGTGTCATTTGGTGGTCTTGGTCAATGAATGGGTGTGGCACGTAATAGAACATGTGCTCAAGTTTTGCAGACGAGTGAGAAGAAAGCTATTTGTAGCTTACATGAAAACTTGAACTAATAGATGTAATAGCTTAAGTGTATTTCTAAAGTTCTACAAGATCCTTTAAAAACTAACAAGAGTAGATAATCAAAATAATAATTATATATAATAGGCTATTGTGTTTCAGGCATTAGGAAGTCAGCCATGATTAATGAATAGGCACATTATGCTGGCATTGCTTTCAGCATAATAGGTTTATCAAAGCAGGAAGCATTATGCCAGATAATAGGATGTGGAATGTAAACTTTGAGGTCAAAATACCTTTAAACAAAGGTCATGGGGTCACATAGTTGCAACTGAACTATAATTCATCTAAAGCCTTTGCTGAACATGCTTTTTCCGTACTAAACAATTGCTTTAATGAGCAACAACTAAATTCACTTGAAGACTACAAGCATCAGTTATGTTACAATTTAATGAAATGATTGTAATATTATCAGAATTTTTAGGATTTATTTTTGAAGAATTGTGAGCATAGTGAGAGCATAATAGGTACCCAGGAAGCATAATTGATATAAAACTGGTAATTTGAGCATAGCATAATAGCCTGTAATAAAAGCATAATGTGCCTGTTCCAATTAATGAATGTTGGACACCACAAATCAGAATACTTTTTGTCAATAATTATATCTTGTTATGTATAGAATGTTATTAATGTAGTATGATACTTCATCATCATGGTAAATACCAAGGTATTTATTTTTTATTCTGGAACACTTCACTCAGTGTTAAGACAAATCAGGCATTTAATAAGCCCAAGACACTTATTATCTTTGTTGTAAAGCCATGCCTTTAGCTATATCATGGCATTTTTTACTGCATGTGTGTGTCTTTGTGTGCCTGTATATGTCAGTGTGTTAATTAATTGTTTACCATCAATGAATCGTGTTCTTGTAGTCCCAACACATGAACATTTCCTTCACTGGAAGATAGCTTCTTTGACAATACACAGCATTTCTCTGTCTTTTCAGGAAAATCAAGTTTATTCTTAGCTGGTTTAGACATATCCTCATTAATCTCTAATAACACTTTCGAAAGCTGCACCTTTACTCCATTTCCTTTAAGCTCCCTCAATACTTCGGGATTTGTAAGATCTCTTATAACAGATGAAACGAAGATGGGGAGAACAGCATAAGTTAAGATAATGCTGTTCACTGATACTTTAGTAATGATTAGGAAAGATGGCCAACTGAAACGTAATTCAAAAAATTCGGTCCACTCGTAGACGTGTTTGTTATTCCATGGAGCTTCAAGATGGATTTTGAAATCAGGAAGACCAATGTGCGAAGCAGGAGCAAGGTCGGGGTACTGTTTAAATACTTCAATGATAGTATTGAAGCTGACAGAATGAATAAATTCATCATGCTTTCTGTCATACTCCTCGATATCTATTTTCAACTCTTTACTCCCCACAGGCTCAACTAGCTTTTTCAATTCTTCACTCTTGGCTGCCACAGTCTGGAATTCTTTGAGCAGCTTATAATTTAAATAGCCAATGAAATTGTTACTAACAAGGTAGATGAGAATACCTAGTGATGTAGGTATTGCGTTCAGTTCTACAAGATGCTGTTGAACTTGTGGTGTTGTTAGCCTTGCGGAGGCCAGTAACCAAGTGACACAGACCTTAAATAGACCAACATCGGCAGTACTCACTACAAAATAAGCAACTGTCAATAGCTTTAAAAACTCATTTTTCAGATGTTTAGCTGCAGCAACTGCCTTTTCTTTGTCACTCCTGAGGTCTATACATAATATAATGTGACAATAATTATACTTATAATACTAAAAGTCATTGTACACATATTAGAAAGTGTCTCATATTAGATAAGTTGTGCCAATACACTTGTCTAACAAGTGATTTCTACTTAATATCCACCCATGCATAATTATATACATATAGCTATAAGACCCTCAACCAATATAGAAGATGTAAACATGTAACTAAATAATTTATATTCCAGGGTATATATACTTGTTCTGTGAAAATCAGTACTTTTAAATTCGTTATGCAATTCATATGTCACTGCCTTCTCTTTAATCACTTGTTATTCTGCTGGTTTATACAGGAAGCTAAAAAAATTGGTTATTCAAGAAGTACACATACTAGTCTACTTGTACAACTGGCTTTCTGTGCAAAACAAATTGACTAGCAACCATTTAAAACAGATCCAGGATGTGCCCCAAATAAATCACAATGCCAGAGAGCTCAGTACCAGTGGCAAGGTGTGCCTGTTGATATTGTTGCAATTGAAATGCCAAATAGCAACATGAAATCAAATTGGTAAGGATATTACGCTTGCCTATATCTAACTACATGTAAGTAGAGAGGTGGTAAGTTACTACAGCTAAGTCTCTCCACTGCATCAAATTCAATGTTCCCACCGATAACACAATGTGAAGATGAACATTTAACAAATAAATTAGGGAGAAATACAATTTACAACATAATGATAATATGAGGCACTTGCTGTAATAAGGGATTTTTATAAATAAAATCTGTACTACATGTAGCTAACCTTTCATGTTCATATAATCAGTAACATGATGTTTCTTTGCTATTTCATCAGCTGTCGATTTGTTGAAAGCACAAAGAGCTTGACATAAGGTTCTCCAATTTGGAACACACCTATCGTTCTCTCTCTGCAGCCATTTTGCAAGCATATGTAACATACACAGCTTACTGCTATTAGGGTAGTCTCTGTTGATGATAGCAATAGTAGTTGCAGATACCCCAAGATTAATTCCAATCAATTCCCAGTCAGCACTGCAGTGCTCGCATTCTTGGTAGACTTCAGTATGGTCTTTCATATCTATAAATGTTATTATGAAAAACAATAGTGACATGATGAAATGTCTGCAAAGAAAATTGGGTATGAGTTGATGACAGATGGATATAACAATGTGAGCATATCATTGTTATTACATGAATATATACCATAGCTAACACCCACATCAAAGTTACCGACAGGTGTTATATATGCAATATACACCCAACCACAGGTGGATATGAAACCACAGGGCTGATATAAGATCTATAATAATATTCATAATAGATTGCATCAGTCTGAGCTAGTCTCGCGAGCCAGACCCGCCCACCCAAGAGGAAGGGTCTGGTTGCATTCAATAGAGCAACTTGTATCTAAATGAAGCCATATACTTAGTGACGTTTTAGCGTCATCAGCTGTCATGTGGGTGTGGATAACACGTGGATAGGCATGGAGTATACATTTAGGCGTGGCTTTAATGACGTTTTGGTTTGCTCTTATTTGATTGGAGCGTAGGATTTCCTATGTCGGATACAAGTTGCTCTATTGAATGCAACCTCTTGGGTGGGTGGGTCTGGCTCGCGAGACTACGTCTGAGCATGCACAGTCAAGTTGTAAATTGAAAAAAGATGGAGACAAATGGAAAAAGGAGCATAGAGCCATAGATATCAGGTAACATTGATGTTCATGTTAGGTATAGAATATATTATATATAGCATGGTTTCTCAGTGTGTATCAGCAATATCAGCCCTTCACCCCTCGATAGCAGCTCTCGGCTTCGCCTCGGACTGCTTTCTCGGGGTTCAGGTCTGATATTGCTGATACACACCTCGAAGCCAGGTTATATATATTACATATAAACTAGCAAAATACTAGTCTATAACAAAATACAATTAGAAATATTCATTAGTCTAGGGATTCACTCATTCAAGCAAATTCTCATTAATATGAGTATATTTTCTGCTGAACGTTCCTGCTGAACATATTAATTCTAATCAAATTCTTAACATGTAGCGATTCAGTAAGAAAATAAACAACTAGCCATTGAATTTTGAGAATAAATCAAAGAGAATATTTTCTATTACAAAATATGTATGAGATAAACAAACACTTTAAATTCATTGGAAGTTACAACATTAAGCAGAAGAATGGATTGCCATGTATGAATGTCAGCTAAGTGTAGTAGCTTTTTAATATTAATCTCACCAAGACAATTGTCATGTGAATCATCTTCCAATCCTTCATTTCTGAAGAAAATAAGCATGAAAAAATTATGATATCTTCCATGCATGAGATCATTAACAGAATCAGAATTGCAACAAAGTCTGGGTGAAAGGTTGTTAAAACTTGTTATTCTGTGTTATTAATATTATAGGCATGTGAACTACATTAAAACATGGAGATTTGGTCTGAGAAAAGCAATGTTTTCATTATCTAATTTGTGAGGCTACCAGGGTTTCCATACAGGAGGGGAGGATTGGAGAATCCTCCCCTAGATTTCAGGCCAATCTATTTAAACATTCATCAACATGTCAGCTACAAGCCTTCTGGGGCCTCAGAAGCCATAATTTAAACACCACCAGACCCCACAGGAATAATATACTTCCATGATTAGTTGTTTCCCCTCCGTAACAAAACATCCTGCATGAAACCAAGGCTATCCTGTTATTTTGTACAGAAAGCATTGCAAGATGATTAATAAATATATTTCCAGAATAGTGATCATTTAAAATGCCTCGTAAATATATATAAATAATAATGATAGTATCGGCATTCCCACAGCTGGTCACAATAAATTAAAAGAGGTAGGCAATACTTCATGTTTCAACTAAATTTAGTTATAAGAATTATTGTTTGTAGTAAAAGCAAATAAATATTTATGTACTCGATTGTTATGGTCAAAAGATGTCTAGATACTATAAGACATGATCCATTCCAGTCTTACTAATAGTGTACAGGTTTACCTTGATGTTTTCACATTTGTTTGTTGTTGTTCTGTAGAAGAGAGTTTGCGTTTTCTTGGATTTCCCTCTTGTTCTGTAGGAATGTCTTCTATAATTTCTCTCATATCAACACTTTCATCTCCATCTAATGTTAGGATAATGTAATAAATTTGAAAAAGTACATTAGTAAAAGACAATGACAAACAACAGATGATACATTTAAATTCTCAAATATTGGAATCTAACCATTGTAATCTTGAGATGATTCATCTTCCAAAACATCAACTCTGAAATGAAAAGTGTAAAGGCATTTATGAAGAGTGATTTTACATCTAGCTATTGCTAATAAATACTACCTAAAGCTTACTCTTAATTGTGTCCACTAAATCCAGTGATTTTTATATGATATGATTTAGCATGCATTAATTTTAGCAAATTTCTGAGCCATGCCTCATAAAATGATAATGAAATGTATTTTCTTAGCAATAGCGATTACATTAGTTGCTAAAATTATTACACACAATTATATGTAGACTTAAGATATACTAAATTCTACTAACTAATTTAAATGTTTTGGGAAATGGGAAACATCAAGTGCAATATCAATTTATTTGTCATTCAAGGAATATTACTTCAGTACATCAAATAGTCGGAGGTAGTTCAGAACATTTCTTATAAAAGATAAAAGACAATGAACCCCAAAATAAGCTCCATCTACATGTTGGCTATAATTTTGGTACTTTTGTTAAGAGGTAATACCATGACTTTAAATGCTCACTATTCTTAATTCATTACATAATGTGGCTACTAATTTCAATGTGGGCAGACGATGACAAACAAAAAATTAACGATCCCTGGCCTAACTTCATATATCCTTTCAAAGAATGTGTATCATGGTTAAAAATAACTGTAATTTATGTTATGGTTATATAGTATCACTGCATATAACTGATACATAACATGATTATCCAGTAATGTATGTCAGGTTCCATAAACTATTTCTTTTACACATACATTTGGTATAATTTACATGTGAGCATTACTGAGAAACAAATAGAACAAGAAATCACACTTTGGAATAGAGAACAAAGATGGTAGGGGAATGTATGTCAAGACTGCAGAGTAGTAACCTTGGTAGGAATTCCTATAAGTTATATATTTGATCTCAGTTCCAGTTATACAACAAATTGTAGTGATAAAATTCACATAATCAAATGGAACTGTCTACATTCGATTGTGGCTGAGCAAGTAAGAATTTGAAACCTTACAAAGCTAACAAACATTTGATGCCCACCTAAACAGACAGGATTTCAAATAATTTGCAAAGGGAGAGAGAAAAACCTTAAGAAGTCAACATGCAAGTTTGTGTGCCATGTCTATTGGTAACTGAACTATGAAATCAAATAAGGCTGTGTCTGCTGTACCAGTATCAGGCAGGACTGGAGCACATCAATGAATATATTTATCTACCAGAATTGGTTAATGGATTTGTTCAAAATGTACCCATTTTACAACACAAGCAATCAATTGGGTTTATAAGAGAAACAACCTCAGGTTTTGCTTGGAGAGGAAGGTGGATAGATTAGTATATAAATGAACTGACGTTATAATCCGACTGAATGTGGATGATCCCTAGACCCTATGTTCTAACAATCACATAACCATTTGCTGGGAAACTGAGAGCAAAATTGACAGTCCTAGTATTTTTCCAATACAATAAAATAAGTAACAAATAATCATTAGCAGTTCATTCTCAGAATAATGATCATACTTTTTAGACACGGCATATATACTAAAGATATGGTATACCTTGATACTTTAGTTTTTTGAGGTTGCTCAGATGAGACTTTTGTAGATTTTTCCTTCTCCGCCATTAGTCTGGTTCAGTAGTCACACCCCTGAAAAATTAATTAATGTAACAAATAGAGGGGTTTCTCATTAATCTCGCAATGTTTGAAAAGCGAGGGCAATTTGCAGTATATAGCTATATATACAATTAATATGTTATAATTATATGTAAATAATTATAACTATAATAATATATATTATATTATACAATTATATGCTACGTAAAAACGTGAGTACCATTGCCACCTGCACTATAAGTTATTTTAACCTTCAGTTGGTTACAGGAGTTTCAGTGTAATTATATTTTCCTCAATGCTGATTTGTTTCTGCTAGCCAATAGTTACAAGTACTAATTTCAGGACTAGTATATAAAGTACTAAATAATCATAATAAAGTATATTAACAAAACAATGTATTAGATCTATATCTAAGTATAACCTGTGGTGTATAATGATCATAGTTTATCATATACCCATTCTATCACCTGTGAATCAACAAATGTTGCTTACTTTCTTACTGTGTACATATATTCATACTTATAATAACAAATAATATCCATTGTATTTCAATTATTGTGAGATTCTTCTGACTCTACTGATCTTCTACTGATCTTCTACTGATCATGCATTGTTTACCAATTTAAGGTGTTAATTATTGTATTTGTATCTTTGCATTTGCAGTTAAATAACAAGTCATCTGATGACATAGACAATTTTTGCTTTTTGCCTCTTTACTAGTCTTTAGGACTGGTCGTAGATAAAACTGCATTGATTAAACACTTTTATTCAATCAACACTACAAAAAACATCAAGAGAAAGCTGTAAGTAGCTAAACATGACAGAAATTTAGTAGAAATCGATATCCACTGTATAGAAACATGAAGATAAGGCATGTTTCTCAAGATAACATGGAAACATGCCATGTCTGTGTGTTTTCTTAAGTATCTACAGAGTTTCTGTCATGTTTCCTTCCAGATTTCTCTTGGCGCACATAAGGAAACCTAATATATTTGTAAGCACTATGCAACTATATATATGCTTACAAGAATAATAAAAAAGATTTTAAAAAAATGAAAGAGTATGTAGGGATATATATCAAAACCTAAAAGGCACAGGAACAAGGTGGCTTTGGCAACAAATAGGGATATACATCAAAACCGAAAAAGCACAGGAACAAGATGGCTTTGGCAACAAAATGAAATACCAATTCCACATAACAACCATACATAAGTATCACTTCTTTGTGTTTTGCCTTTACTTAAGTTGTGTATACTGATGTAGGTTGTCATGTGGAAGTGGTATTTTATTTTGTTGCCAAATAAAGCCATCTTGTTCCTGTGCTTCTTCTACATACTCTTCCATTTTTTTGAAATGTTTTTTGTTATTCTTGTTTTGATTCAAGAATTCAGGTAAATTTTTGATCAAATACGTGATGACTATTCCATTTCATTTACAGTATTGATATTTTTTGCAGGAATGGTGTCCAGAAGGAGAGAGTACTCAAACATTACTGCAATATTTCAATTATTTGTTATTACAATTCCTACATCCTCTTTCATTTTTGAACATGTTTCTATATTATTCTTGTTTCGATTCTATTTTTAAATGACTCGGTATAATAATATATATTCCTACGTACTCTTTCATTTTTTAAATTGTTTTTTATTATTTTACAATGAATTAGTGGCATAATTGTGATGAAATTTCTTATCTGAGAGTGATCAACAAACACATTCAGTTATACTAATAGTTTGTACATGGACAGTTCGGCATCACCTTGGACAATTCAGTAACCTTCACACCCAGAAAGTATAAAAGGTCTCCCATATCCTTAACCTTGAAGGATTTTCTTCACTTGTTCCATCCGTGTGTTGTCTTTACAAGCGAGTCGTATGTCATCTACATAAACAGCCACAATGAACATCTCTCCTTCTTTACTCACATACAGGCAAGGATCACTAGGCTTTTGGTCGAAACCCATTTCCTTCAGCTTGCAGTCCAGGGTATAATTCAGGTGACTGACGTAACCCATAGATACTTCGTTTGAGTTTACATACCAAATGCTCACTTCCTTTAACAACAAAACACTCTGGTTGTCTCATGTAAACTTCCTCCTCCAGTTCTCCATTTAAGAACGTTTAGTAACATCCATCTGATGTAATTTAAGATGATACTGTGCTGCCAAGGAGATCACTGTTCGAACTGATTCAAAACGAACTAGGGGACTAAAGGTCTCATCATAATCTTGGCCAAATTTCTGAGAATATCCGTGAGCTACTAATTGGGATTTGTAACGCTCCACTACACCATTCTTTCCAAACGTTCGTTTAAACACCCACTTGCTCCCATCAGCTTGTCTGTCTTTTGGCAACTCAACTAGATCCCATACCTTGTTTTCTTCTAATGACTCAATCTCCTTCTGCATCGCACGTCTCCATTTGTCCTTGTCTGAACTGGTCATTGCATCATTTAGAGTGACAGGGTCTGTTGAATGGTCATCTACAGTGTTCACCCACACTCCATAATAATCTGGTTGCTGTCTTGTTCTCTCCGAATGTCACAGCTGAGGGACTTCTTCATTTGTTCTTCCATGATCTCTTCATTATTGTCAACAAGAATATCTTGATCATTTGAATCAAACTGGATTTTTACACTACTATTTTCAGATGACTTCACTTCATTTTCCTCAATGCCAAGCTGAGACTCATCAAATATGACATCACGACTGAAAATCACTCGACAACTTTGTTGATCATACAACCTATATCCTTTGACTTCAGTGCCATAACCAAGGAGAATACATCGTTTGGATTTAGAATCCAACTTTCTTCGCTGATCACTTGGAATGTGTGCATAGGCAGCACACCCAAACACCTTCAGGTGATTGACACAAGGCTTTTCTCCAGTGCAGGCTTGATATGGTGTTATTCCTGCAAGTGCTCTAGTAGGGCTACAATTACGCAAATAAACAGCAGTCAACAATGCTTCAGCCCAGAACCTTTTAGGTAGTTTAAATTCGGCTAACATTGACCGTACGGTCTCAACAAGGGTTCTGTTTATACGCTCTGTCACTCCGTTCTGTTCTGAGTTCTTGGGGATATTTATTTCATGTTTAACTCCTTCTGTCCTTAGATAGTCCTGAAATTCATTTGATACATATTTACTGCCATTATCTGTGCGAATGAATTTGAGCTTTCGATCAATGGACTTTGCAACCAGTACTTTCCATTCTTTGAATCAAGTGAATACCTCACTTTTTTTTTCAGTACGTAAAACCAGACATATCGAGTGTAATCATCGATGAAAGTTAAAATATATTGACCTCCACTCAGAGAACTAGCTTCAAGTTTGCCACAAACATCACTGTGCACAAGTTTTAAGGGTTCTTTTGCTCGTCGCTCACTGCTCAAAAACTGACTTCTGTGTTATTTACCCTCAACACAACATTCACAGAAATAGAAGCTCTTCAAACAGGCATAATTAAAACCAGTAACTAACAACTGTAGATATTTTGAACTCAAATGTCGATAACGTCGATGCCCAGATTCTCAGTCAGAGTTGCATGGATTCTTTCACTACCAGTGTAAGCGTGATTTTGGGACCCCCAAGAAATTGGGACCCCGTGTAACGATAACGCTAGAGAATAACGGATCCGTCCCTATTTAACCCTGACACCGGCACTCTTTTCACATTCAAGATGATATAGCTTTTCTTTCTTGGTGGCCTCTGTGATCAATTTTTGCTTCTTGTTAAAGATGCAACATTTAAGATCATCAAACATGACTGTAGCTCCTCCTTCCGTTGCTTTGGGAACACTAAAAAGAACATGGAGAACGTCACTTAAAACACATTTTCATTCTGCGTTTTAACTGTGATTTCCACAACACATTGCTTGGTAGCTTTTAATGAATGACCGTCTCCTAATGTAATGTCCATTGGCTTCTCCAGACTGTTCAGATTTAGAAACTGACTGTCATCGTTGCAAAATATGGCAAGTTGCTCCAGAATCTACAATCCAATTGCTCAAACTCTTTGATTTTCCAATAGATAGTGCGTGACTGACAACCAGACCAATGTCACTGTCGGAGTCACTGCTTTCCTTTCGCTCTACCTCTACTTTGTTTACTCTATGTTTTAGATACTTCCTTTCCATCTGCTGACTCGTTGTGGTGGTGAATTTCCTCTCGTTCTGAGATCGCTCACTGCAATTTCTTTGGATATGTCCAAATCGTTTACAGTAAATGGCATCTTGGACCCTTTCTTCTCATATGACTTTTTGTTGTCAAGGCACTATCACTACTTATAACAGAGCTCAATCGAGCCCGTAGCTTTTTCTCTTCATGTAGTAGTCTCTCTATAACAACATCCATAGCAGGCACTTATTTGGTCCAATGCACGATCCTTTCTTGTTTTAAACATGGCAAGTTTGTCGGCTGACGCATCGAGACCAGGTGCCTCTTCAGTACCATCAACTATGCCCCAAAATCCATCCTTAATCAAGGCCATTCGACATTGAACTTTCCACGTAGCATAGTTACTAGTGCTGAGCGGAACAACTGCCACACTTCTACTTTCAGTAGCCATAGCGAACTGGGCTCATAACCTGTTAGAGTTTGAGTTAACTTTTATTGGAGAATAAAACAAGTACAAAATCAAGTTGCTTAAATATTGTACAAGAATCTAGAATGTTCCATGATGTAATAAAGAATCTAGAATGTTCTATACTAAACACATGTTAACAGCATGATAAAGAATCTAGAATGGTATACATAGTGATCAATCAACCATTAAAATAGACAATAATTATATTAATTAACAGTTCAATCTGTCTAAAGTGGTTATACCTAAACGTTTCAACCAAACTTGTATCAGTGACTTATATCAAGCTTTTACAAATGAAATTTCTTGTCTTGGAATCCAACTGTAGTAATCTTTATGGTTCATGAAAGGAAAGTGAATGATAAGATATAATATTGTATAATTATCTATTGTACTATATGTATACTACTCCAGTGTGTATTTGATTGCTTTTTATGTTTTGGCTAATTTTCACTATTATAATTATCTTGCTTGTGTATTATGGATAAGTAGAGATTGCTTCTTGCAAAAAAAACGGTATTTATCTGTTGTATACACAAATTATGGCTTTTGTCTTTTCGGCCTGTGTATATAACATCATTGCAGTTAGATAATAATCTAGCTGCTTGGTGTACGATAGCCAGTCCACTAGGATCGATATCACACTCAGATATTATGTCAATTGAAATCGACCTATTTCCTCAATGCCTTTAAATGGACTGTTTTAGAGCTGCTCTTAGAAATGTATAGGAATATCAAAACTCCTTGCCCGGATTCTTGCATTGAACAGGACCAGAAATATTAGTTACAATCCAAATCCATCAATTATTATAATACATGTAAAGCGTTTCAAGTTAACTGACATTATCGGAGTCTGGTGAGTTATTTGTCACTTATCTATTGGCACTGAGACTGTTAACAGCAATTTCAAAAACACCTTGAAAGACACAATGAGGGATAAACTGGCATTCGAAATCAATCAGATACATGTAGCTACACTTAGCAGAACCTAAATGATCATGAAGTTCTTTTAAGATAAAGAAAATTAGCAGGTCCGAAATCACGCAGTTTACCTTTCCATAGTGTAGTGCACCTAATTGTTCTAGGAGAACATTGCCACTGCTTACATCTCGATGAAGGATTGGATATGGTTTCCAAAGGTGAAGGCAATTGAGTGCTGATGCTACATCTCTAGCGATAGTGATAAGCTGAGGATGTGTCATAGGACTCTTATCCAGTTCTTTACAAAGACTGGTAGGCATTAGTTCAGTTAATATCATGGGATTATGAACTCTAGTGACTCCTATAATTTAAATGATGATGAACAATATCCATTTCTCTCAAGAAGAGGCCAAGATTATATTCTGACTAAATCACTTCAAGGTGATTGATCTCTTGTTGATCGTGATATTCAGAAACGGTTTCTTGGTTCCTTTGAGCTGTTTTCTGAAGTTTTTTGTTATCTTGATGAACTTCTAGTATTGTCTGGTTGAGCTCCTATATTAATACACTAAAACTAGAGTAATAGCTTATTAAAGCAACTATTGTATTATGAACAGGGAAAAACATTTTAAGACCAGAGTATATATATTAGATCTATCATAATTATAATGAGAATAGTACATAACTGTATTTGTATCTGGTGATGAGTATATAGTTTGTGAATCAATCTGTGCCTCTTTCAATTTATACATGTACATGTATAATAGGTCTGTAATTAGGGTCTACCATATCAGAGTTTTTGAGATGTTTTGAAGCATGGGCCAAATTGGAGTTAATATGCTGTTATATGGCGACAATATAATCATAATTATGTGTTTCCCTTCACACAGATCAAGGAACCTCTTAATATTGCTCCAAACTACCATGTGATATGTTTTAATGTGGCATGAGGGTAATGCAATAAAGGTCAAGATTACATAATACATGAGCAAAATGAGTATCGAGACCTTTATTGGCCCCCACCTGAGTTCCTGCATTAAAACACGTATTGTGTAAATGATGCACACACTATATGTGACTTAATTTTCAAAAAGGGACCTTGCCCTGCAAAATAATTTTGATCAAAAGCTTACGTTCAGTCACTTGTTACTCCACCATTTTGTACATGAAGCATTTGATCAGAATAATGCTGTGGGACTAGGTCCATTTTGAACATTATGTCACCTATATGTGGAATGATAAAACAAGTATAATGCCTTAACTAAAGAAGTTGATACTATAAGAGACATTATAGTTTTATGTGAAAGAATAAAAATTGACAGGTAGTACTTATTGTTCTTGACATATTACAGTATTATACTAAAGAAGTATTATCAATATGCTAGTGTTGCAGGTCTCTTTCCCACTTCTCGCTAATCTCTTCGAAGATTTCCACTCTCTTCATTACTTCAATTAATTTTTTCAGTTTATCTGGACTATCAGCAACAGATGTGGTAATCTCCTTCATTAATCTAGCTCCTTTTAGTATGTTAGTAATGGCAGAATCATCAATAGCCTGCGAATAAGCATCATCTGTAATCAAAGATGATCCATACAGTTCCATAGCAAGAGATATTCTATTATCAGCAGAAGACAACAGTCTGGACATTTCAGGAGTGGATATACGAAGAATTTCTTTGACCTTCTGTGATGTCAATGATACTAAAAGGTATACGTATATGTATTATCAAAGTCAAATGTCATACACAAGGCATTTATCAATAAATGATACACATAATTATTTGTAATACTGAACTGCCAGAACTCTAGCTTCAATGGCATTGTAATGAATATTTTTCATTGATGTTTACTTCAAACAGTTGCTACATGTAATGAAATGTACTTACAATTTGTACTATATATAATATGCAGTACAAACAGGTAATGTATGTGTGAATGTATATTATGGAATTTATGTTCACATCTAGAAGTCCTTATGTACTGTATGGAATATTGTATGCATTCACGCAAGAAAGTTAACAACTATGCATATAGTCATTATATTTAAAACAAAATAAGAAAAACATCAACCCTTAGAGGACTGTGACATGTGACATTTGACCCCTACGCAGTTGGGAGTGCGTTCCTAGCAATTTGAAGCATTCCAAATGTTTGTAATTAGTGACAGAGATAAGCCCGTGAAAACGGCTAAAAATGTTGATTGTTTTTCGGCCGCCATTTGTCCTTGGGGATTTTAAAAGGGTGCCCACCCATTAAGGGGGGTTCGAAGAGGGCATAGTTTCTTTGTTGCCCATGCAAGACATGTACCACAGCTATTTACAACACAGTAGGCGGTGTAAAAGGACAAAGGGTTGATCAACTTGCATGAAATGAGTCTGACACTAATCAGTATAATATTTCAAAACAAAAGGACCAGCACAATAACTTTCACAACATAACCAACTGTCTGTATACTCTCGTTTTGTACCTCCCACAAACAGCAAATCAACAAGAAAAACACTTATTTGAAATATGAGCACTAAAGTTTCCTTTTGTTAATGCCCAAATATAATTTGAACAGCATAGTATAGCACTATTATAGTTGTATTAACTTGTAAGTATAATTATGACTTGTACATGTACAATATTATATTCCTTACCAGACTGTAATGTATGCCCTGTATGCCCACTAGTAGATGCTGAATATTAAGACATTCAGTTTATGCTTATGATCAATGCATGAATAATTATAATTATACCTCTATGAGATGTTTCCACTGCTTCAAGGAATCGATTGATATATATTTTCTTTGTATTCGAATTTATTCCAGTTAGTGTTACTGGAAATCTAAAATGTTCCTTGGGCTTAGAAAAACGATTAGCCCACACAGTAACCAAACAAGATGGAGGAATAGGGCGATCACATGATCCAAATAGATCAGCATATTTCTTTGTTACCTGTTTGTATGCATAAATGGCAGAAGAAAACTTAAGATAACTCAGGCTACTCACATTGAGGAAAAGCAACACTCTGGGGCCCACCCAATAGCTATAAATCTATCCACAAATAACAGAAAACAATATTTCCTATCTCCCAGCAATGACTGGAAAATTTAGCAAAAGTGACTGAAGAGATTGATAACATATTTATCAACCTCATTTTAAGCAATCTGATTGGTCAGTTTACTATTGGCATGGTGGTGCAGTAATAAGTTCCTGAAAAAACCATCATGGTAGTACCTAGGAAGTTTTTTGAAGGTACTGGAAATTCTCCCACAGCCTAAGAACTCGTCATAAAACCAAACCTTTCCCTTTTATTGTAATGCACAGACCACACTCATTATCCATTCCCTTTCTTGGAAGCTATAATTTCATCACATAATAACTGACCCTCTAAAAGTTCTAGGCAGTTAACTTGTTAACCCTTAGAGCACTGAGCTTGTTTTTCAAAATTCTTCCCATTTCCAACACTGGCGACTCTATTGCATATAGTTTGGCCACCGTTCACTTTCTCTACCACAAACTTGGCTCCTTTTCCGACATGGAGTACTACTTCTACCAACTTGTTTACCGGGACTCGAAAGTCCCCAAGCGCTTCGTAGGATTAAATCAAATGCAGTGCTCTCCCTCTTTTGACTGGAACTGGGGCAAACAAAATGACCCCACTGCATGTTGGCATCAGCTACACCCACGATTTCAGGTTTTACAGCAAGGGAAATACCTCAGGTACCCACCAGAGCGCGTGGGCAGGGTATCTGAAACCGCAAATTGCGTGGGTGGCGAGGGGGCTGTGCCCCCTTCGAACCACCATCAATGGGGGGACACCCCCTTTAAAATTCCCCCATAGTCATTATTTAGGCCAAAGGGCGGCCGAAAAACCATCAACTTTTTTAGCCATTTTCATGGGCTTGTGCCTGACGCCAATTACAAGCATTAGGAGAGCTTTGTAAAGCCAGGAACACACTGTGAACCACGTAGGGGTGAAATGTCACATATATGTGACATCAGTGTTCTAAGGGTTACTAGTGTGGTGTGTGGTGCTATTTGTACTTATAACATACAACCAAGGTATATGGGGAGGCCAAATGTGTTGGGAGTTCAAAGATTAGATGACAGGACTTAGGCAATTTAATCACAACACACATGCAGAAAGCTGTTTAACTACACCATTTCATGCATTTAAAGAATGATATGTATTTTATTTAGGAAAACATTCCGTACATTTCTTCAATTTCCCCATACCAGGCTACATAAACACATGTATAAAATATGTGAATTAGTTATTAAAATAAATTAATAAAATGGTTTAGAACTTAGTAGGTATACTAATAATATTTAACATACTCTGAGAGGTTCCTTGTGAGGTACAACTCTCCATCCATGACTACCTTCTTGTTCCATGTTAACTGTATCAAGTTCAATATATCCATTTTCTTGCTCCAAGAAAGAAAATTTAACAGTTTCATCTTTACTACTATTACGATGCTCATTTTCAATATACTGAAGAGTAATTATTACGATTGCCATAAAAAAAATTATTATATTTTTAGTTACCTTCAAGAATACTCCAATACTCTGAGAAACCACAAACCTCATTAACCATCTGTCGTTTCCTATCTTCTCATAATACATTCCCCCACTGTAAATATTTTCAGCTGCATTAGATATTTCTGAAGTAGGATTGTAAAAAATGAAATTAATCATAATAACAATTCTCAGTATAATATGGGTAGTATCAAATGAAAATGCGATATTATAAATTTATTGTGATTTGAACGTATTTAGACATGATGCATTAAAGTGCTATTGAACTATGGAGCATACATGTTTATAATAATTATTACTGTATATTTACAATTGCTACCTTACCATCATTTTTTAATTTAAGAATTCCAATTAATAAAGAGGTGACATCGCTTTTGTTAAGAGAACCGTATTGGCTATCTATAGGAAAGTTGCCACCTTCAACAATCTCAAAACGAAATGGCAGACCTCCATCAAGTGGTGCTATTGCAAACACTAATTGTTGCTGTTGTTGCTCATTCTTCAAAGAGACACAATGCTGAATGTCTATCCTAAATGGTTGTGAAATGTCCTTGGAAAAGGACATAGCATAAACAGCACTGACCAATTCAGTACTTTCTGGGAACTGAAAATGTCCACCAACAAGTGCACTGACAACAATATCACACATACTCGTGGATGAAAGAGAATGTTGCTCGAAATTTAGAAAGAAACCATAATCTTCCCAACTAAATGACATTGAGAGATCACCTTGCAAAAGAAAGAGCCTTTGCTCTGCAACATGAACACCATTAAGAAGATCTACAAAATGAATTTTATTATTGAAATGTGGCCAAAAATTTTAATGTTATACAATGTGTGGGTTTTGAACCAACAGTTATAGTGAATGATTAAAGAATAATTATAAGCACAAAGAACAGACCTTACAACTTTCACCTTCTGAGAAAATATTAATATAAGTGTGGGAAGAGGTGGGGGGTAAGCACCAGTCCAGCTTCAGTAAAAGTAATTATTGCGTAATAGTTTGGTCATCATTAATTTTTACAAAGGAATATTCTACATGTCTTTACTTACAATATCAGCAGTAGAGCCATGCATTAAAAATTATAATTTAAATTGATCATGCCATTAATGAATACATAAATAATATAAATCATAAGCAATTTCCTGTAACTGCTTAATTTGTGTTTCCTTTGCATGGAGCTCTCGTATCATAATATATGACCTTTTCCTGTATGTCAGCTACTTCCCTCAAGTCTACCAAACACAATAATAATTATACAAACATAATTAATAATTAATAATAATTATAAAGCTAGATTTGTTATGTAAATAAAACACAAATATTAAATTGCATTTTGCAATACAAACTTTGACATAATCTACATATCACATAGCCTGTGACACCTGTCCATACATAGACTACTATACTATACTAAAATGAAGCAATTTAAAACGTACGGTCCAGACTTTCTTGAGCTTCCTCATGGTTGTTTCTTCCTTGTTTAGCTTTGGCCTCTAAATGCAGAGCTTCTACATCTTCCTCTTCTGCATGAATAAAAAGTCAAATGGAAAGTGACAACACCTTTATTGAATGTACACATACCAGATGTTTCACCATGTGGATCCCTTTTCATACTTTCTAACTTCTTAATCTGCTCTTCCTTTGCACTCAGTTCCTGCATTGTTCCAAGTAATATTTTCTGGTACATGGCCACTTTTTCTTGCACATCTATATTATATCAAAGACAATGTACAAATGGAGTTCCAAAAGGTCAGTATTCTTCGTAAAAAAAATGATAATTATAATTTCATGTAACAATTGATGGGTTATCATTGTTTGGATTCATCGGTGTAGTCTTTGGAATAACTATTGACATGCTAAACGTTGTAACAAGTTGTGTGTACTTATGAATACTACAAATTGCACAATTCATATACTTCTTGACATAACACGTAAAGAAATTCTAACATGAGACAACTAGAAAATGGTTATGCTTGAATCGTTATCATGATTGCAACGGATTTATTTATATAAATATATAAAGACTGTCCACTGTACATTGTTATGTTTAATTAAGAAATGAGGTACAGTATAATCTTAAGATTCTCTACCCATTTATAATATGATCCGTGTGTGTATGCAAAAAATTTGATTTACATGGAACTTAGCATGGTATATCTATAATTAATATGCACACACAACCCTGTATTAGATGTAGATGCATTAGTATGCTTTCATGACTTGTAGTTTCTAAGGTGGTGTTATTGTTGAAGTATAATCAAGAAGTCTTCTTTGTTAATGTAATAAAATACATAATTTATAATACCTGTGGTTTCTAGGAAATGGTTAATACATATTTCCTCGGAATCAGAATCTATTCCAATCAGACCAACACTATAACTCAATAACTCTTCAGTATCATCTGCTTCTTTCCCATACATAAGTATACAACAGGATGGAGGAATAAGGAGTTCTTGTGATACAAAAAGGTCAACATCTCTTTTACTTATCTATTCAAAATAGTAATAATTAAATCTCAACTACAAATTACACTCATTACCCTTAGTGGTCTCTTGTAAGGAACTAAAGTCCATCCTTTAAATGATCTTTCTTGTGCTATATTCATGTCAAGTTCAATAAATCCATTAACAGGATCTTTGAACTGAAATCTAATCATTTCACCTCGTTCAGCATTCAAATGCTTACCCTCAACAAACTAAAATGGTACTAGTAATAACCAATATAGATTATTATATATGCTCAAAACAATACCTTCATAAAAATAGGGACATCTCTGACAATCACAAATTGAGCTTTCCATCTGTTGAAGCCTACTCTCTCATAGTATAGCTGACTGGTGTAATAATGATTAGCTAATGAAACAGAGTTACTACAATATACAATGTTTATACAATGATTACAATTACCTGTCACGTGATGTGTCTCTTTTTCAGAAGGAGCAGGATTGATGCGTTCTACAATTGCGATTTCGGTGCAGTGTAATCCTTTGATACTTGCATATCTTTTACCAGGATAGAATATTCCGCCTTTGATAAACTCAAACTTGAGTTGATCATGTTTGGCTGTTGAAACAAAGCTCAAATATTTCCCCTGTTCTTCATTCATCAGATTAACACAGTGCTGTATTTCAATTTCAACTGTGTCAGAAAGTGTGTCGGTAAATGCAACAGCATATACAGCACTAACTAGCTCTGTACCCTCTGGAAAGCGAAATTTACCACCCATAAGAGCTTTCACAGCAAATTCACATGTATCAGTTGGAGAAGTAGCACCTTGTAGAAAATGCACTCTGAAGCCATATTCTTCCCAATTGAGGAACTGGGGTTTGTTCCCTTTAATAAGGAAGAGTGTTTCTCCAACTACATGAACACCACAAAGATGATATGATAAATAATAAAATACTAGAGTAATTATATACTTGTTTGTTTTGTTTACCTTTCACAAAACAGTTATAGCATACCTTGTTGTGCACACATGGAATATATAGTTTTTGCGATGACATCACAAAATAATTAATCATTGATTTATGCTAAAGCATAAGGTGAGTGGTATAGCAGTGTTCCCACCAGGATTTTAGCAATTGATGGTGCATTTAAAAAAAACTTTACTCTAAGCATTTCAGGACAATGAGAGATGGTGGTGTAGGCTTAATTCTAGAACTGAAATGATGGTGCAAACTGTTTACATTGTGGTACAGCATCGTGCACCACCAAAAAGCCTAGTGAGAACCCTGGGTATAGCTAGCAATTTTGCATGGTTGGGTACATCATTTGTAATGTACTCAATGGATAATTAATTATATATGCTTCACATGGTTACCTATACCAGCCCTATAATGTAGACAACCATTATGTTAAGAAAAGAGTTTAACAGTTAAACAGGTATAATTGCATAAACCTTTTTGAAATATGGTACATCACAGTGATGTAGACGGTAAACATAACAGAAGTATACCATTCTAGTGGATTGGTTGTATGAAGGGGATGGTTTTTTATAGTAGTGCTCTGCATTGCGTTCAACATGATGGTCCTTTTTCAGGACCAAACAACATGCCTGGATTGCCTGCACATACCAGATTTTTTGGAATGGAGATCTCTCTTTAACTTCTTAATCTGTTCATCCTTTGCTTCCATTTCCTGTATTGTTTCAATTGACATTTTCTGGTACATGTCTACTTTTTCTTGCGTGTCTATATATCAAAAACAATGTACAAATGCAATTACATTAATGATTATATAATTGCATGTAACAGTTGATGGGTTGTCATGGTTTGAATGCATTAGTGTGCAGACTTTGAAATAACTCAACCTGCCTATAACTAACATGTTAAACATTGTAACAACTTGTGTGCACTTATGAATATTAACAATTCATACACTTTTGACATCACAATTTAGCTATTTCTAGATGTCTCATACAACTAGAAATGGCTAAAGTGTAATACAATTTGAATTACACGTACAATGATAATTATGTTTAAATTGCTATTGATTGCTAGTGATTATTTGTGTAAAGACTGTCCACTGTACATTATTATTATGTTTAATTAAGAAACTGATGTATGATCTGGAGATTCTGTCTACTAATAGACAACCATAATATAATAACATTCATAAATAACTAAGATTCTTACAATTTTTATATTACACACTTATAACTGCAACTGTCAGCATGTGTACAGAGTTTTACTGAATGAGGAAGATGTGCTTCCACCATTCTAGTGGATTGGTAGCATGAATGGGAGGGTTTTTTAAAGTAGTGTTCTACATTCAATTCAGCACCATGTTCCTTCCTCAGGACCTACATAAAAACATGTCCTGCACATACCAGATTTTTCCAAATGAAGATCTCTCTTCATACTTTCTAACTTCATAATCTGTTCATCCTTTGCTTGCAGTTCCTTCATTGTTCCAAGTGACATTTTCTTGTACATGTCTGCTTCTTCATTTGCCTCTATTAAAGACAATGTAGTATCAGTAAAGGTGTCATCCCCACGGAGGTTTCAAAAGTCAGAATTTTTAAGATTTCTTTTATTAAAGTGAGAGAATATTGTAACCAGTCATGCACACTAATAGCAAAATATTGCACAATTTATGACTACCAAGTCTATATTCACTTTCAGCTTCATAGACATCTGACATCACACAAAAATTCAAATATGAGATCACTCATGTACATTATACAAGCATGCTATGTGTTATAAAGTCTCAAATGACCATCACATTTGCTGGTGATTAATACACGTAAAATTATGCAATGGAATTTCCCTGCAGAGCATTCTAAAATAATAGTTATGGAAGTGTGTCATCCAGGGACTATTACATCAAGTGTATAGTTATCACAATTTTCTACTGTCTGACGATCATACAGAAAAAAATGTAAACTATACCCAATGTACCCTAGTATATACATGTATGTGATTAATAGAAACACTAAATCACCTTCAACCTCCCTTGATAGTTCCACTGCTTTATGAATAATAGATTCAGTATCATGTATGACAGATACAAGAACTTTCAGTGGGTTCATTTCGATTGGAAATTGAGATTCTACAACAATAAGTATAGAATACAGTTAACAATCCACTAAATAATACATACCTGATGTAGCAGCTAGTGAAAGGATCTGAATCTTCTGTTGTTCAGTAACTTGTAAGTCATAAAGTGAGAAAAAGTGGGCAGCTTGGTGAATACTCGTAGACTTTAAAGCTTGTAGGAGTAAATCTGATTCCTGGTATGATGGAGAAGAGGGCTATAAAACAAAACTCACAATAACAATTTGGCACATGAGTAAATATATACACATACCTTTTCACATTGAAATTCATGCTTTTTTGAACTCTCAACTTCATTTCCAAAAGGCAAATCAGTTTCAGACAAGTCAGATTTTTCTGTTTCCTTGACAGTAAGAGATGGAGTCTCATGTTTCCCTAATATAATATTATACAGAATCAATACAATTAAAATAAATATCATTATAATTATTACCTGATGATGTAGTAGCAGATAATAATGATCTGAGCTGCTTTTCTGTAACTTCTAAATGTAGTGTGTCAATGACAGATAGTGTACCAGTAACTTTGTGGATATGGAGAGTACCTAAGTAAAGCAAGAAAGAAATACTTAAAGATACAACCACTGTTCATTTAGTTTGTTTCCAAAATGAAAATAAAGAAAAGAGTTTGTAGAACCCAATTGTATGATACATACCAAACAACTAATTTTCATTATAACATGTCATCTTCATGAACATTAATACATGTAGGCTGGGATAACAGTAACTTACTTTTTTCATGTTCTTCGATACTGTAATTCCATCTTTCTACTGTAGGTCTTGTAATCTATGTTGAGTAATTGAAGAAAAAATGCACTTGATTCTAAACTATGATCCAAGAATGTACACATCAATGATAAATGCTATTTCTTCATTATGATTTTTGTAATTAAGCGAAACCAATAGAATTAAGAAAATGTATTCTTGTAATTAGTTTTGAGATGTATTATAAGGCATTTATCAAATCACGAGATAGGTGTGTTAAAATTCAATTTGTTTCCATAGCTCAAAATAGGTTAAGAAATTACATTAAATAAGTAATTGGTTTGGCCAAGATAATCATTTATTAGACATTTTTAGTAATAATAACACTTGTACATCTACCAGTTCATACAGAAAGTGTGGTATATATGATGCCTATATAATAACTGCTTTTCTAGTTTTATTTCCTCAGACCTTGTTATACCATGCTATATTTTAATTGTCAAATCAGATTGCTTTATATCAGGTCAGTATAACAGTTATAGAACTCCAGCTAAACATAATTATTGACCTCCCAAAATGATGACAATCCTACTACTTACATTAAAAAAAAAACACAGAGGTGAAATAAATTTGTAGCAGCAGTGTGGCACAAATGCTAACTCCATTTCCTGTCTCAATTTGCATGGTCAGTCTCTTACATTACTGATTGATTGATGAGAAAACCCTACATAGTTACTCTGTGAATATTACAAAGACAGGGAGCTGCTGCTGTGGTGTAGTACAATAGGAAATTGGTTATCAACTCTTAATTATACACATGTATATGCCATGAAAGATTTCAATGAATCAGTCCGTCAGCATTAGTGTTTAGAGGGCTGACTAACTCTATCAATTTATTATAAGGAGTAAGTAAGATGCACATGTGTACATCTAGAAAATTAAATTAAGCAAACTGATTGGTCATGGTGTTGATTATACACCTCTGTCCCGGTTATAATGTGATTTATTTACGTCATACTTAATACAAATGTGCATGTTTGTTACTTTGTATGCATGTGCAATCAAAATTGCGTATTTGCACACACGTGTGATTGACTATTTACCATTAAACAGCTATGTTCCTTTGATCCTAACACGTGAATACATCCATCACTGGGAGAGAACTGCTTGGACAATGCAGTGTGCTTATCTATCTCATTAGAAGAATCTTGTTTATTTGTAGCTGGTTTTGAAATTCTGTCATTTATCTCTAATAACTCTTTTGAAAGTTGCACTTTTGCACCATTCTCTTCAAGCTTTCTCAGTACCTCAGGGTTTGCAAGATCTCTTACGACAGACGAAACAAAAATGGGAAGGACAGCATAAGTGAGGACAATGCACATTCTTGATACACCAGTGACAAACAAGTTCGGTGGCCAGCTCAAATGCATTTCAAAGAATTCTGTCCACTCATAGATATCTTTGTCATTCCACGGCGTTTCAAGATGGATTTCGAACTCAGGAAGACCAATGTGTGAAACGGGAGCAAGGTTGGGGTATTTTTTAAACATTTCCATGATAATATTGAAATCAACGGAGCATATAAATTTTTCATGGTTTTTCTCGTATTGCTGAATTTTTTCCCCTAATTCTTCATTGCCCAACATTATTTGGAATTCTTTGAGCAGTTTATAGTTCAAATACCCAATAAAATTGTGATTGAGAAGGCAGCAAATAATACCTACTGATGTAGGCATACTATTAAGTTCTTCAAGCAGGCGTCGAATTTCTGGTGTAGTTTGTCTTTCTGAGCTGAAGAACCAATTGATACATAACTTGAATAAACCAACATCAGCAGCACTTAGTACAGAATACACGACTCTCAACAGCTCTGCGAATTCCTTTTTTAAATTTTTAGCTGTAGAAATTGCATTTTTTATGTCACGTCTTAAGATATGCTCTGAAAAAAATAAAATAATAAAAATAATAGATAAAATAATAATTATTCTTATCGTAATAATAATTATTATAACTATAATTATAATTAGTGTCTACAAAATACAAGAATAAAGCATTGAATGAACTTGCAGAACCCCACAAACACATTAACAAGATAGTACCTTAGCAATAAAGTTAAACTAACCACTTATATACACACAACAACCCTATTTACACTGCAAAAATAGAATTGTTAAAATAACAAATATATTGGTTAGTACAGTTGAAAGGAGTTAACAATTAGTTTGTTGTTCAGGGTATATACATCTAATGCCATAGCTACTTGTACTAATTATATTACAATATTATGTAAAAGATATATGTACCAATTATAATCAATTATTATGCCTGAAATCTCATATTAGATGCACAAAGAAGGTTTGGTAATCTACAATGACTCAATTAAAATACTTATTCTACTTCTTTGTACATCTATTAGACAGTATAAGGATATTGAAATTACAATTATTGGATTATAAATATATGTCTATCCATAACAACCTACACGACCAATTAAATTACAATTTCCACTATTCCTTGCAACAAGAGTACATAATAGAATGAGAGGGAGAGTATCGCACTCCCGTATAAGCGTGTAGCACAACCCGGCGAAAAGTACATGACCTTTATAATAATATTCACGATGTAATCATCACGTTTATGTGACCACATCTCCAAACTGAAATTTGTACGCTTAACGTCATAGTGACGCTAAGGGGGTGGGGGGGTTGTGCGCATGACGCTAAACATTGGAAGCACAAGTTAGTATGATACACTGGAGTATTCATTCATGACATTAAGAGGAGGGGGTTGGGGGGGTCTTGCAGTAGTGTCACTGTGACGTTAAGCGTGCAAGCTTCAGTTTGGAGATGCCCCCTAAACAACCACACCATCACAAATGCTATCTGTGCAGCGTTCGCCTCATTTATCAAGTCGTGTTGCTGGTTCTACAATTAGGGAAGGTGATATTCCACTGTCGAAGGTTCTTAAAACTTCAGGATTTGCAGCATCTCTCCAGAAAGTTGCGAAGGAATCTGGCGATTGAGGAATAGTTGGATTTCACTTTGTGAGGTAAAGTAACTCGGACTGCTCCAAGTCAGCTTCATCGTCACTGTCGATCTCAAAATCACTGTCTTCGTATAGAATATCTCTCTCGAGCTCAGGTATGTAAGCGTATCACTATTCACGTGATTATTAAACATGCTTGTGCTCTGTGCACCGCCTTGTGGTCTAGCACGTACTTTTCACCATCTTCTCAACTCAAGTACTTTTCACAGGGTTGTGCTATAAGTGCGATACTCTCCCTCTCTTTCTATTATATACTCTTGCTTGCAACTGTACTAACCAATAAATTTGTTATTTTAACAATTTTAATTTTGCAGTGTAGTTACCTTTTGTTTTGCTTATAAAATACACAGCAATATCATAAACCGGCTGACATACATCAACTACTAAACGTTTATTCCCAAACTAAATATTTGAATTAGATTAATCACATTCTCTATACCTTTCTCTATTTTGTACCCAGTAACATAATGTTTCTTTGCTATGTCATCAGCAGTACACATGTCTACACTATAAAGAGCACGACATAAGCTTCTCCAGTTTGGAGTAGACTTTTCATCTTCTTTTTTTAACCACCTTGCAAGCATATCATACATGCATGCCTCACAGTCAAGAGGGTTATTCTTTGCCACAATTTGAAGGGTGCAATGAGAAATTCCAAGTTTTGATCCAATTATAATCCACCGAGCACTGCACCGCTTGCATTCTTGAAAAACTTCATTGTGGTCCTTAATATCTAGATCATTATTTAAAAACGTATGATTTAATTATAACGTTCAGTTTCTTACCAAGACATCCAAATTCAACATCAGCCATGGCCTTTCACAGACGTACACACCCAAATCACGCAGCTAACCTGGGTGTGGCTGGGACGAGCTCGTGGTAGATCTATTTGCGGCCCATCTCTAGTGCTTTTTTCGGTTTTGATATACATCCCTACATACTCTATCATTTTATGTAATTTTGATGATGCACATCAAAGAAACCTCTAGTGTACATTGTACAAATTCCCTTGATGTCATACAGTTGTTATGGTTATGATCCCAAACAGTGACACTATCCCTCATGCTCATGATAGTTTAAAGAATTCAGTCCTTGCAATTGGGCTTCATGCTTTAAACAGGATATATTCCTCACTCAGGATATAACTAATACTTATTCTGATTATTATCACTTATAATTATTAATCAAATAAATATTATGAATATAATTATATACAGGGCTGCTGAGATAGTAAACAGCTATTATATCTAATTGAATATACATGTGCCCCTAGCATTCTATATATGTAGGAAAGTACATAAAGTTTGCTTACTTTATTGATATTCATTTACTCATTTCAGTTAGAAATCATTATCGATAATGACTTCTAAAAAGTTGTAATCAAACAACAGATAATACATAAAGAGATTAATTTTCTAAACATACAACACTTGGCGCTTAAGAAAAAACTACATAATTATTGTGTCTTAATTATTTGAAGTTTTCTTAGTAACTGCTTTAGTACTATAAGCTAATTCATATTGAGTTTTATGAGAGGATTGACTGAGAGATCTGTATAAAAATAGTAAAACAATGGATGAGTTTATGAATAAATGAAGACATGAAAGATGAATGAAGACCTTTGAGTACTAGATAGACTGACTAATCAATAAAATTAATGTGACCATATTTCATGCAATATGACAATGCTTGCTATTTGAAATTTGGTATCAAAACGATAAATGATTGATCTTCATGGATACGAATGGCCAAAATAACATAAAAGCAACTTAAATATTTCATCCTCAAAACAGTTGATTTTGCAAACATGGTCCCTAATACATACTAAAACATTGACTAGATACATGTAGATGAGTAATTAATTGAGAAATGATGATGGATAGACTTCATTATGAGAACTACTAATGATGGATAGATAACATTTTTAGTCAAAATGACAATTACTAACAACAGTTGCAAATGACGAGGTTAACAAAACCACTGAGCTACTAATAGATATAATTATATATATATATATATAATATACATATTAGGCCTGTGCGATAATGATATAACCTATATCAAGTCAATTTATCCAGATCAACGATATTATCTCGATAATAATATGTGATTCAGTATGACGATAAATAAGTACAAAGAAGTTAAATCTAGTCAAATTTATATGCCAAAAAAACTATGTCAATATCTTCTGAAAGTAAATACACCACTTTTGCTTTCTCTAAAGGGAGAAACCGGCACTCTTCACACACACTCAAATTTGACTCCTCAGAAAGTGGTTGTGTAAACAGTGTACTGCACATTAACAGTAGTTATCGATAATAAAAACATTATTATCTTATTCATGAAACAGCTATATGTTTCACGATAATCTCATTATCGTGATTACCGCACAGGCCTAATATATATATATATATATACACGTATGTATACATGTATATATATATGTATACTGTACATGTATAGTTAATACTTACGATTTATTTCCAGTTCTCTTTAGAACGTACTCCTTTAGAAGAACTACTTGATGATGTATTAGTAGACAGTAACATGATCCAGTGCTACATACATATCTACCACTAGTACTAGTAACTGTAGATGCTTTGCCTGAACAAGAGAAGGGAATAGTCTCATCAATACCTTAATAAAAGACATTATACATGTACAATACCTGACTTCATTAATATGATGGAAGCTACACTTTAATAAGATGATAGTCAACTGTACTCCTAGGAACCTGATTAGGATGGTATCTTAGCAGCAAAGTTTAACTAACCACTTCCTCATAACAATGCATAGCTAGAGTAAAGTGCACAAAGAAGGACATGTATGTAGGGGTGTTATGTAGAAGTGAATAGTTTAGTTTTGTTGCTAATGATATTGTATCTGTGGGTGGATTTATTTTGATCGATGAATAAATGGACTGCTATCATGAATATTATAAGTACCTAATAAGGATATTATAGGTGGATTTATTTTGATCAATGAATAAATGAACTGCTGACATGAATATTATAAGTACCTAATAAGGATATTATGGGTGGATTTATTTTGATCAATGAATAAATAGACTGCTGGATATCAATATTAAAAACATTAAGAACATGTTGGGATATCAAAACCAAAACATCACACAAACAGGATTGTGATGGTACCTTAGCAACAAAATTAAACTAACCACATCTATACAAAAACAAACAATTTATCCAGTCAAATGCAATTTTGTCTGGACAAATAGCAGAAAATGGCCAATTGCTGGGCGTTATTTCGAGCTCTGCAATACTTCGGTGGAAATTAACTGCAAATAAATTTGTACATGTATAACCATTTTAATAGCTAAAGAAACGAAGAAATTTATTTTCATGAAAAAGAGGAATAATTTTCAGATAATTGATAAAAAATTTTGGCAATTCTCAACTCTAACAATGATGTCTGGCTGTATCTATTAGGTATTGTTAGTCATAACAAGATATATGGAGAAAAAGGTATCCTTATGGCTGCTTTGTGGTGTCAACATTCAGTAATTATGATTGACTTTCTCATGCCTGAAAGGCTGAAACACCACAGACTATTATAGATGTTATTTTGATTATCTACTCTTCTTTCTTATTACTTATCACTCATCTTGTAGAAGTTTGGAAATATATTTCTGATAGAACAGCAATTATACAAAGTACACAAGTAGTTCCGGTTTCTACAGAAGCTACAAGCTTTCTTCTGTTGGTCTATAGCTCGAGCGTACGTTCTTTAACATGCCATGCACATTAATTGATCGAGTTCCTTGGAATGACATACATACTACATACATTAACTACATACATGTATACAATGTATACTTGCATAAGTGACACAAACATATATATATATATATATATATATATATATATATATATATATATATATATATATATATATATATATATATATATATATATATATAATATTATATATATATATATATAATTATATATATATTAAACCACGTGGAAAGCAATCATGTACAGGCCATAAAAATATTCTATATCAAAAGTTATGTGCGTATATACGTATGACGGCCATTTTTTCCATGTCATTCCTAAAAAATGTACACTGTAGACAGTACTACCGTACTTTCTGATTATTATTATAACTACAGTGTACTTTGTGAGTGAAGTAAACTGAACTTTGAATGCACACATGTAACTACACAGTGTATGCATTACTGTGATTACAGTATTATAGTACTACATAGAAGTACAGTTGACTATCACCTTATTATAGTGTAACTCCCATCATATTTAATAAAGTCAGGTACTGTATATGAAGCAGGTTGCCTACAGGGTGAGTGAGAAAACCAACTCCACAAAGTTAACCCCACTCCCTCCCTACAGCCACAATGTATATGTATATGTACATGACATGTACATGCAAATGGTAGCTTATTGTAATTATTATCATACTCATTGTCTCAGTAGGAGATTGATCATTAGTAGTTGATGTTTGAAGTGTTTTCTTAATAGATTCTGGAGTAATAGAACCTCCAATACTAGTAGAACAAACTTTCTTTGTACTACATGTACCTAATAAAGGGAAAGATAGAAATAAATGGATGAAAAGAGTTTGTATACATGTAGATAGATTCTTTGGTGTGTATACCCACACAACGTATGTGTAAAGAGTAAAGTTTTAGTTATTTCTGTAAGTCTGTTTGTGTGCTATGCAAAATAATTTCGGTAATGTACTTTATGCAGTTTCAACATCTTCTAAACACATCAGAAAGCTAGAAATTAGTTGTATCAGAACGTATGCATATCTTGCAGAAGCTCATGCAGTTCACAGTATTTTTAATTTCTGAGTTTCCTTATTATCAGTCCACCATTTTCAGCCAGTCACCCCCTTCACAGTACAGTATTGCACTGAGTACATGTCTCAGAATATCTAGTTATACCTGTTTTTGTTCCAGCATGTGGTGAATTTGGTGCTGAATATACTCCACCAATTGTTAAATTACTTGTTTTCTTCTGAAGTCCAGGACTTAACTGTTGTGTTCTATGAATGTATTTTTTAAAGAGTGTGCTATGTACCTAATGAATTGAATAATGAAAATACTCACTTCTCTAGAGGAAGTCATATACATGTACACATACATGCATCATGTGTAATTGTGTATGTATATAATTTGTACAATTAAGTCTATAGCTTTATACTACCTTGATATACATGTACATGTAGATGTTCATGTATATGTATAATACATAGCTTTGTAATACCTTGATATACACGTACATGTATAGTACATAGCTTTGTGATACCTTGATATACATGTAGATGTTCATGTATAGTATATTACAAATTAGTACTATTAATTAATGCATATGCAGTGAAATATTGGATATGGAGAGAAATGTATACACAATGTTCTAACCACACCCTTCTGGACTGACCCAACCCACTGACGTCATTTTATGGCTATGAATATCATTAAACTTCATCCAGATATTTATGGATGATTTTTGAGCATTTGACAGGATAAAGGACACACCTACAAGGAAGTAACTACACCCACACCTATTACCCCATGCACAACTTGCGACTGTCACTTAATGACTATGAATATTATTAAGTTTGAGGAGATATGTGAAATATGTTATTCTGTAATTGCAATAAAAAAAAGCTGCTTGAAAGCACTCCCACATTGCCCGTACACACCATTTTACCTTTACACAACCATATGCCATCATTCTAATGTTAAAAAAATGCTTTAGTGAAGTTGTATCAATCTAAGGTAACTGTTTATCTAAATCTTATGAGGAGGAAACTTGATTTAGAGTGTAATGATACATACACATGTACAGTATTGTACATGTACGTGTTTATACATATGTACTTACAGTACTGTACATGTACATGTTCATACACATGTACAGTACTGTACATGAACATGTTTATACATATGTACTTCAAGGGTGTGGAAACATTGAGCCAACTGCCGGACATTTTGACCTATTTTCATCACTCTTGTCCTGCTCCCCATATACTTAGTATAAGGTTTGTTTCAATTTACCGGACATTCACTAGATTTATCGGACAATGTCCTCCATGACTGGCTGTTTCCACACCACTGATGTACTTACAGTACTGTACACATACATATTCTTTGATATAACTGATTTTTGATTCTGTTGATACATGTCTAACTCCATTGTAGTACAGTTTCACTTACAGATACTTTTTCATCCTTTGTAAAGCAAGTATCATAGATAGGTTGTTTTTCCCTTGGTTTAGTTTTAGATACTGTATGTACATCCAAACTCTCTTGATCTAAAGTAACATTTTGAAACTGCAAGTAACTATAAGCATCCTTATTATTAAATCATAAACCACAAATAATACTTATAATTATACAGCTTTTGAAAACCGTAAGATAATCTTTTGATCTAAACAATAATATAAGGAGAAGTATTAATTTTACCGAGTCATAGTATGTAGTATTTCTCAAATGCATATATTAACGTACAAAGTAGGTAGAGCAGCAGGTCAAGTATTTCAATTACAGTAAAAGAATTGAAATAGTAAAAGTTGTTATTTTACAGGTATTGCCTGTTTCAATGTTGTACAAATGAACTATCCCTGGGATAAACCACAAGTTTTCCTACACCACAAAAAAAAAACAACTCCAAACCAGATGATTTCTTAGCTTGGAGGTCAAAGTAAAGCAACCTTACAAGTGACCTTAACCAAAACTGTAACCTTGAGATGATGAAACAGCATGTAATGGTTAACATCCAAATCCAGTGATCCACTCACAGCTAGAGCCTTGCTTTCACCTGTGTGAAAAATGAAATGCTTTTTATATAAAGTAACAATGAGTTGTATACTTTCACATGCAAATGCTCTAATGATGATTTCTAACACACTAACATATTTATACCTCTTCGATCAAGGGTGTCTTTGATTTCATACGATTAATGTTATCGACAACGGTGCCATCTGTTCCCTCTTGAACTGTTGAACTCTTTTGCAGCTTCGTATCTTCAAAAACTTCTTCTGTTGTAATTGATGAAAAATCATCTTCTTTAGTGTAGGTTTGCTTTCTCGTTACATTACCAGATGACTGTTCGTCAACTGGAGTTGGAATATACACATCTACACCAAGTTTCCTGATACTCCCTACTTCTGGGGCGGACACAATATTAAAAGCAAAGCTATGCAATTCCATCTCAAGTAGATCATTCGGAATTTCCACTTTTGCTCCGGCATTTTACAGCTTTTTAAGAACCTTAGGATCAATAAGGTCTCACTCTGTAACGACAGATGAAACAGAGGAAGAACAGCGTAAGTGAAGACAGCACACATCCTAGATATTTTGGTAAAGATTAGATTCTGTGGTCAGCTAAACCGCATTTCAAAGAACTTGACCCACTCGTACACACGTCTGCCATTCCATTCATCTTGGAGATGAATTTGAAACTCAGGAAGACAGTCCTTTCTTTGTAGGTTGGGTCTGGCTACGCGAGACTACACAATCTTCTTCCTTCCCATGGCCATTTTGTAGTTCCAGCTCCATATTCTCAGCAATGTCTTGAAGAGCTGTTAGAGGTTTCATTGCCATTAAAATTGTTTCCAGGTATATTGGTTTAAAGTCAACTTTTAATGGAACAACATTCAGAAGGGCACTTTCTACATGAAAACCTTTTTTACGGAGTACTTCAATCTTTGTTGGTGCATCTCTTATCTCGTCTTAGAAAAGATGTCCAGTGAAATATTGTAGAGTGTTATCACTGACATCTAAAGCTTTACATAGTTGATGATGATGCTGTCTCACAACATCACTCAGCTTTAGCTTTCCTCTCTTTATTTTCCATTCCCCAGCCATTTTGAGAATATCAGTTATTATAGGAGTTAACTCTTGAAAGCATGGTCCACAAAATTTATGACTGCTGTTTTAAGAATCAGACATTTTATCTCCCAAATGTGCTACAGTACAGAAACAAACTCTTTACAATCACTCATTGTACATGTATTATTTTCATTCTCCTACCATGCAAAGTCCAGCTCTTAGACTATTCTCAATTTCCCCAAGGAGTAGGTATACTACAATATTATCTACTATCCTGGAATAGCTATGAATAAATTATACTGTATGATTATAGAGAGTGAGTACCACATTGCACACTTAAATACAGTAACACCACAATAGTCTCAATAGAGCTGTAGATCTAATTAGTATTGTGAGTGTACACTGTATATTGTGGTAATATTAATTATTAAGCTAGCAATAAAAGTCAACACAATTACATGTCATTCAATAGAAATTATTACAACTAAATTCACTACCATTTTTAACCTTCCATATTCATAAAGTGTTTTTAGTAAGATATGTCAGGAAGGTCTTGGCTGTTTTTGACTCTCTTTTCAGCCATGAGGATAGCATCTCAAGCATTCTTTCCTTTACATCATAATAACTCTCCTTTATATCATCCAGTGTGCCCTTCCTAACACCTAATTCTAATCCTATGAATTTCCTAGGAATTTACAAGTCCTAAAAACTTCATTAAGATCGTCAATATACCTGTGAATAATTATAATATTATTGTTTTATAAGTCTTCAGCAAACTGTACCTAGCTCACAATGACACAGTACTTGAAGTATCCATTTCAATGTGGCTTAATAATTATTAATCATTCTTTTTTTGTGTTACTTATAACAGTGACTGATCCAGATGGATTTACTCATTCTGAGACATTTAGTAAGTGTGATATGCTTTAGAATGTTGTGTTGACCTGGATATTCTATTTCTTTTTTATAATTAAATCTAATTATAATTCACTTTTTCAGGCTATCGTCTTGTTGATGAAGTTTCTCGATGTCGTGGACGTGTTGAAGTAAATGTTAATGGAGTTTGGGGTTCCATTTTTGTGATGATGGTTTTGGTACTGCTGAAGGTCAAGTAGTATAACTGTAAACATGCAAGATCAAGGACCATTCTCATTTGTCTACCTATATACAAAATTATTTTAACTTAGATTTTGTTTAGTGATTTTTAAAACTAAACTTTCTTTTGTTTATACTTTTGTTGTAGTACAGTTTAGGCCCTTTAAACTTGTGCTTTTATTCCTTTATTATTGTCTATAATCATTTGGATGTCATTTGATATCACAAACTAAGTTTTGTTGATTCAAAAGGTAGTATGAGTCTTGGTTACTTTGAAGTTAGTTTGATAATAGACACAGCATGCATAATAATTTGGTACATCACCTTAAAAAGCCTCTTTAATTCGTCAACAAATTTTCTAAACAAACAGACATTGTGATCCCACACCCTATATATACAGATAGGAAGAATGTGTTCAGCAGTAAGAGAACTTTTTATGGTTTTACAGTATTATGTTGAATGCCAGATATGTTACATGTATCAAAAATTAATTTATTAAGTACTTTCAACTTATAAAAGTTACTATTATTAATAAATATTAGTCAGAGAATTCGAAGTATAGGAATCTAACCAATAAAGTAGTAATATACATTAGTGAACATGAACACATTCTCAAAGTGTAATTTGCCTCAGGAGATATCGATGATAAAAATTTAAAAAATCAAAAATTCAAAAATATTTTGTATTTAGTTGTGTATATAATATAATCTACTACCAAATACTGGAAATCGTCCATCGTTCATAAAATTGCATTAAAAATTGAATATAACGTATATCTGCACTATATGGATGATTTCCAGTAGTTTATTTTGGATTCTTTCTCAAAGACCAACTACAGTTACCTTGCCAGAGTTATCACAAGAAACTTTTTAGGCCCTATAATTATACTCCGGGTGGGTGTGGGTTCAAACAGATACAGATTTGTAACCAGATGGAATACTTGCAAGATTGATTTCATCTACTCATCCCCCGAGTAACAAACTTGAAGCTGAAAGAGGAAAGTGAAAAATTTAAATTTTCTGCTTGTCATAGTTTAGTGGTGAGATCACTGGTGGCTGAAGTCAGTAGCCCTAGGTTTGACTCACAGTGACTACTGGCATTTTTCACTTTCCGCCATATTAGCTATATACATGTTTATTTTCTGTGCGAGGCGAGATTAGCAAAGCAAGAACATGAATGTTAACATTAATAATTATTAACATCTCAAAATTTAAATTAACGTGGTAATTTTAAATTATTGTTTTGTTGAAAATTTAATAAATAAGATTTTCATTATTAAAACAATTTTTCTCATCAGTAATAAACAAATGAAATGCAAATGCATTAATACTTATTAAATCATTCATTCTGTCCCAAGACAAACGAGGTGAAGAGAAAGTTCAGGAAGGTCAAGTATGTAACTAATTGTTTTGCGTAAACGCGAGACCATTGTGTAATATAGGCGATCATAACACTCATCAGTCTCCAAAAAGAAAAATATGTCACTGTTTGTGTTGAACAGCATAGGTCCATACTCCTTTCTGTTCCGATCTGAACAGTACGTTTTAAAAATATCAAAGTAATTGTTCCATTCACTGATTACTTCAGGATAAAGATCACTCAGAAACGTTTTGGCAAGATGGTGAATGGGCTGAATTTCCCACCAACCTGGAGAAATGTCAATTGCTCTGTTATGAAAGAGACTCTCTATAGAAGAGTCACCAAAGCTTCTGATTTCAAAAATCCTTAACTGAATTTTGACATCCTCAATATCTAGTAAACCCTTGCGATTCTGATTCAACAATGCTGACCATGTTCTTGCTGTACATTCTTCGTACTTATTGCTAAGTTTTGCAGTTTGTGCAGAGAGCTTAATTTTAACTTCCATGGTATGTTTGAGGTGTGTTGAAACTTCATGAGAAGGGTTCAGCAGTAAAAGCCATTGGATGTCTCCTTTGTAAGGCATAGTACACCTCTTTCCTTTCCTCACATCCAATATTCTGCAACAGCTACACATTGGAGGTGAGTAGTACATGTTTTCTTTATCATGTTGTGAACCTGTTTCAAAAATAACAATTATAATGGATAGCAGATAAAAATAACTGCGTGAAAATTGATTAAGTTGAAACAATTTAGCATGGGGAATGTAGCTTCCCACTGATATCCTAAAAAACAATTGATCTGAATTCACTTGTATTACTAATGATGTTATAGTGTTTAGTTGTGTCAGTAGTTACAAAATAAAATTCCTTCATCAATGGGATTCCTTCTTGTTAAAAGATTCGCCGATATGCCAAAAAGAATTTTGTTATACAGAAAGTACATCAGTTAGTCTTCTTGCATAACAAATCTTCTTATATCTTCCCATACAAAGTGGAATAATAGCAAGGTTTGCACTAATTTATATTCCATTCAAAAGTATCAATGACTGAGATTCTGTCACAGGCTTTAAATTGCTCTAGTTTACATAATACTTGCAACTTAATACATACAATGAACTATTTGATACTGAAATGATACATAGATATAGTGTTGAGTGACACTGTTGACACTGTTCATGCAAATGCCCACTAAGACAGACTATAGTTGAGTACAAATTCATAGGTTTACCATGGGCTTTTATTTATTTCCTTTTCTTTGGGTCTTTGGAATGCTCATAAAATATAATCAGTCCATTTTTAAATTAAGGTGTGCGTTGATGTGTCAAAAAAGTGGCAATTGTGAAGATGATTGCTTTGTGGAGTCATACAATGTCCAGTTACTATGCAGTAACTGCTTGTCATGTGAATCACAGAGAATCAACACATCAACATACAAACAGCACCTCAATTTAGACATTAAAAGAGACTACAGAAATGAATCTATACAGCCTTTAAAATCGTTTTATAATTAAAAACTCACCATCCTCATGCTTCCCTATTCGGCCAATGGTTTCTTTTTCTTGCTCATTTTTGGTCTCTTTGTCCTTTGAATGCAAAGATTCATCATCTTCCTCCTCTGAATAATATCAATATAAAAAGAAAGACTTCTTATTAAATGCACACAGATTTACATATTACATTTTCTGCCATACTTCATAACATTTTAATCTGTATTTGCAGTACTTTACACATTACATGCAACTATCATTTTCTTGTAAATGTAGATCTCATTCAAACCAGAGAGACACTGGACACAAGTGATGACCAATACACCCCCTAGCCATGATTTATATACTATATTATATATATTATTTATAGCATTTTGATGCCTAACATCAAAGGTATTGACAGTTCTATATTTTCCATATAGCACACTTTTTACCACATCAGGGTTATATATTTTCCGGATGTTGTTTACAACACTAGAAAACATCGTGCTTAACTCGGGTCAAGTGAAAGAACACCAAGCACTTCATTCTTCTTCTCCATCATTGCCAACATCAACCAATTCAAACTACTATAAACAAGATAAAGCACTGATTTTGCTCATGCAGTCAAGTTATAAATTGAAAAGGGTTGGAGAAAGTTGTTTACAAATGGAAAATGAACATAGATGTCAGGGTAACATTGATGTACATGTTAGGTATAGAATATATTATATGTAGCATAACCAGCCATAAATCTCATTGTAAGATAATAATATGTAATATATTATATAAATTATATATACTTATATAAAAGTATATAATGTTACCATGTGTATATTAAATTAATTACCAAGGCTGGAGGGCAAGGTCATTATAAGCATAATAAGTGGGCATAACATACTCATGACTTCAAACTCATGTTTATACAGCTTATGAAGCCACAAACCACACAGTGCATGTATTAAACCATGGTGTATGTATCACACTGTCAGAAGCTTTAATTAATTATATTATACACATGTATATGTATATAATTATTATAATTACAATTGGTATTACAAACCTTTCAAAACTCTCTGAGGTGTTTTAGTAACACTCATCAAATCTTGAGCTTCCTTATGTTTGATTTCCAACTCTTTGGTTTTAGCAATCGACATTTTCTTGTAAACTTCAGTTCTTTCTTCAGATAATTTCAACTCTAATAATTAATAATGGGTATAGAAATCTTGCTAAGTAAATTATAAAACAAAATTAAGGAACAACTAAAAACGGCAACAAAGATACAACAAGAATGTAATTAAGAAAGTATCTTATGTGATAATTCAAACCAACCCTATATTTTTGTCTTCTCACTTGCTACAGGTAACTTGTACCTTTTAAATTGTTTAAAAGTAAAAGAACTATTAGTTGAAGTTTATACAATTGCTTTTTCTTGCCGTTGATGAGGGGTTCGGTATGCTACACTAACTTGGAACCTTATTTTATGGCCTGCAGGCCCATCCCTATGTTGGTAAGTTAATGGGTATAATGGATAATCGAACATGTGTTAATGTTCTACAGACTACACTCAAATTGCCTTCAAATCCCATTCATCTGAGATTGGAGTGTTGTAAACATAATTATGCACGTGACACAAGCATATACAACATATAAGGAGGGTCTAAACAAAATTATAATTATGGAGAAAAAAGTATCACTATGACAGCTTGGTGGTGTCCAGCATTGAATAATTATAGCTGACTATCTCAAGCACAACAAGCTTTCTTCCTGCTGGTCTGTAGAACACGAACACATGTTCAATTATTCATTATACCCAGTGGTGTGGAAACAGCCAGTCATGCAGGACATTGTCCAATAAATCTAGTGAACGTGTGGTAAATTGAAACTAAACTGTATACAAAGTATATGGGGAGCAGGACAAGAGTGGTGAAAATAGGTCAAAATGTCCGGCAGTTGGCTCAATGTTTCCACACCCCTGATTATACCCATTAACTGACCAACATAGGGATGGGCCTGCAGGCCATAAAATAAGGTTCCAAGTTAGTGTAGCATACCCAACCCCTCCCATCTAAATGATATGCAGCTATTATATGTCTTGTTCTCAGATCTACTACAAGTATGGTAGAACGCAAGTAGATAGATGTTAACTGTAAATGTTAATATGTATAGGGGGAGCAGCTATTGTCAGTTCTATAATTCTTGAATTTACATGACTCAGGTTTCCAAAGTTTGCAAAGATTATTCTTTCTAGTTGCAGATGACGAACACACAAGCATCTGAAAGTGCATCCATTTCCAGCATGCTGGTGACATCTACATGACTTCTACAGGAGTCTGTAGCTAGGAATGAGGCTCACAATAAACATTCTCAATGATTCAGAGGGGGAAGGGCCAGCTAATTGAGACTAGGTTACACACATTCAGGTCTACATGTTTCAGAAAAATTATAATGCTAGAAAAATAGCTACCTAAAGTTTCAATTTGTATGGCAAGGACGATACCTCGGAAGCTTAGTCAGCAAAAATGAACAAATATTTCAATGTTCGCTCAAGTGTAAACATTGACTTGAGGGTGGCAGCAAAGCTTCGAATGGAAATTTATCTTCAAATGCATAGTAAATTAATAAACATTCAAACATTCATTGTAGCTCTAGCTACTAAGATAATTATGACTACATAATAATATGACAATATATCAGGGCATTACCAAAGATAGAAAGCTTTGAAACTTTGTGCATGTTCACTGACCTTTCAACACATTTGAACATTCAAAAGGATGTGGCATTGCTAAATGTCTATACATTTGATTACTGTTGGACTGTTGTTCCTTGCTACAAACGTTTTCTAGACCTTTTAGGCTCTGTAGAGTTTAACTTTAAGATTGTTCAAAAGCAGGAAAATCAAATGTTAAATAAAAGTGCTGCATTGTTTTCAAGCTTTATATATAACTGCTGAATATATTATAAAATATGAATTTAAGACTACAGAAACAGAGCTAATGTGCATTAATCCTTTGAAGGCTCGCTGATACATTTTAGCAAACCTATGAATTGGAAAAACTACCTTTGTATATGCCCTGATAATATGATATATAATTATTATAATTTCACCTTCTTTCAAAGTGTCTATATTAAATTCTAAAGAATCTGCTTTCTTGACCAGGTCATCCCTCTCTTTAATACTATATATAAGTATGCTTTTCCTCATAGTATCATCCATTGTGGAAAACAAATGTCTCATCACCTCACTGTCAGGTGGAATAGTGGATAGGTCTAAAAATAGAATAATTTTAATGAATAATAATAATTATGATATTTTTTTACAGACTACCAACCTGATGTATTAGCAAGTGAAACAAGCTTCATTTGTTGCTCTTCAGTAACATGTAGGTTATGATGTGAAATGTACTGAAATATTTCAGGTACACTGAATGATGACAGTACTTGAAGAATGGGATCAGTATTCTAAAGTATAAAATCATGAGGTAAACACCCTATTGTGGATCATAAAATATTAACAAACCGGACAAAAATTCCACAGTAAAGAAATATGAGATGCATGCACACATGTACCATAAATAAATGACCTTCATCTTGTCCACGTGGTTGTGGAGCAGTTTGAGAGCGCTACGACTAGGTCTAAATCAGCAAGGCATTTAAAAGAAGCTCTAAACAAAGAAGATATTGATCGGAAATCAAGAGGCGTAAAAGAAATCTAGCGAATGACATCTTTATGATGAGGGAAAAGAACTGTCATCAGTTTGTTCTGACATTGAAAAGTGATAGCCTACAAAATGTCTGCAGAACAGAAGTAATAGAAGCTAAGTGCTGACAATCAACATACAGAGCTGTTGGTGTCGTGATATTCAATACCAAAGGACTCCAATTGTGCAATGCTGGTGAATGCCATTACTAAAATGTAACAAAAAGACCCATTGTAATATACCGACTCAATCGCTGCTCACCAGCAAAAAACGTTACTGTGGGAATATTTCACAGACTACAGTTATTATGTAGAATTATATTATAACTGGCTGTATTTCTTTTACATTAACAAAACCAGAGGATGAAGCTGGAGGTAGTGTAAATCGATTACAACAATCCTAGAGGTGTTATATATTAATTGTGAAATGTTTGTTGAGTAGATTGTTGATTCTTTATATACCCACACTATCAAAACTCATTAACTGGTTTTTTCAAACATTATAAAAACACATAAAGTGATAGTCTAGAGACAAGAGACAGGAATCTGCCCTACTGCTTATACTAATGCTTTCTGCTTTGTGAGGATTGAATATAATTAAACCTATCTGCATTTTTGAATGGCATGCAATAGTGTATGTTCACAAGTTGATTTTCTTCATCTCTATGCCTGGAATTCAGCAAGGTTAGCTACAAAATTATAATACTGCATAAAAGCATTAGAAAGTGGTAGGCCAGACTCCTTCCTCATTGAGAACGTGGCTGGGCTGATCTCCAAACTAATACATTGATATAACTGATTTATGATTATGTTGATACATGTACATGTATGTCTACTCAATTAGTTTAACTTACAGATAATTCTTTATCCTTTGTAAAAGAACTCTTCTGGATAGGTTGTTTTTCCCTTGGTTTAGTTTTAGATACTGTATGTACATCCAAACTCTCTTGATCTAAAGCAACATTTTGAAACTGCAAGTAACTATAAGCATGCTTATCATTAAATCATAAACCACAAATAATACTTATTTATAGGTTTTAAAAACCATAAGTTAGTTTACATAGATAATCTTTTGATCTGAACAATAATATACATTGTGTAAGTAGCAGTACATAGAATGAGTCATATCATGTAATATTTATCAAATGCATATACTAACATACTATAGGTTGGTAGACCAGCAGGTCAATATTTTTAAGTATTTCAATTACAGTAAAAGAATTGTAATTTTACAAGTATTGCCTGTTCAATGTTGTATGAATGGTTGAGCATAACTACAATGATGGTAGGGCCCAAAAGCACACAAAACATGCCATGAAACGGACAGACATATGGAGAAAACCAATCACTTAACAATTTGTACAACATACTGTGTGGGGTAATAATACTATGTATGAGATGTACTAGTAGCTGAATGATGTGATGTATCGCTATATAATGTTTCGTACTGAGGGGGAGGGGGTGGAATAAAACAAAATCTGGATCTAATCTAAACCAAGAGTGCATGATGGAAAATAGTAAGAGTAGGAGCATGAAACTCCCACACATTAAATGCCGTTAATTAGAAATGTATTCCTATGCTAGTGGATATACTATTTTTAGACACCACATGAAACTGTTCGGGTGAAATCATGGCGTCGATAAAGATGACTCTGCAGTAACAGAAGTAGCTTCTAACAAATCTATACTTCTCTGAACATTTATTAAAAATTGAAGCTCATCTAACAAATCTTTGGACTTAACTCTAGTTAAAATGAAATTCTTTAGGGTTTCTCTCACTGAAGTAACTTGTTTGGTCGTCTCTTGTTTTAAACAGTTTCGAGCAGCTAGTCTAGCAGATTTTCTAGGAGTAACAACAGGCGGTATAAACATTCCTTTGGTCTTTATTGACGTCATGATTTTACCAGAGCAGTTTCACGTGGTGTCTACAAATAGTATATCTGCTAGCGTGGGAATGCAACCGAAATTTCTAATTACCAGCATGTACATGTAATACGTGGGAGATTCACACTCCCTCTCTCTTACTTTTTTCATCATGCGCTCCTGTCTAAACTAATAAGTCTCATTCGAGATTGTTTTGGCATATTACACATATAGAATAACAAAAGGGACAACTAAACTGCAACAAAGATAATAGTAATGAATATTACCCTTGCTAGCTAAAAATCCTGTATGAACCAGTGTGTAAGTTAATGTATTATTTGATGACTAGTAAACTCTGAATAAGATAATTTAACTTATGATAATAACAAAATGAAATACCTGTTGTTTCCAAGAATCTATTGATATATATTTTTCTTGTATCAGAATTTATTCCAATCAGTATTACTGGATGTCTCAAAGATTTCTCAGGATTACAAGTTGAATCAGCCCACACAGTAAACAGACAGGATGGAGGGATAGGGAGGTCTTCTGATCCAAATAGATCAGCATCTCTCTTCCTGAGCTGTATGTAAATTTCATGCAGTATAAAATGCAATTTAGGTACAAACCTATTTACATGTGTATTTGTGAATATAATTTTATCAGCAAAATCAACATTGCTTATAATGTATTGCTTACTCTGGAAGGTTCTTTGTGAGGTTCAACATGCCATCCTTTTATCATTACGCTGTCAGTAAAAAGGTCAATAAATCCATTTACTGGGTCCAGGAATGAAAATCTAATAATCTCATCTTGATTAGCATGAGGATGATTTTCTTTAATATACTAAAGTGATAATATAATTATTACAGATGCTATAAAATTAATAAGTATTATAATTAAAATCACCTGTAACAGTATTTTAACATTCTGAGCAATCATAAACCTCACCAACCATTTGTTACTTCCAATCCTCTCAAAGAGCAATATACCAGTGTAAATATTTTCCTGTATGTCAGCCATTTCTACTACAGAATAAATTAAACGCAATAAACACTATCTATAAGAACATCTTACCTCCATCCATGTTTTCTTCCAATTGCTGATTTTCTAAAAATGCAGAGAAATAAAATAAACCAGTAATATTAGCACTGCCCAAGTAGCACCCCACTCCACCTATACTATTTCACTATTTTATATTCAATAATCATCATAATAAATTCATGAGGTCACAGAAATGTACTGAGTTAACAACTGCATGAAGTGTTTGTTGTTGACTGTTAATGTACTGTTTCTAACAGAATTAAAAAAAAGAGAGGCAGTCTGGGTAATCCTGACCCACAATCTTTTGGTATGACAATCATGAACTTTGCCATATGTATACATGTATGGGAATGTAATTTGTTGAACCATAGGGTCTGAACCCTCAACACTATCTCGACTCTTTCAGTGTCGTTGTGGGTTAATTTACTGCCAGTAATTGAATATTATATTGCATTTCATGAATATAGAAGTGAGGTTATTTAGGGTGCACCCTAAAAGTGTTTACTACAGAACCACCTTCCAGGAAACAGCATGCCGAGAGGAGAACCAGAACCACTGCACCACACTGCTTCCAAACAAAAGTGCCTATTAATCCAGGACTTTTTGGTCAGAATGACACATACACATACGTATGTGTATGTGAGGCCATAGTCTTTCAATATTGTGTGGGAAATCAAAGTTCGATTATACCCCTGACTTAAGTGTCGTCAGAATCCACTGAGTGGTAAATCTCACGAATCGACTGGAAAGACCACAACTGATGAGTGTTAGCCTCTTGATCGCAACATTTTTCCATACAAAACAATTATAGAGATCGCCCTGCGGGCCATAAACATTGTTGACTAAAAATAAGATACTAAGCACGATAAGGTTGTTAACACAAGAAATTATCAATAGATTGATTACACATGCACTTGAAATTTAATATGCCACACCCATACTTTTGAGCGCATGGTAAACTGAATTAGTGATTTAGTAGCGTTTGTTAGCAAGGCTATTGTAGGTAGTGATTAAAAAGAAAAGAGTAGTTGTCTAGACATCTATTATCTTCAACATAAGTTGTTACATCTGTGTATGTCACTATTGTTCAATTGATAGGATAAATGTTTTGTTGACTTACACCATAGTATGTAAAAAGTAAGTTCTACAGATAGATCTAGTATTGCAGTAGTCTGAACAAGATGATTCTGGTGTTTTCAACTGTTCATGTCCACTAAATATTTATGGTGTATCCAATTATAGAACATGTGGATAGTTGGTATTAGTATACCATGTTCTATTTGTATATTGTAACTGCTGCCAAAATTGCCAATACCGCACACCTCAATATGTTATTCCTTTCTCAGAAAGGGACACTTTCCTGCTAAGTACTTTTGATCAAATGCTCAAATCACTTATTATTCCGCCATTTTGTTAGGAAAGTCAATAAAATTTGGTATCTAAGAAGGTTAACAATAGCTGTTCCTGGATATCAAATTTCATCCACTTCCTGTACAAAATGGCAGAATGGCAATCAAATATACTCTGTGAAAAAGTGTCTCTTTGGAATTAGGTCACATAATTAAGATTATACTCATTACCTTCATCAAATGAAACTACAAATGATTTTTGAAGTTCTGTTTTCTGTAGGCTTGACACTTGTTGGTATATTTTCTTCTCTGTGATAATGAAAACAATCAGTATTTTGTAAAATGTTTTTCTCCATCTTTACCTTTCACAGGAGATATATGTTTATATTCTTGTATTAATCGAGTCAGTTTCAACTGGAATGTTGAAATGTGTTCTTCTTTCTCACTCATTTCAGCTCTGAGATTCATCAACTCTGTTTCAAGTTGAAATATTATATCATCTTTGTCATCTCCCTCTGTTAGAGACTGCTGGATAGTTTGATCAACTATAACAGAACAGATATGTATAATGCATAACTCCAATGGATTATAATTCATAAACATTTTATGTTTATTATTTTTAGGTTTGTCATCTTCTTCAGTATTTTATTCAACAAGATACCTTATTATTTCACCTAATGCACATTCGCTACACTAATTACCTGAGTAGCAACTTTTCATTAAGGGCCCTCAACAACTACAAAGTAAATTCATTTGTCTTATAATTTCACAACTACATAAAATGTAATACACAGATATTTACTCTTGTTTCTGTCTGTGGTGAATATTAGAATTAGCTAATTCAGAGATTAAAACAATTATCCCACTTTATTTAAAGTGCTATATTTCAAAATGTCCTTAATATATTTGATTTCAATCAACTGCTTTTTTCGTGGTGGCCCATGCATGCTGCATACTCTCATCCACTATAGATCTATTTTCTATTCATACCTGGCTGCTTCATTACCATGATCAGTTCATTGCTGATTTTCATATCATCCTCCCCTTTCATACCCAAGATGGCTTGGAGCTGATGAATGTTTTGAATAGCTTTGCCTAAAAATAATTATAGATATAATTATATTATATATACAGCAATCATGTCAAATTTCAGACCTGATGATAGAAGATTGTCAAACAGTGTTTGTAATTGATTCTCAGAGATTTCAAGATCAAGTGCTTCAAATAAAGACTCTTTTGAGAACCAAAAATCTGTAAAACAAATGGAAAAATGAACAATATATATACATAATTGCTATGCATATTTACATGTATATAATCATTATATATGAGGTTAAATTAAATTGCAATGAGAAGAGTAAACTGGGATGTTAAAAAATACTGTTTTATATAAACTGAGTTTGGAGGACATGCAGATACATGAATGAACGATGTTTACCTAATAAACTTTCTTGATTGCAGTGAATCATAAATGGTAGCATCTGAAAATAGAATGAAATTAATATATATTAGTGTTCATGTAAAAATATTCAAATTTACATCTATACCTTGTAATTTTGTATGTTTTCATATTCAAAACGATTTCTGGTGTCTCTGAGGGTTAGAACATTGCAATGAGAAAGCATGTACAGTTGAAATAACGACAGGTTTTGAAACTTGACGAGATAATTATAATGAAAGGAAAATAATATACAGAGAGATCCATAATCGACAGCGACAAGATGTAGTGAGGTTTGCTTAATATTAAATATATCTGCAAGTGTTTTACGAAAATGTTTAATATCACAAACTTTCATGTTGTTAAAAACGTCGTCCACCTGTATCATAAATATATTCTCGCTGTCTGAATTAAAGAGTGTTTTAACGACATCCTTCACATTACGATTAGTGCAGTAGTATTTGAATAACTTAATATAATCATTCCATTTTTGCTGAAGGCCTGACTGACTGCTTAAAAACCATTCTGCTATTTTCTGTACTGGCAAAAAATTAAACCAAGATATCCTTAATTCATCAGAAAGGTAAGCTTTTAGAGAAATGATATCATCGACACGCAAGTTTCTACTTTCAACAAATCTGTCTGCTAATTTCTTATAAACACTTTTCCAAGTCACTTGACGATAACGACGTCCGAGAAACTTTCTCCCAACTGACTCATCCAATCGATTCAATGTTTGAGTGTAGCATCTTCCAAATTTTGATTCCAATTCCTCAGTTTCTGAATACGCTTTCCCTGTCTCAACTATACCATGATGGAGCTGTGATAACAAACTACTGGTATGTGCTCGATTTAGCAAAAGCAATCCTGGGAACCACTTCTTACTTGGCTTCGTACATTTATCTCCTTGAATCATTCTTCCAATAGTGCATTCACCACAATCACAAGTAGAATAATAAGGAGCTACAGTTATAAGATAATACAGGTCTATAAGTGCATGTGTAGGTATACTTGATGACATGTCATGCACTATCAATGTTCTCCTTATGTTTCTTTTGAATGGCTCCCCCACTTAATATTTTGTGAAGTATCACTTGGGTATTAATGTATTTTAATTATTTTGTATAAAAATGTACTATCAGTGTTAAAAAAGTTGTTTCATTGATAAATATGTATACTTTTATTACTCGGACTGTTTTTCTTTGTTACACACGTTTTCAGGAACTGCAGAGTCTTGGATGATTTTTCTGCATAAGTATTAGCAGTTTGTAGCATATAAATCAAGTAGTCTTTATAACTGCTGCATATACACAATGTACCACAAAAACATGATTTAAGACCATAGAACAAAGGCATTCAACATGGTGCATATATTTGACGAGCTAAATGATTATTAATATCAGTGCATGCTTAAATTTGCCACACCTCCTCCATTTGGACTTATATTCCTAGTGAGAACACTGCTGTACTATTATTATAATTAATTATCATTTATGCTTGCTTCAGCTAAATCAATTTCTGTGTGGAGACAAATAAACTTTTTATTTATACTTTCTCTCATACCTAAATTGTTGATGGTGCGATTGATGGTAATAGTAATGTTTTCATCAGTTCCAACCAAAGGAATATCATAACTCAATTCACTATCAGCATCGAATGTGGCTGACACTCTTATGATACAAACTGAGTAAGGCTCATTTGTACCACAGCGATCCACACTCTTCTTTGTTATCTGAGTATAAACAACATAATATAATACAAGTATGGTATATTGCTAAGTATTCATAATTTTTATAAACCCTAATTAGTAGGTGTACTGTGCTAATATACATTCTGAGACAGAGGTCAGAGGAAATTAGCAGTTAGGGACAGTTAGGGTATATCCTTAACTGCTAATCTCGATGACTGAGATTGAAGGTCCTATTTTAGAAGCATACTGTATAACAACTATGGTTTACACTGTATTTATTGATAATGTCAGTCTGAAGTGAATTGTGTGGAATAAATATGGCAGAGCCTTTCTCTGCTGGTATGTAACTGTCTAGCAAGAGATTATTTATTCCTGATGAGCAATTCTTGAGGTAATTTGAGAAGCAGATCAAGAGCTTCAGTCACTAAGTATGAGTCTTTATTAAGGAAGAACAATAATTATGGTCCGTAGGGTCATCCCTATAATTGCTTTCTACGGGGTTCAATGCATATAATTACAGTTATTATATATATATATAATATTTTAAAAAATGAAGGAGTATGTAGGGATCAAAACCGAAAAAGCACAGGAACAAGATTGCTTTGGCAACAAAATGAAATACCACTTCCACATAACAACCGTACATAAGTATCACTTCCTTGTGTTTTGTCTTTACTCAAGTTGTCTATACTTATGTAGGGTTGTTATGTGGAAGTGGTATTTCATTTTGTTGCCAAAGCAATCTTGTTCCTGTGCTTTTTTGGTTTTGATCCCTACATACTCCTTCATTTTTTAAAATGTTTTTATTATTCTTGTTTCGATTCTATTTTTAAAAAATTCAGGTAAATTTGTGATCAAATACGTGATGACTATTCTGTTTCACTTACAGTACCGATATTTTCTGCAGGAACGGTGTCCAGAAGGAGACAGTACTCAAAATTTACTGCAATATTATAATTATTTGTTATTATAATTCCTACATCCTCTTTCATTTTTGAACATGTTTCTATATTATTCTTGTTTCAATTCTTTTTAAATGACTCAGTATAATAATATATATCCCTACGTACTCTTTCATTTTTTATAACGTTGTTTATTATTTTCGTATACAATGAATAGTTTACAGAATATTATTATAGCTATAGGGTGTAGTTTATAGGATATTATTATAGCTATAGTGTGTAACTAAGATATAAGCTTGTATATAACAATAAAACTTATCTCAAGAATCCCTTAAAATGAGAACTCCACTGACAACGGTTCACGAAAGGAGTACTTCTCAAGAATCCCTAAAATCAGTTCACGAAAGGAGTACTTCTCAAGGATCCCTAAAATCAGAACTCCACTGATATTTTTCAATAACTTCTGAAGTCTCAATAACACGCAGGCAGGGCACTTTTGCCACTTTATATATATATATATATTATTATATATACTTAATGGGTGTGTTTATAGGTGTGGTTTATTACAAATGGCGTCCCATAGTAAGTAGGTTGCTGTAGTGGCTGAAAGTATTCGTTGTCTAGGTCAAGAAACAGAACAGTACGAAGTTTGTTCCCCTGAATTTAACTTAAAATAAATTTGTATTTGTGCTACAACTACTTTAATAGCTCCAGAAACTTAGAAATCTATTTTTATGAAAAAGAGGAATAATAATAGTGAATAATAGTGAATAATATGAAGATTTTGCCAGTTTTGCTACTCGCCGGATCTCTACATTAACGAAGATCTCTAGACATCTAAAAGGTATGGATAGTCATAAAATTACTCAGTATTATAAGTTATATGTATATTTTAACCTATCTGTATACATTAGCAGAGATTTCAGCTTACCACTTGCAATTGAAATGTATGGGCGGCCATTTTTTTTCCGTGCTATCCCTACATAGGAGTACTACCGTACTCTCTGATTTATGTATTAATTAATGGGTGTGGCACGTAAAAGAACGTGCATTTGAGCTATAGACCAGCAGGAAGATTCAGAAAGAATGTAACCAACTTTCGAGAACACAGAAATGAAGAGACACTAGTGATATCGGCATGCAATGATGAGTATGATATTATTGCTTCAATTTAATAATAATATATATATAGGACTCACTCTCAGTGGTGCTTTATCACATTTTAGCGTCCATCCTTTACTACACATATCTTGTGATGGAATCAAGTCAAGTTCCACATATCCATCAATAGGATCTCGAAAATGAAATGGTATCCTTTCACCTTCTTCATACTTTGACTGATTTTTTGTCAAATACTATTATAATGTGCAATGAAATAAATGTGTCGTGGGGTAAAAATATCTCTTTGCTCATTCTAAAGCATTAATAATTATTGCATACATGCTTTCTGGCAGAGGTAAATCCTGATGCAGACATTAAATATGTTGTGTAAATGTACAGAAATAGTAAATGTGATTGTAATAACAAAATGAGATAACAATGAAGAGTGCTTCATGTGTTAACGGCAAGTTTTTAGATTGCGAAATGCTGAACAGATGGAAGTTAAAGTGAAACTGGCTTTATAAATCTATGGCATATAGTTGGTTACTACATGTAGATAGGTAATAAATCACATTTTACCAGATTAAAATCACTTTGTTGCATAAGCATAACAATATTGTTAGAATATCATCATTTATGCCCATTATATCTTCATCATGTAATTAGATTCATTTTTAGAATTCTGTTAATAACACAGACCAGGAGCTTATGAATGGCGTTAAGTGGCGCAAGGAGCATCAAGCTGCACTAACCATCTGTTGTCGAATTACACTTTCAGCAAAACTTCAAATATGGTCAAAATGATGGGTTTAAGATAAGTGTCCGAAGTGGGTAGGTAATTATTAGAATCTAGTCAAGAAAACAATGTCAAACAAACTCGTGCACGGTTTCAAATCCTGCTCCTGGTAACAAACTAATCATCATGTGCTTATTTCCTTAGAGATATTGCTTTTATTGTTGTCTATTAATAGTCCTTTTGTAGACCCTATAGACTAAACACAGTACTTTGACACTTTTGTTACAGAGTTTGGTAGCACCTATCCTTTGCTGACTATACTAGTATCATTTCTGTCTGGAAAGAAGTGGGGGATTATATAGAATACTTCTACTCATTTTGTCAGATGCAAACGATAGTGCATTAATAATAATTTGAATAATTATTTCATTTTTAATTTCAATAAACACTTATCTTGCCTACTTAAATCACTGACACAGTTCACACAAGTTTACAATAAAAGGCAGTTTGCACAGGTGTGATTCAACAACAAATGGTTTGCAAAATATACTAAAGTTTGATGCTCTTTTGCGCCGCTTCACCGCGCTCATAAGTTCCTGCTACTACAAATAAAACACAATGGCATCAAAATAATTATGGTGATCAATGCACGTATTTTAATGTTTACCAAATGTAAAGACTGTGAATAAACTAGCAACATCTTATACAGCTAAGAAAACATTTTTATGGCCAATAAGGCAGTCCCTATGATTGCTTTCCCACGGGCTCGAATTATATATATATATAGAACGCGCAGTCAAGCTCTACAGACCAGTAGGAAGAAACAAAGCTGCTTGTAGCTTACATAGAAACTAGAACTACTAGTTACATGTAACTATTCTACTTGAAATATTTTCCTAAAGTTCTACAAGGTTCTTTTAAAAGGTAAGGAGAGTAGATAGTCAAAATAATAACTATAATATATAGGCTGTTGTGTTTCAGGATTGATAAAGTCAGAGATGATTACTGTGACACCATTTGAAGGGGGTCAGGACGATTCTCAGGACCGTTAGCTTGACAAGTGATACAACTCTCTTGACATACTTGTCAATTCCTGGGAACCACACTTTCTCTCTCAGTAGTTGATGTCCTTCAAAATACCTATTGCCCATAATAATCACTTCCACTTATATGGAAATATTGAAATAGTATTATACATATATACATATATATATATATATATATATATATATATATATATATATTATATCCTTATTTTTAAAGCAGAGTTTACAAGGAACTAGATGTTGAAAAGTTTACAATTATTTACTTTTTGTTTTTAACAGCATTTGATGATAGGAAATTTACGTACTCTTCTGCTATAGTGTTCTCTCTGTCCTTCGTGTGCTATAGATATTGCTTTTTTCACGTAATTGTTCTGGGATGACTATTCGACTCCCTTTTAGCACTATTGTGAATTCATCATTGACTGTCAATTCATCCTTGACTCTTTTGAACAGATTCAACTCCGATTGATTAACTTCTTTGTAGAATGTCTAGACAAGTAATCTGAAGGATTACAGTTTCCCTCTGTGTGCACGGTTTTAAAATCGTATCCTTGTAATCGGAGATTCTAACGCTCAATCTGTGCAGGAGGTTTTGATTTGGGGTTGTTAAAGATGAACTGCAAGGGTTTACAATCAGTGATCAGCTTAAATTGACTCCCGTAAAGGTAAATGTGTAGCTTCTCAATCGCCCAAACAATAGCCAATGCTTCTTTTTCTGTTTGCGAATACCGGCGTTCAACCGGTGTCAGTGCTCGACTGACATATGCAACAACACCCGTTTCCTCTGTGCTGAGCATTACCTGCAGCAAGATTGCCGATAATCCCATGGGAGAAGCATCATTGCCCAAATGTGTTTCCTTATCAGGGTCAAAGTACGCCATTACTTGGGCACTGGTGAGTAGCTCTTTGATTTCCTGGAATGACTTTTCATGTCTTGCCAATCATTGAAATTGTTTTTTTGTCAACTCTCTTAACGGTTCTGAAACATCGCTGAACTTAGGGATGAATTTGGCACAGTATGTGGCCATCCCTAAGAAGCTTCTTACACCACTGGCAGTTGTTGGTGGTGCGGCATTGTATATTGCTTCCACTTTCTTCGGGTCAGGTGAGATGCCATGGTCAGAGAACACAAACCCGAAAAACGAGATAGAAGGCTTGTTGAATTCGCATTTCTTTTTGTGTAAAGTGAGGTCCGATATACAGCTTCAAGTAAGTGCCTCATCGTGCTCAGCTTGTGTATGTCCGAAGACAATGACATCATCACTGATATTTAGTGAGCCTAAAATATTTGCGAGCAAGGATTGAATTTCCTTGTGAAACATTTCACTAGCCGAGCTGGTGCCAAAATTAAGACGACTATATCTCCACTGTGTAGCGAATGTAGTGATATAACGACTCTCGGGAGCCAGGGTGAGCTGATGATATCCTGATCGGAGATCTAATTTTTAGAAGACAGTGGCACCGTTTCAAATGTGGGCAAGGTCATCCATCGTAGGTATGGAGTGTCGTTCACGTTTGATGGCACGGTTTGCCATACGCATGTCTACGTAAATCCGAAGTGGCGATACCCAAGGTGTGGGACCATCAGCCCTTCCAATGATGCCTTGTTGTTCGAGGTTACTCAACTCCGTTTCTACTTTCTTTCAAATGTGAAAAGGAATTTGTCGTGCTCTTTGTGTGACAGGCTCAAGTGTGCTATCGATGTGCAGCTGCACTTCAACATCTTTCAATCTACCAATACCATTGAATAGATCAGGGAATTTCTTTTCTATATCATGAGAAAGTGAGCTCTCCTTTATTTCATTGATGTGCAGATCAAGAATTCCCAAAGCTGATGCAGTCTTGTAACTGAGAAGTGAACCATGGTTCCCTCGTAGAACCTGGACAGTCACGTTTTGCCTCTTTGCTTGTTGGCATTCAATTTCACCTTCAAACTGTCCGAGAGTAGACAGTCGATCTTTTGAACCATAGGCAAATAAACGTTTGGTCGTGGGACCAAGTTGGACCGTTGAGTGTTGGGTGATACGACTGAAAGCATCTTCGTCGATGATGTCTGTTGAGGCACCTGTGTCTAGTATCATTGACACATCCACGCTATTGATCTGGACTGTGACTTTTGGAATCTTTGACTGATCATTGCCAGCGGAGTATACATACTCATCATCGCTGTTGCTGAGCTCTTCTTTGAAAGGTTTTTCGATATTCTCGTTTACTTTCTGTTTTGACATGGGGCTTGTTGCTGTTATGCACACCTTTGCATAGTGGTTAAATTTACGACATTTATGACATGTCTGACCATTAGCAGGACACTGCCTACCTCTGTGTGGCCATGATTGACCGCACTTGCAACAGGTCCGAGGAGGGTGTGAGGTTTGTTCAAATTGTGAGCGAGTAAATTTCTGATGGGGCTCAGGTCTCATGTTTCCCACATAGTTGACCTCATTTTTTGGGACTTGATTTTGGGGCAATTTCTCTTCCATCCCAACAGCTTGTATTTCACTTTCAGAGCAAAATGTCTCAGCCACTTTGATAGACAGTGTTGTATTATGGCTGACTTCACCTCCTTTTTGACATCAGCAAATTCACAATTGGCAGCTAATCTTCGTAGTCTTGTTGCAAATTGCTTAACTGTTTCATCAGACGTCTCAACAGCCTGACGGAACTGAAATATTTCATAGTCAACATTTTTCTTTGGCGAGAAGTATTCACCAAGCTTTGTCTTGGCAGTTATATAGTCTTCACCTGTGTCTTCTAATGTTCAAAGATATCTTACGTGTCTGGCCCAGCCTGATAGAGGAGCATGGCTCTTTTTTGTTTATCGTCGGTGACATTCGTTGCTACTATGTACGTTTCAAACCATTTTATCAAGGTCTTCCATCATTGACTCGACGAACTTTGATCGCTCAGGGCATCAAACGGCGGTAGAGGTGGCAAATCCACTTTCGTTGCCATTGGGACTTTAAACAAAAACTAAAGGGCATACGAACAAAAACTCTTCGTAACTTTATTGTTCTTCAATAGCAGATTGCAACCATGTAGTTTGTTTTGCTAATACAATCAATCTTGATGACTTTGCATAGATTTTAAAGTTTGCAGTATCGGGAACTTTTTTGCAAATATCTCAAAAACTAAACACAAATTTGATAGAAAGAATATTTACACAAATATTCTTTGTAAGGTATAGAATTGAACCCTGCAGTAAAAAAAGAAAATCGTGACTTAAGTGCCCCACCCCCTAGAGGTAAGTTAAATGGTCGTCGTTATCAGACAGGTTTAATCCTCGTAGCCCGTTCTAGAAATTGTGTCTCTACCAAAATGTATTATTATGAAATCGTCATCACCTGATAACCACGTGATGATTACATCATAGTATAATAAATGATATTATGGTGTGATACAATACAATAGCAATACAGGTAGATAACAAGTATAGTCTAACACAACAATATCACATACACAGTCCCTTTTTTACAGTCCACAGACATACTTTTATATTATGTAGTTAAAACTACATTAAACGTATCAATGGTACTATTATTTAAGTCTTTTGGTATTTTTCTACGAAATTCTACACAAGACAGTCTATTACAAGTGTGTTAAGGTAGTACAAACATCCAAGCTGTATGAACAGCCAATTCAAAGTTGTAAGTAATGGAATTGAGCTAAGTGTGGGCTTTGGCACTGACCACTGTACTTCCAAACACTCGACTTGTTGCTTTTAGTACTTCAAAGCACTCAAAATACTTATAAGTACTTGTAAGCGTTCAAGTATTGTTGAGTGTAGCACTTCAAAATTTGTGCTTAAGTAAATTTGTGTACTTGGTCCCTAGCCTTGAGTAGCCCCCCTCCCACTCTAAATGAAGCGGGAATTGTTAAAGTCGTCCAGTGACGTTACCAGAAGTACTTATGTTAAGTGAGTGTGTGAGAAAGTATTACTAAAATGGAGAATTGCTGTTTGCGTGATAGCGAGATTAGCTCTGGGAGAAGCAAATTTAAAAGGAAGCTGTTGAATGGAAGAGCTGCAGTTAAGGTCAGGGAAGCTCTATAAGGCTTTTGTCTGTCAAAAATGTAGCCAGAGCTTCCATAGCCTATGGGTAAGCATAAATATATGACACAAAAGCTTTTACTGTGTCTATCTGCTTATTCTTTAATAAAAAATTCTCTCCAGCTGCGGAGCAACTACTATAATCCTTGCAAATCTCAATGGTGTTACATCAAACCCGTACTTGAAATAAGTGAAACTATCGGAAATCCAGTAGTTCCACTGAACGACTAAACAATGGAGATCTACCAGACCCATCCTGCTTCGTTTAGAGTGGGAGGGGCTGGCTACGCGAGACTACTTGGTCCCTGGTCTGGAAGAAGGATAATTTCATGCTTCGTTATATGATATTAAATGGTTGTTGCATACATTCTCAAGCACACATGGAATACATTATCACTGTGATGATGTCACATTATACAGAGCATATGAAAAAAGCAATTATTGTCAAATCTACAAACAAATAATATTGACTTGTCTACAAATAATTTGTGACATCTATAACTCTAATTATGGGTTAATTTGGAACACTTCTCAAAACTCAGATGTAGTTACAAAGGAGGGATCAGCAGTCTCTCTCTCTCTCAAAAAGCACAAATTGCCACAGAATTTGTTAACATCAACTACTCAAAGCATCCAAATAATTGTTTCAATACCATTATACAGTCATTTTGTACAGAAAGCTACTGAGATTGGGTATCTAATAATTTCTTGTGGTGGCGCTAAAATAATTTATAATTAGATACTTTTAGATGTGTTAATTGTGATCATATTTGCAAAAAATAAATAAATAAAATAAAGGCAACTTCTGATTAAATACAGTAACTGTGCTTTAATATGCCAAACAAATCAAATGTATAGGTTGATCAATCAATTTTAAAACACCATTTTGGGCCATTCCTATATTCTCGTGTCACATTCGTAGTTAAGGAAGTTGTGTTATTCTGGGGGGCTCATCAATTAAAACGTGCGATACATAAAACAAAGTGTGCTCATGCTATACATAACAGGAAAAAGGCTGTTTGAAGGTTACATAGAAACTGGAACTAACAACTGTTCTAGCTGAAATATATTCCTAAATTTCTATAAGAATAATTACAATAACTATAATAGGATGTTGTGTTTCAGGCATGAGAAAGTCAGTCATGAATACTGATTGATGATACGACAAAACAACTACAGGGATACTTCTTTTTATGGTCTGTAGGGCTATCCCTATAATTGGTTTCCGTGAAGGTTGAATCTACATATATTATATTTGTATGTTTGCATTACATATGCGTTGTATACATTGCATCATTCCAGGGGGCTCAATCAATCACTGGGTTATGGTGCATGCGCTCGAGCTCTACAGAACAGCAAAAAGAAAGTAACTTGCATAGAAACTGAAATTAGTACATGTAGCTGAAATATATTTCTAAGTTCTACAAAAACCTTTAAAAAGTACAAAGATTAGATGAAGACATAATGAATGCACTCGCAGTGCAAGAACCCTCCCCACAAGTGTGATTTGGGAAACAAGAATGATTCAGTCACTGACAAGAAAATAATTGCAGACAATATTTGACTGCTATTATTACTATTATTATACTGAGATTATATTATATATGTGTGTGTGTGCATTACAACTTACACTCCAAGTCCCACTAGTATAAGAAGTGCAGCGTTAATATCAAGACTTGAAAACAGGCATGGATGAAATGAAATGGGTGGGGCTAAACATTAACAGTCATGGCAGAAAGCTTAGAGTCAGCTGGAAGTTGTAGCAGCCAATACTTCAATTGTGATTCACTTCAAGCTGTGATTCGACAGCAATAGCCTTCAGACAATTTCAGTGGACTCTTTTGCTACGAGACGTCTTCTGAAAGTTGTTAAACGGCGACTATGAGTTACAAAAATTGTCATAACTTCAAAACAGAAAGGTTTTAGCAAAAGCCTGTTGCTGCTTTTGATCCTTGTATGATTCGAAGTCTGCTGGTAGTAAATTCAAATTGCTAATGTTCATAGGTTCAGTGGAATTTTGCCGACAGACAGACAGACAGACAAAACAATTACAGTAACCCTCCGTTCTACCTATGCGGAGAGGGTTAATAACTATAATAGCCTGTTGTGCTTCACGCATGAAAAAGTCAGCCATGATTAATGAATGTTGGACATCACAAAGTAATCAATCATAGGGATATATTCATAGGGATATATTATCTCGTTTATATAGACATGGACTGCGATATAATTATTTTGCTTATATCTGTACTTGACATGACTAGTAACAGTTTCCAGATGTTGAGGTGTATATGTTTGACATATTGAGTCACCGGGAAGATTGATTGTATAATTATAATTATGTACGTGTATGTATGTATGTAAGCAACTATGTACAACTGTGTATAACTATGTATAAATACATATATATAATTTATATATATATATCTTTTTTCTTAAATCCTCATTCCACCCACCCACCTTTCTATCACATGTATTTATGGTCTATGTTTACCATCGAAACAATGAACCCCACACATTTTGAGAGACTTCAATTTAAAGATATTTTTTGTTATTGTACCAGACATCACGACTTTGTATGTTATTGTACAGAAGTCACATGACTTTGTATGTTATTGTACCGGAAGTCACATAAATTTGTATGTTATTGTAACACAAGTCACCTGGTCAGAGGTTTCATTGTACTACTGGCTACATGCTACTAAGCAATAACAGCTGGAAAGAGATTTTCACTTTTTTTGGTAACGGTAAAGATTGTACAAATGAATTGTGTTAAACTCTGAATGAGATACATTTATTGGTATAATAACCAGATAAGTTATAGAGCTATATCTACGCCCAGTATATACTAAAGTTTCTTTTTTCAGAGGCGATAGCAACTCGAGATAATTACTGGTCTAGGTTTATCTTGTAAAAGCTCATTATCATGATTGCTAACCAAGGTAGCTGGATTAGATAAATAAATTATCATATAGGTACCCAAGAAATATCAGTGAACATTGTCACTCAGTTTTCGAATTCGTGATAATACTTTGTATCTAATCTGTGATATTTGTGGTATCTATATAGTTATAATAACACACCTTCCTGTTTGTTGTAATCAGTAACATGATGTTTCTCTGCTATTCGATCAGCTGTAGTTTTGTCCACATCACAAAGAGCTTGACATAAGCTTCTCCAACTGGGAATAACCTTCTCATCTACTTTCTGTAACCACTTTGCAAACATAGTAGACATACACTCATCACCATTAGAACAATCATGTTTGATTGTATTAAGTATATGATGAGAAATTCCAAGATTCAACCCAATTTTGTACCACTCAGCATTACAGTGCTTGCATTCTTGAAAGACATCATGATGATCTAAATAATTATTATAATAAAATAAATGAACTAGTAGCTTTTTAAATTTAATTTCTTACTAAGTCCTGCCATCTTGGAGGTATCAATAAGGATCAATCATGGCGACGTTCATACCAACATCCAGAGTCTTGTGCCAGCCACACCCACGTAGTTTGCTGCAGAATAGTGACATGATTAGGTAGTGAAGGAATTTTGCTCGATTCTACTCATTAAAGATTCAATATAGATATCTACTGAATCAATATTTAAATTGTATTTAGTAACAAGCTATATGCAATTACATATATTGGTAACAGTATCTCTAACATCTAAGGATCTTTGATGGTTTGTAAACTAAATGTAAAGTGAAGCTAATGATCTAGTCTGGCATAACCAAACCCTTCACATGGAGGAGGAAGGGTCAGGTGAACTGTGTACTGATACCGTTAGTACAATATATAACTGATAAACCACAGAATAAACAGCATGGATGAAGCGATAGCATCTTCAGTAAAAGAACTTTGATATGTGCGACTAAAGGATTCATGAGCAGGACAAATAGTTGAGTGGAAAGCAAGTCCTACCAAAGGGTATGGGAGTCTCTAAAGTATGCTTAACCACTGGGATTTGATAAGTTATTGTATATAGTGCATGACTTCCTTAACTGATATAACGTAGGATCAGGTTAGATATGTGTGTATCTTGCCATAATTATTGTTGTCTTCAAAATGTACTGCTCATCCTTTAGCTGCACATATCCACGTTCTTTCACTTATCCAGTTCCCCAAGCGGCATGCTTTAATTGCAGTCCATGTGAACGGCCTGGTCTGGCTATGCCAGAGTCGTAAGAAATGTAAGGATCTTGGCTAGTTTCTATACTCTACTAACTTGATATTCTTCATTACACTCAAGCCTTGTTGTATTGACTAGTGACAGGAAGGATCTCAGTAATTAAGCTCAGGATCTTTACTAGTTTCTATATTCCAATGATCTCTAACTTGATTTTTTAAGTAAAAATTGAATGTGTTTCCAAGCCTTGTATAGTATGATGATAGTATCTAACAGTAACAGAAAGTAAGGACCTTGCCAGTTTTTGCAATGAAATAAAGCATCTTTACTAGTTTCTATATTTTAATCCTTAACTTGATTTTCATAGTTATTCTCATAACTGTCCTCTTTTAATGTATCATAGTACTTTGGGTATATATGCGTACATTATACTTAATAATTACATTTAATTGCATGTGTTTTCTACTCCTCTTTTCACTGTCATAAATAGACTGGTGACAGTGTTAATATATAGCAAGAAAATAATGATCTTCGTTAGTTTCTAAAATAAAACAAAGGATCATTATTTGTTTCTTCATTCTTAACTTCACGATCTTTTAAAGGTAATTACAATTAATGGTATGTTTCTCCAAGCCCTGATGTTTAGTGTATAATAGATTTGTAACAGTATTTAATAATGACAAAAAGTATAATTTATAGTTTAAGTAATGAAGCTAAGGATCTTTGCTAGTTTCTGTATTCCAATCATTCCTAACTTGATTTTCTTTGAAAGTTGCTTTATAATCAAAACTCTATTTTCTTGTATGTGTCTCCAAGCTCTGTTGGTTACTGTACATATCAACTGTCTAAAATCAATTAGTCAATGAATTATGTAATGCCACCAAAACAGTAATTACAATACTCAAGTTATTTGTACAATGTATTTGCTCATAATTATGTAAATTAAACTTTGCTGTAGAAGTTGCTCCTTATGACTGTAGCTTAATGGCATCATAATTTGAAGACATTAACTCATGACATTGGTCATAATAACAGTATTGGAGTATAAAATTTATTTAACATGGCAAATTAAGATGGATAGAATTATTAAAAATTGTTTGCTAATAATTATAATAGAATTATTTTCACCATTTTTGCAGACCATTCACGTTATTGATACTTGTTTGACAATTAAGTATGGTGGCCAACTAAAATGTAATTCAAAAAATTCTGTCCACTCGTAGACATGTTTGTTTCTCCATGGAGCTTCAAGATGAATTTTTAAATCGGGAAGTCCAATGTGTGAAGCAGGAGCAAGGTCAGGGTACTGTTTAAAGACATCCATGATAGTGTTGAAACTGACAGAATGAATAAATTCATTATGCTTTCTGTCATATGCTTCAATATCTGTCTTGAATTCTTTACTGCGTGCAACCTCAACATCTTCTTTCAATTTCTTACTCTCAGTTAACATTGTCTGGAATTCTTTGAGCAGTACGTAATTTAAATATCCAATAAAATTTTTCCGAACTAGGAAGTTAAGTATACCCAGTGATGTTGGTATTGTTTCCAATTCCTGAAGCGTCTCCTGGATCTGTGGTGTGGTTAGCCTTGCGGAGTTCAGGAACCAAGTGACACAGATCTTAAATAGACCAACATCGGCAGTACTCACTACAAAATAAGCAACTGTCAAAAGCTTTTTGAACTCATCTTTCAGGTGTTTAGCAGCAGCAACTGCCTTTTCTTTGTCACTCTTGAAGTCTATAGAGAATCATACATAACATAATGTTACAGTATAACTGAAATGTTATTACATGTATTTTGAAATTTGTTAATAGCCTTATAAAATCATACATGTTTTTATGGCCCTCCCTATGATTGCTTTCCAACCGAAGTTGGCAGCTACGCCAGACTACTTTCCACGGGGTTGAATCTCTTGTGTCCACTTGCGCGAGTATACGTTGTATACGTGTTAAGGAAGTTGCGTCATTTGGGGGCTCAGTCAATTAATAGGTGTGGTGCCTTTATGAACGCGCGCTCGAGCGCTACAGACCAGCAGACTGAAGTAGCTTATATAGAAAGTGGAACTAATAGCTAGCTATTCTGCCTGAAATATACATGTGTATGTCTAAAGTTCTACAAGGTCCTATAATAGGCTGTTGTGCCGTTTCAGTCATGATAATGTCAGCCATGCCAGATTACTGAATGCTGGACACCACAAAGCAATCATAGGGATACTTTTTTTCTCTATATATCTTGTTTTCTCATTTCAGATTGTGGTAACTTAACTCTTGATTTCCACAATAAATATATCACTAAAATATCACACACATATACACGTTGAGTTCAACAGTTCTTATATAGCTACGAAACTTAACATATTATATATCAGGTGTCTGTCAGAGATCTGACATCAGGAGCACCTGAATGGAACTACCAAGTGATATAATACCCAGTCCAAAGTGAAGTACAAAAAAGAGGACATGAAACCATAGACGTACATCATAAATACAAGTTTAAAGAAATACATTTTAGCCCCACGGTCTAAGCAACAAACCATTAACTCATAATTAATGTCAGACACTACACAAATTTAAATAGTATATAAATAAACCCACAATGTGTGAGGATAGCAAGTTGATAGAAACTGCATCTACATTATAAACATGTTCTATATCATAGTTACAGAACTTGAACAATAATTTTGTATAAAACAAATAACAGACAGTTTGAATATCATAATGATCAACAGAAAACAATATAATAAAGCTAATCATCTTAGTTTATAATTTATATACCTTTTTTGATGTAATCAGTAACATGATGTTTCTCTGCTATCATAATTGCTGTTGATCTATCTATATCCAAAAGAGCCTGGCATAAGCTTCTCCAACTTGGAACACACATTTCGTTCTCTCTCATCAACCATTTGGCAAGCATTACAGACATACATCGTTCACAGCTATTAGGGCTGTCTCTGTTGATGATGGCCAGAGTGGATGAAGCCACACCAAGATTCAATCCAATTATATTCCAGTTAGCACTACAATGCTTGCATTGTTGAAAAACCTCATTTAAGTCATTAATACCTATTATAATAATTATTATTTAACCACAATAATAAAATAAAGTGTGTGGAATCTTCATATTTTTGTCCAAGATGAGAAATATAGTACAGGGAGCACATAGTGATGCAATTACAAGAAAATTACTGATTAATCCATTAGTCTATGGTCTAACATAATTAAAATGCACATCTTAATTGAAATTTTTGGACACATTTTTATAATCCCATCATCACATATAAATCAGAAATCTCCCTGCAAAAGGTAAGTTATACCAACCAAATGAGGTTTCACCCTCATCACATTTCCCATGGGTGGTATAAATTCATAACCTACCTATAGCAGGGAAGTATCCTATATACAATGTAGAATTTATGCTAATGTGCATAAGAAATCCCATTAGGTCAAATAATATATATATATATATATAATTATAATTATATATATATATACAATGTATACCAAGCTAACAGCCACATCAAAGTTACCGACAGGTGTTATATACGCGATATACACACAACCACAGGCGGATATGAAACCACAAGGCTGATACAAGACCTATAATGATATTCATAATAGCTTGCATCAGTCTTAGCATGCACAGTCAAGTTGTAAATTGAAAAGAGTTGGAGACAAATGGAAAAAGAAGCATAGAGCCGTAGATGTCAAGTAACTTTGATGTACATGTTTTAGGTATAGAATATATTATATATAGCATGGCTTCTCGGTGTGTATCAGCAATATCAGCCCTTCACCCCTCGATAGCAGTGCTCGGCTTCACCTCAGGCTGCTATTGCTGATACACACCTCGAAGCCATGTTATATATATTACATATATACTTAGTAACTACATTTACAATTATAACTATAGGTATAATTATATTCCAGTCTTTTAAGTTCCAAGTAATTGAAGGCATTTCTCAAAATATAATTGTATCGGCATTTTGGTAAAATAAAAGTGATACATGTGCTATGCTTGCATCTTTTAATAATTTGGCATGTCATCAGTGAGAATGATACACATAGCTTACTAAGTGAATGTAGACTTGTTTCTGTTTTAGCAGCAGAACTTTTATAATCTATAAGAGGAAGATAATTTATCTGAATGTGTAAAAACAATACACAATTATTTATAGTAAAAATCAAATTAGCAAATAAAATTCATTTAGTTACAATTTTAATGACCCATCTCTTTGCTTCCATAATTATGGATTTTTAAAAATGATTCTAAGTATAATAATTAATTTTGTGTCACATAGCAATATCAATCATTCAAAACACAAAATTATTATCATTGATATTACAGTTGGGATTCATTTTTTGGTCATGTTATTTAAACTTGTATCCAATTACTTGAAGTGCTATTTTGTTATCCTGCCTAGTGTGTAATATCATAATGCACTTGTATCTGAATTTAATTATTACAGCCTATTTGACAACAAAGACAAGTTCAATCCAATTATGCTTCCAATAATTGATTATACTTGGCACAAAATATTTGTGGACGTAGATACAACAACCAGTAGAGATGCACCGATAATCATATCAGCTATCAGTAAAATTCGCCAGAAGCTTACCGATATTGCACATGCACATTATAAAAACCATGTGTTGTCATGTGTAGATCATCGAGTTGCTCGAGTGTGAAAATAAGTGCAGTAACAGAGTAGAAGTCAATGGTTTAGGAATTTTTTTACACTGTAGGAAGATACCAGGTTTGCTTAATGTAATACCTGCAAACATACTAACGAACTATTATTGATATATAAGTAATTTGAGTTCCTGAATTTTCTTTTTCAAAATACAAATGATTAATAACAAAATATTAGTACTTCAGAACAAACAAGAAATATTTGTATCGGCAGATATTTATTGGCTAATACCAGTTATCAGTATATTGGTAAAATATTTATCAGTGCCACGACCAGCATGACAAGTTACACTATTATTAATACCAATGAATGAGTTAGTTTGACAATAGTTTGTATGTACAGTGTTTCCCCTAACTAAGGATAAATGTTCAATCAGTGCTATAAAAGTGTTTTTTGCAGTGACGTTTAAATAAACGGGTGGGGGAGTGGCATGGTACCCGTAACCCTTTGTGGGAAACATGCATGTATATAGAGTATAGACATTAAAGGAAATTATGTATTCTAGGTAGGTAGGGGGTTTCAACCATTAATGCTTAAAATATCATATAAAAACAGAGATCAAAACTAGCAATATACAACCTATTTCCAGCTAACCGAAATGGAAAGATTATATTTCACAGGTATCCTAGATATATGGGAAATTAAAAAAAAAGTTAATTACCCCATGTGTAAACAGTTGAATCCTGGCTCTCCATTTTAAAGAGCATAAATACGAGGCTAAAATTGCACATGAACACATACTGGAAGCATAATGTAGATGTTAGTGTTTCTCTCTGCTGCTGATTACCTAAAATTTATGATACATTATGTAATACCTCTATCGGATGTATCCACAGCTTCAAGGAATTGACTGATATATATTTTCTTTGTGTCAGAATCTATTCCAATTAGTGGAACTGGAAGTCTCAAACGTTCCTCAGGTTTAGAGAAAAGATCAGCCCACACAGTAACCGAACAGGATTTAGGATTAGGTAAATCACATGATCCAAATAGATCAGCATCTTTCTTCATCACCTGTTTATGCACATAAGGAAGGCAGAATATAAATAACTGTAATAAAGATTATACAAAAACATGGAGCTGTAGTAATGGATATATTATGAAATCAATGTAATCACAGGGATATTGTATGTCATTGTAAAACTATTACTAAGGAAACATGTGATATGAGAAATAGGAATTTCTTGGAAAGTCTTCTGTCCAACTAAGTAAGTTAAAGTCTGGGCTGCTTAAAATTAATGTTGAAATTCCATAGGTGTGAGTAAAGATGTGAGCATTGCCCTTGGGACTAGTGAATGTTGAAGCATCTGTGGCTTTCTTTACAAGTAAATTAATCTGGAGTTTTATAAACTGTGTGAGTTATAGAGCAGAAAGTAGTTAGCTATTAAATACAAAAACACCCAGTCTAACTATGGAGCTATAATTATATAACTTTATCTTAAATGACACAAAAATTCACACATTTCGAACACTCTGACTATCAAGCTATATACATGTAGCATCTTATTCCTGCAGCCACTTATGCACAAGTAACTACAATCTCTAACCACACACACGTACAAAATATTGAAGTTATAGTTATTACAAGATAATGGTTTAGGACTTAGTAGGTACATGTGTGTATATTGCTAATATTGACATACTCTAAGAGGTTCCTTGTGAGGTTCAACACTCCATCCTTGACTAGCTTCTTTTCCCATGTTAACAGTATCAAGTTCAATATATCCATTTTTTTGGTCCAAGAAAGAAAATCTAACAGTTTCATCTTTAACACTATTAGGATACTCATTTTCAATATACTACAGGGTAATAGAATTATATTAAATTTGCTATCAAATGGTGTTGTCATAAGTTACCTTCAAAAATACTCTAATGTTCTGAACAATGATAAACCTCACCAACCATCTGTCACTTCCCTTTCTGTCGTAATATACTTCACCAGTATATATATTATGAGGTGTATTAGACAATTCTGCTGCAGTAATATAATGAATTATACTATTACAACAACTAATAACTTTCACAATTTAAAAACAAAATGCTATTCATATTGACATTTGAAAATGCATAGATGAAAGTGTCACTACGAATAGATCATAACTTATTTACAATTGCTACCTTACCATCATTGTTCAATTTAACAATTCCAATTAAGAAGGAGGTGACATCGCTTTTGTTTAGAGAACCGTATTCACTATCTAGAGGAAAGTTGCCACCTTCGATAATCTTAAAACGAAATGGTAGAGCTCGATCAAGTGGTGCTATTACAAACGCTAATTGTTGCTGCTGTTGCTCACTCTTCAAAGAGACACAATGTTGAATGTCAATCCTAACTGGTTGTGAAATGTCCTTGGAAAAGGACATAGCATAAACAGCACTGACCAATTCAGTATGTTCCGGGAACTGAAAATGTCCACCAATGAGTGCACTGACAACAATATCACACATACTCCTGGATGAAAGAGAGTGTTGCTCGAAATTTAGAAAGAAACCATAATCTTCCCAACTAAATGACATTGAGAGATCACCTTGCAAAAGAAAGAGCCTTTGCTGTGCAACATGAACACCATTAAGATGATCTGTAGAGTAAAGTAAAAATTCCAAAACCTTTTATTACTGTGGTGTACAATTTGTAAAAGTCGTTGAATGGTTAAAGAATAATTATACAACAGAATGAGCATAAATGTTAAAAAAAGGATTGTAAATTGTATACTTCAAGTTGGGAGGGGGAAGGGCACCAACATGCTTAAATCAGGTAGTCTCTACACAAAATTTCCCCACTTCAAAACTGAAACACTGACTGCTTTATAAAATGTATTTTTACTACAACACAGAAGGGTACTGAATTGGCTTAGCCTCTGTAATATAGAAGCCTGAACTGTTGTGGTTATAAATCTTTCACTTCCATATAACTATTGGTATTTTCTTATGTCTTAAAAGTTAACAAGATATATAGGGAAAAAGTATCACTATGATTGCTTTATGGTGTCCAGCATTCAGTAATCATGGCATTAAGCATGAAACAATAGATTATACATAATTATATACGTATATACTATATGTACACTGTTAAAACATTGGAGTAACCATTACTCTTTAAAGAGAGTTGCAGCAGCCGGGCAAATAAAACTCTTCAAGGGAGTAAATCTTATTACTCCAAAAGAATTGTGGTAACACCTTTTCAGAGTTGCAGTAATTGGATGTGGAGAGTAAAAGTGACATTGACAAAAATTCTTGTGAATAAGAATTACAATGTAGATATACAGAAATCAGTAGATAATAATCACTATTAAATTTATAATAATACTATAGTAATGGCATTTCTCTATGTTCATAAACATCTTTTAACGGATGGTCGAAATACTCGTAAGTAGAGTACAGACTGATGTGGGTAGCTTCTGGCTGTCCTTGATTCCCATCAGAGTATTCTGTAGGAGAATTAGTAGAGGGTACATAGGTCTTGGGTACACTATGTCAAAAACAAAGTATGCACAAATCAAGTTTGCCAGAGCATCTTCAAGTGTACTTGTGCTGACTAAGAACTGAGACTCAACATATATGAAGTATTCAGTTATATCATCACTGTCAGCAACAACTATGAATGGCTCTTTCCTTTTCAGTTTCTGCACTACCTCATCCACATCGACACAGCCCTATGTTAACAAAGGAACAAAATTCAGTAAACGTATATTGAGAAAGACCAGATATTATAGAAAAACATTCAATCAAACCACACTCTAGATGCAGACTTACTTGATGCTAGAGTGAGCATGCATAGTGGTTCCTTATCATTCTTCATGCATTTTCAATTACATGTGTATCCCATGTAGAAACTTTACCGTAAATTATTGAAGTACCTGATTGGTTATGTTATGTACATGTGTAGCTGTTATTATGAACTAAAGCATAATTACTGTTTTGGTGAGTTTACAATCTACAACTGAATACATGTACCTTTCTTTCTGTACTAATAGCATGCAGTGATATAGAATGAAAAAGAGTAGGTGCAGCTGTTAATATTCCAGCTGGCATTAACTCAGACACTGTTTTTGACAATTGATATGTACTACAGTGCATGTGAGTGCTTGAATTACTTTAACAATACGTGTCATGAATTCACCACTGTCAATGAATTAAAGATGGACGATACAACAAGAAATGCACTTACCATGCATGAATGTAGGATACTAAATTTTGTCTTCTGTGATCTTGGGTATAATAGGTGCTCAAGTGCAGTTATACACTTCACTGTATCATCTGTAGAAGTAAGTACATGTACATGTACATGTAAATTTGCTGTGCATGAAAATGTCGTTGAATTAATGAATGTCAATTGAATGCACTACATGTAAGCCTTTTTTACAGTGTATTAAGCATTTTACCATGGCACTCAGGTGGGATAATAAAGGTCTCCAAAAGATAATGTGTACTCACTTTGTTTGCGCATTAACTTTACAAGCGTAATTATTGTGCCACATCAACACACTTAATGCACTGTGCAATTAATAGTGACTACTTGGTATTACATGAGAGGAATATTTCAATCATTACCTTCTAAATCAGCAAGTTTAATTTTGAGTGCAGTGCTTGATAAAGCCTCTTTTTCTATGTATCTCAGTATAGTGGGCTGCCACCTGGTTATCCACTCTTCCACTAAACCGGAAACCCCTTCTATATTCATTATCCCTTTGAACTCTCGTCTTAACTATGTTGAGAATTACAAAAGAGATTTCAATGTGTGTCACAAAGTGTACCTGTACAGATATATTCTCATTTAATCTCACTCGATATACACATACATGCAAAGATATGAGTATACCTGTACATGTACATCTGCATATGTATGTACATGTAGATCAGTATTAAGACTCACCCATCGTTCCGAATTAAGGAACGGAAACTTTGCCAAAACTTCCACTACTTTCGGTTGCTCGTCAACTATCCACTTCCTTCGTGTTGTAGAAGTGTCATCCATCAGACTTTTCATTGTCTTTGATTTTGGATGACTTTTTTCAGTAAATTCAACCTTTAGTTGATATACAAGGTTCTCATATTCAGCTTCAGGGAGGGACTCTCCTTTAGGATGAATGTAGAAATGGCTAGGGGTAGACCCTTTGGCTACTTTGTTAGGTGGTTCATCCACACTGTCATTGTTTGAATCGTTTGGTAATTTCCTTTTTGATCCCTTTCTGGAATTTTTAAATCTGTTTATCAGTTTACTTCGCCAGGTTGCCTGTATATAACACATGTACATAGGGAATAAACATCATATCAATTATGTGAGCCACCATAGGAAAATGCACTACTACTAAAAGTAATAATTTTGATCAAACATGTATCTTTAAATAATATTTAGTAGTGGTGCATTTTCCTATGGCTCATTGTAGAAGTATGAACTATATAGAAACTGTTACATGACACATTGCTCTCACATAGCCACATCCAAAACAGTCAGAAAGAATCGGGTACTCTCTAACCAGTAGTTCACAGATATGGCTGTACTCATCCGAAGTGGGGTAGGTTACATGCACCATAACTAGTGTGGACACAGCAGCAATGATCTCTTTCCGGACTGAACTTGTGATGCTCGATTTGTCTCCACTGTTTAGTGCCATCATTGTACGAGTTGAAAAATGTTTAGGCACTTGGAAGTTCTGAAGCCAGTTAGAATGTGATTGAACGGTAGTTCCAACCTTCACAATGCGGTTAGGTGTACCAGAAACCTCCTATGTACAATTGCAATGCAGAGAAACAACATAATCATAATAATGATAGTATTTGAGTTTAGAAAGGCACTGCAAATATAATAATATAATCTAACTATAGTAGAGAAGCTGATCGAGCATACATGAAGAGCTGTCAATGAAAGTTCCTGAGTGTCAACATGCACATTTTGATGTCACTCCAATAAATGGTCAATTGCTAAGATGGCACTGTATTATTAAAAGGTAATAGTAACTAATCTGTAAGTTATCTGATGATCATCTGGTAATGGTCCAATCTGAATGTATTTATGGTTATGACAGGTCCAAACAAGATAATTCCACTTACTTGTTCTCCTCTTGGATGCACCTGAATGCTTGTGGTTGCCTTGACATGGTAGTTAGGAGTATCACTGTCATCCTGCAAGATGGAATGAAATAGTACCATGCACTAGCTGTTTTTTTATCATAAGATTATTATTCCCTGTAATACTTGCTCTATTAAACTTTGAACAAAATCCATATATGTGATATGATTATGATATATGCTCAAAAAAATCAGTTTTCTATCCCTTGCTTCCAAACATTATATGTTTGTGTACTAAATTCAAGCAGCTGGAATTACATCCTAGATTCCATAACTACTCGTAGCACACTTTATTCTTTGTTGTAACATAGTTCTGCTAAAGTAATGTGTGTAAAAAAGATGACTCACTTGTTCAAATAGAGGATTTAGCAACTTTATCACTCTACTCTGTAGATCCATCAACTCCACAACATCACCAACTGCAGTCACGATCCTTCCCATCTGCTGTTCACTTAGTTTCATAAAGCAATGTCCGCTAATTTTGTTCATTCGGAATGATTCAATCACAACTTCATCGAATCTTGTAGACAGAAAGTCGCAAAATTCAAAAACATTGAGACTTGGAATTCTTTTCTCAGCCAATCTTTCTGCCAAGACTGCCATGAAGAAATAATTTTCGCACCAGGTGCTGGCTGATTCCAGCTGAAGCATAAAGATTTATGCGCATGCGCGGTAAACGCCCACTAGTGAAATTTGAAAACAGACTACTGAGACTAGAGAGAAGTGAGTAACTGTATACAAACAATTGTATGGCCAATAAACAATCATGGCTCTATTAATTTACATATACTGTTCATGTGTATTTAATATACATATTTCCATATGTAGGGTTTGATGGCAACTGAAATATATAATTGTCCACTTTGTGCAGAGTTCCATGCTCCTACTATTCAGCTCCTGTTACCTCATATTCGTCTTGTTCATTCAACTCAGCCTGGCTTTTGTATAACATGTGGACTGCATGGATGTCAGCGTACGTTTACAAACATGAAAACTTTCACAAATCACATCTATCAGTTTCATATGATTTCACGAACTTTTACAATGCCAAGCCAATTACTACCAAGCACTAATGGAGAATACGAGAGAGAAAGCAGTGATGAAGATGAGGATATGAATTTAGATGATAATTATATACAACCTTCCACTTCAGAGCCCAAACTTCAATCAACTGTACTTAAAGAAGAGGTCCTTTCGTATGCTGCCAAATGGATTCTGAAGACTAGAGAAGGATATAAGCTTACTCAGTCAGCTTTGGAAAATATAATTCAAGACATAACCTCACTGATACAATTCCTCTTACATAAGACCTACATTGCTGTTGAAGAAGTACTTAAAAATGCTCACATCTCGTCTTGCCAGATTCCAGACCTTGCAACAGTGTTCAACCCAGATGGCTTATTTGGAAGACCATTTCAGGGACTAGAGAGTGCTTATCAGCAAATCAAGTACTGTAGGAAACATCTTGGATTAGTGGTAAGTCAGTCTAGCTTGTGATTTAGCATGATAATTGTTTTGATTAGTCCATACTATTTTACATAGGAACCAAGGCCAGTTGTGCTAGGCACTGAGAGGCAATGGAAGGGGGTTGGTGAGCAGCGTAGCTACAAGACTGTGGAGGAGAAAATGATGTATATCCCTATACTTGAAACACTTGGAACACTACTTGGAGATAACATGATTATGGCTGAGGTACATGTATAATGTATAAATAGAGAAATCTGTATGCACTAAAGTTTTTTATACTGTACTTTTGTAGCTTACCAGAACACACAACAGTACTCCTGGTTTGCTGACTGGTTATTGTGATGGTGAAATTTATAAGAAGCATGGTTTATATCAACAGCACTCCACTGGATTACAGCTCATTCTATACTATGATGATGTGGAAATGTGCAATCCACTTGGATCTAAGCGAAAAATTCATAAGTTAGGTTAGTTAAACTGGATGATTTTGCCAGTAAAACATTTAAAAGCCTTGTGTTTGTATTAAACATCACTGATGCTAATGATTTCCGTAGGCATTTTTTATTTCATGCTGGGAAATTTGCCACCTTGGTTGAGATCAAAGGTCAATTCTACACAGCTTGCAATAATTGTTAAAAAGTCCTTCATCAACAAGTACACAATGTATAGTATACTGAAACCACTTGTGGATGATGTAAAAAAATTGGTAAGAGTATATTATATATATATATACTACTGACACGCATACATAATTTGCTAATAGGAAATGGGACATGAACTTGTTCTCCGTCGAGGAAACGCCATTGTAGGGACAACCACAATACATGGCACAATTACAGTTGTGTCTGCCGACAACCCTGCTAGTTGTAGTGTTGGAGGATTCAAAGAGGGAGGTTTAGCATACAGATTCTGCCGACATTGTCTAATAACTATGTATCAGATTAAGACAAAGGTACGTATACAAACTGTCAGTCTGTCACTTGCTCATACTGATCTGTTACGCAATGTTCTTCTTGTCATTATATAGGCCCATGAAGACCAGTGTATTCTTCGAACACCTGCAGATCATGATCGCCAGTGTTCTGAAATTGAAGGTAATTCAGCATTATCAAAGGAGTATGGGATCAACTCGACCTCAATTCTCAATGAACTTAACTTCTTTCATGTTTCCTCTGGTGGCCTCCTTCCAGATATAATGCATGATATTTTAGAGGGAGCCTTAGCGTATGAGTCAAAACTTATGTTGGAGAGGTGCATACGTCAAGAAAAGTACTTTCAACTAGCTGACCTTAATCATATGATTACAAATTTCCAATTCGGATACACTGAAGTAAAAAACAGGCCAACCATCATTACAAATGCTACCATTAGTGGAGATGACAATACCCTGAAACAGAATGGTGTGTGTGTGTGTGTGTGTAGGTGTGTATATACGTGTTGGGTGGAACCTCTGTCCTGGTCATCCCACTAAGGTGAGCAGCGAGGGACCAACACCAAGTAGTATAAAGTTCAGTCAAGTCACTGATCTCACAGACGATGACTCTCCCCTAAGGTTACCCACATCGAAAAGTGCTTTGTTCATACATGTTGGGTGGAACCCCTGTCCTGGTTATACCACTGAGGTGAGCAGTGGGGAACCTACTCCAACTAGTATACTGATCAGTCACGTTGCTGATCTCAGAACCTCTTTTATTGATTAAAAACCCAAAAAGTACTAGTTAAATACAAAATTCAAAAGTACAGTTGTTATATAACTATAGTATTCAATTATTTACTTAACATTTTCATATGCTTTGATGCTTTGATGCAGCAGGACTATTTAACACGGATAGTCTGGTCTGGGGAACCAGAAATGGGGGTTAAGACATCTTTGTGGGATCCCGACCCTCCCCTCTCTATCCGAGTTTGATTTTTAAATAGCTTTTAAGGCTTTCTGGTTTGTTTGTTATTTTAGTAACAAATGATAACATTCATCCGTGCACCAAAGCACCAGTTTATACATGTATAAGATTAAAGAGAAATGGAGTTTACAGTTATGAGGGGTGTACTTTAAGGGTCTGTTTTGCTCATCATATTTTTGGATTGTAATAGATTTAACTCACCTGTCCATTGGTAAAGACTGCACATGCACTGAATCTTTGTATAAACTTGTGGTTATTTAATCAGGATTGGGTGGGTGTTTGTTAGTTTAAGAGAATTAAACATTGTGTGTATGTGTGTGTGTGTATATGTATGCTTGTATGTATGTACATGTGTGTATGTATGTAATGTGTGTGTGTGTTTTTGTGTGTGTGTGTGTGTGTGTGTGTGTGTGTGTGTGTGTGTGTGTGTGTGTGTGTGTGTGTGTGTGTGTGTGTGTGTGTGTTTGTGATATAAAAAAACCCCACAGGGGTGGAGACTAGGGGCCCCCACCCCTGTGGGGGCCCCTGTCTGATTGAAACTTTTGTTAGACATAATTGTATATAACTGGCAAGATTATTGTGTATTATTTAAACCGTATGGTTTCAATGTGTTCAGTGTGTGTATCCAGTATCTTTCTAATTCTACTAATGTTTGGGGTGTTGAATTGTGTATTGTGTCGATGGGTTGCACTGAAAGATTTTTAATGCTGTGGTCTGGGAAATTGAAGTGGTTGTTAATGTATCTTCTCTGTTTAGTATGGATGCTTGTGCGATGATGATTAATTCTTTCTCTGAGGGTTTTAGTAGTTAGACCAACATACTGTTTTCTACATTTCGTACATGTAATAAGATAAATCAGGTTTGTTGAGTTGCATGAGAAAGAATGTCGAATCAGGTAAGTTGTTTTTGTTGTGGTGCTTGTGAAGTAAGGTGTAGTATTGAGGTGAGTGCATGTTACACATTTTGGAGATTGGCATTTTTGGATTTTTGTTTCGATGTTTTTAGTTTGTGGTAGCTTGCCTGCAGAGATGTGTTGTTGATCTGGTTGTTCGGGGAGCATTAAGAGAGCATCAAGTAGCTGTTCATTTGTTGGGTTGTAGTGGGCTCTGACTAGTATTTTTTTTAATGTTGGATATCCTAATGTGATCATGAGTGGTTTGTTAACATATTTTTTGATGTAGTGGAATTTTTGTAAAATAATATGTTTGAGGTGTTGATATTGGGGTGGAGGTAGACATTTAAAAATAGGTGTTTCTTTACTTTTATGGCATGGTTGTTGTTGACGTAATAGATATAGCCGTTTGGAATATGGAAAGCTTTGGGTATATTTGTTGATGATATCTGTTGGGTATCTTCTTTTTAGAAGACGATTTTTAAATAGTTGTATTTGGATGTTGTACTGTTCTTCGCATGTGTTTGATCTTATATATCTTATGCATTCACCAATAATAAGGCCTTTATGAACCGATTTTACATGATGAGAGTTATAATGAAGGTATTGATAAAGGTTTTGTGGTTTCTGGAAGGTTTTTATGTCTAGGATATTATTGTTGCTAAATCGGTAACCTTTATAGATAGTGAGGTCTAGGAAATCTGTGGACGTGTTTGACTGATGATTTGTAAATTTGAGATTTGGGTGAAACGTGTTCAAGCTGTTCATAAATTCTGTGAGATTGTGCTCATTTGACCAAATCATGAAAATATCATCTATATATCTGCGGATAAGGATGGGTTGATGTTTTTGTGTGTTTAGGAAACGTCGTAATATTACGGACATAAAGATGTTTGCTAATGATGGGGAGAATGCTGCACCCATTGCTGTTCCTTGGATTTGCTGAAAATAGATTTTTATGAGTTCGAAGTAATTGTAGTTTATGTTGATGTGAAGAAGTTTTATTACAAGATTTGGATCGAATAGAATGAGGTCTGAGTGTGTATACATTTCATTGTAAATTATTTCTAGACACTCAGTTTGTGGTATTGAAGGATATAGATTGACGACATCGATAGTTACTAATGTGGTATTTTCAGATACTGTTAAATTATCAAGTGTTTGAATAAGAGAAGTGGAATTTTGTAGGTAGTCTGGATACGATTTTGATAGAGGTTGTAATACATGGTCGATGAACTGAGCAGTATGTGATAACAGTGAATTTGAGTGTGATATTATGGGACGTATAGGTGGTATATTGGTGTATTGTTTATGGATTTTTGGGATACCATAGAACTGGGGTACTCGATGTTTTTTCTGTGGCTGTAGATATTGATATAATTTTTTGTGACATCTTGTGATCAGTTGTTTATATGGTATTATTATGTTGGTGATCAGTCGTGTTATCTCCATTTCAGGGTAATTGTTTGTGACCCGGTAGATAGATTGGTTTGTTAAATGTATAATGCATTGTTTGAGGTAGTCATCAGTGTCTAGGACCACAATGCCAAGATTTTTGTCAGCGGGTTTGATGGTAATATGTTGTCTGTTATTTACTAGTTTTTTGATTGCTTTTCGTTGTTGTATTGATAAGTTTGATTGATGTTTTGGAGAGTAATACAATTTTGGTAGATTGTCATTAATAATGATTTTGGTGCTATGGATATATTTTTCTACAAGTGAATTTTGGCAACTGTCAAGTGGATGTGTTTGTTGGATTGGTTTATTTTTGAGGAATTTCATTTTTCTGAATATTTGTGCTGTGTCAGAATTAAGTGGTGGTGTTATGTTATGTGGTGCTAGATTTTGTCTTAATTGTGTTTTGAGGTATTGTGAACGGATGGTTCTTGCATATTGATCATATTGCTGTAACAGGTTTAAATAGTCTTTAGGGATATTGTGCATAGGTGTAGGGGTAAATGAGAGTCCTTTGGAAAGTAGCTCAATGTCTGCGGTTGTTAAGTGCATTGAGCTAAGATTATGTATTAAGTCTTTTTGTGTTGATGTGGAGAACCCATGGCTAAAAAATGGTTCGTTTTGGGTTGCTTTTTGGATGGTGGCTGTGGACTTGTCAATTTCCGTTTTCTGAGATTGGTGGTTGAGGTGTTGTCATTTATTTGATTGTTAACTGTGAGGTTGACAGATGCAAGGTTGATGATTTTTCTTAATTCTGGAAGAGTGTGATGATTGACAGGGATGTTGTTTGTGTTCATGAAGTCATTGTAGTAACGTTTGATGACAGCAGGATTTTCTTCACTGATAATTAGAAGTTTTTCAATCTCTAGGACGATGGTTTCTTGTCTGATACTGTTTATTTCAAGAGTTATTGTGTTGTGGATGATAGCCCTTTCTAATTGTTGGAAGAACATTGTCTCATATTCTGCCACGAATTTAGAACTGAGTTCAGATGTAGTAGTTGGCGTTGATGTAGCTATGTATAATGGCTTTGGTCTGTGACACTTCGGGATTGTGCTGTGTTCTTTCATACTTTGCTGTTGTTTCAGTTCCTTTTCGATCTCCTTATTGGCATTTGTATATCTTTGATAGACTTGTGATTGGTGAGCGATAACTTCTGTGATTGATTGTTTAGTACTGTGGTAGAGTAAGGGGATTTTACTCTTGTTTTGTGTATATGTTTAATGAATGCTAACTAACTACTCACAACACCGACAGGCTATACCTGTGTATAATCCCTATTTATAATGTATTAGAGTCTTATTTATGAGTATAGGGCTTTATTGATCTTACCTTTCATAAAGCACTCAGAGATGCAAGTGGGAGGTGGCGAAACGTTGACCAACTGCAGTAACAGCTGGGCGTTTACTTGATCCCTCCTCCTTAGGCATGTCTCAGGCCGCTTCACTGGTACTTGTCGTTACAGTGGCTAACTGCTTGTAGTTGACTTTCCCAGGCTAACGGACCATATGGTGTGTTTAGGTGTGTATATACGTGTTGGGTGGAACCTCTGTCCTGGTCATCCCACTAAGGTGAGCAGCGAGGGACCAACACCAAGTAGTATAAAGTTCAGTCAAGTCACTGATCTCACAGACGATGACTCTCCCCTAAGGTTACCCACATCGAAAAGTGCTTTGTTCATACATGTTGGGTGGAACCCCTGTCCTGGTTATACCACTGAGGTGAGCAGTGGGGAACCTACTCCAACTAGTATACTGATCAGTCACGTTGCTGATCTCAGAACCTCTTTTATTGATTAAAAACCCAAAAAGTACTAGTTAAATACAAAATTCAAAAGTACAGTTGTTATATAACTATAGTATTCAATTATTTACTTAACATTTTCATATGCTTTGATGCTTTGATGCAGCAGGACTATTTAACACGGATAGTCTGGTCTGGGGAACCAGAAATGGGGGTTAAGACATCTTTGTGGGATCCCGACCCTCCCCTCTCTATCCGAGTTTGATTTTTAAATAGCTTTTAAGGCTTTCTGGTTTGTTTGTTATTTTAGTAACAAATGATAACATTCATCCGTGCACCAAAGCACCAGTTTATACATGTATAAGATTAAAGAGAAATGGAGTTTACAGTTATGAGGGGTGTACTTTAAGGGTCTGTTTTGCTCATCATATTTTTGGATTGTAATAGATTTAACTCACCTGTCCATTGGTAAAGACTGCACATGCACTGAATCTTTGTATAAACTTGTGGTTATTTAATCAGGATTGGGTGGGTGTTTGTTAGTTTAAGAGAATTAAACATTGTGTGTATGTGTGTGTGTGTATATGTATGCTTGTATGTATGTACATGTGTGTATGTATGTAATGTGTGTGTGTGTTTTTGTGTGTGTGTGTGTGTGTGTGTGTGTGTGTGTGTGTGTGTGTGTGTGTGTGTGTGTGTGTGTGTGTGTGTGTGTGTGTGTGTGTGTGTGTGTGTGTGTGTGTGTGTGTGTGTGTGTGTGTGTGTGTGTGTGTGTTATATACACAACTTAAATTCTAGAATATTCCTAAGATACATGTGATCAACATACTAGAATATTCCTGCAGTAAAACCTGTTTAAACAAGTACAATAAATAAGATAGTGATAATTAGCTAACACATACAGTAATAAAAAAAATACCTATACATTGTACATATCACATTAATATCTAAATACATCGGTTTTACTCTTATTTTCAAGCATCTCAAAGCTGGTTGCTTGGACGCTACCTTCCATTAATGATTGGAGAAATGATTCCTGAGGATGATGAACACTGGATATGCTTCACCCTTCTTCTGAACATCATCCAGTACCTGTTTGCACCAAAGCTCACAGAAAATGATCTGGCCATACTGCAGGATATGATTATGGAACACAACCAAACTTTTGTGAGCTTGTACCCTGATCAGACAGTCATTCCAAAGCAACACTACATGATTCACACACCAAGACTTATTCATCAGTGAGAACAATACTTCTATGCAATCTAATATAGCTGTTGATATTTACATTTTGTTATAGGTATGGACCACTTGTTCATTTCTGGACAATGAGATTCGAGGCCAAACATAAATATTTTAAGCGTCTAACAGCTGCAGTTGGAAATTTTATTAACCTGCCGTATACCCTGGCAATGAGGCACCAGTTTTTACAGTGTTACCTTCGTTTGGAGAACTCAGATAATCTCAATATTGTGGAAGTGGGAAAGGGTAATTTCAGTATCATAGAAGTAGAAAAAGTAATGATCAATGATTCTAATCCTTTAGGTATTGATGTCACTACATCTGATTTAGACTACCTGATTAACTTGCAAGGAAATAAGATATACTGGTATGACATGTACATTAAACAATGTTTATATACATGTATGTTGTTCATATAGGCTATAGGCTATATGTACAATGTACATACCATAATTCTGGAAAAGAATGCGCTATCTTAAGAATGCGAACTTTGCGAGACGTTGCGTACTCGCATTATTAAAAACGCACGAAATATTTTCTTACGTATAAATGAATTATAAAAATAACTTCCGGTAGGTTACACGTGCTACCGCGAGCGCATTCTTTAAATAGCATTTATAACTCTAAAGGCTAAATATTGACAAATACACATTCTTTTACTTAAGCATTCTTTTCCAGAATTACGGTATATGTACATGTGTATGTCTAAAATAATACTGTGTACATTAATATGTACACAATGCATGTGATGTGTCATGCTGCTTACATGTACATACATTCATAATTAAATTTTGTCTGTATTTTACTCAGCCCAAAGTGGGTCACAGTAAGAGGTGTGACTTACAAGAAGGGGAGTGTCATGGCTATCAAACCTTCTGAGTCAATGTTGGAAAATGATCCTGTATTTGGGGGAGTTGAGGAAGTTTATGTCATTGATTCAATTCATGTCTACCTGTATGTAAAACTGTTCGAGACATTGTACTTTAACAAGCATTATGCATCATACATCATAAAGACTACGCAGACTCGTCAACTTGTTGCGCTAGAAGAATTTTTATCACATTTACCTCTACATGCACATAAATTACCTTCATTTCCTAATGAGTTTTGTGTTGTACCTAAATTTCATTTAATGTAGTAAGACAAAATAATAAGTGTATTATTAATTTGGAATCATGATAACAAAGTTTAATTTATTTCATTTATTTCATTTTAAATTTCTATTATATATGATTGACACTAAAGTAATGGTGTCTTCAAATGTTATCAGTCACTAACACTATGCAAGTCTACATTTTGGCTCCTCCTACATGTAATATTATAATCATGATGCTATACTGGACTAGTTGGATTAAACATTAACAGTTGCATTTATATTAAAGTTAGAATTTTAATCACAATATTCAAGTATTGATGTATTTTTTAATAGTTATGTCATTACTCCAGTATTGCTGATTACTGTTACTACCATGGAGTTATCTTTACTCGAGTAGTAGCTCAAACTCCATATTCAAGAGTAAACAGGTTACTCCGCATAGTTACAGTTACTCTGCATTTTTAACAGTGTATATTATATAGTATGGTAATAGGTCCTATATACAAAATATAGGACCTGAGTTTTGTGTCTGAGGATGTGATATAGCCCGAGCCTGCGAGGGCTATATCACATCCGAGGACACAAAAACAAGGGTCCCATATTCAGTATATAGGACCTATTAGCATACTATATACAATATATCGTATGATGGTGACATCTCCAAATATAGACCTGTTGTGGGTCCTATTTACAGAATATAGACCTAGCCGCATCAAAGGGATGATGTCATAATTGTGCTATATATATTTAGACCTATTAATGAATAATTCCTTTGAAGTTTTCCTTGTTAATGAGGTGTTTAAATCAGATAGATACCTGCTAGCAGGTATCTAAATCTAATAGATACCTAGGTCCAAAGTTCAAGGAAACAATTTTGTTAATGAGAGAACGAGCGCCGTCGGGACGGGACCCTCGCCTACGTGGCAAAGTAATACAAAGCACTCCATTTAAAAAATATATATATAATAAAGTGTATGAAACAAACAATACTTTTGTTACATGGAATAGAAATATAAATTTGGAAACATTTATGGGCATTAATTAAAACTGTTATAGGCCTATATATAACTTTATATCCTAAAAGACAAAATAAGAATATCAATGAAAGAAATGTATAATTTGTATATATATCTTACATCTTATTCTCGAAAAGTTCTCAAGTCTACCTCTAAAGTCTCCGTGTGAAAACGAATCATCTCTACCACATGTTTAGTATGCAAGCATGCACGTACGTACATACCTGTAGGTGGAGCTAGGTAGTGCTCTATCTTGCATCAATGGTGATGTAGAAGCAACCATTACCTCGATTGTTTTGGTGGTTTGAAGTGTTTCTTAGCTAGCGACAGCCATGCAAGAGGATCACTTGTGTTTTGTGTGTCCATATTTACTCTCGTTATTGCCCTCGTTTCATCTTAAAGTCGTGAAACGGTAACTGTGAGTTATAAAAATTGTCATAACTTTAGAACCAAAAGGTTTTAGAAGAATTCCTACGTTATTTTTTTTCCTTGTATAATTTGAAGTGTACCAGTACCCCTTTTGAAATGTCAATGTTTTTATTTTTCAAGAAAAATTGCTAACACACACACACTAGCGATGTCAGCAATTAATTAAATTTGCGAAAATATTTCTCCGTATAATTAGAATTACGGTATGGCACAAAGTGACTGTTCAAAAATTGTGCGAGTCTTGGCTGAATAAGTGAGTACTAGGTTTTTTAGGATGCTGATAAAGAAAATGGCAGTAGTTTCTTTTTGTTACCCCTCTATTAAGTCTGAAAAGATTTGCTAAAAGTTTAGTTTGCTGTTTAAAATGATGCCAGTTGTTATGAACAGTTGGAAACACACTCGAGGGTGTTAATTATACTGTTTATTAACTTTTGAAATGCTATGTGTCCCCCAGTAGCAGGCCATGTTTGAGCAACTAATGTTTACTCTGTGCTTATATTCTTTTTTTCAAATTATTAGGCTCATGGCTACTTCAATTAAGACAATGGGATCCAGACTTGAAGAAGTTGTGACTACTGACACTTTATTTCAGTTTATTGATGATTCTGATGTTGAGATTCCGCCTGTAAGTGATGTACAAGTTACAAATGGCCTCGTTCTGGACCTGTATCATTTTATGAATGGGCATCAGCAATGCACATTCTATACATTAAGATTGTGGTTGAGATGGTTGTTACAAGAGAAGTGGCCTACTGGAAATGCTCCTGCAGTTAATTCAATAAGGCAGTCTGTCTTGAGATTGTCTGCTCGTTTATCAAAGTTAAAAAAAGAATGCAATTCAGACCGCAAAGAAGTATCAATTTCCAGTTTCTTAGATGAGCCATACTCCTTACCTAGGGTACTAGTACCTAATGTGAAATGCCACTCTCCTTCGTCATGCAGCTCATGTTCTGAAAACGAATCATTAAAATTTAAATTATCCAAACTAGAATTAAATAATCAAGCTGTAGAGGACAAACTTACCACTTCCCGAAAGAAAATGTATTCTTTACATCGAAATACTGCTAAAAGATTAAAGCGACGAGATGACACAATAGTTGCACAGAGTAAGCTGATAACAGAAAAAGACTGTCTTCTCTCCAATTGGGAAAAGAGATTAAATAATTTTGATGAGCGGATTGGGAAACTGAAACATCATAAAGATTGTCTACGCCATAAGCTTAGCTACTGGAAAAAGCAGTTTGACCAGATGAAGTTATCAAGTGACGAAAAAACCGATGATTTAGTAATGGAATATGAGAAGAATGAGAAAGAGCTTACTGAGAAAATGTACCAAATAGAGGAAGAAAATAGTGAGTTACGTGAGCTAGTTGATGACCTCATGATTTCAACTACAGACATCACTACATTTGCTCAAGGAAAGTACACTGATGATATTAGATTGTGTTGCTACGAATTGCTGAGTCTCAACGTAGGTGTTCGTAACATAAAACCTGTCATTACCTCTGTGTTAAGAAATATAGCAAAAAAAAATGTTTCACGTCTTCCAAGTAAAGCACTTCTTTGTAATATGATGCTCGAAAGTCTCACATTAGCACAAGCTCAGTTAGGAGAAGAGTTGTCTTCTGAGGAAAAAGACTACTTTACCATTCAAACTGATGGAACAACCAAATATGGTCAGCATTTTGACACATATGATGTTTCTACTAATGACCATGCATACACTCTTGGGCTACGCCATATTTTTTCTGGATCTTCCCAGACAACTTTAGACACTCTTAAAGAAATTTTAGATGATCTAGATACAGTACATATTGAATTAGGAAGAACCGAAATATCTTCCAAGATACTTGCACGGCTAAAAAATACGATGTCAGATCGACATTCGGCAGAAAAATTGTTCAATGATATATTAGCTGATTATCGTGCTGAAGTACTCCCTGAAGTTATTAATGGTTGGAGTGGATTAGAGCAAAGTGAAAGGGATCAAATTACCCGGATGAATAATTTTTTTTGTGGCCTGCACTATTTAGTCGGTCTAGCTAATGCAGCGGAAGCCACTCTTCAGACATGGGAAGCAACTATAAATGAGGAGAATATTCAAACACAATCATCTGGAACACAGAGACTTATACGCACTGCCTGTAAAGCCTTTCATCACAGAGGCTCTGAACAAGCTGGCTGCTCTACAAAGTTTCGTTCTTTTTTACGCCAACAACGAATTTATGAAATACCTCTAGCTGCTTTTCAAGGGAATCGTTTTAATATTTTATTTTATGATGCTGCGGGAGTTTATTTCCTCCATGAATATATGTTGCAGTATTTATTTGAGATACATGGAACTCTTAATCGTTTATTACAAGCAGTTCTGTCTGATTTAAAGGTCCCATCATACATTGCTGCTTGTAAAGCTCTTGGTGTTATTGATAAAATTGTTACTGGACCATTTTGGAGGTTACTACAAACATCAACGGTATCGATATTGGAGATGGGTAATGTGTACACAAAAATGGTCAACCAGTTTGAAAAATGGGCTGATGATGCACAATTAATCATGGAAGGCAAAGAAGTTCTATTTGAGGAGGATCGTTTTGAATTTGATACTGTGGCAAAGAAGATATTTTCATCAACTCTGAATGATTCCCTTGTTCAAGAAATATTACAACTCTTATTCAAAGCGTTTGCTGTAACTACAAGGAGATTGGTAATTGATCATTTACCAGATGGTATTTTTCATTCAATTACAGATGACAGAATGATTGCAGAGACTAATTCAGTTCCAAAAACGAATGTCAGCCCAGAAAGAGATTTTGCAATTTTGGACCGTTTAATGAGTGAGAAACCTAATGCTACTTACATTGCTTTGGAAGCAGTCATTCTATACTCCCATAATAAAACATCAGAATGGCTTGATGCTAAAACTACTGAAGAAAAGGAAAGGTTATTACAAGCTGCTCGTACATTAACTTCTGTACATAGATTGAATTTCAGAAAACGTCGAGATGAGATTATTGCTAAACGACTTGTAGCTATTGAAGAAAAACAAGAAGAAATGAGAAAGAAGAAAGAGAAGGAACTAAGAGAGAAAGAAAAACTTACAAAGGAAGTCCAAAAAGTAAGCTTATGGACAACATGTGAGGAAGTAGCTAGGGGGTTAGAATCTCTGCCAAGTAAAACGAAAAAGATAGCTGCTTTGAAGTTACAGATGAATTTTCGGAAGAAGGTGTTGTGTCAAACTCATACAGATAAATTCATTTTTGCATTTTCTAATAATGGCAGAGCTTATGCAGTCTCTGAGTTAACAAACAACCTACTTAAATTACTTTCTGTAGTGAAGCAACCACTTACACCAGAAGATATTTCGGGCGATCCTTACTGTCTTGTATATCGAAGAATTGAACATCTCTTTATGTGTGACAATGGACTCAATTGGTTTAAAGGAACTGTAGTAGGATACAACTCTGAAACATCTGAATTTCGTGTAGCATATGATGGTGAAGAAGATGAGTATAATTATCCATTACTTGAGGACTTATTGAATGGAGAATTAATCATTGATTGAAATCTATTATAGTTAAATATATATATATTTGTTTGTTTTTTCAAACTTACCTGATTGGACCTAACTATACTTACTTTATAATTTAAAATATACAAAAATGTGTAAAAATGAGTCATTTGTTCTCAATATCCGTACTCCAATTTAGTATTATGTTATTTCAGTATTAATCTTCTAATTAAGTGATTTATTATTAATTGTGCCGTATGCATAATAGTCTCTAATTAAGCGAAAGAGGAGAAAAATTGACAAAATATGTGACGATCATCGTCAAAATTCTAGCTTTTCACGCAACGAAAGGTATTACTATATATATATTCTTGTTCCTAGGACTGTAGGGAATAATTGTGCTAATAAATTGTACTAAACAAAAAAAAAATTGAAAATGGTTGACATCGCTACACACACACAGACACACAGACACAGACAAAACGATTACCGTACCCTTCCGCAGAAGAATTCCTACGTTATTTTTTTTCCTTGTATAATTTGAAGTGTACCAGTACCCCTTTTGAAATGTCAATGTTTTTATTTTTCAAAAAAAATTGCTAACACACACACACACAGACACACAGACACACAGACAAAACAATTACCGTACCCTTCCGCCTACGCTACGCGGCGAGGGTAATTAATACATTAACACAAAATCAATTACAAGAAAGATGAATACAATAATATACAAAATGGAAGCTGAATATAATAATGAGCAAATCAGCAAAAAAATTAGTGTCCTGCACTTTACTTGATGCTCCTCAAACTGCTGAGAAGCAGCTAATAAGAGAGAGTCTATTTCATCTTCCATCTTGAGACTTTTACACGGTAGAGTGTTACCAGTGTAAGGCTTGCCATCATTACGCCTTATCTCAACAATGAATCTACTGAGCCACTTGCAAAGATTGGCCTTACTCATCTCGGCAAGCTTGCTAGGGCATTCATCAGGTGTTTCGACAATCTTTATTCTGTTTAATCGCCAACTCATCCATATCCCATGAGCCCACTTAGTCTGTTGCCTGGTCTTCTGAGGCACAGCCTCCAATACTTTAGCTTGTAGATCTTTTTCGCTCACAGGAACTGTAAATCGGACACTGGCCACACTAGTTTGACTCCTAGTCATTCTTCTACTTGCTACATACGAGCAGCTAGTACTTGTAGTAGGCGGATCTACAGTATTAGACTTTACTTGATGCTCCTCAAACTGCTGAGAAGCAGCTAATAAGAGAGAGTCTATTTCATCTTCCATCTTGAGACTTTTACACCGTAGTTATGACAACATTGACGTAAAAGGCTTAATTTAATGTACCTATGACAGTAGTGACCACAAACTACTGCAATTAGCATAGTTGTGGTAGGTCTAAATCGGTTAGATGGCCTCTGTGTTATTTTGATATCCTCTCCTTACCTTTTAATGGATCTTGTAGAACTTTATAGGAATATATTTCAGGTAGAATTAATAGCAGGTAGTTCCAAATTCTACGTAAGCTACAAGCAGCTTTCTTATTTCCTGCTGGTCTGTAGAGCTTGAGCAGGTGTTCATTACGTGCCACGCCTATTAAATGACTGAGCCCCCGGGAAGGACACAACTTTGTGTACAACACATACTCACGCAAGTGGACACAAGAATATAAATAAATATATTATATATTATAGTTCGAACGTGTGGGAAAGCAATCATAGGGACAAATAAAATAAAATTTAGCATTTTAATTTTTATCAAAGTGTCCACAATGAGTGGGTCTTGATCTCACAACTATAGTAAATGGTTAAAGAATAAGTATTACTGTAACCATAGATGTTAAGAAATACATGTAGATCATGTAATTTCACCTTTGAGAGAATAATAATACAAGGAATTTGGTTGGGAGGGGGAAAGGGCTTAAATCAGAAAAAGTGATTCTTGTTAGGTTGAAATCAGGCGGGAATTGCTACTTCATGTTTTAGTTACCTACTTAAGAACTGAAACACTTCCCATTTCAATGTCCTGTTTAAAGTTATTTGAAGGTTGACCATACATAGTTTACAAATAGATACATGTATTATGATTATCATGCTCACCTGTTGCAGGGACTGTGAAATCAAACTGGACATTAAAATCTTTAGACATTTTCTTTTCTGTTGTTAGCTGTGATGCCTGGAGTTGAATTCTATCCTGATTCTTTTGTAGTTTACTCTTTAATTCATTTATCTCAGACTCCTTTGCATGTAGCTCCCGTATCATATATGAGCTTTTGGTGTACATTTCAGCTAATTTACTTACGTCTGCCAAACACAATAACACATTATTAATAATAACTACATGTATAATGTTAAATTTCTTGTGTAATGAAACACAAATATTAAATTGCATTTAGCAATACATATTCTGATGTAATGTATAAAGTAACATATCACATAGCCTGTCCATTATAGTAAATACTATTATACTACACTAATTATTAAGCATTTTAAAACTTACGGTCCAGAGGTTTTTGATCTTCCCCGTGGTTTTCTCCTTGTTTATTTTTAGCATCTTCCTCTTCTGTATGAATAATATGAAATCATATATACAGTGACAACACTTTTATTGAATGCATGCATAATCACATACCAGATCTTTCACATGGTAGATCTGTCTTCATTGTTTCTAACTTCTTAATCAGTTCTTCCTTCACTTCCAGTTCCTGTAACATTTTCTGATACACATCTGCTTTTCCTTTTACCTCTATCAAATACATTGTATACATAATTTAATTAAAGATGTCAGAACAAAGGGAGTTCCAAGAGGTCAGAATTCTTGATTACATTTTTGGAAGGTAAAAATGATTATACAATTGTAGTGCAGTCTTTGCAATAATCATACCATCTAGAAACCGACTGGCTAAACATTGATGTGGGTGCTCTGCATTTTGTAACAGAAAGTCCTTATATTTGAATGATAGGTCACTTATGATATGCATACTTAATTATTTCATGTAAAGAGGTGTGGTTAGAAGGACACATGCATGTGCATGGTTGTACTTATGACTTTTTGTTGAAGAGAGAGTCAGTATTGATATACATACTTTTAAATAAGACATGGACAGAAAGTGGTGTTACAAATATAATTATAGCCTTTCGAAATAGAGTATTGCTAACAGGAATCCATAATCATAGCAACATAAATTTGACAAAATGCACGAATTAGTATAGCATAGCTGATAGGAAATCAATAACACTCTACCCAAATTAATAATCATTAAGAACTCACCTTCCAGAGTTTTTTGTGCTTCCTCACTGTATTCTCCTCCAAGCTCATCTTTAGACTCCGGAGTGTGTTCCTTTAAATGGAATGATTTTACATCTTACTCTTCTGAAGTTAATTTGATAATAAAACTTTGTATTGAATGTGGACATAATCATACCAGATGTTTGATCTCTTTTCATACTTTCTAACTTTTTAATCAGTTCTTCCTTTGCATGGAGTTCCTGCATTGTTCCAAATGACATTTTCTTGTACATGTCTGTGTTTTCTTGTACATCTATTAAAAGAGAATGTACATCATGGTATCGGTAATAATATTATATGAAAGTGTCATTCACAGGATAGGTTCATGCAGAGAATAGTATTCTTCAGTTTAATTTTGACGATTATCAAAATGCATGCAACAGCAAATTGATTGTCAGCCACCATGCATCAATTGATGTGCTTAAACTGTATTATGAATAATTGTACCTGTCAAGCTCTCTGACAGATAAATTGATCATTTTAACAGATGTGCACACATACAAAACTACATCATTGTATAGTATAGGTATTCACTTTCATTATACACTTTCAACATGACATATACAAATGTGTAAACATGAGGGCAGCTGGAAATGGTTAATAATTACAACAATTTCAATTAGTTTGCCCAAAGTGCGAATACATTTTGTTAGTGAAGTTTTCACTGTATAATAGATATAGTTACGGAAGTGATTTCATTTAGGTATGGGGCGTAAAAGAAGTACAAATAAATAGCTGACTGTGTGTCTATTGTACATGTAGGTAGCAGATGATGAAAAGATAAAACAAGGTTGTTGGATTTCAGTACAATTCTTTCTTTAAACTATAGCTATTGTACTGTAGTATGTAATTAATAGAAATCCACTAAAACTCACTTTGAACTTCCTTTGTTAGAGCTTCTTTTGCTTTATGAATAGATTCAGTATCATGTATAACAGATACAAGAACTTTCAAAGGGTTCGTTTCAATTGGAAATTGTGATTCTACAACAATAAGTATAGAATACAATTAACAATTCACTAAATAATACTTACCTGATGTAGCAGCTAATGAAAGGAACTGAATCTTCTGTTGTTCAGTAACATGTAAGTCATGAAGTGAGAAGAAGTGAGCAACTTGGTAAATACTTGTGGACCTTAAAGCTTGTAGGAGTAGATCTGATTCCTGGTATGGTGGAGAAGAGGGCTATAAAACAAAACTCAAGATAGGGCTAGAAACCAGCTGAGATTCTGAAATCGATTATCACTTAACTACAAATCAATTGATATTCAATTAAAGTCAACGAAAGTAATTAGGTCAATTAATACAAGAAACTCCTCCCATTTATTGATTAAAAAAAAAGACTTTCTGTCGCATAAATATTGTACACTATTTTTGCTGTCGCATGCTTGAAAGGTATGTCTTTTGGAATAATTAGCATAATCGATATCACAGACGTAGAGTCGATAATCAAATGAATTTTCAATATCAATTGATTAATCGAGTAATCAATTAATCATCCCACCCCTAACTCAAGATAACAATTTGAAACATGAGTAATTATACATACCTTTTCACGTTGAAATTTATGCTTGTCTGAACTCTCAACTTCATTTCCAAAAGGCAAATCTTTTTCAGACAAGTCAGATTTTTCTGTTTCCTTGACAGTGAGAGTCGGAGGCCCTAATAAATTATTACAGAATCAATGAAATTAAAATAAATATCCTTATAACATCATCACATACCAATTTGTAACTTACTTTTTTCATGTTCTTTGTTACTGTAATTCCATCTTTCTGTTGTAGGTCTCATAATCTATGTTGAGTAATTGAAGAAACAAATACACATGATTCTAAACTATGATCCAGGAATATATATACCAATGATCAATGATAATTAGAATTTCTAATTAAGTGAAACAAATTCAATTAAGAACAAGATAAAGTACATGTACCCCTATGATTGCTTTGTGGTGTCCAACATTCAGTAATCATGGCTGGCCTTCCCATGTATGAAATACAACAGCCTATTATTATCATTATTTTGATTATCTACTATTCTTACTTTTTAGAGGTTCTTGTAGAACTTTAGGAATTTATTGTACATAGAACAGCTATTAGTTCCAGTTTCTACAAGCAGCTTTCTTCCTGCTGGTGTGTAGAATTTGCGCGCACGTTCTATTACATGCCTCGCCTATTAATTGACCGAGCCACCTGGAATGACGCTACTTCCTTAACTACATATACATTGCGTAAGTGACACACAAAAAAAAAAAATATATATATATATATACATTAAACCCGGTGGAAAGCAATTATAGGGATGGCTCTATGGGCTATTAAAAATAATGGGTAGTGCAAATATTGGTTAAGTAGGACGATACAAATTTAATTTCATCTCCTCAATATTATATTAATCCTATTACATGTCTTTTACATTTACATACTGTTGTGCTCTCAGACACAATAAAAAAAATGTTTCTTCCATCAAAGTGAGAACATAACCCTTCTAATATAACTGAAACTAATCCCAAGAGTACATTGTCCAGGTACTTATACTTCCATTCCTATAATAATTATATTCAAACTCCATGCATTTAGCAAATTGGGATTAGGAGATGGGTGTGCTATATTTCAAAATATTTTGTAACTCAAAATAGGTTTAGAAACTCCATTAAACAAGTAATTGGTTTGGTCAATATAATTATTTGTTAGACATGATAATTACTAGGGCTGGGACTGATAATCGATTAATCAATTAATCAATCGATTTACAACATTGTTACCGATTATTAGACAGAAAACTAAAAATCAATTAATAAGCCACACCCACTTAATTGGATATTTTGTACTAAATGAAGCAAAACTACACATGCATGAGATTATGTCATCCTTTCTGTGCACAAAGAGGAAATGGTTCCAAGTTAATTAATACCCCACCCACTTAATTAGCATTTTTGATTAATCGATTAATCGAGGATTATAAAACAAAACTGAAGATAACAATTTGACACATGAGTAATTACACATACTTTTTCATGTTGAAATTCACACTTAGCTGAACTCTCTACTTCATTTCCAACAGGCAGATCAGTTTCAGACAAGTCAGATTTTTCTGTTTTCTTGACAGTAAGAATTGGAGGCTCATGTTTCTCTAATATATTATTTTACAGAATCAATGAAATTAAAACAAATATCATTATAATTATTACCTGATGATGTAATAGCAGATAATAATGATCTGAGCTGCTTTTCTGTAACTTCTAAATGTAGTATGTCAATGACAGATAGTTTACCAGTAACTTTGTGGATATGAAGAGTACCTAGGTAAAGCAAAGACAAAAAACTTAAAGATACAAGCAAGCAATATTCTATTGTAGATGTTGCCACTGTTCATTTCAATGGGGAAACAGGGGAACGAGTTAGCAGAACCCAATAATGTGGTACATCATAGCATGTCATCCTCATGAAAATTGAGATACTCCTAAGTGACATGTATGTAGGCTGGGATAACAGCATGTCAGTAACTTACTTTTTTCATGTTCTTTGGTACTGTAATTCCATCTTTCTATTGTAGGTCTTGTAATCTATGTTGAGTAATTGAAGAAACAAATACACCTGATTCTAAACTATGATCCAGGAATACATACACCAATGATCAATGACAACTATGATTTCCAATTAAGCAAAACAAATTCATATAAACAAGTAATCATGGTTGACTTTCTCATGTATGAAATACAACATCCTATTATTATCATCAGTCGATTATCTACTCTTCTTACTTTTTTGAGGTTCTTGTAGAACTTTAGGAATCTATTGTACCTAGAACACCTATTAGTTCCAGTTTCTACAAGCAGCTTTCTTCCTGCTAGTATGGTGTGTTTGAGCGCACGTTCTATTACATGCCACGCCTATTAATTGACAGAGCGACCAGGAATGACGCTACTTCCTTAACTACATAAACATTGCATAAGTGACACACACACAAAAAAATATATATATATATATATAATATATATACATTAAACCCCGTGGAAAGCAATCATAGGGATGGCTCTATGAGCTATTGAAAATAATGGGTAGTGCAAATATTGGGTAAGTAGGACGATACAAATTTAATTTCATCTCCTCAATATTATATTAATCCTATTACATGTCATTTACATTTACATACTGTTGTGCTCTTAGACACAATATAAAAATGTTTCTTCCATCAAAGTGAGAACATAACCCTTCTAATATAACTGAAACTAATCACAAGAGTACATTGTGCAGGTACTTATACTTCCATTCCTATAATAATTATATTTATAATTAGACTTCACGCATTTAGCAAATCGGGATTGGGGGATGGGTGTGCTATATTTCAAAATATTTTGTAACTCAAAACAGGTTTAGGAAATCCATTAAACAAGTAATTGGTTTGGTCAATATAATTATTTGTTAGACATGATAATTACTAGGGCTGGGACTGATAATCGATTAATCAATTAATCAATCGATTTACAACATTGTTACCGATTATTGGACAGAAAACTAAAAATCGTTTAATTGGCCACACCCACTTAATTGGATATTTTGTAATAAATGAAGCAAAACTACACATGTATGAGATTATGTCATCCTTTCTGTGCACAAAGAGGAAATGATTCCAAGTTAATTAATACCACACCCACTTAATTAGCATTTTTGATTAATCGATTAATCAAGTGATTGTGATGTTCTGATAATAGATTTTCAAAATCCAACCGATTCCTAGCCCTAATAATTACACTTGTATATTATTATTTTCTGTTCGTACAGAGTGTGAGGTATGAAGCTCATAATTATAATGACTGCTCTTCTAGTTTACAAATTTAATTTCCTCAGTTAATATATTAGGCTTTACATTTTTGAATAGCAATTATTTTAAAGCTTGACCACACATTTAAAGTGTATCACAAGTACATAATATTGTATACATGTAGCTTTACACATACAAATGGCCAAATAGCAAGCCTTTATAAATGTAAGCACTCCATTAAAAACTTTGTTGTAACATGCTATTTTACAATTGACCAATCAGATTTCTTTATATCAAGTTGACAAATCAGTTATACACCTCTAACTAAATAAACCTATTGACCTCCTAGGAATAATTATAATCAAATCAATTATATGATCCTGCTTCTTAAAATATAGATATCAAAATAACATCACAGTAGCACTGTGGAAGTGATGTGTGTGACAAATGCAATCTCAATTTGGAATTTGAGTCTCTTGTGTTTTGATATTAATGAATTGATTGTGAAGGGCCTATATACATTCTGCTGAACCAGCTGCTGTGGTGTTGTATAATAGAGAGCTGGCTTTCAAATCTTGGTACACAAGGCTGAGTAACTCTATCAATTTATCATTAGGAGAAAGCAAGACGCAACATCGGTACCGTACATGTGACAATAATCTGATTGATCATGGTATAAGTTTAGGGTTATACACGTCTATCTTGGTTACAACACGATTTATATACATAAGCCCCTTGAATGCATGTATAAATCACGTAGTAACCATGAAATGGTATACGGTCTATAATTTTGCAAATGTTCCTGTGTGCATCAAATTTACAAACATACAGTACATGTATATTATTTTCATACATGTGTGATTAATTATTTACCGTCAAAGAACTAAGTTCCTTTAGTCCTAATACATGAACACAACTATCACTGCGAGATAATTGCTTGGACAATGCACTGTGTTTCTCTACCTCGTTAGGAGACTCTTGATCATATGTAGATGACATCCTGTCATTCATCTCTAACAGCTCTTTCGAAAGTTGGACTTTCACACCATTTTCCGCTAGCTCTCTTAATACCTCGGGATTTGTAAGGTCTCTTACAACAGAAGAAACAAAAATGGGAAGAACAGCATAAGTGAAGACAATGCTGTTCATCGATACTTTAGTAATGAATAGGAAGGGTGGCCAACTCAAACGTAATTCAAAGAATTCTGTCCACTCGTAGACACGTTTGTTTTTCCACGGAACTTCAAGATGGATTTTGATCTTCGGAAGACCAATGTGTGAAACAGGAGCAAGATCGGGGTACTGTTTAAACACTTCGATGATAGTGTTGAAACTCACAGAAAGTATAAATTCATCATGCTGTGCATCATATTTCTTGATACCAGTTTTCAATTTTTCCAATTTTTTACTGCCCACAAGCTTAACATCTTCCAATTCTTCGCTCTCAGCTACCATTGTCTGGAATTCTTTGAGCAGCTTATAATTCAAATACCCAATAAAATTATTCCTAACCACGAAGTTAAGTATACCCAGTGAGGTTGGCATTTTATCCAGTTCCGTAAGCTTCTCCTGGATCTGTGGTGTGGTTTGCCTTTCAGAGTTGAAGAACCAATTGACACAAAGTTTAAATAAATCAATGTCAGCAGCTCCCACTACATGATATGCAATGGTCAACAGCTTTGCAAACTCGTCTTTCAGTCGTCTAGCTGCAGAAACTGCCTTTTCTGTATCACTCTTGAATTTCAAATCTGAATACAGTGATTTAAAAAATATAATAATATTATAATTATTTAAATTTAACTTTAATCATGATTAAGAGATCTGTGGATTGCTTCCTATCGATAAGGTGTAGAGGATAAAAATAATCCTATTTTTAATGGTTTGTATATAAAAAAAGGTATGTGGAAAAATAAGTATCTCGTATGATTGTTTTGAATAGTAACATCCACAATCCAATCAATGCTGACTTTCTCATGTTTGAAATATTAGACTTACTTGTCTATCCACTCTTCTTAACTTTTACAATATATTACGGTTATCTAGAGTACAGGAGTATTGTATTTACTCAACAAAATAAAAAAAAATTTTTGACAAAATTTTAAGAGGTGGGTAATGCCCTAAATCCCGCCCCTGTAATAATAACAGTAAAATAATTATTAAGTAAAAGCAATAATAAATATCGTTGCAATACTATTGTAATTAACAGCTAGTAAATATTATGCTAATGACAACATTTATTAAATTGTAATCATATACCTTTCTGTTTCATAGAATCAGTGACATGATGTTTCTCGGCTATTAGAATAGCTGTAGATCTATCTACATCACAAAGAGCTTGACATAAACTTCTCCAACTTGGAACACACTTTTCATTTTCTTTCTGCAACCATTTCGTTAGCATTTGTAACATACAACGCTCAGAGCTGTCACGGTGGTCTCTGTTGATGATGGCAATAGTGCTTGATGACACCCCAAGATTGATTCCAATCATATCCCACTTAGCACTACAGTGTTTGCAATCTTGGTAGACTTCACCATGGTTTTGCATACCTAAAATTACATTAGTAAATAAAAGTTAATATAAGCTCAATGAGAGAACATATGCAAATTTAATAAAGTCAGCTAATGTACAAGCAACCACTTCATAAAAGGTTGTGTGTGGAATAGAAATGTGATGATTATAAATGGTAAAGGTATTTGTTGTAAGCTAACAGCTGATAATGGCAACATACACCACGAGGCACATATTAGTACAACCACAATGGCATTATTTTAAGTTCTCTACTCCCCACTGAAGTCTTATTTGTCTCATTTCAAATGTTTATTGTTTTATACATCAAAATCAGCAATTGTGAATTGTGATACATATCAATATAGATATTTTCAATCAATATGGTGATACAATATTGGCTTTTAGGTATATCGATACACTTGTGTGGGCAGTTTAGTAAACCTGGTTGAACATTCGCGGTATGTTTTCTTCACCCTCATCATTTTTCAAAAGCAGTAAAGAATTGTCCAACTTTAATCCTTACATACTGTACTGTGTAATTGTTTTACTACAAGCCAACATAATCTATTAATTATTTTTCTGAATATGTTGAGTACCCTTTTTTTTCAAGGTAACAAATTATAAGTATCTGTTATAAGTAACACACCTACCTAACTGTTAGTACACATTTGGTTTATACAGCCTAAGATTCACTCATTCACATTATTTTGTCAATAAATGCATTTTAAATTAGATGTACTCTAGATGTACACCATTGATATTTGAAAAAAATTCAATTTGATTTCCTAAATCATTAAGTACAAAGATCTAGTATATGTAAATTCAGTGTACTATTAAAGGAAAGGCCAAAACTAAGAACATTCTGAGAGAATAATGTACATTTCTATTTGATAGGAGTCGCTACTTCATCCCTATGCGCTCATAGGTGTGTGGGCAGGAAGGGAGAGAAGAGAGTCTGAAAAATATTGTATGCTCATCTAAAAACTTTACCCACACATGCATACACAGAATTTATGTATCCAGATACTATGTTTCCGATAAATACAATTGATACACGGAAAAAGGAACACTTGCTGTATAACAATCGCATTTCTCAGAAACATAGTATCTGGACACACAAATTCTGTGTGTGTGTAGGCGAAGTTTGTGTAATGTTTACCAGGCTCTCTTCTCTCCCTCCCTGCCTATGCAACTGCAGAGCCTGGGGATGAATTAGGCAAATAGTAGTACCCAATAAATAGCACACAATTTGTCAGACAAAACAAAGACTTCAATTTGTGCTGAAATGAATGCATGATCTACACATTGAAATGTCAATCTCACCAAGAAAATCCTCACAAGAATCATCTTCTGACAATTCATTCCTGAGAAAAGAAAAAAAAAACAATAAATTACAAATCCTTTCATGATAGTGATATAATAGTGTTGTCTAGCCAGATCCATCCCACTATATTTGAGGGGTCAACCTATTGCCGTACTGCATAAGACGTACTCTTGAAGTGGATACTAAACTTACCTGACCTACAGTATCGGTAAAATTGTGCATGTGAAAACATTGAGGCTGTAGTTAAAATTGTTTCAAAAGAATACATGAGTAAATGAAAACAACTACCAGCTATATTAAAGTTCATATCTGCATGGGAATGATCTCTTCACTCATTGCTAATCTGACAAATCTGCTATTGCTCCATTAGACTCAGACCCACATGAAATAGTAATCAACCTCACTTTGATTCTGGTAGTTTTGAAAACATGTTTTATATAGACAGTTGACCAAACCTTTTCCATGCTTGCGTTGGATGGATCTGGCTATGCAAGACTAAAGATATAATGAGTTTTCTTGAGGATAGCAAGAGCAGGTGACTAGAATATGAGAATTCAAGTGGGTGTGGTCTATAGACGGACACTTATTTAACTTCAATCGAGTAAACTGTGACTTTGGATCGAGGATATATCTACTTGAAGTACCGTTTTTTCAGGTAATAAAAATTTGCTATTTTCATTTAGACAAGCAAGGCAAATAACATTAAATACTTTTAGCAGACTAGTGTGACTCTTTTGGAAATTGGCTATATACAGACAGTCAAGTACTTTCAGATACCAAAATTTAATACAATATCATTATAATTTTGTGTGACCGTAATTACAATATAGTTTCCTGTGTATAATAAATGTTAGGGTTATGATTTGTGCTTTGAATTCACAATACAGAACTTATTATCAGTATAATATGCCAGATACAATAGATGTTATAAAAATGCTAATTAAAATAAATAAGTTACCTCAAACTTGTTAGCTGTTGTTTGTGGTTTCTTGAGGCCATATTCTCCATCGACGGATACTCCCCTTTTGGCTACGCCCTTTTAGTAATTTTACTAATTTGGCCTGCAGCTGGAGCTCACGCGGTGCCCGTAGCGCGTATGGCTGCTGTCTTAATCATGTGATTGGAAAAGAAGTTAAGATTATGCAACAGTAACAATACTCAATTCCATATCTATAATTTTTAACAGAGCATGTACTTCAACAATTTACCAACAAATGATTATAGCAAGTCGTTTAAAAATAAAAAAACATTCAAAAAAATGAACGAGCAAAAGCACAGGAACAAGATTGGAATTGTAGCAAAAACATTAAACACCACTTCCACATACACCCTACATAATATATATATATATAGCTAGAGTTAAGGCAAAACACAAAAAAGCAGTACTTATGAAGGGCTTTAATGTGGAAGTGATTTCAATTTTGTTACTGTGCTTTTTTTGGTTTTGATATAATTCTATACATACGCAAAAAATGTTTTTTATTATTAATATAATTATAATGACAATTGGTGTCCTAAATATAATGATTATGATTAGGAGATTAATGCAAACTAGCTACTAGTATATAACAACAGATCTAGAGTGTTATAATTTCGACCAAATGCAATCTGACACAAAAGCCACTGAAAATTGGTACCATTGATTGGTCTTCCTAAACAAAAAATGACTCAATAATGAGTGCATGTATGTATTAAAATGGAACAATACTACATATTATGTGAATTATATATTTTGTTCTACTATATTAAAGTGCGTAACTACATAGATGACATTATGTTTTTGAAACTCCAATAAAACATCATTATAATATATTACAAGAATAATAAAAAACATTTTCAATAAAAATGAAAGAAGATGTAGGGATGTCAAAACCCAAAAAGCAAGCAAACAAGGTTGCATGGGAACAAACCACTTCCATATAACCCTACATAAGTACTTACACCTCTGTACAAAGAGCTGTAATTATGTAGGGTTATATGGAAGTGGTTTGTTTAATTTTGGGTCCTAAGTTAGCTTCCCAACCTTGTTTGCTTGCTTTTTGGGTTTTGACATCCCTACATCTTCTTTCATTTTTATTGAAAATGTTTTTTATTATTCTTGTTTTCATTGTTTTTTTTCTAAACGATGTGAATATTTTTTTGTAGATTGCAGAAATACTATATATCATTATGAACTCATGCAATCAAAAATGCATTAAAATTTGTTATCAATGAAGGTCAGTCTTTTGTATTTATGTATTGATTATCATTCTCTTTCACTTACAGATGATGTATATTCTCTATTCACTTACATCACTGTCTGCAGTCCTACAAGAAGTAGTGTCAGTCACTGTGTCAACCATTCAGTATTCCAATGCTTATCATAGTATACAATATTATTATACAATTGCTTTAATATTAATAATTATTATATTCATTATTAGTATTTGCTCACAAACTCACAAATGTTATTACAATGCCAAACACTTCCACCTTTTCAGCTTCCATGTTAAGAGTATACAAATGCGCATGCGTAATTAAATTCCACTTAGGAAAATGGCGTCCAATTCCAGATCAAATCTTTGTAGTCGTTGAGACTGTCTTCTTTCATAGTATCTGAAGATATCATCTCGATACTTTACGACCAGAATTTTACTATAAATGCGACGGGAATGGTGCTAGAATCATCGTGATAGTTCAACAAACAAAAAAATGATTTGTCTGGAAAATAATAATCAGAGAGTACGGTAGTACTCTCTATGTAGGGATGGCACGGAAAAAAAATGGCCGCCTATACATTTCAATTGCAAGTGATGAGCTGAAATCTCTGCTAAAATTATAGAACAAGTCTTAATACGCATATATTTTTTGATATCTAGTGTTCTTATGACTAACAACATCTTCTAGACAGCTGGAGATCATCTTTAAGGTAGAGAACCGGCAGGTAGCAAAACTGGCAAAATGTTCATCATATTATTATACTTATTATTATTATTATTTTCCAGACAAATCATTTTTTTGTTTGTTGAACTATCACAATGATTCTATCACCATTCCAATCGCATTCGTTGTAAAATTCAGATGTACAAGTATCGAGATGATATCTTCAGATGCTATGAAAGAAGACAGTCTCAACGACGGCGAAGATTTGATCTCAAATTGGACGCCATTTTTATAAGTGTATTCATTAATTTAGCCACGTGGAATTCATGCGCATAACTAGAACACAAACGTAACCACGAGGACTACGTTGTGCATGCGCATGCGCATGCGCATTTGTATCTTGGTCCTCATGTGAAGTGATCGTTTTATGAAGACACTCTTCTTCAACTGTCACGGGTGTTAAAGTTCTTCTGCTTAAGAAGTTGAAGTGCTGGTTGAAGATCTCCTCACTAATAATTATTGAGATAAGTTATAGTAATTACGTTGATACATACACCACTCCTATTTAGTAGTAATTTTATCTTGCTGTCTACTTAATTATACCCTCTTTGTCTTGCATACATACACTATACATTACTGTTAACTGTACAGATAACATTTATATACACACACTTGTCACAATCTGTTAGTCAACCTTTGTACCTTTTGTATCTTTCAAATTTCTTTTGCACCTATAAATATGATTTCACTGCAGCAGTGGAGAATGACTATTGGATGTTTTTGTCCATCTAATGTTAAAACATTTTGTAGAAATGGCTTTGCAAATAGTAAATGTTTCCATGGCAAAATGCCATTTATTCTGGTTAGCATTATTTTAAGTCTCCTTTAAGTTATGGCTGGAGATGTTGAGCGTAACCCAGGCCCATCTAGAAAATGTCCACATTGCCAATTGGAGATTCCAATACGCCAAAAAAAATGTAAACGTTGTGGTTTGCTAGTAAAATCAGTTAAAAGTAATCAAAAAAAGTTAAGCCAGAATACACAATATTATCAGGAAAATGTTGTTAGGATTTTGGCCAAAAAAGTAGAAAACTATAAGAGTAATCCTGAGAAACAACAAGCTTTATCTAAATCAATCTATAGAGCTAATCCAGACAAATTTAAGGCTATCTCTAAAAAAGCATATAAAGCTAATCCAGACAAATTGAAGGCTCTTTCTCAACAAAATTATAGAGCTAATCCAGACAAATTCAAGGCTCTCTCTCAACAAAACTATAGAGCTAATCCAAACAAATTTAAGGCTATCTCTAAAAAAACATATAAAGCTAATCCAGACAAATTCAAGGCTCTCTATCAACAAAATTATAGAGCTAATCCAGACAAATTCAAGGCTCTCTCTCGACAAAACTATAGAGCTAATCCTGACAAATACAAGGCTCTCTCTAAACAAAACTATAGAGCTAATCCTGACAAATACAAGGCTCTCTCTAAACAAAACTATAGAGCTAATCCGAACAAATACAAGGCTCTCTTTAAAATGAACTATGCAAAAAAATGTGATGCTAGGATTAAATCTTTTAAAACTTACTATAGAGATAACAAAGAGAGCAGATGTGCTTATAGAAGGAACAAGTATATACTAGCAGAGCCTAAGCTTGCTATAAAAGAACAGTACTTGAAAGAAATACAGTTCAATCTGTTAGATGATTCCATTGCATGGCTGGAATTATTCAAAGCTTATAAGAAAGAGCATGTAGATTTAGCTAAAAGAATGTCAAAAGGTATGAGTAAAGCTGTCTGTAAGATAGCAGCCAAAAAAATACTCAATAAAACACTACAAATGCGTAAGGAGCATGTTGGATCTCTGCTCAAAGCTATTAGATTAATTAAACGCCTTGACATTAAGGTAAAGGCAGACTTTGGGGAAGGATGTCATACCACTTCCTCTGAGCCTTACTATTATGATGAAGCTTATCAGCTAATCAAGAGAGACACTGCTATACCTGTTGATCATGATGGCAAGTGTGTAATAGCAAAAGTAATTAGTAAGTCAGACAATGATACAAATGCTAAAAACCATCCCATAAAATGGGAATGTTGTAGTGAATGTAAAGTTCCCACAAAATTAGAAGTAGATGCCATTTTGGCCTTAAAGGAAGCTTTCCAAAAACCAATGAAAGACATATTAAATACCGTGCACACATGTGATGATGGTTGTCCTAATCAACACTATACTAAAGTTGTCAGTAAAGAATATGATAGTGATAATTGTTTGTTTATAGACCTCAAAAGTCATCCTTTAGTGTGTTATGATAATGAAACTCAATGTCATAGTAAACTCAGGATACTTAGAGCAGTGTCAACCCATTATCCTGTTTTAAGAAATTTCCTGCATGGTTTATACAGTGGTATGAAAAGTCACATGTATGTAGCTAATATTGACAATGCACTAAGTGCTGGTGACTTCCATTCACTAATGGAAATCACAAACCTTGAGTTTTATAATCTGTTTAGTACTAATGTAGATGAAAAGTATGAGCAACATACTGATACAGTAGCAGCTGGCTCTAAGCTTAGAGATCCTAATCTAGAATCATACCTACTGACTACTTATGCTAAGCTAATGATTGACTTAGATAAGGAAATAGATGACTACCCTGAGCATGTTTGTTGTAGCTGTGAGCGTTTGCATCAGAGGAAAAGCGTTACAATAGTTTCTCTGTCTGATAATCTTGGCAGTGAGGTGTGGCCTAGATTAAAGAACTTTATAACACAAAATTATCTAGCTGCTACTGATCAGGAATTATTTATGTGCAATTATTGCAAGTTACCACCTCGGTGTGTTCTGAATGGACTACAAACAGTTCCCATTCCTTCAGAACTAAGTAAACTTGACTCGTTAAGTACACAACTCATTCAAAGAGCAAAGTCTTATCAAACAATTGTTAGACTTGGAACGTATACTGCTAAAGTACCTATCTATAATTCTCTTAAAGCATGTAAGGGTACCATGTTCTTTCTTCCCTTGCCTCTGCATAAAACACTTAAAACTCTAGATGAGGTAAATGACTCTAGCAAAGTAGGTTTACCAAACCCTGAATTATATGTAATAGTCAATGGTAAGCCAACAAAAGGTAAAGTTGTGTGGCGTAACTTGGTTAATGTTAACCAAATTAAAACAGCTGTGCAAAAGCTTACAGAGATCAATTGGTTATACAAGAATGTAGATGATGAATCTGTTGATGAAGCAGCTAAACATGTTGTAGAAGTTATCAATAACACTTCTAGTACAATGTTGGAGAAGGCTACTAAAGAGGACATTGTTGGTTTTCAATCTTATACCATCAGAAACTTAGATAATAAGCTATCCACTGAATCTGATATAGACCAATACAAAGTTAAAAATGTCCAAGAAGATCCGTTAGATAATCGACAAAAGTATCTTGATGTTATGTGCTTTCCAGTTCTCTTTCCAACTGGACATTTTGGTAAATATCATCCCCGTGAGGTTAAACTCTCTCACAGTGAGTATGTCAAATCTCGACTACTCAATAAAGATTCGCGGTTTAGGAAAGACCCACAATATGTGTTTTACCTGCTCTGGCAGAAAGAAATGCGAGAACTATCAGCAGGTGTTTATAATGTACTGAAATGTACTAAAAGTCGACCTATGTCAGTCAGTTCACTGTTAAATAGGGTAGAAAATTCCGACGAAGGTCTTGAAGCTAATTTATGCACAATGCTTCAATCAGTACGTGGTACTAAACAGTACTGGTTTATAAGACAGAGTGAACTGAGATGCATGATACGTGGGTGGGGTTCACCTACTATTTTTCTTACATTAAGTTGTGCGGAATATGAGTCCCCTGATATTACCGCATATCTTAGAAAAGTTAATGATGTTCCTTCTAGCTATAATATAGGAAAGCTTTGTACTGAAGACCCAATATCGGTTTCTAGAAAATTTTCTTTAAAATTTCATGCTTTCTTTAACACTGTTATAGTAAAAGGTGCAGTCCTAGGTACAGTTGATCACTTCTATTGGAAAAAGGAGTATCAAGCACGTGGTGCTCCACATTATCATATTCTTTTGTGGATACGAGATGCACCAGTTATTGGGCATGATGATCCTGAAAAAATACTAGAATGGATTGACGAGAGAATCACTTGTCACATACCTGATGAGAAAAACAATCCTGATTTACATAGGTTTGTTACTAGGTATCAAATGCACAAATGTAGCGCATATTGCAAACGAAGGCGCAAGTGTGGTAGTACTTTCATTACCAGGTGTAGATTTGGTTTTCCTCGCCAGGTCTGTGAAAGTGCTACCTTAAATTGTGTGGAAGACAGTCTTAAGTCACGCCAAAAAATATACCAACTGACACGTTCAGATTTAGAGGTTAGAGTCAATGACTATAATCCTCTCATACTAATGCTCTGGAAAGCAAATATGGATATCCAATTTGTTGCTGAATCCTCTTTAGCTCTTGCTCACTATGTTAGTGGTTATGTTACAAAAGCAGAAAGAAGTAACATGCAAGAGGTATGGCAAGAAGTAAGTGAAAACCATAGTATTTATGGTCGTCTTTGGAGCTTTGGCATTCGAAGTTTACGTTCTCGAGAGTGTGGTCTGTATGAGGCTAGTGATCTTTTGCTTGGTGATCACCTTTGTGAAAAATCTGTCACAGTGAAGTGGATAGATGTTTCATTGCCTCACAAAAGAAACCGTAGATTGAAGGATATGGCAAAGGATAATCCTGAGACAGAAGACATCTTTGAGGACAACCTTATAGACTCTTATTATCCTCATAGACCAAGAGATTTGGAAAATATTTGTCTCTATGATTTTGTAGCTAATTATGAGTGGTATGGTAAAAATGACAATGGAGATAGGAAGTACAGCAAACTCGCCAAACCTCGACTTCCAAACCATAAACTGTTTGATCCCGAAAAGGAAAACGAAAGGGAAGATTACTACTACTCTCTCTTACTTCTATTTGTTCCTTTTAGAGATGAGAGAAGTTTGCTTCTGTTGAATGAAACGGCAGAAGAAGCTTTTAATCGCCTCTTACCCACTAATGTTGACTGCTCTGGTTACCATGATAAATTGCAGAAAATGTTAAAAGCTCAGTCTAACATTAAAAAGATCAATGAGGCTAGGCAAGCCGATGGCATAGAAGAGAAAGTAAACAAAGAAGATGATGACCCACAGTTATTGGGTGAAGCTAAAACAGCTATGAAAGAGGTGGTTGAAATTAATGCTAATAATAGTGATACTTTAACTTTAGAAGATAGAATCACTATGTTGAACGATGATCAGAGGCGTATCTTTGATAAAATAAAGTATCATCTCTTTCATCAAAAGCAACACAAAGATAATGAATGCCAGTGCGAGTTTAAACCATTACAGATGTTTGTAAGTGGTGTAGGTGGTACTGGTAAATCATTTCTAATTCAGACAATAAAAGCCTTAGTAAACAACATTTGGCCATCAAATGAACTGACATGTGCTATAGCCGCACCCACTGGTTTAGCTGCTTTTAATGTAGGTGGTGTTACCATTCATAGACTGTTTCAACTACCTATTGAACACGACAGTAAAACAGCTGGCTATTGGTCGCTACCAAAAATGTCTCAGAAAGTTATGAAAACTTCACTTCGTAATGTTAAAATAATTATTATAGATGAAGTTTCTATGGTATCTAGTCTGAACTTGGCATACATTCATTTGAGACTAGATGAACTCTTTGGTGGCATTGACTGGTTTGGTTCCAAAAATATGATATTTGTAGGTGATCTTCTTCAACTACAACCAGTCAATGGTAATCCTGTCTTTGAGAGGATTACCAACAAAACGCTATCATACAAACTGGGATGTGCAGCCTCAGTTAATATTTGGAGAGATTCAGTCATTTATGATGAACTCACTATTAATGAGCGTCAGAAAAAGGACGGCGAGTTTTCTTCAATGTTGAATAGCGTTAGATGTGGTTTTCCCACTGATGAAACTATTTCAATCCTTAATAAGAGAGTAATTACAATGTGCTTATCCGAAGCATTTAATGACCTTCAGGAAAGTGGTCAAAGTCCAGTGTGTCTTTTTCCCACTAGAAAAGCATGTCATGACTTCAACATGGAAATGCTTAACTCTCTTACTTCCAAAATACACGAGCTAGTGTGTACTGATGAAGTGGATGAGACTATCAGTATACGTAAATGGAATAAAAAAGCATCAGAGCAGTTAGAAAAGCTCAACAGTGATTGTAACAAAACAGCGGGACTGGAAGCAAAGCTTTCATTGGCTGTTGGTGCACGAGTCATGTTGCGCCGCAATTTAGATACTAAATCAGGATTAGTTAATGGTGCTATGGGTACTGTTATGTGTATTACATCACAACATGTAACTGTTCAGTTCGACCATATTACTCGGCCTTACAATATAGAAATGGTCAAGAGCAAATTCATGGTTATGAAAAACTATTATGTGTATAGAAAACAATTTCCCCTTATTCTAGCATATGCTATAACTATTCATAAATGCCAGGGATTGTCACTAGATTGTGCCATTATAGATCTCTCTGAGAATGTATTTAGTGATGGTATGGCTTATGTAGCATTATCTAGAGTCAGATCACTTTCAGGGTTACACCTGGTTGCATTTCATCCCAAATCTATCCTGGTTAGCATTAGCTCTCTTAAAGAAACTAATCGATTGAGGGAAAAATACACGCAACTACCAGTTTATTCATTGCCACCTCAATCTAAGACAAACAGAAAACGTAAGCTTACTAGTATAAATGATCAGCCTGAGCCCAAAAGGTCAACAACTTATAGTAAGATTTTACCTAGAATCACAAAACCTAAACAAAAGAAAAGACCTTTGGGTACTAATATACATGTAGATAGTTACAAGCCAGCTAAAAGGTCATTGTCACATAATCGTAATGATTATAACCCCAGAGATGAACAGGTGTGGCCATTTAAATTCTATTCAGTTGATGAGCAGTGGCAGCATAATGCATGTACCACTCTTGGTCTTCTGTTTGTGATATCAAACAGACTCAGACCTGGTGGTCCAAATGTTGATCTAAGACCTCCAAACCATATTAAACGTATAAGAGGGGATGGTAATTGTCTATTCCGTTCCTTTTCGTACATCATAACTGGTTCTGAAGAGCAACATATGGCAGTACGTACAGCCATTGTTAACCACATGATAGATATTGCCCATTTCTTATTAGGTCATTATATTCCTGCTCAATATTCTAGTGTTCAGGATTATATACAAGATAAGGGTATGGACCAACCTCACATTTGGGGGACAGAAATTGAGATGTTTACTTTGGCCCATCTTTTACAAACGTGTGTATTCATATATAACACTAATGATGTTAATTGGTGTAGATATTCCCCTCATTATGTAGACAGAACTTTGAATGATGATATCCAACGAATGTCTATGTATATTAATCATCCCCCCAATCATTTTGAGGTTGTACGTTCTATACAACAGCCTCATTAGATTGCTTGATGTGATAGTGTGACTTATAAATGTTTCATTGTACATGTAGCTATGTTGTAATAATATGGAGCCTTAAACCTCCCTTACCACACTTCTACACAAACTGTGTAGAATGCAAAGCTAAAAGTAAAATTACATTTGTATACAATATTATCAGTGTTCTGAATGGAGATACACACAATCTGTTCCACTGTAGTGTCCACTAGGACCCATTAGGAGTCCACTAGGACCCAATAGGAGTCCACCAGGACCCATTAGGAGTCCACTAGGACCCAATAGGAGTCCACCAGGACCCATTAGGAGTCCACTAGGACCCAATAGGAGTCCACTAGGACCAATTAGGAGTCCACTAGGACCCAATAGGAGTCCACTAGGACCCATTAGGAGTCCACTAGGACCCAATAGGAGTCCACCAGGACCCATTAGGAGTCCACTAGGACCCAATAGGAGTCCACCAGGACCCATTAGGAGTCCACTAGGACCCAATAGGAGTCCACTAGGACCAATTAGGAGTCCACTAGGACCCAATAGGAGTCCACTATGACCCATTAGGAGTCCACTAGGACCCAATAGGAGTCCACTAGGACCCAACAGGAGTCCATTAGGGACCTCAGTGGAGCATACATGTATATTTCATGTTTGTTTGTAGCAGTGTTTTTCCTAAGTCTAAGAGTGCACAAAATATACTCATAATTAATTACATAACTACACCCTACTTCTAACAAGTCCATTTGGGAAAAACACTGTTTCGTTGTCCATTTTAATACACCAATGATGATTCATGAATCTGACATACATCATGCTCAAAATTGAACGTGTTGTGTCTAAATCTGAGGTGTATACACAGTTATCATATTTTAATAATTTTTATAACTACTTCAATTAGAAACACTGCAAAAATATTTCAGAAACTGAAATGAGTTTATAAGAGAGCCTAATCAAGTAGCAAGGAAAAGAAATTTGGAGAGATCAAATAATTGCTGGTAGATCATGTTCAAGATTCTCTCGCCTCTGGCTCGTTTCGTTTCTTATTTTGATATTGCGATGTCTATATCAAGTCATATGTTAATAATTAGGAGTTACCCCACCCCAACTGTTCTTAAATTTCTCTTATTCATAGTGTCAACAGAATGATGCCATCAACTTATATTATTCATTCTGGAAGGATTCATGTAAGTATGAGGTATTAATTAATTAATTATTATTATATGTATACCTGCTGTGTACATCTTATTCTGAGTATACAGTAAATACTGTAATAGCCATGCCTTTCATGGAATTACAAGTTAAAAGTTCTAATTAATGCCCAACTTCCTACAAAATTGCTATTCAATTATACAATCATTCATTATATCACAGGGTACTCTTTTATCAAGGAGTAACTGAGGTCTGTTAATCTGATTGTGTGTCAGACAAGTCTTGAAGTGTGCTGTCATTATTTCACCACCGTCCGGCGTCAAATTTTTATGTAAGAAAGTACCATCTATACACATGCACTAGTTATTGTTTCAAAACATGTATGTGTGCAAATTCCTATAGTATAAAATTTTGAATAACTATACAAGTGATTGTCATATTATTGCTTTAATTCACATGTGTTCTAACTAATGCCCACTATTCATTTTAAATCTTTGTATAACAGATTATGATAAAAGATCACAAGATAACATAACTGCATAACAACTTCAGATGCTGCAGGACTTCTTTAACTATCAATAATTTGGACTTACTATCTATGAGTTAAATACAAAAACATGACATAATTACAGAAACATTTAAATTTTGTTGCTGAAAAATTATTGAAGTTGGGTTCTTTCTCAGACCGTATATCTTATTCACAGAATAATTGGAAAATCGAAATTGCAGAGAAATGGCGAACTTCGTGATGAATTATAGCTAGTAAAGATGAAAAAATGATAAAACAGAAAACGTATACGGGGATAGGAACACTGATTCAACTTCCAAAGTGCTAGCAATACAATACAGTTGATAACTTTCAAGTTTAACAAGCAATGACTGCAGAAAGACTGCTCAGTTGTGAGTCATGTCACTACATTTCGATCTTTACAACTGAGATATTTGATGCAGTGTTTGCTTCACTGGCACAGATTGCATGACGTACATTATTAACATAATTTCCTATGTATTAACATAGCAGGTTGGACGATATAATTTTACAACAAGTGAAGTATATATAGCTAACCTAGGATAGATGCTGGAGTACTGCATAATGATGTTTAAAAACAGATATTTGTTAGTCATAATAAGATGTATCTCTTCATTGTTATCTCAGTGATGCTTTTGCGCTCCTCAAAGTATATATAAATATATATATGTATATATATATATTATTATTATTATTATACATATAATAATAATTATACAACTAATAATAAACTATAAATTATTATTGTGTTATTGGTGACTTCTTTTGTAGTGATGGTGGTTCTTAAAAGAACCTTTTAGATTTAAAAAAAAAAAATTTGTTGCAATAAAAGATGTTGAGACCCCCTCTCCCTCTCCTTCTCCCTCTCCCTCGTCCTCTCCCTCTTCCTCTCCTCTGGTATGGATTTGGTCTTGATTTGTTTTTCTGCTGCTGCTGTTGTTGTTGTTGTTGCTGCTGCTGTTGTAGTTGTTGTTGCAGCTGTTGTTGCTGCTGCTGTTGCTGCTGCTGTTGTTCCAGCAATTGTTTTATTTCCATTTGCATTATTTCCAGTTGCCTCAGCACGTCAGCACTTGTGGGAGTAATAACAGTGGTGCGAGAGCCACTATTCTCCTCGACAGCCATATCTTCTTGGATAAGAGCTTGGTACTCTGCTTCGGTTATTGACATCGTTATACATTGCACTGAGCATTGACTACTCCTTAAATACTGCTTTCAAAGCTGTAAGTACCGGACCTCATAGGAACTGTGGAATTTCTGACGTTGCTTCATTTGATTGCTCGATACAATGTTCACCTATCAACGTCAGGAAATCTTAAAAACACACTCAATCTGATCCTAAAGGTCTGGTACTTGCAGTTTTGGCGCATATCTTCTTGTTACTTATTCCGCACTTCGTTAAAATTCCGCGTCAAAAAAGTAGAATATGCGCGCATGCGCGGAAGATAACAAATTTGACGAAGCCAAAATTTTTTTGCTACTCCCCTGAATTATAATAATGGAAGATAAGTAAGTGTTGTACAAACTTTGGGCACAGATATATATACATACACACAAGTACAATTATTTTTACTGCTAAATTTCATCATGGCTTTCATCAGTATAGTTAAAATCAATGCACATCATTTCACTCGTTTCTTTACCGATATTTCACAATTATTTGCAAGTATAAACATTGCAGACAAATTATAATTCTGAAAAAAAGATGTAAACAAGAATAATAAAAAACATTTTCAATAAAAATGGAAGGAGATGTAGGGATGTCAAAACCAAAAAAGCATGCGAACAAGGTCTGCAAGTTAAAGTAGGAACCAAAAATAAACAAACCACTTCCATATAATCCTACATAAGTACAGTAACTATTCACAGTGTAGGTACATATGTAGGATTATATGGAAGTGGTTTGTTTATTTTTGGTTCCTACTTTAACTTGCAGACCTTGTTCGCATGCTTTTTTGGTTTTGACATCCCTACATCTCCTTCCATTTTTATTGAAAATGTTTTTTATTATTCTTGTATTAATATGATGAAGATTTTGCCAGTTTTGCCACTCGCCGGTTCTCTACCTTAACGATAATCTTCGGCCATCTAGAAGGTATTGGTAGTCATAAAAACACTAGATATGAACAGGCATGTGTGTATAGAAACTTATGTGTATATATTACCAGATCTAGAGATTTCAGCTCATCACTTGCAATTGAAATGTATGGGCGGCCATTTTTTTTCCGTGCCATCCCTACATAGAGAGTACTACCGTACTCTCTGATTATTATTATTATTATTATTATTATTATAAATAATAATTAATAAATAATAAGGAAAAAACATGTATAATAGGGTCAGGAATACACTTACAAAAATAATAGCAGTACAGTATATTATATTAATAAAATTTATTAAAAACAATCATTGCAGAGTATGTACCTAACTAGTATGTGAATAACCCTAAAGTATGATGTGTGACAACAATTAAGTCATAATGTGTTTGTTACATGTTCTACCATGTAAAAGCTAATTGGACTTTTAAATTCTCGTTAATACATTCAGTTAGTTCATCAGCTATTGAAGTTGCAGCAAATTGTTGTGGAGGTCCCAATTTGGACATGGTCTTTAGGAATAATACAGTGTGGCTAACTAGTTTGGAAGGATTCCTTTGAAAATTCATTGCAGACATGACCTCGTAACTAATAGCGTCATATGATGGTGATGACTTTACATGATCTGAAATGAGATGAACCCTAAATAAAAGATCAGCAAACACCTGTATATTATTCTTCAACAACTGATTCAAGTCAGCAAAGTGTTGATTAAATATTCTTTGTATTTCTTCTTTAAGTTTCTTGCAATCTATCTTAAGATCAGGTGTAGTACATGTAGGTGCTATATAAATAATACAAGTAAATTAGTACGAGACTAAATCCATTTTCTTACTTTTAGTTGTGGTTTGTTCATGATGAATATCTTGAAAAGCCACTCTCACATCTGAAATTTTAAAAAAGCAATATTAATCAATAACTGTTGCAGTTGTTAAGCAACTAACATAACTATAAGGCAATGGCCTTTCTTAATTCGTGTATAATAGATTCCTTGTACTCAACAAGGGTCTGTTATCCTTTTACAAAGTCTTATAGATATAAGTTATACACCGAGGTAAAGGTTTCTACTGGATTTATCACACCGAGGGCCGAAGGCACGAGGTTTGATAAATCTAGTAGAGACCGTACCGAGCACTTCTACCATGCTATAGCAACGCATTTCATTCGGGCGCGAAATACAGTAACTAAGCAAATCTTTGCGTGTGGCAGCAGTATACATAATTTCACTAACCTATAGATATAGTGTGGGTTTCTATGACTCTTAAGACAAGTAACCGATCAACAGTCAATCGCAAAAAAAAACAGAAAGAGCTCTACATGAGGCGGACTTCCGGCTCCTCCTCCACTCCAGTACAAGGTGTGGTCTTCCAACAGCAATGCGAATATGCGCTATGCGAGAAGTTCGCAATGCAAGAACAGCCCCACCCAACTCTTTTGGAATCTCATACGAGAGGAATCAATGGAGCTCTGGAAGACCTCATACAAACTGGTATCAGATTTTCAAAAAGAACAAGCATCACTATAAATTACAGCTAATAATTATAGCTACAGTTGTATAGTCATATCCTTCCGCCTACGCTTAGCGGCTAGGGTAATAATCTTTTAATGTGTAATTTATAAACCATTATAATAAATCAATGACAACTCTGACAAAATTATTCTACAATCCTGGGAAAATGAAGCACCTTTGGGGCGTGGCCTCGCTGCTGTAGCTTAAGGATAGGTTGCAATTGCAACAATTAAATAAATGAGATGCAAGAAAGTAACAAGCTTAAATTTGAATTTGTTGTTTATATAAAGTTGAAAGTTGGTTGAGAAAGTTTTTTGTGGCTAGACTGATTTCTGATAAATGTAAAAACACATGGAAGATGACTAAGAATGATTCTCCATCAGCTATACTGCTTTGCACTAGTATAATAACTATATTACTTACAGTCAAATTACATAATATACTCTTCCAACAAATATTCATTACCTCATTCATTACCAAAATATCTATGCCACAACTGTCAGTTGCTAAAGATAATTATCCTATAATGAATTGTACATTGTTACAACTACAATGAGCAAAAACATTGAACTTACAGTTCAAATATATGTAATTTGAAAGTCAAACAAAAGTTCAATAATAGCAGAAAGGAAGGCGATCTCCACGTTTGATCTCACGTGATCACATTGGGTGTGGCTGAGGGTGTGGGTTATTGCAAGTAAATGGCAGAAACTGGAGAGCTTACAGAGATAGAATGTATGAGTCTGTAACTTGCTAAAGCAATGTCTGTGGCAATCTCTTTTCAATACGATTTTGATAAACTTCTTTCTCTACTCTATCAAGTCTTTAATTGACGCTTAAAGCATCTGGCTAGGATGTGTAGTGAGTTTAGCATTTTCCATTCTAAGTAACTTTTCATACAGTTTACTTCGTTATAAAAACAACAGAGCAATAGAAGACCATGTTTTTGAACAGATCAGAAAGTTTGGCGGCTGTAGGAGGTATGCGTTTGAAGTTATAACTGTTCAAAGTAAAATAACTTGCTAAAACAAAGTCTGTGGCAAATCTTTTTTCAATACGATTTTGATAAACTTCTTCCTCTACTCTATGAAGTCTTTTAAAAACGTTGGGACAGAATGAATGAATGAAGGAATGAAGGAATGAATGACAGAATGACAACCAAAGTGCTAATACTTGCGTAGGCACGGCGAGCCAATAATCCCGGGAGGTTTCAATATAATATTGAACCTCTCCAGGGGGTTTGATATGAGATTTATTAATCTCATTTTGAGTAATTTCATTAGTCAATTAACTACAAGCATGGTAGAATTACAGTTATTGCAACAATAATAATCACTTGATGACATTATACCTTGAGTATGTCTCATAAGATAAATTGTCTTTTTCTCCTTTATTCCTTCCACTGGTACTGCATAACGAAGATGAGTAGTAACATCATCATCATCATCACAATACAGTGATATCATACACATTGGCATGTTCAACACTTGAGTTTCTTGTAATGACATCTCTTGAATACCAAATATATCAACATCTTCTTTGCAGATCTGTGTATTCAAATAAACACAAATCTATGAAAACTACAGTATAGTTATTTGGCAAACCAAAGCTTACAGACTCGGTATATACTATATGCATGTCTGTTGTCATTATTTCTAATGCACTCTGGAAACAACACACAAACAACTCAAACGTGTGCAGCACCCAAGCTTTGACTGTGAGTGAGTGAATTGCTCAGATCTACTGCATGCAATTATTATGATTACAATTTGTGGGCTTATTCCCTCATTCCTTACCTCACATGGTAGACTGTATGGTTCTACATGCCATTTTCTGTCCAGCATCCTTTTTTCTTCTTCATCTGTAAACCTTAAGATGATTGAACAATCTGAAGAGCCTGGACGATCTTTAAACTGAAATCTGAATCCTTCAGCTTTCTCAAGACTTGAGAAACTATCTACCACATACTACCAAATGATAAAACTATAACTTCACTTAAAGTTATTTATTAGTCAAAACTATACCTTTATGTGGATTTTCAAATGTCTTACAACAACAAACCTGAATATCCACCTGTTCCTTGAAACCTGTTCATAAAATGTGTGAGCACGATAAAATTCAGCTTCATTTTGGACCACTAAAAAGGAAACGTGGTACTAAATTTGCACTTGTGTGTCTGTGATATCATGTGAGATAGAAATGTTAAACCTAGCTTAAATTTGTTTTACAATATAAAAAAGTATATCATGCTAGGAATGAGCATAGATCCTGATGAGAGACTAATCCTTTGACCTCACATTGTTACAGAACAATCTGTTAGACCTTATAACAAACAACATGAGATTAAGTGTTTAATGGAGTGTTGGAAAGACAAACACAACTGCTAAAAATTGCAACCAAAGGGTTAAATCAAAATCACTGAGGCCACTCACATGTGTATGCACAACAAATAATTGTGTAAATGTACAATATAATACTATACTAACAACCATGGATTCTACGTTTATTTTATAACAGTTCTATAACCCATCTGTACATGTATGTTATTTTCAATCTCACATTTCTCCAAAATTGGCAGTTGTGCCATTATTTTCGTGTTTTTTTCTCTTTCTTCTCTTAACTTCAGTTCATATCTATCAATCTCTTCTTCTTTGGGTTTTAAGGAAACCTTAAAAGACTCTGCTTCTGTATAAAATACAGACACTAAAATAAATTTCAATATCAATACTTTTACACTGACAAACCTTCATCAATTTTTTTCTCAAGTGAATGTTTATGGCCTTCTGAGTCTTTTATCTGTTTCTTCATGTTCTCAAGCTCCATTGTTTTCTTGAATGAAAGCTGTTGATATGTGTTAACAGAATCCTGCGAGAGCTTTAGTTCTACCAAAGATATGAGAATAATTATTATTATCACATTTTAAAAAGTTCTAACCCTTCTGGAGATTGTTTGCTTCATCTTTTACTAATAATGCTTCTTCCTCTTTTTCTTTTATCTGTTTATTCCTTTCCTCCATTTCATGAGTCAGTTTAATTAATTCTCCCTCTTTTCTCATAACACTTGACTTCAGCTCTGTCATGGTTTGTAGAAATGCCTCTTTTTCTTCTACATAGTGAAGTCTATAAATATAATATTTATAATCACATTACAAAAAATATAAACCTTGTGCTAAATGGCTTGGAAATAGCAGCCTGTTTTGAACCTCCAAGTCAAGGGTTTCAATTACTGAGACTATCTCCCTTCTTCTGTTGGCTATATAATTAGTAGACACATAATTATATAATAATTATTATGTAATAACAAATTATATAATTTATAATTTTTTTTTTGACCACACCACACATAGGGAAAGGATTGGAGTAGTCTGGTTGCCTCTGTGTGTGTGTGTGTGTGTGTGTGTGTGTGCGTGTGTGTGTGTGTGTGTGTGAAACTAAAAACTCATGTATTGATCAAAGTACCAATAGACTCAGAATGAAAGAAAGGTAAATTTGCAAAGACTTTTTGTTTAAAGATTACATTCAGTTTCAATGCTTTACAGTTCCTGTTACTTTTTGGACTTTTGGGATTGAGTCAATGATTAGGTTAGTAGACAGCTGATACTATCCAAAACCTAGCTACATTGAGGCCAAATGATAGATAACCAGACCCCTTACAATCCAGCACTCCAGCTTCTTAAATTTGGCTAAATAAAAATAAGTACACAGCAGCAATGTGCACTATATGTATTTCCTATGGACTGTTTTGATAATCTTTCAGATGAGGTCAGGCTAAAACCAAGGACCTATAGTCTTCCCCTTCTCCTCTCATTACTAAAGTTTGTTAAATTTCAAACACAGTGTAAACATGAATGATGTCCTGTGCATAATCATCACCATAGTGACATGGTAAAGTATACATCACGTACATGTCACTCCATGTATTGTTTAACATACTATAATGGCAACAGTTCTGTGCAGTTTGGCATTCAAAATAACTCACTTGTTCCAGTTTCTTTATTACTGTAATTCCATGATTTTAAAGGATGATTTACAACCTACAAGTATATATAATTACATGTATAATGACATTAAAATTTCTATATAGTTTTTTTTCTGAATCCTGCTGTCAATCCCTTTCATTACCTCACTCAATCTGATATCTTCATTTTCTTTCCCACTAACACTTTGCCACGGTTGGTTAATCTCTGTTGCTCCATTTGTGAGTGTCTGTATTTCTGCATCCTCTGTATCTAATGAATGAATGATACTTCGTAACACAAAATCTCATTCTATAAAGTATTCTTACCTGGTATGTTCTTGAATGGTAATAATAATTGAAGTTGTGTTCCTGATATCTCCAGATCTAGTTGCTCAACTACAGATAGTGTCCTGATTATTCTGTGTCTAAATCTAATATCTATAGATACATTTAATAAAGATCAAAATAGATTTTTCGACAAGTGTTTTGCTGATTTATAAAGTGCATATACAAAATATTGCAATGATTGTAAGATACTACTTGTATGAGGGTTCGAATGTGTACTGGCTCAAGCTTGTGCATCCCGTAATTCTATATTTTCATCAGTTAAATTCACTATAATGTATTATTTCCTTTACTTTCAATTTAGTGGGATACAGAACTCACATATATATATATATATATAATTATATATATATATATATATATATATATATATATATATCAATTAAGGTTATATTTCCGCGTACAAAAACACTACGCGTTTTAGTTTATTCTATTTAATGCACACGAGTTTATATTTTACAATATAAACCTGAAAAAAGGTCTATATATGAAATATATACTCGTGGGTGTGGTTACAAGCAATTATCACTTCAAAATAATTACACAAAAAAGTAAAATGAACTTTGAAGTTGTATCAATTACGAACATTCTCATTGAATATTAAAGTTGATTGTTCATCTTGTAAGGTTTTGAAAGTTGAACATCTTGTTCTTATTATCTTCACCAGAAGGCAGTGGTAGCTTTTCAATGGATTGAAGAGTTGTAAGCTTGCTCGTACTTGTGTCTGTTTCCTCACACTGATGAGTAGCTGCAATAGAGTCTTGGGACAGTATGGTTCACTCGAGCGCTGTTTCGCCTCAATAAATCTACACAACATTTCACAAACTTTCTTCAAATCAGCTTCATTCCATAAACATTCAACTTTGACCTCTGGCCAACGCTTCTTCTTACTTGAAGCTTCACTACTCTCGCCTTTCTCGGCCATCAATTAATGAAGATAAAACTGAACTGTCCTTCTATGTTCTTGTGAGAATGTGAGTATGTCTATACTGCGCATGTGCAAAAATGTAAACATGGCGTCGTCAGAAATGTAACCGTGATATATATTAGATATAACATGATTTTTCGATCTATATGATAAAATATAAACCTAGCAACGAGGGCCTATTGCTAGAGATATCACCCTCGGGCCTGCGGCCCTCGGGTGATATCTCTTAGCAATAGCCCTTGTTGCCAGGTTTATATTTTATCATATAGACCTCAAAATCATGACATATATTATACATATATCAATCACTATTATTATCTATTTGACATTTTCTTCCAGAAAACAAAACAAAAAAGGAAGGATCTAGTTTGAAACACTAACAATGAAACATAAACATACTTTCAACAGAGGATTGTTCTGCTTGTCTGACTCCATACTCAAGTGGAAGAATCTATACATAAACATTCAATAGGATGAGAAATAAAATGCTTTGTATTACAAACCTTGTAACTCTGTACATCATTGTAAACAAACTGATTATCTTTGTCTCTTAGACTTGTGATTCTGCATACATTTACTTCAGCTAGTGATTTGAGTTGTCTTGGTGTGAGGTGAAACTTGTCGATGTAGTCATCAAAACAATAGCAAAATGATAATACGAGGGAACCTGTTCCTACAGCAACTAGGTGAACTGAAATTGCACGACATCCAACTACACGAATTAGAGAGTCACGCAAACGAGAAATATTCGAAACTTTCATTTCATAATAACATTCATCAATTTCAATAATAAAAAATGTTATCGTTTTCTTCATTAAAAAGTATACTCGAATATTCTTTTAGATTACGCTCGGAGCAATACTTGTTAAAATGCTGAACATAATCATCCCACATACGAATTACATCAGGATATAAATCACCAAGACGACGTGTAGCAATGAAATGAATTGGTTCAAAATTAAACCAGGAAACACGTATTTTAGAAAAGAGATCGTTCAACTCTTGTATATTGGTCACATGTAGAGCCATAGGCAATTGAAAGTAAGTGCATAACTCCATCGCAATATCACTAATATATTGTTTTGGTCCTCGTCGCTTTCTCTGACCACGTCCTTCCACTTCAAATTTCAAAGAGCACCATGTTTTACAAGAAGATGCACGAAATTTCTCCTCAATATCTTTAGTCTTCACATATAATTCATTTTGTTCCGATAGAGTGTGACGAAACTGTGAAGCTATCTTGTGGTTTGGGTTAAGAAGTACAAATTTGGGGTATTCCTCTGTATTTGGTTTTTTGCATCTCTTTCCTTGTTTCCAGTCGATGATTGTACATGTTCCACAACCGCACATTTCATGTTGATACATAGAGAGAGGATCTTCTTCTGTATCAGCATCTATAACCAAAAAATTGTGACCATTATCAATCACTGCCAATCCAAAACAAAGGAAACAACTAAGTGCAATTAGTACAACAATTCAGTAAACATCATTTATAGCTTTAGAAATAGTATTACATGATACTATGTTACATAATTACAGATTTGATTAGGTAAATACAAATCTACTTGTTAGTTGCCTTGTTTCTAAGCTTTCATGCATTATTGATAAAAGTTCTACAAGTAATAAGAAGAGTGATAACAAGCTGTTGTGTTTCAGGCATGAGAAAGTCAACCATGATTAATGAATAATGACATCACAAAGCGGAATACATTTTTTACATAAAATGTCGTTTACTATTCTTTTATAAATTGTAAATCATTTAACCTTTGCTATATTGGTATATGTAACAATAATAGATATTAATTTTAAAACTTCAATCATAATTGTAATGGTAAAAACTAATCTATCCAAATCAATCCAAATAAATGCATTCCTTGGCAAGTAGTAGTTTATATCGAGTCAAGTACACACCATAATGAATGCACTCGCAGTGCAGAACCCTCGCCACAAGTGTGATTTGGGAAACAACTTGAGAATGATCCAGTCACTGACAAAGAAATAACTGCAGACAATATTTAACTATAATAATTATTACAACTATTATACTGAGATTATATTATATTTATGTGTGTGTGTATTACAACTTACATTCTACGACCTACTAGCTATATATTATAAGATTACAAGCACTGTGTTAAAATCAAGATTTAAAAACAGCTTCAATTGTGGACGAAATAAATGGGTGAAGCTAAAAATTTCCAGTCATGGCAGAAAGCTCAGAACCAGTTTGAAGTTGTAGCAGCCACTACTTCCTGCTGGTCTGTAGAATTTGAGTGTGCATGCCATGCTAAAGAATTGGCTGAGCCTCCCAGAATGATGCAACTTCCTTAACTTTGTATACAATATACAAAGTTAATAAAGTGACACAAACATTATATCTTTGTATATATAAACGTACATTGAACACGTAGGAACCAGAATTTTACTATGAATGCGATTGGAATGGTGCTAGAATCATTGTGATATTTTAAAAAACAAAAAAAATGAAATAATAATAATATAAAGATTTTGCTAGTTGCTATTTGCTGGTTCTCTACTGACCTTAAAGATGATCTCCAGCTGTCTAGAAGATGTTGTTAGTCATAAAAACACTAGATTTCAAAGGGTATGTGTGCATTAAGACTTGCCTCCATACCTTTAGCAGAGATTTTAGCTCTGCAATTGAAATGTATGGGCAGCCATTTTTTTTCGGTGCTATCCTTACATAGAGAGTACTACCATACTCTCTGATACATATATATATATATATAGATATATATATATATATATATATATATATATATATATATATATGTATATATATATATATATATATATAATTATATATATATACCACGGCTAAAAGCCACATCAAAGTTACCGACAGATGTTATATACGTGATATACACCCAACCACAGGTGGATATGAAGCCACAGAGCTGATATAAGACCTATATTGATATTCAGAATAAATTGCATCAGTCTGCATGCGCAGTGAAGTTGTAAATTGAAAAGAGTTGGAAAAAGGAGCGTAGAGCCGTAGATGTCAGGTAGCATTGATCTACATGTTAGGTATAGAATATATTATATATAGCATGGCTTCTTGGGGTGTATCAGCAATATCAGCCCTTCACCCCTCGATAGCAGCCCTCGGCTTCGCCTCGGGCTACTATCTCGGGGTTCCAGTCTGATATTGCTAATGCACACCTCGAAGCCATGTTATATATATTACATATATATAATATATATATATATAATAAATATATATATATATATATATATAATAATATGTATATAATATAATGAATACATATACACAAAACATGTAGATTCAACCATGTGGATAGCAATCATTGGATTGCTCACGGGCCATAAACACTATGACAATGGTTTTGTCCTTACCTAAAGATGAATCAGTATTCACGGGGACTGCAGGAATGCCAGTATGTGATTGCATTACATTACTTTCACTTTCAGGGAGTGTATCAGGATTTTGTATATGTTGTGGTTGCCTTCCGCTATTGCATGCATATGAATAAGGAGGAAAGGCTAAAAAGAAGGAAAAAAATAGATAGATTTACAACATACAGTATATAAATCTAATATAATTATTACAAATAAAATGATCTCTATGATCGTAATCCAATCACACATAATGACATACATGTAACTTCCTTAACTACTCTACAATAGGTACACTACAAATGGCAACTACAATGAAATTTGAAAGCAAGACTTCTATGTACATGAAGATAGTCTCACATAATTAGCCCACCTGTTTTTACACATATGAATGTGTATTAAAACTAAAGTCAAGCTCTAACAGGTAATTGCTGGCACACTTGATGTATAGAGCTGCTGCATATGTAACGATATTTACTAGCATAGATCTGCAAGTGCAAAAATATTTGCAATTGTCGGTTCTAAAACTCTCAAGTAGCAACATGCATGACAACACATGGGTAACATCTACTTATTATTTGGAGTTATACTGGAAAGCTGATAAATAGAGGGACTGGCTACATGAAACTACAATTCTCTGGTGAAGTGCATTTAGTTACTCATCTATACCTTTTGCAATTTTGTTCAATATCACTTCATGTGTCTCCTTGTATTCACCATGTTCCCCTTCTAACAGACTGATGATTGTCTATATCACTTTCTTATTGTCTCTTTTTCGACGCAAAATATTAAGTAGATGACTGATTTTTAATGTACCAGTTTCTTTCGCCTCTATGATCTCCCTCTCAGCCTCTGTAATTAGGTTCTTTGACAAAAAAGAAGTTATTAGACAAGGATCTAAATGCTTGATCAAGTCTGGTAGTAGTGTCTTCAAAGCATTCTCAGCCTCTACTTCGACTGGATCCATTTCGTATACGCCCTTTTTTTTTTTTTACATGTATTTCGTATACGCCCTTTTTTAAAGACACATGTACACACCCTTTCATTATAAATCAACTTTGTATTTATACTAGCTACGTGTACTTACAGTTGTCTTCTCCGGTATTATCAATATCCTTCTATATGCTATAGTAATGTAAAGCATTGGTGAGCGAACCTGAGGAAGTTAGAGGACCTACTTTATTTGATAATTCTACTGAATTCAGTTAAAGTTATTTATACAACTCTCAACATTAGATCACTAGGTCATGATATGCCGCATGCTAATTGTTACTGAAAGTATTTCCTTATCTATCCCGAAAATCAGCTATTCATATATTATTTAATCTATACTCTATAGGTATAGCAGCTGTCTCTTGTAGGGTTGGGCGATACTGTGAATTTTAAAACCGATATGATATGATACTGATTATTTATTAAACAAGTATTGGCAGTATCGATTACACAAGTGATTACTTTTGTGTTGATAATAACAAATGCACAGTGACAACTTTAGCAGCTGCAATTCCAATGTTATCGGCAGACTTATCACTGCTTTTTCAGCTGCAGAACTGCGCTCATGAGTAGGCCTACTCATAGCACTTAATTTTAATAATAATTCCAACCACACCTACCATGGATGTAATATATATATTAATATACTGATTGCGAGGTGTGGCTCAGCACTCATTAAAATAAAAACCTTCTTTGCAACAGAATACAGGCAATTTGCAACTTTCTCCAACTACTGGAGCAATCTAACAGTCACCTCAACCTTGCTTACCAATTACTGCAAGCACAGCATCTACTCAAGTCTGCAAGAGAACGCTATTTGTCACTTATTCTCACAACATCCCTTTCTCTCTCGCTAGAACCAGCTAGAAACCAAGTCTATACATCACACAATACATCAACATCCCGTTCTACTCTCCTTTCACTTTTTTTGCTAACTTCAAAGTAACATCAAAGGGCGGACACTTGAATCAAAGCACCGATAGACCACATCAAACAAAGCGTGGGCGTTTTGGACAATAGAATGCCGACATGCCGCCACCACATTGGTATACTCTCGTAATCTACAGTAATTTGGGGTGTGGTACATCCAAGACCCAGTCATTGCAGTGAAATTTAGTGATCTAATAGGTAGGTGTGGTACTTCCTCTCTGACAGGAGGTGTAATTTTACAACACTAAAAAACTGAAAGTGATAGACCCTACATGTGCTTTGCGCATGCGCAGAGTAATCACTTTGCAGAGACCGATACCAGAGCAGTAATCGATTAGTAATTGATACCATAAAAGTATCGATTGTATCGATAGTATCGCCCATCACTAGTCTCTTGCACATCTCACATTTTCAATGCTAGAAATTCTGATGCTTGGTCCGGTGACAACTGACAACTTTATTTCAAGTAATTATAACTCACTGTAGTTCTAAATATTAAATTTTATTAATTTATTTATTTTCCTTTGTTTGTTTTTGCTTTGCCAAGACCCACTATATGATGGCACGTTAGCTCGTGTATATATATATATATAGCTATATAATATATATATATATATATATATATATATATATATAAATTATATCTTCTTTGAAGAATGGTAATTCTCTCTCTCACATTGTTTGTATTTCTTAGTAGTTTTGTTGAGCTTTATCAAAATGCATTAATAGGCTCTGGAAACAGAATATTACACTGAGCTCAGGAGTCTTCTTCACTGAGCTGTTCTATCCAGGCTGAGACAATCAATTTGAATATAGCTCAAAAGGCTCTCAGACTGAAATGTTATGTTTCCAGAACATTAACTTTAGCTACATTTCAATAAGGCTAAGAATATTTTGCTTTGCTGAAGTAGTATGTGGATATGCTATGAAGATGGAATACAAAAAAGGTGACAAGAATGATTTATTAAAGATAACAGAGTGGTCTTTAAACTCCTTCTGTTTAAGAGAAGTAGCTAGCTAGCAATAACAGAGGACGAATTGTAAATACAATTATAATTATCATAATTATAGATTTTATTATATATTGTTACATGCACACTTTGCATTATAATTAACTCACTGAACCTACCTTTAAACACTAATTGGTATTCAGCCATTTTGCATATAGTAGCAAGATTTGTAACTAACAAGCACTCTTCTTGGATAGCTAGCAAATGTTTATGGTTTCTTCTGCAAAATGGCTGTTAGAAGTCGTGAACTCAGTTTCAAACATTTTAGCTGAAAGCAGCACCTACGTGCATAAATCACAAAATAACTATAATTGTGTAACCATGGTAATTACGAATCATTCCCAGAATGTCTAATCCCAAAATGTCTAAATAAAAATCCTGGACCCTAGACCCTAGAACCTAGAACCTAGAACCTACACCCTAAACTATCAATGAAAACATTTAGGCCCAATAATTATACCCCGGGTGGGTGTGGCTTCCAAATTGAACCAGATTGCATGCAGCAAGAAGCTTGCAAAATTGGAGTAGCATCCGCCCACGGAAAAGACTACAACCTACAAGGTCCTTTAAAAGGTAAACAAGAGTAAAATAATAACTATAATAGGCTGATGTGTTTCAGGCATGATAAAGTTAGCCATGCATGAGTACTGAATGCTGGACACCACAAAGCAGTCAGGGATACTATAAATTATATCTTGTTTGAGCTTGTGTACAAGCTATAACCACGAAGTCCTTGAGTAGCCACACCCCATTGAAATTTTAGTAGTTGTAACATGTGATAATACTCATCAATCATTTTAGTATATTGTGTTGAAAAGACTAAATCTTGAGTTTGTTATGACATGTAGTTTATAATTAAATGATTTGTATTACAACTGAAGACATCATACAGTTTGATACTGATTACAAAAAATAACATTCATGCAGGCCAAGATAACTGAGTGAGTTTTATGTACACATATACAAATAATAATTGTATGGTTAAATTCAAAACTTGCTTGCCCATGTGGTACAATAATAAGCTCAGTACATACAGTAGTGATGGTTACTGTCCATGAATCCAGGCATATATATACATTCCATCAGGATTAATATTGGCAAGCATTTCCTCTAGGCAACTGTTTTGGTGTACATACTGTATGTACACCAAACAGTTGCCTAGAGGAAATGCATCATACACTTGAAATTTTTATATTTTTCACTGAGTACTAATGTAGTATCTGCAGTTAATTTTGTCTGCTGTTTATAATTTTTAGGTTGGTAGAATCCACCTACAGTACTGGATGGATGTGTTTTTTTGACAGTAGTTTCATCCATATAGAACACTAATTGTCACTAAACTTTTCAGGAATACAGAACTTTTCAAGCAGGCTTGAGAACCTCTCAAGTAAACTTCCATGTCCTCGATCCTAGGGTTTCTTGTCATTACTGTTCTGTATCATTTAGCACTCTGAAATCAAATTGAGAGGTTCTCAAGGCCACTGAAAACATTATCAAGCCTAGTTATTTGAAGAGCTCTATATTTTTGAAAGATTTGGCATTCCATACATCCCATCCACCTACTGGATGGATGGTCTTTGATTTCTGAATAGTCCCCAGACTCAACTCGTTTGAGATTGGACAGTAGCCTCAAAAAGGAGGAGTCTGGGTGAGACATATATCAATGCATTTTGCATGAACATGTTTTGACGTATGAATATTGTATAATTAAAATTGCACTTTGTACAACACTACAAAGACAACTAATTACAACACATAACTTTACTACACTAAACTAATAAAGTTTTTGGCGTTAATTAAAATAAAATTATTTTAAGTGCTTCACTTTAAGATACACACATCCATTTTTACGATCTTCACATGTACCGAGTTCAACAGAATCACCTTTTACTGTGTTCTCATACCAGAAATCAAGAAATGCTTTGATCTGTGCATTGAGTACTGCTCGAGTTGGAGCTACAGAATAAATTGAAGTTTGCCCATCAGTTTCTGTGATAGCAATCAGTATTATACAACCACGAGTAGAGAACAATATTAACATTGACATGAACATAATTTTTTTTATTGTTTGGATTTTTAATAATGCCACTTTTATATGGGCCTAGGGTATTATGAAGCCACTCCTCACTTTAAAGAGCTACACCCACTGATATGACACGACATTATCTGGATCAGAATATTCTTATTTACACAGGACATCATTAATTAATATAGGAAATAGTCTCGTCCCCTGATCTCCCACACCTATGGACGAAAGAAGGTCTGGTCACTTGAGTTGACATTTTGTTCCAGCAATTATTGTGGGTGTGGTAAATGAATTCATTAATAGGCTATGCTGAAGCCACTATTTTATTTTGCTGTTCTGACTTATATAACCTTGCAAAAGATGAAGTTATTATCATAGTGTACATGTGTACCTATATCTTCACAGTATGCTCAAAATAAAGCGGGAAATGCGTCCTGACATTTGAAGTTAGATGGAGGAATCTGTACAAGTAACTTAGAATAAATAATGTGCTTTGAACATTATAATTACAGATTTTTTATTACCACAGGGTTGTATCTATAGAAATATGTGGGTTTGTGTCCCTTACATGAGTATGCATGTAGTTAAGGAAGTTGTGTCATTCAAGGGGTTTGGTCATTTATTGGGTGTGGCACATAAATGAATGCATGCTCGATCTACAGACCAGCAGGAAGAATGTACAACTGCAACTAATACTAATAGCTGTTGTACACAGCAGAGAAACAAAAAAAAGTCTAATTAAGTTACAAGACTTTATTTCGCTCATAGGTATGGAAGGTCTATGGACGAGGCCATTTAGATAATAGTCTATAATGAAGCTATAGGTTAGTACTATGTAATATTTAATGGTGAGTTAAATTTTTAAATGTGGGGGCTCAATAAAGGTTGAGATAAGATAATGCTTAAGTGAAGCGAGTGCATTATCTTATCAAGACCTTTATTGGTTTGCCCAAGTGCCAAATTACAATACTTGATGCACTATAAAGAAAGCTATAAAAGATTTAGCAAATTCATGCACACACAAGTCATATTGATATTATATATTTAATTTATATAAAGCATGGTTAAAAGATGTATATGCCAGATACATCACCAGCTAATATGGAGGTTTATGCATAAGTGACTCATGATCATAAATAATGCAACTACTCCATCTATGGTAGCCAGTTTTTTATGGTCTGTAGGGCCATCCCTATGATTGCTTTCCCACGGGTTGGGATAAAATTTCAAAATACATTTTTTGTATTACCTGACTAGAGTATTCAATTAGCTCCAGAATAATATATGATACACCCCAATCAAGCAAAAGACAAAGCTACAGTGAGGGATTAAACTGTTGTAGTCACAAATCCTTCATTTTGAGTTAAATCTTAATCATTAAACGTAGTAATGAATAAAAACTTACTTAGGAGTGGCTAGCGAAGCACAGAGATGTCTCCAAACTTCTCTGAAGGTATGAGTGAATAGGTAAGATGTGTAAATGAAGATTTTTATGTAGTAAAACAGTGATTACCCTAGTAAGCCATAGCTGTATATTTTCACTCGTATCTCAAAATTAATAATTATCCCATAATCCTCATTTTCGTGAATTCGATCATATATATGCATCGTGTCCACTTGTGTGAGTCTGCGTTGTATACGTAGTTAAGGAAGTTGGGACATTCCCGGGGGTTTGGTCAATTAATGGGTGTGGCATGTAATAGAACATGTGCACCAGGACTACAGACCAGGAAAGAAAGCTACTTGTAGCTTACATAGAAACTGGAACTATTAGCTAGCTATTACATGAAATATATTCCTAAAGTTCTACAAGATTATTTAAGGTTGTACTAGGGGGAGGGGTAGATGAAACTCCAATCGATTTCTAGTCTTGCCAGCTTCTTGCTGCATACAATCTGGTTCAATTCTGTATCTTTTTGAAGCCACACCCACCCGGGGGTATAATTATTGCGCCTAAATGTTTTCCTTGGCATTTCTGTGGGTTACAAAGCAAATGTTACACATCATGTATGCAATACAAACCACACAATGCAAATATTATAAGTACTATAAAAACATTCATTTTCTATGTCGTCAATATTGATTAAGATGGAACTCAGGTAACTAGCACATTATGAGCAACAACTTTTAAAACCTTTTTCACTACCAAATATGTATTTACAGAAGAAGCTCATGGTTATGTCTTGATTGACTTGTAAACATAGAACTGATTTTGCATTGGTAACACTCATTATTTTGCATTGGTAGCACTCATTATTTTGCATTTGTAGCAATCATTATTCGACAATAATTCTGTACTGTATCTTTCAGCTACTGCTAAATTTTGTTTGACATATCTATCTGTAGCCATGAAACTTTATATACTTGCATAGTTTACCTCGGTCTATATACAGACTACAGAGCAACAATTAGAATATAACTAATTGTTTAAATATAACTAATTGTTGTTAAATTTTAGTATTTCTATGATGTAAGAAATGAGCATTCTAAAAGAAAGCACTGTAATAAAAATTGATTTCACACTTTCAGCCACTGGTTTGCAAAATTTCAGACCAATACACCATGCACATGGAAACAAGAAGAAACTGTTATTGCAGTAATATTAATAGTAAGTGTATATAGAAATTAATTACTTTAGTGCCACCTTAAGAAAGTGAGAAAATTGTGTAGCATGATTCAACCTCAACATTCAATTATAATTTATAATTAATTTATACAACATCTTGTGTTCATACAAATAACCACCTGCATGAACCTTTGATGTACCTGTTAGCTATAGTATATAAAAGAATAATAAAAAGCATTTTAAAAAATGAAAGAGTATGTAGCAAAACTGAAAAAGCACAGGAACAAGATGGCTTTGGCAACAAAATGAAATACCACTTCCACATAACAACCATACATAAGTATCGCTTGTTGGTGTTTTGCCTTTACTCTAGCTGTGTATACTTATGTAGGGTTATGTGGATGTGGTATTTCATTTTGTTGCCAAAGCCATCTTGTTCCTGTGCTTTTTCGGTTTTGATATATATCCCTACATACTCTTTCATTTTTAAAAATGTTTTTTATTATTCTTGTTTTGATTCTATTTTTAATGTTTGATCAAATACGTGATGACTATTTTGTTTCATTTACAGTATTGATATTTTCTGCAGGAATGGTGTCCAGAAGGAGACAGTACTCAAAATTTACTGCAATATTATAATTATTTGTTATTACAATTCCTACATCCTCTTTCATTTTTGAACAGGTTTCTATTTTTAAATGACTCGGTATAATAAATTTAATAATATATATCCCTACATACCTCTTATTTTTTTTAATGTTTTTTATTATTCTTGTATACAATGAATTAGTGGCATAATTGTGATGAAATGTCTTATTTGAGAGTGATCATTTGGGTTTACAAATTTTGCAGTGCAGAAGCACATTTAATGATTTGTACATGGACAGTTCAGTATCATCTGGGTTTACAAATTTTGCTATTTGTGGAAGTGATGATATGTATAATACTTATACAACTTATCTGTTTTGTAGAACACCATCTCCGTAACAACATCCATAATTCTGTTAAAATTAATGGGTGTGTCTTAATGGGTGTGGTTTATTACAAATGGCGTCCTATCGTAAGTAGGTTGCTGTAGTGGCTGAAAGTATTCGTTGTCTAGGTCAAGAAACAGAACAGTACGAAGTTTGTTCCCCTGAATTTAACTTAAAATAAATTTGTATTTGTGCTACAACTACTTTAATAGCTCCAGAAACGTAGAAATCTATTTTTCTGGAAAAGAAGAATAATAGTGAATAATATGAAGATTTTGCCAGTTTTGCTACTTGCCGGTTCTATACTTTAACGAAGATTTCTGGGCATCTAAAAGGTATTGTTAGTTATAAAAATACTCAATATATTGTAAGTTATATATATTTTAACTTATTTGTATATATTACCAGAGATTTCAGCTTACCATTTGCAATTGAAATGTCTGGGCAGCCATTTTTTTTCCGAACCATCCCTACATTGAGAGTACTACCGTACTCTCTGATACATACAACAGCTGTTTAAAATTTCAGTTGAGTATGGAAGTTTACATTTCACATGATTTATGTGAAAGGAGGTTGATATAATTATGAAAAATACAAACCTGGAAGATGGTTGCTCAGTATTTTGTATTCTGTTTTTAAATTATTTTTGTCGGTTCTGATCTTCAGGTGTGAATCTTTTATTATAAAAGATATGAAACATTTAATACATGTATGCTGTAAACCTGCCAACTTGGAAATTCGGCCAAGCATGAGAGGTATATATTACATTTGAGGACTCCATAACTGATACTGAGGGATATATGTCCAGGAAAAGCACATTACCGATATACGCCATTTTTTTATAATCTAAATCATTCACAAGCAGAACCTTACACACCTCCCACCCCTTTTTTTGTACAATTTACAACACAAACAAACCTTCACTATGATCAATAGGATCACTTTCAAAACTGAATTTCTTCTTACTCTTTTTCTTCATAATATCTATATAATTATATTCAAATCTTTCATAAGGTTTAGATAAGACTATAATTATATTTTACGTATAAAGATTGTGAAGGGCCCTAGTAGGTACTAAGTGTTCCTGCTCAAACCTGTGTGGAAATTGTTTCAAAAATCAATATTTTAAGGCCTATCTGTATATACATAGATCCCTAAATAATTGAGACCACTTAAATGTACTGAATTATAAATTGTGTGTAGTGTACATGTGTAAATATATTAACACATTTGTACATGTATGTTACTTTCCATCTCACCATACTCCAAACTTAGCAGTTGTGCCTTTATGTTTGTGTTTGTTTCTCTTTCTTCTCTCAACTTTAGTTTATATCTATCAATCTCTTCTTCTTTGGCTTTTAAAGAAACCTTAAACAACTCTGTTTCTGTATAAAATACAGACACTAAAATCAATACCCTATATCAATATCTTTAGACTGACAAGGTGAAGCTGTAGTATATGAGTGTGTGTTTCTTTGAGTCACAAGTATTTGAAAATATTATACAAGAATAATTTAGTATACTAACGAGCTCCGTCGGGACTAGTCTGGCGTGGCCCGCCCATTCGCTTGAAGAGAATCACCTCTACCACGTGTTTATAATTTAGTATGCAAGCATGCACGTACGTGCACATACCTGTAGGTGGAGCTAGGTAGCTTTCTATCTTGCTTCAATGGTGGTGTAGTAGCAACAATTACCTCGATTGTTTTGGTGGTTTGAAGTGTTTCTTGGCTAGCGACAGCCATGAAACAGGATCACTTGTGTTTGTGTGTCCATATTTACTCTCGTTATTGCCCTCGTTTCATCTTAAAGTCGTGAAACGGTAACAGTGAGTTATAAAAATTGTCATAACTTTAGAACCAAAAGGTTTTAGAAGAATTCCTACGTTATTTTTTTTCCTTGTATAATTTGAAGTCTACCAGTACCTCGTTTGAATTGTCAATGTCTTTATTTTTCCAGAAAAAGTGCTAACACACAGACAGACAGACAGACAGACAGACAGACAGACACACAGACACACAGACAAAACGATTACCGTACCCTTCCGCCTACGCTACGCGGCGAGGGTAAATATAAAACAAAGTGGTTTGTAGTGATCAGCTGGTGGTCATGTAGCTTGCACTCAAGATTTCTGATATATTAATTACAAGAGGTGGTGACAGTTAATTACACATATAAATAGTTTAGAATTTAGATCTATAAATAGGAACACAATCTACCATCATTATTTGTTTTAGCCACAGCTTCTAGTGCAAAAAGACACACCGACACTTGCAGTGAATGTGTAGCTTATGTGTGGCGCAAGGAACATCAAACTTTAGTGTAGTTTGCAATCCATTTGTTGTCAATAGACACATTTTGCGAAATTCCTTATGATGCAACCTCTTTAACTACATATACACTATACAACGTACAATCACGTATGTGACACAAGCAAATATATATCTTATTATAAATTCATAGCCTATATACATTTTGAATAGGAAGTGGAGTCCTATATTTCATATATCAACCTGTCAGCTGGTGTATATTTGAAAATATAAACCTCTTAATAAATTTTAATAAAAGAAAGCAAAAATAACCAACATACTATTTACAACCAATATAAACTGCATGAACAAATACACAATGCATGAATAATATGTGATTAAATCAGTCAAAACAGTTGTATTAATTCAAATGAAAGTTAAATGTACATCTATAATGACTGATCTGATCTTTCGGCATAATAAAGTGGTTTAAAGGCCACATTCTTATAGTTCATGAAGTGAAATGCATTTTCATTTCTTTCAAAGGCCACGCTTAGAAGATTGGTAAACAGTTGTAACAGCGTCTTGGGAGTGTAAGGTTTTCCATAGCTTTGGCAAACCTCGACTACAAATTTACACAGATTATTGCACAACCTTTCCTTATCATCTCCCCATAAATCTTGTACTCTGACATCTTTAACTGTTGAAACCTATATCTCATAAACTCTGAAAGCCCACTGGTGAGATCTCTTGCTGTTGGCACTTTTCAGCTTCTTCTTACAAGCAGACAATTCCTCTTCTGATACTTCTTGAAACTGTTTTCACTTTACTCAAAGATAAGGAAGTTCTCTTTTTCTTAGGAGGATTTTGGTGGCTATTTTCTTTATCATCCCAAAAAAAAAAAGAAAAAAAAAAAAGAAATGCTAGCACAGCAACAATGGCCAAACATTTCAATTCGCTGAGCACGCATACAGAAATGTAACCAATACGCATGCGCAGCTAATGGGTGGAGTAACAAAAATGGACGAATTGTAGAATCACGGTAAGTTTTGTCTAAGATATATGCGTTATATAAACCTGGCAACTCAGAAGTATTGAAAAAAATATCACCCCTCAGGCCATATTTTTTTCAGATACTTCCTTATTGCCAGGTTTACATGTATATAAAGCATACAGACCATATATATATATATATATAATATAACATATATACATGTGTAACAACTATGCACACTACTTTTACTCTATAACTCATTTGTACATGTATGTTACTTTCCATCTCACCATTCTCCAAATTTAGCAGTTGTGCACTTATTTCTGTGTTTTTTTCTCTTTCTTCTCTCAACTTTAGTTCATACCTATCAATCTCTTCTTCTTTGAGTTTTAAGGAAACCTTAAAAGACTCTGCTTCTGTATAAAATGATACATAATTATACTAAAATCAATATCAATACCTTCACACTAAATTTAAATCAAAATCACTAAGACCACTTACATGTACATGGACAAAAAATAATTGTGTAAATGTACAATATATACTAACACACATGCATACTACGTTTATTCTATAACAGTTCTATAACCCATCTGTACATATATGTTATTTTCCATCTCACCATTCTCCAAAGTTAGCAGTTGTGCCTTTATTTCTGTGTTTTTTTCTCTTTCTTCTCTCAACTTTAGTTTATACTCCTCTTCTCTGGCTTTTAAGGAAACCTTAAAAGACTCTGCTTCTGTATAAAATAGAGACACTAAAATCAATGTCAATATCAATACCTTTACACTGACACACCTTCATCAATTTTTTTCTCTAGTGAATGTTTATTGCCTTCTAACTCTTTCATTTGTTTCTTCATGTTCTCAAGCTCCATTGTTTTCTTGAATGAAAGTTGTTTGTATGTATTAATAGAATCCTGTGAGAAGTTTAGTTCTACCAAAATGAGTAGAGTATTTATTATTACCACATTTTAAAAAGTTCTAACCCTTCTGGAGATTGTTTGCTTCATCTTTTACTAATAATGCTTCCTCCTCTTTTTCTTTTATCTGTTTATTCCTTTCCTCCATTTCATGAGTCAATTTAATTAATTCTCCCTCTTTTCTCATAACACTTGACTTTAACTCTGCCTCTTTTTCTTCTACATAGTAAGAACTATATATATACTATTTACAAAAGAATATAAACCTTGTGCTAGATGGTTTGGAAATAGTAGCCTATCTGGAATCTCCAAATCAAGGGTTTCAATTATTGAGAATATCTCAGTCCTTCTGTTGGCTACATATGCATGTATAAATATATATATAGTAAAGTTATTATATTATTATTTTTATAACTATATTATAATTATGTATAATAATTATGTATAATAATTATGTATGATAATTATAAATAACAATAATAATGTTTTTGACCCACACCATGCATAGGAGAGGGTTACAGTAGTCTGCTTGCCTGTTGTGTGTGTAACTCTGTGTGTGTGTGTATGTGTGTGCGTGTTTGGTGTGAACAATTTAACCCTCAAAGACCTTGCTAGCCTTAACCCAAAGGTCTGGCGACAAGGCTTGCACCTCAATTGGAATGATTGGCTAGCCTTCAGGTAACCCCACTCATTGATTCTATTGGAATAATCGCCGCTGGTCAGCCTAATCACCTGCACTCCTATTTCTATGGTTCATCCCCGGTCCCATTCCAGCATGCGGTGGCTCACGCCCATATATATTTAATTAATTGCAATTAATTATTTATCAGTCAGGTGTGGGTACTAAATCGTAAAACTTCACAGTCCATGGATTATTCTTTTAGCATGCAGGCTTACAGAGTGTATTTGCTTTTTTGATTATAGTAAAATGTGGTACAGATTAGCAATTAGCTACTTAACATAAAAGCAGTGTTACAATTAGTATTTAACAATCTTAACTTTTAACATATTTACATATATTTTGATACTTTGGTATTTATATAACTCCTGACAGGGATAGTCTGGCCTAAAAGAACGCGCTTTCAGCAGAAAAAAAGCTATGTAGCTCAAGGTGTAGTTAACTGCTTACATAGAAACTGGAACTAATAGCTAGCTATTCTACCTAAAATATATTTCAAAAGTTCTACAAGGTTCTTTAAAAAGTAAACAGAGTAGATAATCGAAATAATAACTTGTAATAGCCTGATGTGTTCCAGACATGATATAGTTAGCCATGAGTACTGAATGCTCAACACCACAAAGCAGTCATAGGGATACTTTTTTCTCTATATATCTTGTTTCTCCATATATATCTTGTTACATGTGATTTTCTGATTTGAAGCTTCATCGGCAAAAACCAAGGTTCGAACATTTCAACCTTTTTCCTAGCCCCTACAGTCCATTCCAATGATTGTAAGATACTACTTGTATGAAGTTCAAAAGTGAACTAGCCCAAGCTATTTCATTGTGCATCCCGTATTTCTATATTTTTGCCAATTAAGTTCACTACTATGTGATATACCCTGAACAGGAGCATAGTAAGCATTCTATTTAATTTCAATACTGTGGAATATACAACACATATAGCATCAACCACCATCTGTACTTTCCATTATAAACATACATGTATTTATAACGGAAAGTTAAAATTGTATTTTCTATTAGAAACATGATAATTTTGTCTTCCTAAGTTCTTAGAGATTCTGTTATTAACATTTTATTTATTATCTATTTGACACTAACATCTTAGATAATGCACTGCAGAAAATAAATGGTTAAAATGACCATTTTATTGGTTTGTACAGTTGCAAGGAATAGCATGAGTTTCAATTTCATTTGCCAATTTTCATAGAGGATGCTGTGGCTACATGATGTATGTTACTATAACATAATGTGCACCCAGTATTGGAAGGTATAAATTAAATTATGTGTTTGCTGGTTTACAAACCTTTTTTGATGGCCAGATACAATTACATGTACTTTAGTATAAGTTATACTATATCTTTGACATGATATGAGTAGACAACACCCTGAAATTATAGTGATTCAACTATAATTGAATATAATTAGTACAAAGTATCTGTGGCATTAGATGTATGTATTCTGAACAACCAACTAATTGTTAAATCTTTGCAACTGTACTAACCACTAAATTAATTATGGTTTTTTCTTGCAGTGTGAAACGTAAACATACTTTCTACAGTGGGTTGTTCTGATTGTCTGAGTCCATATTCAAGTTGAAGAATCTATAATTATAATTTTATAAATATTCAATAGGATGAGACTTTATAATACAAACCTTGTAACTCTGTACATCATTGTAAACAAACTGATTATCTTTGTCTCTTAGACTTGTGATTCTGCATACTTTTATTTCAGCTAGCGATTTGAGTTGTCTTGATGTGAGATTAAACTTGTTGATGTAGTCATCAAAACAATAGCAAAATGACAACAGGAGGGAACCTGTTCCTACAGCAACTAGGTGAACTGAAATTGCACGACATCCAACTACACGAATCAGAGAGTCACGCAAACGAGAAATATCTGAAACTTTCATTTCATAATAACATTCATCGATTTCAATAATAAAAATGTTATCGTTTTCTTCATTAAAAAGTATACTCGAATATTCTCTCAGATTACGCTCGGAGCAATACTTGTTAAAATGCTGAACATAATCATCCCACATACGAATTACATCAGGATATAAATCACCAAGACGACGTGTAGCAATGAAATGAATTGGTTCAAAATTAAACCAGGAAACACGTATTTTAGAAAAGAGATCGTTCAACTCTTGTATATTGGTCACATGTAGAGCCATAGGCAATTGAAAGTAAGTGCATAACTCCATTGCAATATCACTAATATTTTGTTTTGGTCCTCGTCGCTTTCTCTGACCACGTCCTTCCACTTCAAATTTCAAAGAGCACCATGTTTTACAAGAAGATGCTCGAAATTTCTCCTCAATATCTTTAGTCTTCACATATAATTCATTTTGTTCCGATAAAGTGTGACGAAACTGTGAAGCTATCTTGTGGTTTGGGTTGAGAAGTACAAATTTGGGGTATTCCTCTGTATTTGGTTTTTCGCATCTCTTTCCTTGTTTCCAGTCGATAATTGTACATGATCCACAACCACACATTTCATGTTGATACATAGAGAGAGGATCTTCTTCTGTATCAGCATCTATAACAAAAGTTGTGATCATTATCAATCACTGCCAATCAAAAACAAAGGAAACAACTAAGTGCAATTAGTATACAGTAATTCAATCAACAATGAATATCATTTACAGCTTTGAAAATAGTTTTAACAAACTATTACATGATACTATGTTACGTAATTACAGATTTTATTATGTAAATACAAATCTAATTGTTAGTTGTCTTGTTTCTATGCTTTTTAGCTTTGACCTCCTTGCATGCATTATTGATAAAAGTTCTACAAGTAATAAGAAGAATGATAACAAGCTGTTGTGTTTCAGGCATGAGGAAGTCAACCATGATTATTGAATAATGATACCACAAAGCGAAATACGTTTTTTCACATAAAATGTTTTTTATTATTCTTTTATAAACTGTAATTAATCATTAATCATTTAACCTTTTCTATATTGGTAACAATAATAGATATTAATTTTATAACTTCGATCATAATAGTAATGGTAAAAACTAATCTATCCAAATTAACCCAAATAAAAGCATTCCTTGGCAAGTAGTACTTTATTTCTTTTGATATTGATTTATATCGAGTTATATATAAAATACACACCATAATGAATGCACTCGCAGTGCACAACCCTCGCCACAAGTGTGACTTGGGAAACAGCTTGAGAATGATCCAGTCACTGACAAAGAAATAACTGCAGACAATATTTAACTGTAATAATAATTATTACAATTATTATACTGAGATTATATTATATTTATGTGTGTGTGCATTACAACTTACATTCGACGACCTACTAGGTATATAGTATAAGATTACAAGCGCAGTGTTAAAATCCAGACTTGAAAACAGCTTCAATCGTGGATGCAATAAATGGCTGAAGCTAAAAATTGCCAGTCACAAAGCTCAGAGCCAGTTTGAAGCTGTAGCAGCCACTACTTCAATTGTACTTCATTTCAAACTCTGATTTGACAGCAATAGGCTTTAAGCAAGATGAGTTGTGTTTCTGTCAACTCTTTTGCTACCAGACGTCATCTGAAAGTTGTTAAACGGCGACCATGAGTCACAAACATTGTCATAACTTTAAAACAGAAAGGTTTATCAAAGGCCTATTGTACCTTTTGATCCTTGTATGATTTGACATGTGCTGGTAGTATTTTCAAAGTGCCAATGTTCGTAGGTTCGCTGGAATTTTGCCGAAAAACAAACAGATAAACAGACAGACAAAACAATTACAGTAACCCTCCACTCCGCCTATGTGGGTGAGGGTTAATAAAGTATGGAAAATCTCATACTAATACATTGGATGTTTGTTATTGTAAGTAGAAATTCATGTACATACTAATTACTCAGAAATGAGTAAGTATAGCATCTATTGTTTTTACAGGTACTGGATAATAATACACCAAAGTGAACAATACAATGCTTTATATACACTGCATTGGTGTTATTGTTACTGTGTTTTATTACGGCATGTACTTCATATACTAGTCAATACAGGCTAAAATGGAATGAAACTAGCCAATGCAAATATTACTTAACAAGAAAAACAAATCAACATTGAGGAAAATAGAATAACATTGAGGCCAAGGCTCCGGTAACACACTGAAGTTTATTATTATGGCTTTTCATTACCAGTGGTGGTGGTAAGATGTTCTAATGCTCTTCATGGAGTCTAATGTATACATAGTTAAGGAAGTTGTATCTTTCTGGGTGGCTCGGTGGTCAATTAATGGGTGTGGTACATTTTTTATACACTACTCCTTTAAGTCATTTGCATAAAACTGTTGTTGCATACCTCTCTGCTTACTACCATCAGTAACATGGTATTTCAATGATATCTGATCAGCCGTTGCTTTGCCCACTTCAGTACGAAGAGCTCGAGAAAAGTTTCTCCAGGTTGGCACACAAGTTTCATTCTCTCTTTGCAACCACTTAGTAAGCATTTGATACATACACCGCTCACAGCTATTAGGGTTGTCTCTGTTGATTATGGCAATACTAGTTGATGCCACCCCAAGATTCAATCCAATCGTATCCCATTTGGCACTGAACTGCTTGCATTCTTGATAAACTTCATTAAGATCATTAATACCTATGAAATAAAACATGATGTGTTGTAATTCACTGGTGAATTTTAGTTCTTACCAAGAAGCCTAGGAGTCGCCATTTCTTGTATGTGACACACCCTTGAATTTCAGTGGTGATCACCCCCACAAACTAATCTGTGAAATTTCTCGCTTTCACTAATTCTGCTGTGGCTGGTGTATTGACTGCATGATCACACTCATGTTAACGAATCAAAAGTGAAGTGAAAGATGGTCAGTTTATGGACAGCACTGTGCTGTTTTGTCAAATACTTTATGATACTGATGCAAAAGAAATGGAATTACCTATTGCACATTAAAATTATGAATTTCAGGTACATTTTAACCTATGGTATACATGTAATTATAATTACATAAAATTTCACTACATTCGTATCCTTCAGTGTTATAAATAATAGAATTTTTTGAATATAATACTATTTCAGTTAGAAAAGCTATTAGTTCCAGTATCATCTACATAAGGTACGTATATACAAGCAACTTTCTGCTGATATGAAATTCTTTTATGTGTCATGTGCACACCGATTGGTATATGCCAGTCATAGTTTTGATAAGTTTTGAAGCTTGGGCCAAATTGGTTCAAAAATGGTTAGTGTGTGTGCCATTAATTGAGACTACATCTTGAGCCAATTAACTAAGAATTAATGCTGTTAGTACAATATAATCATAATTAACTGTGCCACTGGCCCAAAGAGAGAACTATGCAGTGCCAAATAAGAAGCTTAAGCTCTTTGGTCCAATGGTGGTGTGCCATATAAGCTTATCAAAACTACTGATGCCAGCATCCTTTCTGAGACTCCAACTTTGAAAATACCTGTGACTAATTATAACATGAGCATGTCTTGTACAACATTAAATGACTGGCATGAGTGGCATGGCATAGTTACATATACAAGTTGTGCAGTTCCCAGTAAAACCACGTACAGTGCAGTATTCATCTCAATAAATTTCATTTAAAAAAACCAATAATGAATAACTTGTACATTCATGTACATATGTTACATTTTCTCTTTATTTCACTAAGTGGAATTTCCACTTCTTTTAGCCTTACAACTAAATTGTATAATGTATAAAATATTTACTGTTTTAGTTACAGTATTCCGCAGAAAGCAACCATTTGCAAGTAAATTCATTGTGATTGTATAAATTATTTAAATGACTTAAAAACTTGTAACCAATACATGAAGAGATTTAGTTTCAAACATACAAGACTTGAGAAAAAGGTACATAAATATTGTGTATTAATTATTAGAAGTTTTCTTAGTAACTGCTTTAGTACTATAAGCTAATCCATATTGGGTTTTACGAGAGGATTGACTGGGAGACCTGTATAAAAAATGAATGAGGTTATTAATGGACATGAGATGAATGATGGCCTTTAAGTAATACATGTACATGTACTAGAGGTGGGTGATAGTGAAATTTTTAACTATCTCAATATTATAGATACTTGAACAACAGTGAATTATTATTACTATCACGATAATGAAACTAAAATTTGGATACAGATTCTGAGCATTTCCACCTGTGGAAAAGAAAACAAGTACTCCCATACACTACTCTTAGAGCTACATGTGTCTTTGCATGTTTTTTCACATATGGTTGTGGGCATGTTGAGGTGAGACAATGTCAAATGCACATGCCTGTAACTACATGTCCACTAGCACAATAGTAGTGTTTAGCTATCACTGACTTGATAGTAACACTGTCAATAACAATACCCATACTATCATTATTATCACCCAGCCATATACATATAGGATACTGTACATGATATAGTATAGTTATTACTTACGATTTATTTCCAGCTCCTATTGAAGTCTCTTTAGAACGTGTTGATTGCACTCCTTTAGTAGAACTACTTGATGATTTATTAGTAGATAGTAACAGATTTGGTGATGATCCAGTACTACATACACGTTTACCACTAGTACTAGTAACTGTAGATGATTTACCTGAACAAGAGAAGGGAATAGTCTCATTCAAAGTTCTAATATTTTACTATACATGTACATAATGTACGTATATAATAATAATTATATTGTGTGTATGCAGTGGATTATATGAAATAGAAAAATTAGAGGACAGTGGTATCCAACAAAGAAACTATAATGTAGGTATATCGCTGTATGGCTTCATTTTTGGCCATTTTGAAATAAATTGTTCCTACAAGTACATGTATTATAATATACAGTATATGTACATGTATATATATCACAGTTGTATATTACATGAGCAGGTTGCATACAGAGTGAGAGAAAAGACCAAGTATTTTCCAAAACTACTTAACACCCCAAATGAGGCTTCCAAACTCAATTAAAAGGATGCTGAAGCAATCTCAGAACACATACTGCATGTGTAGACTTCAAAAACGTTTCTGGGGGCTTGAGGTGATATCCCAGACCCTGCTACCACAATGTTTATGTACATGTACATGTATATATAAATAGTTAAGTAGTAGCTCATAGTAATTATCATACTCATTGTCTCAGTAGGAGATTGATCATTAGTAGTTGGTGTTTGAAGTGTTTTCTTAATAGATTCTAGAGTAGTAGTACCTCCGATACTAGTAGAACGAACTTTCTTTGTACCTAATAAGAATGAGGACAGATGGATAAAGAAATAGGTGGATGGAAAGAGTTCTCTTTGGTGTCTGTGTGCCACACAAACATATTCTAAACACATCAGACACCTCAAAAGTAGAACGTATGCATAATTATTATTTTTGAAGGCAGTTCAAAGTATCCTGAGTTTTCTTATTATCAGTCGACAATGTTTCATTCAGTCACATCCTTTACAGTACAGTATTGTATTATAGGTATGTGTTCTCAGAATATCTAGTTATACCTGTTTTTGTTCCAGCATGTGGTGAATTTGGTGCTGAATATACTCCACCAATTGTTAAATTACTTGTTTTCTTCTGAAGTCCAGGACTTAACTGTTGTGTTCTAGTAACAACTTTATTAACTGTGTGTATTGAGTGTATATGTATACATAATATATTAATAATGATATGAATACATGTACATGTGTACTATACATTGTGAATATGAATGTATGCATTTAAAGAGAGACCACTACCTAATGAGTTCAAAAATGAAAATACCCACTTCTCCAGCGAACGTCATGTACATGTACATATACATGCATCATGTACATGTATGTAATACATACATGTACATTTGTAATTGTGTATGTTTTTATATAATTAAGTCTATAGCTTTGTAATACCTTGATATACATGTACATGTGTAGTACATTACAAATTAGTACTATTATTAAGTGAAGTAGTACCAATCTAAGGTAACTGTTATCATCACATTATAAAGAGGAAACACGATTTAGAGGGTAATGACACTATACATGTACATGAACACATACATGTATACAGTAATACCTGGTTGATTTTGTTTCTTCCCTGTTGATGCTCTTGTTGTTCCTGGACTTTGTCCACTGATTCTACTAGAAGGAGCAGATTTTCTTGGATCAGGATACAACCGAGAATTACTTCCTTCTCTGTCCTTTTCTCTCTCCCATTCCTCTTCCTAAGAGAATAGAGATTGAGATACAGTAATAAAACATGTACTGTATTTTTCAATAGAAATTTAGTTTTCTTAACTTAATTATCAGTCGAGTTAAGAATACAAAACAATACTATATAGTATATAACTAGAATTATACAGGTACATTGTATGTGAACAGGACATACAACATTATTACAGTATGTGTCAATAAAATGTCACCATACAGTAACAGTAATTACCTTTACTACTGTCAGTATAGTACAGTTATTACTGTCTCACTATATACTGTGGTGTTCAATTGACAAGATATATATACCAGTTCCTGTTAAAGCTATTGATGAACTACTATAGTGTGATAATGAATCTACTAAGTAATTACCGTATGGTGAATTTTTATTGTAGATAAGGACTACATGCAAGTACATATACACATAACATTGCCTTATCAGTATGTTTCCATAGCAACATGAATTTATAATGAACTCACTATGGTTATCAGATAGTAATGATGATTCATTCACAATATTATATAATACATGTACATGAGGTACTGTACCTCTTTTAAGAGATGTTTTTCAAATTCTTCTCTGTCTTTGTCCAGAACTTCATCCTCAACAAATGAATGTATCACCATCTAAAAATGTAATATAATATACACATGTACATGTACATACATGTATACATGTACATAGATAGATGATGACATGTGACATGAATATATACATGTACATGTAGTGGAAAGTTATACAACATATACATACAATGTACATGCATGTATGTACATGTACATGTATCATTTTGTTTACAATTCCAATAAGCATTGCATGTATCCTGATCCATGCATACATGTGTACATGTAGGTGAAAGTCCTTTAATTGTACATATACATATACACATAAATATACATGTACATCAGTGCTCGAAATAGTTTTTGAAAGTGTCCAACAGAAACATCTGGACAAAACAATATTTGACCAGCAAGTTGTGAATTTTGTCTGGAAAAATGGACAAAGAGGCAAAATGTCTGGAAAATGGCCAATTGCTGGACATTATTTCGAGCACTGATATACCTTTACATGTATATGTACATGGTATACACGTATATGTACATGTACATGTATAATTGTATATGTACATGTACCTGTCTATGTACATGTATATGTACATGTACGTATATGTACATATTGGTATACATTTATATGTCCATGTACATGTACATGTATATGTACATGGTATACATGTATATGTACATGTACATATACATGTATACATGTATGTACATGTACATGTACATGTATATGTACACGGTATACATGTACATGTATGTGTATGTACATGTATATGTACTTACTGATTGTATTCTGTAGTTAATCTTGTCCATTCTTTTTACTGAGTGTCTTACAGTAACCAAACATTCAGGATCTCTTTCCATTAATAGAATAGCAATGGCTGATTCAAACTCTTGTTGATATTCTCTATCAGGTGGTAAGAGTAGAATAGATTTGAGATCGGGAAGTAGAGAACAGAGACGATAACGAACATTTACAGTGGAATCCTGAAGTAAGAGAACAAAGAACAGAAAAAGTACATGTATTATGTACATTGTAAGTAAGATGTAAACTGTCATATTTTCATGTACATTTACATGTGTACATGTATGTATTGTACATGTACATGTACATGTACAGTGTGTACAAATCAGCCAGAGCTCAGAGGAAGGAGGGTGACAATGTCAAAAGTATGATCACATCAAAGGCCTATTACCACGTCAATACAATAGCTACATGTACATGTACATGTACATGTACACACACACACATGAGAGTCTATAGAAAATACATGTACACATACATGTACATGTACATGTACATTTTTATATGTAAGTATTGTCATTATAATTTCACAATTACATTACATACACATACCTTTGCTAGTGATACTACTGCAGAGTAGAATCCATTCTCTTTAAAGAACTGTCTTGAAAATAAACTCAAGATAATATGACAAACATCAATGAAGAGAAGACGTTGTTTATAATTAGTACTTTGAGCACATTCTGAGAAAAGAAGAAAATGAAATATTACAAATCATTTTCAATAGATGGGAATGACCAGGCTTATAATACATGTACATGTACATGTATAACAATGTTTTTAACTGTTTCCACTGGTCAGTAATATAGTGACTATCCAGTCACAGCATTAGTAGGGCCTCACTTCTTGTTTATTGAGGTAAACCAGAAAGGAGTTTCTCGACTTGTTCAAAACAATTCTTTATTAACTTCCAAAGCCTAAATTAAAAATCTTTTTATTAAGAAATATTCTGGACAACTTGAGAAACTCCTTGATGGTTTACTTCAGTAAACAACAAGTGAGGGCCTGTTACATGTAATATAATTTTACTGAAAAAGGATGGCTGGATGGTTGCTACATGTACATGTACATACATGTACCCATGTACATGGATAGTTGCTACATGTACATGTACATACATGTTTGTACGTGTACACATGTACATGTATATCACTAACCAGTGAATACTGTAAAATACATACTTTATATGTACATGTACATTTTATAAAGAGTAACTCTATTACTATACTTACCTGTTATAAATCTATTACATATTTCTTTTCTTTGTTCAAGTTTTCTGATACTCTTAATATAATTACACATTGTATTACAAGCAGCTATCTTGACTGGTAGAACATACTATATTGAAATGAAAATGGTGTTTGAAAAATTAATGTACAATTTATATAGTACAAGAATAATAAAAAAAACATTTTCAATAATTATTTGAACTTACAACTGTGGATTTTCCTTCACCAGTATTGGGTGGTCTCTGAAGAGAAAATATACACTACAAATAACTAAATCCATACATATACTATATGTACATGTAGTACAGGTAATTTGTATTAATATTAATATTATCCTCTCTTGTCCCTATAGCCCCTTTCATTAACTAATATTATTACCATGTCATCAGTATTAACATTATCCTCTCTTGTCCCTATACCCCCTTTCATTAACTCATATTATTAGTTCATAACGCTGTCATTAACTCACATTATTACCCTTTCATTAACTCACATTATTAGTTCATTACCCTGTTATTAACTCACATTATTACCCTGTTATTAACTCACATTATTACCCTTTCATTAACTCACATTATTACCCTGTTATTAACTCACATTATTACCCTGTTATTAACTCACATTATTACCCTGTTATTAACTCACATTATTACCCTGTTATTAACTCACATTATTAGTTCGTTACCCTGTTATTAACTCACATTATTACCCTGTTATTAACTCACATTATTACCCTGTTATTAACTCACATTATTAGTTCGTTACCCTGTTATTAACTCACATTATTACCCTGTTATTAACTCACATTATTACCCTGTTGTTAACTCACATTATTACCCTTTCATTAACTCACATTATTAGTTCGTTACCCTGTTATTAACTCACATTATTACCCTGTTATTAACTCACATTATTACTCTGTTGTTAACTCACATTATTACCCTTTCATTAACTCACATTATTAGTTCGTTACCCTGTTATTAACTCACATTATTACCCTGTTATTAACTCACATTATTACTCTGTTGTTAACTCACATTATTACCCTTTCATTAACTCACATTATTAGTTCGTTACCCTGTTATTAACTCACATTATTACCCTGTTATTAACTCACATTATTACTCTGTTGCTAACTCACATTATTACCCTTTCATTAACTCACATTATTAGTTCGTTACCCTGTTATTAACTCACATTATTACCCTGTTATTAACTCACATTATTACTCTGTTGTTAACTCACATTATTACCCTGTTATTAACTCACATTATTACCCTGTCATTAACTCACATTATTAGTTCGTTACCCTGTTATTAACTCACATTATTACCCTGTTATTAACTCACATTATTTCCGATACATTTCCAGAGAAGAGGCACAAATTTTCCATATAGCTGATCTGATGTCATACAACATGTTAAGTGCGCAAGATTCTCCAGGAGGTTGCTATGGATACGCCATTGACGACATTTTGATGCCATCTGTTCTGCAATTATTAATGGCTGAATTATATCAAAGAGACCGGGTTGCTATGAAGATAACAAAATGAAAGCTTAGCAAAATTAAAAATGACATTTATTCTGAATTTATGTTGTTATTCATACTTGTACTTGCAAAAATTGAGTGATTGGAAGAAGTGATTTTCAATGTACATGTAGCACTTGTACATGTATTTAATTACTGATTGCTTGTGTAGACAGTCAATGAAATTCAGTACATGTATATGTGATATGTACATGTACATACATGTATATGCACATACATGTTGTATAATTTCTAGTACCTACATGTAAATGTATCTCATGTACATGTACACGATAACTCTAAGCCATGGTGGCTCATTGTTATTTTTCTAAGCCAGGGTGGCTGCTTTAATATTTTCTAAGCCCTTTGTGGCTGTGTTTTATGAATTTTATAAGCCATTGTGGCTGCTTGTTTGTTGTGTTTGTTTGTTAATCGTTTCTATGCCTTTTGCTAGCATGCTAGCTAGGCACATGAATTTTCATGTACATGTGTATGTTGTATGCATTTAAAATATACTATATTCATAAGGTATATATACGGGATAGACCATTATTCCAGATATACATGTACTCTATTTCTTACATATACAAATGTATAATAGTATTCTATTTACCTTAGTTTTATGATCCAAATTATAAGCTTTAACAAATGTTTCTAGTACTGGTTGAAGATTATTAATAACACCCATTAAAACCTATTAAATACTAATAATAATAGTTACAATGCACATGTACATGTACATGTACCTCAGGATTAGAATCTTTTAATAGTTTATTATATTCATGTACTAAACATGGACTTCTTTTTCCAAATAGTTTTACCACTTCATGAAATCCATGAGCAATAGTTCGACGTACCTAGATAGAAAATAAACTCTTAATTACATAAAAATATTTATATACAGTACCTGACTTTATTAAGTTTACATACTATGATGGGAGCTACATTTTAATAAGGTGATAGTCAACTGTACTTTTAAGTAGTACTATAGTACTACTTTGTACTATAATCATAGTAATGTGTGAATTCCCTTTACATTTGTATGTGATAGCATAGTACTAAGGTGTAATACTGTGTAGTACATTTGAAGTACAGTGTACTTCACTCACAAAGTACACTATAGTCAATGGAAGTACAGTGATAGTATGTAAACGTAATAATATCAGGTACTATATACGCAGCTGATAATTAATGAAATTATAAAAATGTATTAAAATATTTATATTCCAATATGGGTCTGATACTAATGTTTTGAGTACTGGAATGAGCTTTTCAGTATAATTATGACTTGTACATGTACAATATTATATTCCTTACCAGACTGTAATGTATGTCCTGTATGCCCACTAGTAGATGCTGAATATTTTTTAGGGAATCAGTTTATTTTTATGATCAATGTATGAATAGCTATTATATATATATACCTCCATGAGGTGTTTCCACTGCTTCAAGGAATCGATTGATATATATTTTCTTTGTATTTGAATCTATTCCAGTTAGTGTTACTGGAAGTCTGAAATGTTCCTTGGGATTAGAAGAAAGATCAGCCCACACAGTAATCAAACAGGATGGAGGAATAGGGCAATCACATGATCCAAATAGATCAGCATATTTCTTTGTTTGTATGCATATGCAATGAAGTACAGAATAACAAATAGTTATAATATGGAGCTTTCTTAATGAATGGGTGGATTATAACATCATAGAGCCTAGTCAAAGGGATGTTGAATCCAATAAGCCAATTACATGTCATTATAAAACGATCAGACTCAATAATTATGATATTAGAGTATAACTGTTTTCTACCACGAAACGCGCATGAAATATAGTAACTAAGCAATCTTGGCAACAGTATACATAGTTTCACCATAAATAGAGTAAACTACTCTATTATCTGTGATTTCACTAACCCAGTATGGATTTCTGTGACTCATTAGACAAGTAACTGATCAAAAGTTGAATCGCAAATGACAGAAAAAGCTCCTACTTACTCAGCATGTCGCACAATGGCAGACTTCCAGCTTCTCTTCCATTCTGGTATTAAAGTGGCTCTTCCACCAGCAATCGCGATCAAGACCAGCCCCACCCAACTCTCTTGGAATCTCATACAAGAGACTATTGAGGAATAGAGCCCTGAAAGGCCTCAATCACAAGCATACACAGGTGTCAGATGATCAAACAGAACAAGTGTCAAACGTTCTCAAAAATACCACAAATGACAGAAAACAATATTTCCTATCTCCCAGCAATGACCGGGAAATTTAATCAAATTACTTAAAGTAAGAGGTTGATAACTTAGTTATCAACCTCCTGAAAAGGTTGATAACACATTTATCAACTTCGTTTTAAATAATTTGATTGGTCAGTATACTACAGGCATGGTGGAATAACAGCTTCCAAGAGATTTTCAAAATGAATGGATATTAACTTGATGAGTGTGGCCTCTGCATTACAATAATAGGGAATCGTTCGGTTTTATGACGGGCTCATAGGCTGTGGGAAGTTTGCAATCCCTTCAAAAACATCCTAGGTACTACTATAATGGTTGTTTTAGGAACTGATTACTGGACATAACAACTCACCCTCTAAAGGTCCCATACATCTTAGGCAGTTAAATTGGTAATAGTATGGTATGATTTTGAACTTATAACATACAACCAAGTTATACGGCGAGGCCAAATTTGTTGGGAGTCCAAAGATTAGATGACAGGACTTAGGCCATTTAACCCCATCATACATGCAGAAAGCTGTTCAACAACACCATTTCATACATTGATATGTATTTAATTTAGGGAAACAATCCATACATTTCTTCAAACTCCCCATACCAGGCTACATAAACACATGTATGAATTAGTTATTAAAATAAATTAAAATGGTTTAGAACTTAGTAGGTGTACTAACATACTCTCAGAGGTTTCCTGTGAGGTACAACTTACTAGCTCCTTGTTCCATGCTAACTGTATCAAGTTCAATATATCCATTTTCTTGATCCAAGAAAGAAAATCTAACAGTTTCATCTTTATCACTATTAGGATTCTCAATTCTAATATACTGAAAAGTAATAGTTATAATAATTAAGATTACCATAATTATATCTTTATAGTTATACCTCCAAAAATACTCTAATATTCTGACAAACCACAAACCTCTATCTTATCATAATACATTCACCAATTTTGAGCTGCATTAGATATTTCTGAAGTAGGATTGCAAAAAATAAAATCAATCATAATAACAATTCTCAGTATAATATGGGTAGTATCAAATGAAAATGCGATATTAGAAATTTATTGAGATTTGGACGTATTTATTTAAAATGGACATAATGCATTAAAGTGCTGTTAAACTATGGAGCATACATGTATATAATAATTATACTTACAATTGCTACCTTACCATCATTTTTCAATTTCAGAATTCCAATTAATAAAGAGGTGAAATCTTTTTTGTTAAGAGAACCATATTGGCTATCTATAGGAAAGTTGCCACCTTTGAAAATCTCAAAACGAAATGGCAGACCTTCATCAAGTGGTGCTATTGCAAACACTAATTGTTGCGATTGTTGCTCATTCTTCAGAGACACAATGCTGAATTTCTATTCTAATTGGTTGTGAAATATCCTTGGAAAAGGACATAGCATAAACAGCACTGACCAATTCAGTACCTTCTGGGAAATGAAATTTCCACCAATGAGTGCACTGACAACAATATCACATGCTCGTAAATGGAAGAGAATGTTGCTCGGAATTTAGAAACAAACCACAATCTTCCCAACTAAATGACATTGAGAGACAACATGCAAATGAAAGAGCCTCATGAACACCATTAAGATGATCTACAAAATGAAATTAAATTCCAAAAAGTTAGCATTTTGTTATATAAGCATAGCCGGACGGTTTAAATGTTCTACAACGGGTGGGTCTTGAACTAACAATTATATTGAATACTATCACCACACCACTTGTGGAAGTATAGAGGCATCTGTCAACCAGCAGGTATTCTTGCAGAATGTTAATTAAGAACAACTGCCACGTATTCTAGTCCTGAACCCTCCCAACTTTCTGCAAGCGGTGTGGCTACACCTTCTGCCTATATAGTGGCAAACATTATTATGACTTGCAAGGCCATCCTTATGATTGCTTTCCCACAGGTTCCATGTGTGTTTATTATAGATATATACATGTACATGCACATGAATGTGTCGTTAAGCAAGTTTCGTGATTCTGGAGGATTTAGTCAATTATCGGCATGGCTGCTTGTAACTTGCTTAGAACCTGGAACTACTATCTGAAATATATTCCTAAAGTTCTACAAGAGCATAAAGTAAGAAGATTATTATAAACCAAAAATATATTATAATAGGCTATTGTACTCAGGCATGATTACTGAATGTTGGATACCACAAAGCAATTATAGTGAGCCTTGCTATCATAACACCAAATTTTTATCAGAGAATAAGAACTATACAGTAAGAATTTCACCTTTGTTCTGTAAGACCACCAAAAAAGGGGGACTGATTCATCACCACTATAAAGAATGTATCATGGCCGTAATCAAATGCATGTCACTTTTTCCGATCCATTTTGTATGTCAAAATGAAAGGTTATAAGAATCATTTACTACACTTGATCTACTGTTTAACATGACTTGCTGGCATACAAAGGCAATTCAAGGATTATACTACTGGTCATGCATGATAATAAATGGAGGGGTGCATGAAACTAGTCGAAACATTTTGTGCATAATAAAGTATTCAACACGGGTGTGGTAAATTAATAAGCTCTATAATTATCTTACATGTTGCTTATCTGGAAACTTGTGATGTTTTTTTGAAAATTAGACATTGCAATTAGAGTCTAATTATGTTTCAGCTTCACCTAATGCGTTAACTTAGGTGAAGTCATTTAAAATTTTTGATAAGCAGGCAAAGAAAGACTAAAACTGAGTGGAGTGTAGGTAGTCACTTATATATATTATGTAATTACTAGCAATAAAGTTGCTCATAAAGTATGTACATGATAATGTGTTAAGTGAAGTATCCTCAGGCCAGATCAACACATAGATTTTCACGTAATATATGAATAAAGTGTTGTTTGCTATCAATTGACACATTACATTCCATAACCTGGTGTTCAATTGTCACTAATTACTCGGGTGTTTGTTTCAAACGGACATTTAAAATTTTAATTATTATCCAGTCACCATTGCTAGGATATGTATAATTATATTATTATTACTGCAATTATATCCAGATGATTATTACAAACTACACATATAACAGGACACAAGCTTAAGTGGGAACGGGTGCATCCTATTACCTACAGCAATGCACACAGGTATGTATATATTAATATGGGTGCATCCAAGTGCTTACAGGAGTAACTAAGTATGCATATATCACATGGCTGGGCTTTAATAGGAGTTACATGTATATGTTAACACAATGGTAATTAAAGGGTTAAGAAGCATATTATACATGTAAATTATTACAAACTACAGATGCAAACAGTTGATCCTTACCCTCATTCTAAGCGACAGACTTGTCTGTAAAACATCACTCTTTGGCGAGATCAAGAGATAGATAGACAGATCTAGATAGATAGATAGATAGATAGATAGATAGATAGATAGATAGATAGATAGATAGAGAGTTAGATGGATAGAAGAAGAGGAAGAAAAGGAAGAGAAGAGAGAGAGGAACGTCAAATGAATGAATGAATAAGAATTATTACTGCATGTGACATCAATCACATCCAGATGATTATTACAAACTACACATATAACAGGACACAAGCTTAAGTGGGAACGGGTGCATCCTATTACCTACAGCAATGCACACAGGTATGTATATATTAATATGGGTGCATCCAAGTGCTTACAGGAGTAACTAAGTCTGCATATATCACATGGCTGGGCTTTAATAGGAGTTACATGTATATGTTAACACAATGGAAATTAAAGGGTTAAGAAGCATATTATACATGTAAATTATTACAAACTACAGATGCAAACAGTTGATTCTAACCCTCATTCTAAGCGACAGACCTGTCTGTAAAACATCACTCTTTGGCGAGATCAAGAGATACATAGACTAGGCCTGACCCTAGAACTGCCTATGCTGGCATGAGAGAAACTGGAAATAGAAACAAATAATTATTTTGTGCACTATAATTATATAGACTCTTGATAGTCAAACAGGTAACCACACTATAAAAACAAATATTAATTATGAAAATGCAAGTACATGTATTGCACCAACACAACAAAATATTAGTAAGTTAACTATATAGCCATTACTATATTATGAAATGAGAAAGCATTAACAGGCTAATTATAGATATTTTTTTAGAGATATAAATATAGAATGTGACGTATTCTCCTATATGCCTAATATTCAGTAGATTCTACTACTATTACAAAAGAATAATAAAAAAAACACTTTACACAAAAAAGAAATAACATGTAGGGATGTCAAAATCAAAAAAAGTATGTAAACAAGGTTGGTATGGTACCGCAAGAAGGGTCAAGTGTGTCGTAACTCAATAAAATTAAACAAATCACTTCCACATAACCCTATATAAGTATCTACACTTCTGTGGATAGCAAATTACAGTACTTATGTACCTTTTTAAAGCATTGGATAGGTCTACCCTCAGCCCTGCCCTGTTCTGATGATGAGATCAGTTAAACATTCAGTAAAGAGATGTAGATGTACAAGCAACATCCTCATGGCTAGATTTAAAGAATATACTTTACTAGTCTCATCAATAATGCATGCTCAATTAAATTTCCTGTTGCTCAATTAATGAATAAACTTATCAAAATTGTGTCAAATTTGACTCTTTGCAGTCGTTGAGACTCTCTCCTTTCATAGTATATGAAGATATCATCACGATACTTGTAGACAGGAATTTTACTATGAATGAGACTGGAATGGTGCTGGAATCATTGTAATAGTTCAACAAACAAAAAAAAATTGTCTGGAAAATTAGAATACGATGAACATTCAGCCAGTTCTCTACCTTAATGACAATGTTTGGCCATATAGACTGGTTGTAGTAGTCATAGAAACACTAGATATATCAAAAGGAATGTGTACATTAAGACTAATGTCTATGATATTAGCAGAGATTGCAGCTCATTACTTGCACTTGAAATGTATGGGTGACCATTTGTTTTCAGTGCCATCCCTATATAGAGAGTACTACTGTACTCTCTGATAATTATAACAAATTGTAATTACACGGAATAATCCCTGTAAACCAGAATGCTTCAAAATTCATAACAGCAATGAAAATACTTATATACCTTTCCATTTGTTGTAATCAGTAACATGATGTTTCTTTGCTATTTGATCACCTGTGGATTTGTGAAGAGCTTGGTTCTCCAATTGGAATAGAATTTTCTGTAACACTTAGCAATTCAGTACCCTGAACATACACTGGTAGTTGTTGTTAGTACAATCATACTTGACACTATCAAGTATGTTATAAGGGATGTTAAAAAAATTCTTATGTTCATTTCTTACCAAGGTACTGCACATTAGTTTCTGTCATGAACAAACCCAAAGCCAAAAATAACAACGCTGCCACACCCTAACTTATTAATTTAAAATTAGTTCATGGTGTAGTTACTGGTGCACTTAAAATTACCTTTTAGTAATTGAATGTATATAAAGTTACCAGTTTCATGAAAGTTAACATATTATATTCAAAAATTGTGTATTCTATGCAAAAAAAAAAAATTTCGAGAGTCCAACTTGGAAAATACCTGTGACTAATTATAACATGAGCATGTCACAACATTAATTATAAATGACTGAGTGGCGCGGCATAATTACATATACAAGTTGTGCAGTTCCCAGTAAAACCACAGTGTAGTATTCATCTCAACGAATTTCATTTTAAAAACCCACATGCCATCTGTTACATTTTTTTTCCATTTCACTAGGTGAAATTTCCACTTCTTTTAGCCTTACAACTAAATTGTATAATGTATAAAATATTTTACTGTACAGTATTCTGTGGAAAGCAAGTATTTACATGTAAATTCATTGTGATTGTATAATTTATTTAAATGACTTAAAAACTTGTAATTAATACATGAAGAGATTTAGTTTCAAACATACAAGACTTGAGAAAAAGGTACATAAATATTGTGTATTAATTATTTGAAGTTTTCTTAGTAACTGCTTTAGTACTATAAGCTAATCCATATTGGGTTTTACGAGAGGATTGACTGGGAGACCTGTATAAAAAATGAATTAGTTTATTAATGGACATGAAAGACGAATGATGGCCTTTAAGTAATACATGTACATGTACTAGAGCTGGGTGATAGTGACATTTTAAACTATCTCAATATTATAGATACTTGAACAACAGTGAATACTATCACAATAATGAAACTTAAATTGGAATACAGATTCTGAGCATTTTCAACCTGTGACAAAAAAACAAGCACTCCATTACATCACATAAACATTGTTTGGAATAAGAAGAGCATATAACTGATTTACTTGTCTGTTGAATGAATATAAGCAATCAGAATGCAATCTGCCTTATAATTATATTACAGGTATACAGAAACACTGGGGTACGTGGCCTTGACAGCTAGGATTAATATATAGGTTAAAGATGTTGGATCATAGAGAAATGCTCCCTATATACTTACTGAATGACCCAGATTTCAAAATGTGCAAATAAAAAAAGTATACTTCAACACAAAGACTATGTAATTATTGTCACTATAAGTTCATCCAACAAATATCTATCATGCCTATACCTCCACAATTTTCCTCATCCCCAGGCTCTCGCAAATGCATGGGCAGGAAGGGAGAAAAGAGAGTATGTAAATTGTGGCACACACGTGCAAACTTTACCCACACACACCAGAAGTTGTGTGTCCCAATACTGTGATTCTGAGAATGCAATTGATATACGAGGAAAAGGTAGCATATATTCATTTACAAACTTGCTCTACCATCACTGAAATCAGATGAGAAACAAACAACACCATGCAGCAACTTCAGTGTTTCCCCAGGCAAGCGCGCAGCCACATCCACTTTCTAATTGAATTTCATTGACCTCACCCACTTTAATAGGCTTACTTGTGCTGGTCAGATTGCGAATGTCTTAGAATGGAATTTGAACGAATGCAAATGCAAGGCACTTGGTTCCAAACTTGCTTTCCACTCCTAGGTTTTCTATCCCATTTCTTACAACCTTACAGAACATTTCATCTTGAGTATTATCAAAGTAAAACCAGGGCCTGCCTTCCTCCCACTCACTCTTGTAATCCAGCATTATCCTCTTTGTGTTTGGCTCACCACAGTTTTTCTCTCTATGTAAATAAAGTCCTCCTACAAGTTTACTTAACAGAAATAACACGTGCGTAATGCGTGCCCGCCTACGCACAATTAAGTGTGTGTATACTTCCGTTTATGATGCTAAACGCGCTTTAGGGACATCACTGAGCAACTTCGGACTTCATCGTTCTTACTAATACCTCACATAATTGTATTACTGAGTAGCAAATAGGCTTCCCATAACCCATCTCTAGAAGTTGATAGATATTCTTTGCTGAACCCAGAGGACCTGTTCGCTACCTTATCAGGTGGCAAGGCATTTTCGAAAATCGATCTATTGCATGCCTATCAACAAATGTTGTTAGAGGATGATATAAGAAATTGGTGACAATAAATACACATAGGGGACTGTATCAATACAATAGTCTCCCATTTGGTATTGTCTCTGTCCCGGCGCTATTTCATACGATTCTCCAAGGCTTACCCAACGTAATTTGCTACTTCGAAGATACTCTTGTTACCAGTAAAGATCAGCTACAATACCTCAAGACTCTGGAGGAGGTATTCCAACGTTTACAAGAAGAAGGAATCACAGTTTAAAAAAGTAAGTGTACATATTTAACTAATCAAGTAGAATATTTGGGGTATGTCATTGACGAAAAAGAGTTACATTTGTCAAATAGCAAGCTAGAAGCTATTCTAAAAGCACCCATTCCCAAAATGTACAATAATTAAGTTCTCTGTTGGGTTTAGTAAATTATTACGGGAAATTTGTGCCAAATTTCTCTTCTGTCCCCCACCCCATAAATCAGCTGTTACAGCATAATGTGCAGTGGAGGTGGACTGCAGCGTGCAATGAAGCACTCAGTATAGTAAAATCCAAATTAGTATCTTCAAGAGCGTTAGTGCACTATGATCCTGAATTACCCCTTTGTATGGCTAGTGATGCTTTACTTTATGGTGTAGGCGCTGTTATCCCGGTACAAGTCGTATGAAAAGTATTGCTATGAGTTATTGGTGGTGGCCTGGATTAGATGTACAAATCGAAACCAAGGTTAAATCTTGTATACCTTGCTTATCTGTTAAACCATTACCACCAAAATGTCCAATTAAACCCATGGATTTGGACCCCAAAACCGTGGTCAAGAGTCCATATTGATTTTGGTGGACCACTTTATGGCAAAATGTATATGATCATTATCAACACTCATTCAAAATGGCCGGAAGTGTTTGAGATGACTTCCACAACCGCTTATAAGACCATCGATGTTCTTCGTGGAGTATTTGCAACTTATGGATTACCTGACCAAATAGTGTCGAACAAGGGCCCGCAGTTTATAGCTGATCAATTCCAAATGTTTCTCAAGAGTAATGGTTTGAAACACATTAGATCCGCGCCATACCATCCCGCTACAAATGGTGCTGTAGAGAGATTTATCCAGACCTTAAAGAAATCAATCGTAGCAGGGAGGAATGATAGTAGATCATAAATTAGCAAGCTTTCTTCTTAAGTATAGATCTACACTGCATGCAGTTGCTGGAGTCGCACCTAGTGTTCTGTTTTTCAACTGTAATCTTAAAACAGTATTGGATCTACTGAAACCTGATAATGAAAGGAAGTATTGGACAAGCAATCGACACAGAAAGAAGCATATGACAAGCATAGTAATATAAGAGAATTTGAAGTTGGAGAATTAGTTATGGTAAGAGATTATCGTGATAATCATGTAACTTGTTGATGAAGTTACCAATATGACAGCACGTCTTCATCGTCTTCAAGAGAAATCGTAAACCTTCAGACAGATTTACTTAAATAAATGGACTTATTGTCCCAAGTAGGGAGGGATGTAGTATATTGTGTTTATTTAGTTATATTATGCATATTCATGTTTTTGTATGCGCATGCTCAGTTGTCGATGTCTGGTTTTATCGTTTGTATGGTCTCTCAGAGTTTAGGTTGCTGTAGTACCTTTCTCCCTCTGTATATATATATATATATATATATATATATATATTTCTATATTTTACGAAGAGATCTTTATTTAACTATTTAAACTGTTGGTCAATTATACAAACATCACAGTAACTGCTTGTTATATAAGTCACAGTTGACTCAATACCTAATACCTCCATTAAGATGTTAAAACAGACTAAAATCCATGCACGTGCAATCTTTATAATTGTCATATAATTAAGAACTCACCATCCTCGTGCTTCTCTATTAGGCCAGTACTTTCTTCTTGCTCATTTTTGGTCTCAGTGTCGTCTTTTGAATGCAAAGATTCATCATCTGAATAATATGAATATAAATAGAATGACTTCTCATTAAATGCACACAGATTTACATATCAGATTTTCTGCCATACTTCATAACATTTTAATCTGTATTTGCAGTTCTTTACACATTACATGCAACTATCATTTTCTTGTAAGTGTAGATCTCATTCAAACCAGAGAGACAGTGGACACAAGTGATTAACAATTTATAACCAATACACCACTAGCCATGATTTTCAATTGGGTGTTGATAAAATTAATTACGAAATATAAACTTGCAAGATCGGTCACAGTTTGCTTGGTGTTAGGTATCCTGTTTTATATTATTTTTCTGTGCTGATCTCATAATAAAAGCTATCATATAAACATGTTTCATTGGTCTATATGCATGACATAAATTCTGTAAACCTGTCAACGTGGAAGTTCAGAAACAATATGAAGTGAATCAAGTGATATATACAGGTCAAGCTGTGAGGGTTATAGTATAACCCTCACAGCTTGACCTGTATTTATCACACTGAACGACACACTGCAAAAATTAAATAGTTAAAATAACCAATTTATTCGTTAGTACAGTTGCAAGGAATCAATCTGCAGTTTATAGCTGATGGATTCCAGATGTTTCTCAAGAGTAATGGTGTGAAACACATTATATCCGCACTGCTACAAATGGTGCTGTAGAGAGATTTATCCAAACCTTAAAGAAATCAATCGTAGCAGAGTGAAATGATAGTAGATCAAGTCAACATAAACTAGCAAGCTTTCTTCTTAAGTATACATGTAGATCTACACCACATGCAGTTGCTGGAGTTGCACCAAGTGTTCTGTTTTTCAACCGTAATCTTAAAACAGTATTGGATCTACTGAAACCTGATAATGAAAGGAAGTATTGGACAAGCAATTGACACAGAAGGAAGCATATGACAAGCATAGTAATGTAAAAGAATTTGAAGCTGGAGAATTAGTTATTGTAAGAAATTATCGTGATAATCATGTAACTTGTTGATGAAGTTACCAATACTGACAGCGCGTCTTCATCGTATTCAAGATATCCAAAGAGAAATCGTAAACCTTCAGACAGATTAACTGGACCTATTGTCCCAAGTAGGGAGGGATGTAGTATATTGTGTATATTTAGTTATATTATGCATATTCATGTTTTTATATGCTCAGTTGTCGATGTCTGGTTTTATCGTTTGTATGGTCTCTCAGAGTTTAGGTTGCTGTAGTACCTTGTATATATATTTCTATATTTTACGAAGAGATCTTTATTTAATTATTTAAACTGTTGGTCAATTATACAAACATCACAGTAACTGCTTGTCATATAAATCACAGTGACTCAACACCTAATATCTCCATTAAGATGTTAAAACAGACTAAAATCCATACATATGCAATCTTTATAATTGTCTTATAATTAAGAACTCGCCATCCTTGTGCTTCCTTATTAGGCCACTGTTTTCTTCTTCTCGCTCATCTTTGGTCTCTTTGTCTTTGTCCTTTGAATGCAAAGATTCCTCCTCTGAATAATATCAATATAAAAAGAAAGACTTCTCATTAAATGCACACAGATTTACATATAAACTTTTCTGCCATACTTCATAACATTTTAATCTGTATTTGCATTTCTTTACACATTACATGCAACTATCATATTCTTGTAAGTGTAGATTTCATTCAAACCAGAGAGACAGTGGACACAAGTGATTAACAATTTATCACCAATACACCTAATAGTTATGATTTTCAATTGGGTGTTGATAAAATTAATTACGAAATATAAACTTGCAAGATTGGTTACAGTTTGCTTGGTGTTAGGTATCCTGTTTTATATTATTTTTCTGTGCTGATCTCATAATAAAAGCTATCATATAAACATGTTTCATTGGTCTATATGCATGACATAAATTCTGTAAACCTTTTAACGTGGAAGTTTAGAAACAATATGTAGTGAATCAAGTGATATAAACAGGTCAAGCTGTGAGGGTTATATTATAACCCTCACAGCTTGACCTGTATATATCACACTGAAAGACATTTATGGATACAAGTCTAACAAGTGCACTAAATAAAATATTTGTTGGGGTTAAAAATTGAAAGGTCTCAAATGAATATAGACCTAACCACATCAATAATAATTAGCATAGTAGCATACTGAATGAATTATTATAGTAGTTCTTCACTAAATCCAGAATACATGCTTGTAGTTACAAACATTTATCAATGGCTGTGCAAGTAATTACATATACTAACCTGTATCAGATGTGATGTCATCTACTGGTTGAATTGTATGATGACTAGTAGTTTCTAAAATGTCAAGAGGAATGTATTGTTGACTGGTAATAGATAAGTACATTAATTACACATGCTAACCTGTATCAGATGTGGTGTCATCTACTGGTGGAATTGTATGATGACTAGTAGTTTCTAAAATGTTAAGAGGATTGTATTGTTGACTGGTAATAGATAATTATTATAGCTATAGTACCTCTAAGATAGTAGGTATTCAGTGCTATATTAATAAATAGCATGTTGATGTCTGATTTTGTTCCAATTAGACAAATCCTGTAATTCAAGAAGAGTTCAGTATCGTGTGCTGTTTTACCAAAAACTGTTATGAAACAGCATGGAGGATCAGAGAGTTTTCCTGACTCAAATAAATCAGCATCCCTTTTATAAAGCTGTTACAAAATATACATGTAACTGTGTTAATATACAAATAGATTGTAATTACCCTTAGTGGTAGCATATGAGGAGTTACTGTCCATCCTTTAAATAATTTTTCTTGTTTTATATTAAAGTCCAATTCAATATATCCATTCACAGAATCTTTGAACTCAAATACTACTATTTGATCTTTATGGCGAATATGCTTATCCTCATAATACTAAAGTATTACAACATTTTAATAAAAGTTATTATTACTTTCACAATTACATGTATATATTATACCTTCATTTGTATAGAAGCTAGCTTGGAAATCCTAAATTTGACTATCCACACGTTAGTATCCTTAAATTCATAACAGATCTGGCCAGTGTAATACCTATTCTCTACAGTGATAATCATAGAACTTTATGGTAGCATCAGTACTGATGAAAGTGACAATCAGCGAATCAGAATATCACAACTCAGTTAACTGATCACATGCTCACATGATTTAATGCACATGTGCAAGTGTGCATCGAGTTATTTAGTGTATAATGGGAGACAAAATATATAGCATTATGGCATTCATGAGGAACATCAGGCATTAAGCACTAAATATAGATTGACAGTTACATTAATTGTTTTGGCATGGTACTTAGTCGGGGCCAACAAAGGTCTCGAATATAAATTATAATACATTATGCAATCTTGGCCCCATCACCCTCATGTTAGGATGCTATAAATACCACATGACTGTGTTCACAAAAACCAATTATATTGCCTTAATGATTAACAGAACAGGTTCAGTTTCTCGAAAAGACTCATCTTTCAAGGGAAGTTAAAAACACATGTTATAAATAATTTTTATGAAGCATATGACCGACGTGCAAAAAAGAGAAAAAGGACTTTGTAATGGTCACATACCTCAAACTTATTCGTATGGAATGTATATACTTGTATACATTGCAGAGGCTAATGCAGTTCACAGTGTTTGCAATTCCTGTGCTTTCTTAATATCAGTTTAGAAACATTTGCATTTTTCATGAGAGATGAACAGACAGGCTGACAGAACTGATCACTTAGCCCTTGTTTATTGACGACACAGGACAAAAAGCATGCTATTTTTAACAAGAAGCCACTAAAGTTTAGCAATTAGATGTAAGAAGCCAAATGACTGAGGTTCATAGGTATTAATCAAACATCCTTGGCTATATACAGTGCCGGAGATACTGGCGGGATGGGGGCAGTGGGGGGGTTGAATACCCTCCCCACATTTGTAACCATACACACTGTCACATCAATATATACTGTCACTAATATGGCATGCAGTGCAAGTTGTGCAACAACTAAACACATTTCTCTTGTATCAATTATACAAAAGAGCTTCTCTGATTTGTATTATAAAACAGGGACAGAGACAGCATGTGCAAAGTGAGGGGCTGACAAAAATTGGGGGAATGACAATGGCGGCTATAACACGGCTGCCAAAGGAAGGATGCAGGAGGGAGAAGTGCCCCCTCTTTTGTGAAAATGGAAGCTTAAATGTAATGTTCCACAGATTTTGAAGCATAAGACAAGTATATTAAATATATCGGGAGAGTGCTGCCTAAGAGAAAATAGAAGCACATTATATACTGATAATTATATAGTTCATAGACACTAAACATCCTTGGCTTTCTATATAATACAAAAGAGATTTTTTAGGCACAAGACAAAAGAAGGTCACGTATTAAATGTAATTAAACGTATAAGCACATTGCTGTTATACTCCTATATAGTCTCTCACACTTTTGTTTTTGATTTACACCATTCATGAACAGAAAATTAAACCTATACAAACCTGTAACACCAGTAGACTCAGTCTGATTCACATCCTTGTCATCAACATTCAACTTTTCCATTGGTAGGTCAACATTATATTTCGTCTCAAGCTGTTCCTCATCTATAGGATCATAATTATTACAACAATAATTTATAAATTATTGTATATAATTATAATAATTATGTATAATTAATTATTTATTATTCTTGTGATGAAGTGACTATAATTAAGGAATTAGTGTACTTTGACCTGTGTGGTTTTAACAGTTATTGTAATGATTTATCTGTGGTGTTGTAAAATATTCTTTTATGTAGTTATATAAGTAGTGAGTTGTTAGTTATAAAAGAGGATGAAAGGGTGTTGAAAACAATTGATAGATTATTATTGTTAAAAAAGATTTGAACCTATATGTACATGTATGTGTATAAAATTATTATAATTATAATTGGTATTACAAACCTTGCAAAACACTATGAGGTGTTTTAGTAACACTCATCAAATCTTGAGCTTCCTTATTTTTGATTTCTAACTCTTTGGTTTTAGCAATCGACATTTTCTTGTAAACTTCAGTTCTTTCTTCAGATGTTTTCAACTCTAGTAATTATTAATTAATAATCAGTATAAAAATCATGTTAAGTAAATTGTAAGGACACAACTAAAAGCTGCAACAAAGATACAACAAGAATATAATTATTAAGAAAGTATCTTATGTGATAATTCAAACCAACGCTATATTTGTGTCTTCTACCTATTACAAGTTCTCCTGTATCTTTTAAAATGGTTCATAAGTAAAAGAACTGTTAGGTACAGTTCATACAAACTGCCTTCTTCTTGCTGTTCATGCATGTATTTTAATGTATTTAAGGCCATTGGAGTGTTGTAACATAATTATGTACCTGACACAATCATATACAACATAACATTTTGATCCCTATCCTTCTGGAAACATAATATAGGTATGGCTCTATGCCCCTAAAAAATAAAGTTCAAAGTTTGTGTAGCACAGTCAACCCCTCCCCTCTAAATGATGAAGAGGGTCTGGTACTGTACATAGCTATTGTATGTCTTGTTCTGAGACTTACTACAAGTATGGTAGAACTCAAATAGATAGATGTTAACTGTCAAAGTTAATGATTGTAGGTGGAGCAGCTCCACAAGTTTTGAATTTTACATGACTATGGTTTCTAAAGTTTGCAAAGATTATTCTTACTAGTTGCAGATGAAAAAAAAACTACACAAGCATCTGAAAGTGTATCCATTTTTAGCATATTAGTGACATCCACATGAATTCTACAGGAATCAAGTAGCTCTAGGAATGAGACTCACAATAAATGTTCTCCGTCATTTAGATGGGGGAGGGGCTGGCCATGTAAAAATTACACACATTCAGGTCTATGTTTTTCTGAAGGAAAGATTAAAATGATAGCAGAATAACTACCTGAAGTTTCAATTTGTATGGCAAGGAAGATACTTTGGAAGCTTAGTCAGCAAAAATGAACAAAGATCCAATGTTTGTTCGCTCATGTGTAAACATTGACTTGAGGGTGGCAACAATGCTTCGAATAGAAATTTATCTTCAAATGCATACTAAATGAGTAAACATTCATTCTAGCTCTAACTACTAAAATAATTATGACTACATAATAATATAACAATATATCAGGGCATTAACAAAGATAGAAAGCTTTGAAACTTTGTGCATGTTCACTGACCTTTGAACACCTTTGAACACATTTGAACATTCAAAAGGGTGTGGCATTGCTAAATGTGTATACATTTCATTACTGTTGGAGTGTTTTTTCTTTGCTACAAACGTTTTCTATACCTTTTAGGCTCTGTAGAGTTCAACTTTAAGGCTATTCAAAAGCTGGAAAATCCTTAAAATTTTAATAAAAGTGAGAAAAAAACAACTTATTTTACGATGTTGCAATTGGCATTGTTTTCAAGAAATAAAACATTTTATATATAACTGCTGAATATACTATAAAATATGAATTTAAGACTATAGAAACAGAAACCAATAGCTGCTAATGTGCATATTTACTGAGTGATGCTTTGAAGGCTCACTGATATGTTGTTGTATTTTAGCAAACCCATGAAGTGGAAAACCTACCTGTGTTTATGCCCTGATAATATGATATATAATTATTATAATTTCACCTTCTTTCAAAGTGTCTATATCTAATTCTAAAGAATCTGCTTTCTTGACCAGGTCATCCCTCTCTTTAATACTATATATAAGTATGCTTTTCCTCATAGTATCATCCATTGTGGAAAAAAAATGTCTCATCATGTCACTATCAGGTGGAATAGTGAATAGGTCTAAAAAGAAATATAGTGAATAATAATTGATATTTTTTATGGAATGCAAACCTGATGTACTAGCAAGTGAAACCAGCTTCAGTTGTTGCTCTTCAGTAACATGTAGGTTATGATGTGAAATGTACTGAAATATTTCAGGTACACTGAATGATGACAATACTTGAAGAATGGGATCTGTATTCTAAAGTATAATATCATGTGGTAAACACACTATTGTGGATCATAAAATATTAACACACAGGAAAAAATTCCCCAGTAAAGAAATTTGATATGCATGCACACATGTATGATAAATAAATGACCTTCATCTTGTCCACGTGGTCGTGGAGTGGTTTGAGAGCACTACCACTAGGTCTAAATCAGCAAGGCATTTAAAAGAAGCTCTAAACGAAGAAGACATTGATTGGAAATCAAGTGGCATAAAAGAAATCTAGCAAATGACATCTTTATGATGAGGGGAAAAGAACTGTCATCAGTTTGTTCTGATATTGAAAAGTGATACCCTACAATATGTCTGCAGAACAGAAGTTTTAATAGAAGTTGAGTGATGACAATCAACACACACAGCTGACGATGTCTTGATATTCCATACCAAAGGACTCCAAGTGCAATGCTGGTGAATGCCATTACTATAACGTAACAATAAGACCCATTGTAATATACCTACTTAATCGCTGCTTACCAGCAAAAAAAATTAATTTTTGGGAATATTTCACAGACTACAGTTATTATGTAGAATTATATTATAACACATCAAGGATGGCTGTATTTCTTTTACATTAACAAAGCCAGAGGATGAAGCTGGAGGGTGATGTTAGTGTAAATCGATTACAGCAATCCTAGAGTGAAATGTATGTTCAGTATATTGTTGATTACCCACACAATCAAAACTCATTAATTGGTTTTTCCAAACATTATATAAACACATAATACTATAAAGTGATAGTCCAGAAAGAAGAGACAGACATCTGCCCTACTGCTTATACTAATACTTTGTGCTTTGTGAGAATGGAATATAATTAAACCTATCTGCATTTTTGAATGGCATGCAAGAGTGTGTACATTCACAAGTCAATTTTCTTCAGCTCTATGCCTGGAAATCAGCTACAAAATTATAATACTGCACAAAAGCATTAGAAAGTGGTAGGCCAGACTCCTTCCTCATTGATAACATGGCTGGGCTAATCTCCAAACTCATACATTGATATAACTGATTTGTGATTATGTTGATACATGTACATGTATGTCTACTCAATTATTGTAGTACAGCTTCACTTACAGATAATTCTATATCCTTTTTAAAAGAACTCTTCTGGATAGGTTGTTTTTTCCTTGGTTTAGTTTTAGATACTGTTTGTACATCCAAACTCTCTTGATCTAAAGTAACATTTTGAAACTGCAAGTAACTATAAGAAACAGTGCATCCTTATCATTAAATCATAAACCACAAATAATACTTATTCATGGTTTTAAAAACCATACGTTAGTTTACATAGATATTCTTTTGATCCAAACAATAATATAAGTAGTACATAGAATGAGTCATATCATGTAATATTTTCTCAAATGAATATACTAACATACTAAGTAGGTAGACCAGCAGTTCAATATTTTTAAGTATTTCAATTACAGTAAAAGAATTGAAACAGTAAAAGAATTGTTATTTTACAAGTATTGCCTGTTCAATGTTGTATAAATGGGTGGAGCATAACTACAATGATGGTAGGGCCCAAAAGCACACAAAACATGTCATGAAACTGTTCAGTTCATTATCATTTATAAGATGTATGGTGTTTGCTAGCATCATTGACATTTGCAAGCAACACTGCTTATTAAAGTAAATTGCTGCATCTTTACAAATAACAAATGATGCCAAGAACTGGTTCATCACAGGCATAGTACTGATATACTATTCCACAAATGGAACTAAGACTACAACTGATATTAGATGATTTCTTAGCTTGGAGGTCAAAGTAAAGCAGCCTTAAAAGTGAAATTTACCATAACTATAATTGACCTACATAACCACTAACAGTGTAACACTCTGTAGTGCATATAGTAACCTTGTGATGATGAAACAGCATGTAACAAAAGTCTGAGTTGTTTTTGGTGTACATCCAAATCCAGTGATCCACTCACAGCCAGAGCCTTGCTTTCACCTGTGTGAAAATCAAATGCTTTATTTTATAAAGCAACAATGAAATAAGTTTAGAACCTTCTTTTGCTTCACTGTCTGTCATCAGGGGAAGAATCTAATAATAACAAAGCATGAATTGTAAATAATTATATTATAATTTATTTAGTAATAATTTTCATAATTATTATTGTACATGCTTTGAATTATAACACTGTGAAAACAAATACCAACACTTAAACACTTGATATTGAGACATTATACATAGAAAGCAAACAATGTTTGTAGCTAAGATGGACTCTTCCTGGATTACCAAACGTTTTTGGTTTTCTCTACAAAATGTTTATGGCCCGTATGGCCATTTCTATGATCGCAGGTTCGAACTATATATATAAATATATATATATATTTATTTATTTATATGTTTGTGTCACTTACTCGAGTATGCGTTGTATACGTAGTTAAAGAAGTTACGTCATTCCCGGGGGCTCAGTCAATTAATGTGCGTGGCGCATAAAGAACATGTGCTTAAGCTCAACAGAAAGAAAGCTGTGTAGCTTACATAGAAACTGGAACTAATAGCTAGCTATTCTATCTGAAATATATTCCTAAAGTTCTACAAGGTTCTTTAAAAGGTAAACAGAGTAGATAATCAAAATAATAACTATAATAGGCTGATGTGTTGCCATAAAGTTAGCCATGATTACTGAATGATGGACACTGCAAAGCAGTCATAGGGATACGTTTTTCTCTATATATCTTGTTAGCATGTTTTATGCTTGTATTTTCATGAGATTGCTCAAATAATTCACAATATACTCTGTTTATGCAAAATTATTGATGTTTTATAACACACTAACATATTTATACCTCTTCAATCAAGGGTGTCTTTGATTTCATATGATTATTGTTATCGACAACGGTCCCATCTGTTCTCTCTTGAACTATCGAACTCCTTTGCAGCTTCGTATCTTCAAAAACTCCTTCGGTCGTAATTGATGAAAAGTCATCTTCTCCATTGCAGGATTGCTTTCTCGTTACATTACCAGATGACTGTTCGTCAACTGCAGTTTGAATATACACATCCACACCAAGTTTCCCGATACTACCTACTTCTGGGGCAGACACTATATTAAATGCAAAGCTATGCAATTCCACCTCAAGTAGATCATTCGGAATTTCCACTCTTGCTCCGGTGTTTTCCAGCTCTTTAAGAACCTCAGGATCAATAAGGTCTGTAACGATGGATGAAACAAACAGAGGAAGAACAGCATAAGTGAGGACAACACACATCCTAGATATTTTGGTAACGATTAGATTCTGTGGCCAGCTAAACCGCATTTCAAAGAACTTGACCCATTCGTACACACGTTTACCATTCCATTCATCTTGGAGATGAATTTGAAACTTAGGAAGCCCGACATGGCTATTAGGTGCAAGGCTTGGGTGTTCCTCAAAAATTTCAATAATGGTGTTAAAACTAACACAAAGAAGAAAATCATCATGCTTGGTTTCGTAGAACTGAATATGTTTCTCTAATGCTTCATTTCCTATCATTGTTTGAACTTCTTTTAGTAGTTGGTAGTTCAAGTATCCAACAAACCCTCTGCTAACTAGGTAGTTAAGAATGCTTGATGACGTTGTTAGTTTCTCTAAATGATCAACATGTGCTAGTATATCTGATGTAGTTAGCTTCTCCGAGTTGATAAACCAGCTAATACAAAGTCGAATTTCTGTAACATCGACTTCACTCACACAGCGATGAGCCATGAGCAGCAGCTTTAAAAACTCTTTCTTCAAGTTTTCAGCAGCTATAACAGCATTCCCTTTGTCTAATTCCACTGGTAAACTGGTATCTGAAGAATGTAATAGGATTTTAAACAATGTATGATGATTTTGAAAACTTTCACCAGAACACAATAAATCTGAAGTATCAGAAGCTTAATTTGAATTTTGTGGACAAAAATAGGATTGAAATGGAGTATAATTTGGTATACAACTGTAGTTTTATAAAATTGAATTGTTTTCTTATAGCAGTCCAGAAATTAATTAAATCCAATAAATGCTATTGAATAATTTTATGTACAATTATTTAAGAAAACAATCTGGATTGGCTGATTAATAATTCGAATTGCTTTACAATTATATATGCCTTTCAAACTCATCAACTATCATTATTATAATTGTGCCGTCAACTGCATGTGGGCGGTGTAGGAAGATGATCGGACTAAAAATAACATTAACGCTAAAAAAAATGTATGCAGCAGGAATCAATACATCTGGGTTCCTAACCTGGTGAAATATCTTCACAATCCTCTTCTTCCCCATGGCCATTGTGTAGTTCCTGTTCTATCTTCTCAGCAATATCCTGCAGAGCTGTTAAAGGTCTCATTGCCATTAAAACTGTTTCCAGATGATTTGGTTTAAGGTCAACCTTTAATCGAACAAGATTCAGGAGGATATCTGCTCCATGGAAACCATTTTTACGGAGTACTTCAATCTTTGTTGGTGCATCTATAATCTCTTCTTGGAAAAGATGTCCAGTGAAATATTGTAGAGTGTTATCACTGACATCTAAAGCTTTACATAGCTGATGATGATGGAGTCTCACAACTTCACTCGGCTTTAACTTTCCTCTCTTTGTCTTTTTCCACTTCCGTTCAACAGCCATTTTTATAGGGTATGGCTTAAGTTCACCCAAAGAGAAACTGATGACGTAATGCGGCCAACCTCTGTTTAAGTTAGTGTTATGAATATTATTAACGGGGTCAATGGTTGCGGGAGGTTATCGCTGATGCAGGAAGCGCTTAAGCTAGTCTTGTGATCACTGAAATATTAATGTTAAAAATATTAAACTTGATGCAAGCATATATAATTAATTTTATATCCTTTAAAAAATGTTTACATTTCTCCGAGCATTTTGTATATATTGTATGTACCTGCCATGAAACTCTGTAGTACTGCTGCTTACTCCATATTAAATATTATAATTATAACTTTTATACAAATATGCCACCTATTATTATCATCAACTAATAATTTTATATAATATAATTATAATATTGTAATTATGATTATATTTTTGTGATTAATGATATTACTGTTGACAAACTGCCATAGGTGAATAGTAAATTAATTATATTCATATAAACAAATAAGGACATAATTATAATTCTATTTCACATTATGGTAAACAATTTATAATACCAATAATCACATGAATTAAAATATACTGTATATATGAACAGACTATTATAATGAGTATACACACATGTATCATTATATTCTAAAAACAATGGTAAACCTACAGCAGTACGTACAAGTGAAATAATGATAATTATATTTATTTGCACACTTTTCCAAAGCTTTACACACTACATTACTGAGAATAAATTGTTAAGTAACTCCACCAATGCAATTGAAAAAAATTATGTTGTAGCATTATTGAAAGACAATATTACCACATACAGATTTACTAGTAGCTTCTTGATATCCTTGAGCAATAATACATATCCCACCTAATTTTATACAATAGTTTGGCAATTTCTGTAGTGTTTGTGGATTATAATAAAAAAGATCGAATACACGTGAAGTATACTCAGGTACTTCATCTATTTCCTGCTTTTCTAACTACACAAAAAAAAAGATGATAGATTGTCAACAAGAAATTGCATACAAACTTTATCAATTTGCCTCGTAGCATGAAGGTAAACCTCCATAGGACCTTCTCTATAGCCATGTATAACCAAATCTTTCTGTTCTGGTTTAAAAGAGAATATAATGAAATTCCCTAATTCAGTCCTTTCATGTTGATCCTGCAAATACTGTGAAGGAAGGAATAATCATGAGAGTTATTAAATATTTTAATAAGATAACTTTATTGACCTGCAAGACGTCCTTCCGATTTTTCCAAACACTAAATTGAAAAGAAACTTGAAATCTCATTATGTATTTAGTGGAAGGTCTTTCATGAATTACCATCTGACCAAAGTAAAGATCTAATGACAACAAATCAAGAGTTATGAAAACACTAAAAGCCTCATTTAAAATGCTTTTTTAGTACCTTCATGCTCAAAATATGATGTTATCATTGTATTCACATGTGCCCATTGTACTCCTGCATAAATAAATAGCAAGCAAATAATTAAAATACTTCCAACATAATTTTAATAGTGATAAACATGGTAAATGTACATATAATCATCTACATGTAATTATGTGTATTAATTTTATTATTGTGACCTCTTATATATAGTTACAGAAATATTGAGAGCTACCGATACATCAGGTATGGATTATACAACTATTATAGAGTATCAATAATACTTTCTCCTACATCTCAGGATGTGATCCTATCAAACAACCACAGTATACTTGTACATCAGGTATTGTAAACCTTTCACTTTACATGAAATAAAATAATGCAGTATACAGCACTCATAAATAGCTTCATATTCCTGTTTCATCACTAGTAGAGCATAATTTATAACGTGTGTTGTATGAATTTTCATATAACACTGCGTAGGTAAATGCACTCTGACACCCTACACTAGGTGCTAAACCTTCAGCTGCCTTGACAAACTCTTCTGATGTATAATTATATAGGCTATGGAAAATCTACTACTAGTAGATATATTATATGGAGTCTGTTGGTGCCTTTGATTACACCCATGTATTAAACTTTAAAGTATAGTGATGAGGCATAATAATTATGGCATCTTAACAGGTGTATTTGGATTGCCAGCAATGCAAAACAACTCCAGGAGCTGAATTGTCGCTGTTGTGAATTTGTTGTTACATATTACAACATTCAGAGATGTGGTGGTACTATAGCACAGCAATAATCTTACCAACTGCTTAGCAATGAAATAGCTATACTATATATGAATCACAATAATACCACTGTTAAGGTTAAATTGAAGAATGGCTTATAGCCAAAATAAATAAAACCACATGATTATAGCTATAGCTACATAATACATGTATAAATAATTATCGTTTGTCTAAATGCATAAGACTCCGGTTTGCGAGGCAGACCTCAATCCCTTTGACTACATCACTAGCTTAATTACTATGTATATAATTTTAAGGCACAAAGGATTGCCAGGCTTTAATTATGATAATAATAAAGATATGGATATTTTATAAGTAAGTGCATTACATGTAACAGAATAAAATTCATAGGCTATATAAAATGATTAAAAATAATAATGATATTCATTGCACTAACAAATTTGAAGGTAGTCTGAAAAGATTGATAAAGGGTAAAGGCTTATGTATAATAGTAACATTGGGACATTTTAATATATTATTATGCTCATTAATTCTTATGAATACAATCACATATATAGGTTACATAACACTCACGTGGTCTGAAATATAAATGAAAGAAGATAACATTGGGATGTTTTAATATACAATAATTATAATATTATGTTCATTAATTATTATGTATGTTTTCAACATATCTGAGTACTTAATTGACACAAAAATAAAAATCAATGGGTGAATAGGGGAAGGAGTCAGTTAAAAATAGCAGTGAAACAGTTCTACTTTCCACAATAAATATAAGCATGTACATATAATGTCTGGTGCACCATGTCTGGAGAAACTATTCTTGATGAAGAGAGCAGAGAAGAATGTGACAAATCATGCAGTCCAATCAAATATGTTAAAGAGAACATTCATCTAAGAATATCACAGGAACCAAAATAATTCATTAGTTACAGAAACACACCAAAACAAACATTTGAAAGTTCAGCTATACTATATATGAATCACAATAATACCACTGTTTTTAAAAAGCACATAAACAAATTTGATTGGTCTGCTTGCTGTTCTGTAGAGTCAAACTGCATCATTAATAGATTCCCCAGATGTTACGTCCTTGTCTAACATATTATGGCATATGAGATGAATGTATGTATTATACCAACATGTTACAATTCTAAAATTACAATGTTTACCTGTCACACAGCTGTTTCTCATCTTTTCAGTAATCTCATCAAGTGTGCTTTGCTTTTCCAAAGCTTCCTGGACTACATTCAAGTGTTTAGGATTGTGCTTACTCTTTATGAGCACATGAGTTAGTAATGTATCAGCACCATGAACTCCTCCTTTCTCAAGAACATCCGTCTTTACATCTAATTCAATGATTTTCTTAGAAAATAGCTCCAATGTTAACGAGGACAGAGTTGTACTACTGACAGTTAGTACTTTACATAGCTCTCCATGGTGTGATCTCAATACATCAAAGCTTATATTATTTATAGAACTCTTATTACTGGATTCTATGAAATAAATAATTATAATTATGTAGTGTATATATAATTATTATATCACTGTCATTCCTATGATTCTATATGGCACAGTAATAGCAAAAATAGCTAATAAAATGGAGTAGTAATATTTGTTTCTCCATAATCATTCATTTTGCTGGCATTGTTTCTGATATTGAGATAAAAGTATCACAGTGAAATCTTCCTGTACTTTCCAATGCATTTGTATAGGAAGGCACAGTCATGTTCATTAAAATAAGATTATAATATTGATAATAATTGAATAGGTCATTATTATTTTAATGTTGAAGAAGTATTACTGTAATCATGACATAAATTATTATAAAGTTGGATTTGCAGTATGAAGTGGTTTGGCTAACAAAAAGAAGTTTAACGGTAAAACTAAAATAACCTAGCTATCTCTAGAGACTATAAGCTTCTTGTTTAAAAAAAGAAAAACTGATACGACGAATCCCTGACTTCGGATTGAAATCATTATAGCAGTTACAGAAATTCTATGAAATCATGAAAACATGCACTATAATTATTATTACTAACCATGACCAGGATAGGATCTCCGGATGGTGATGCCATTTCTACTAGGTCCGAAACGAGACGGTGGTTTTGTACGAGATTTGGAAATACCACAGTTCAAAGAGAAGAGGACTAACGCGTGACGTTTTCGGGGAATTTCAGTAGCGTATACACCCTTCGTCCGGATTCCCCAATTAGCTGAGTAGGCAGATCCACGCCCTCTTAATTCAGTGAGTCACACCCATACTAGACTACTACCTCTACTATAGCAACATGGGGTGAGTAAATATAATTGGGGCGAGCCTGAGCGAGCCCCACACTAGTCGTGTAAACGAGATTCTGTCGATATATATATATAGATACTACTACCTCTACTATAGCAACATGGGGTGAGTAAATATAATTGGGGCGAGCCTGAGCGAGCCCCACACTAGTCGTGTAAACGAGATTCTGTCGATATATATATATAGATACGACTTCTTACCGTTAAAACTCTTATAATACATGCAATGAAAATAATTTTTAACAAATTATCTGTACACATGTGTTCAAAATGGCTGATTTGATTTCAACTAAAATAAGAGCGAAGAGAACACGACAAGAAGAAACTCCTGAACAGTGCCAAGAGCGACTGAAAAAACGCAGGATCTCAGATAGACGACGTAGAGAATCAGAAACTCCTGAAAAACGTCGTGCTAGGCTTGACCGTCAAAGGGCCTATCGTGAACGAAGGAACTTCTTAAACTGATGACCAGAGAGCGGTCAGACTAGCTCAGCTAAGTCATAATCAGCAACAAAGACTATCTACGGAAAGTGACGACCAGAGAGCTGCTAGACTAGCTCACCTAAGTCACAATCAGCGACAAAGACTGTCTACTGAAAATGATGACCAGAGAGCTGCCAGACTAGCTCAGCTAAGTCATAATCGGCAGGAAAGAATGTCTTTAGAAACACCAGAAGAAAGACAACGTAGACTGCAGCTCGACAGAGACGGACACCAACAAACAAGACAATTGCGTACACAAAGCCATGCTGATTTGGCGAATCTGAGTTCATCTTCTGCATGTTTATTTTTCCGGCTATTTTTTATTGGCGACATCTCTATTACTCTACCGTGAACCAAAGCTCCAGAATGTATTTCCTCTCCAATTTCAGATACATCAAAATTGTCAAATTCCAATTTCCTCTTCAAGTTACTACTGGCCATGATCTCTTCACTTCGATTTCCCGTGCAACTAAATGTGGATGTAGCAATGCGCATGCGTATAAACTCGTGAAGGCTCGCCCCCACAATGTTTCTACATTCTTCTAGTTATGTGTATATGTATTAGAGTGATGTGATGTAAGTTATTCGCAGATCATAAATGGGCATTAATTAGAACACATTCTCTCTCTGCACAGGAAGTTATGTGTAGTAAGAATGAAGCTCATCTTCTTGCATATACAGGGAACAGGTAATGATATATTTTGGTTAATTGGATATATGGTATACGTAGGCAAATGTGGAATTATTGGGAAAGTTCGAGCAGGCAAAAACGGAGTAGGTGAACCTGGCCCGCATAATTCCATCTATCTACGGTGTTCATCATTTCTCTCATGTCTTATTCATCGTTCTACTTATCCATTATTATTTCATTATACCATTAGCTGATGGTGAATTATATTCTGCTAATCTTGTACTATTTGAACACACACCAGCTCTCCCTCGTACCAGGAATGTGTCCTGTTTTGCAGTGGACTGGCACAAGTTAAGAAGTAATGAAACTATTAATAGTACTTATTATTTTGCACATAAATTCAACAATTTACTTGTTTATAAAACCTGTTTTTCAGGTTACCAACCACAGTTGAGAATATGTGTTGCTTTGAAGGAAAAGTTTCTTGTACTTTCATATCGGAATGAAAATTTTATTATCACTGTGAGTGTAGTATACAGTATAGATATATAAACAAATAGAAGATATGAAATGTGTATGTGGACTTTTACTGTACAAGCATAATGTATAATTATAACTAGCAATGGTACAGAACCCTCACTATAAGTGTACATGTACTATGTAATATTAGATGCAGGGGTGTGGATACAGTCAGTCTTACAGGACAATGTCCAATAAATCTAGTGAATGTTTGGTAAATTGAAACGGAGCTGTATACAAAGCACAGTATATATGGGGAGTAGGACAAGAGTGATGAAAATGGGGTAAAATGTCTGGCAGTTGGCTCACTATTTCCATACCCCTGATTAGACTATAGGTCTCTTGCAATAATTATAACAACTAACACAAAAATTGGTTTGTAATGGACATTTCTTCTATTATTCATCATTGACTTGTTTGTAGGATGAATTATCTCTCCCCCAGAATGCTCGTTCAGTATCCTGGGTAGGGGATGGTTTGATTGTATGTATCAAGAAAGATTTATATCACTTAACAGTAAGTTAATTAATAATGAATATTACTATAATAATTATAGTGTTAAAAATGTGAAAATATAAAATGAAAAAAAATGATCAATTTTAACATTACCAAATGTATATGTATATTGTTACTTTACTGAATACAGTACACATGTATTTTATACACTCCATGTGCAAATGCACTACATGTACTGTATTGCACTGTACTGTTATGTGCTGTACTGTATATACTGTACTCTAATATACCACTGTATGACCCATAATTATGGTGATATTTGATTGTATTATAATAGCATTAATCAGTTATTAATTTTTAATAACTTAATCCTTTAACAGCTAGATGGTGATTTTGTCTATTGGTCAAAATAGAATTGAACCTGTTTTGTTACCAATTACTAAAGGAGAGAAACATGAACTACTGGTACTAAAAGATGAAAAACAGGTTTGAAATGAGATTACTTTATTACTTCAATTGTGGAAAAATGAAGTATTAAAATGATCTTATGAATGACGACAGTACTTAACTGTGTATATATTTATTGTACATGTATGTTTTAATTAAATGAAGTTTAACTATTAATAATTATTCTATAGATCAGTCTTGATAAAGATGCTAAGCCCACACAGAGTATAGCACTGGTTTGGTCCGACATGCCGCTATGTATAGAACATGTGGATCCATATATATTAGGAGTATTATGCCTTTATGCATGCAGATGTTGTATAAACATCTATTTAATTATGATAACACACTTATATACAAATATACAACAACAATTCTGTCTCCCTTGCCTTGTCTCTACTCTCTCTCTCTCTCTCTCTCTCAGAGGTATGGAGCTAAAAGCTGTTGTAGAGAAGTTTCAAGTTCAGAGTTTTAAAATGGCAGAGACAATGAAAGATCAAGTGAAATCCATAATAATAATGACAGTACTAGCTAATGAAACACATGCAGGTTAATGTCAATAATATTAATTGTAATCGTAGCATTGTAGTGTTAAATGTCACAGGGCTGACAATTCCAACATACAGCATGTGGTATAACCACAGCAAGTACATTGCCACATCTTAGAAGTGGCACTGGCCCGGTGGCATTATGTGTAATGTTGACACTGATCACATCAAGATGGCATTGAACAATATGATCACTTAAACATTCACTTCCTTTTAGAGGTTGCTATATAAATTCTTTCTTGTATATGTATGCTTCATTATACCTTAGGAGATGATTAAGAGACAGAAATGGAAATGGTAACAAGAAACTAATTAAGGAGATACATTGTTCACACATGACTCCTCCTCATCATTAGAGTTGTCATTAGCATATATCTCTTACTTTCTGATTTGCAAACTTCCATAATAATTCCTACCACCTGCAACAGGTAAGGAAAATATTGTCTGTCCAATTTTTTATTGTTTGTTCAAAGGGAACTTGACTGACAATGCGGACTGTATGACGTTATTGTGATGATATATATCAAGCCTGAAGCTAAATGAAGGATGATAATAAACGCTGATGTCATGTTTGACCACGTGGAGTTTAGTTACAAACTTCATATTTACTTAATTATGATTAATTTTGTATCTGTTGAAATAAATAAATTTAATAATAATCTAAAAGGGAGTGAAATCATTAAGTTTAATATATTTATCATAAACATTATCATGTAAATACATTCTAAGTGTCTTCGCAACGTCTATTCTTTTAATTTTTACCAATCCATTTTGAATTGTTTCCCATGTCACACATGATGGTTGACTGCGAATCCATATAACAAGTAGTTTTTCAAGTCTACCATCATCAGTCAGGGTAGAATCTTTCTTTAACTTGTCACGTTCATTTGAATCAACCTTTAATTCTGCACTGAGCTCATCCCATGATGCGGACAATTGATTCAACAAATAACAAAGATCATATATCTCTGGTTGTTTCTGTAGTAAATCAGTATAAGATTTGTTTCCAGAACCTAAATGTATGATATTTATAATTAAAATCTTGCTATATTATTTTTAAGGTAGTCACTCATAAATGAAAGCCTTCAAACCTCTACAAGTGATTAAAGGGACTCTATTTCTGTCCCTTGGATAAAGAAGGCTGACTGAACTCTACAACAACAAACTTGAAACCTACTCAGACACCATCTTCTAAAGTCTGTACAAGCTGAGTTGGACCCCAGAAGTTAAGAGTATGTACATTGTATATATTAAAGATCAATAGCAGCTCTTGAATTATTCAAACTCAATAGACGTACATCAGTGAGAGGAAGTCAATGATGTGAAGATTGGAACAGATATACAAAAGTTACCAAAAAAGATTTGTTGAGGACCAACTCAGCTTGGACAGACTTTAGGGTAGCTTATACACCCATCATTGCCACCCTTTTTTAGTCAGTGGAATTGGAAGAGTGTGGCTTCTGTAAACATCACAACCACAACTAATGAGATGTGAACAATGATTTTATCAAGAAAGAAAACTTTTATTACCTTTTAATGAATATAATTATTATTAAATTAATGAACTCACTGTCTGTTTGTTCAATTCCTTTGTCAGTATCACTATCAGATGTAGACTGAACTTCAGAGGTATCTATGTAAAGTATGTTACTATAAACATTCAAGTTTCATTATTTTACATTTTGATTAAGAGATACTGACAGGAAGAAGAAACGTAAATACAATATACTCATAACTATAAACATATTCATACATAAAAAAAATACATTCATTATTCACTAAATCATAATTAATTATTAAATAATTTTAAAATTGCATACCTGAACTGGTTGCTTCTGTCTTTATTGTGGTCTTTCTCAGTTTCTTTGGCTTATATTGGTCTTTCTTTCCTTTGTGTTGTCTCGGGTTTTCAACTAGGTGAATTAAAAACAAACAGGATATTATGGACACACAAGTATCCCTATGATTGGTTTGTGGTGTGATAATTCAATAATCATTGCCACATTTCTCAAGTCTGAAACACAACAGCCTATTATATACTTATTATTTTGATTATCTACTCTTCTTCACTTTTTTTCCAGTGTAGGTTCTAATATGTGCTATACCTATTAATCGACTGAGCCCCTAGAATGACGCACCTTCCTTAATGACATATACAATGCATATGTGACAGTATTGTGGACAGTAATCATAGGGATGGCCCTGTAGGCCATAAAAAGTATACATCATTACTGAGATCATGTGTGGAAGGTTTGAAGAGGAGGAGGGGAGAGTTCGTGCAAGTTCCCTCCCTGTATGCACTAGCTGCCTTTCCTGAATATGTGGTGATATATAAACTGACAGACAAACGAAACTGTACATCACCTATGTCTACATGTGACAAAAGTTACTGAAAATGTTTATTTAGAAAAATAATTGTTATTGTTGAAGATTGCAACATACTTTTGGAAATGAATATAATTAATGTATATCAAAAATAACATTAATTACTTGTATGCACGTGGACATGTTGTTTTTGTGTGTCCTGACATTTTACAGTTACTACAAGTTGGAGGGGCCCTTTTCTTTGCTGGTGGAACAGGTGATGTCCTTGCTCTTCCTTTTCCTTTCCTTCTACTAAAGGAATTACTAGTCTGAGAACTAACTATAAAATATACATGTAAGAGTAATAATAGTTTATTGAACTTCCGCAAATAAAATCACTAGCTTCAGGAGGCAAGCATGTAGCCAGGACTGGCTGTAAGACCAAAGTTAGAAAGCTTCATTTATAACTTCTTAACTACATGTATAATCAATGCTCAACCCCCATATTAATACTATAATTAATTCAAATCAGAATAAATTATGCTGTCAGTATTATCATTATGCTGTATATGTATATTTGAGAGCCCCTATACATACCTTGTAAGCCACATGAAGAAGATGAAGATCCGGATTTGTGCATAGCTTCATCTGCCCATTGAAAGAAACGACACTTACCATCTCCATCTCTTTTAGGACATTTATAAAACTGTCGACCTGTATAAAAAGTTATGCATAGTTATAATATTGTAAATTGATTGTATCAGTCCTTTATTGCATACAAAGTATCACTAACCTTTGTTCTCATTTTCTTTTTTGGTAGTGAGGAGTACTGCATTTTCTCCACAAAAACAAAGCACGTTTCCTCCTCCACTTGCCATCTTATGAGCACTAAAAGATGGATTTCTTTGAGTAATATTATGTATCTCATGATGTCTTCCTTTATGAGTTGAAGACCGTGCAAGGGGCTTTTCATTTTTTCCTTTACCTTTTACAGTTTGAGATGATAAACATTCTATACAAAGTGACAAATAACAGTTAAATATTTCAAGTAACTTATTAGTTATTAGCATCGTTTTGTAGTTTTACTCTTCCTTTGTAAACATTCAGGATTAACTATCCTTATTAGTATGCTAACTATTATAGTTACATCAAAAGTATCAATTTCCTAAACAAGACAACATGACTCTGGGATATATACAATGTATGACATAGTCTCTTAAAATTTCATAATTTTGTATGCTCTTCAAAATGTCCATTCATATGGTTTCATCATCACTCACTTATGCCAAGTCTCGACCACATCTTTTTGGCAGTGACCTTTTCCTGTTTTTCAACAATATTAATCAAACTCTCCCATGATTTATCACCGGAAATATTTCTCATCCAATATTCTAAACATTCCTCTAGTGATTCCTGACTACTTAGCCTCTGCAGTCGAATATCTTCTCGTTTATCTACTGGAACACCAAATTCTGCTCCTATGTCGGCCCATTTTGATAATCTAATACCACAGTCCTTCATAAATCTCATTGCACTATTTGCTGTCAAATTCTCCAACGAAATTATTGAATGAAAGTGGGTGTATTGGAATCAAAATATTTGTATAAATATAATTATTATTGAATATTAAATGTAATAATATCATACATGAGCCATCACTTGACAAATAACTGACGAATTGGCATCTTCAACCATACAACCACCTCCAGATAGATGGGAATATATACAATATTATTGTTATGTTACCATGGCAACTGTTTGATGTGGTTAAGTGTATATCATCAAAAATTCAATTGTTAAAATCGTAGTTAAAGCATGGGGATTTGGTGTATATGATGGGTATACTAAATACTAGTGTGCAGAGGTTTGTGTCGACATACCCCATGGAACTATGACCCCCTAGTTGGGTTATATCCACATAAACATACCTCATACGTGTATCTAATATTATTATTATAAGTATAATTATAGTATAAAGTTAGCAAATGTACACTAAATATAAGTATGTAAGCAGTAAATAGATAATTCTGACTATAAATAACTGAAAATTCTAAGATCTAACAAAATGCACATTAATTATATATAGTGTAGTAGCTTTAAAAGAAAACCAAAAAGTTTACAGATACCATGAAATAGTCCTTGCAAGATTTAAGAACAAGATGGAACTAAACATCCTTCATATACTAAAGATTAAATGAATGAACGCAAATTAAGTTAATCTTTGCTGTCATTCATGATGACAAAATAACCCGATGGGCGAATAAATGATTGTAAAATTAATGCAAATACATGCTGTTAATTGATGAATTAATTGGATCTTAATTACATACAGGGTACATTACAACGTTATGTCTAGTGATGCACCAATAAGAGATTGACCAGCCAATATTCCAATAAATTGATAGATATGCACCGATAATCCATATGATATTATATCTACCTTCTGGTTTCTGATTCTTTCAATAAAAGCTCACCAATCATGAATATGATTAATGACGTTAGAATCACAAGAAATTACATTATTAGTACACTTTATTACTATATTGGTTAAATCTTTCAGAAATAGCTGATACCAATACTAGAGATGACTAATACCGATCCAATTATTGGTGCATCAATAATCATGTCTGCTTTCACATTACTTCAAATAATGTTTTAAAAATGTATTTGCTGGAAGATACCTTCATTAGGTGTAGCATCATCTATAGGACGTGTTGTGTCTTTATCTTGCAGTTGATGATTTGTGATTTCTGAGAAATATGACATGCATTGTATGAATACCTTTGGGTTAATAGTAGTGTTGCTTTAGTTTGACAATACTGACCACTTTTAGTTATAGTTATATAGTATATATAGTTTATCAGTTATAGTTATAGCTAATTAACTAAAACAATTTCAGGTTTACTAATAAAAGGGTTTCAGTCTTAGTTAACTAACTTAAAGTGCCCATTATTGGCCAATTTTCATTTTAGTTAGTATACAGAGGACTTAGTAATTTAGTTATAATTTAGTTAACTAAAAGTCATAATGCCTTACTAAAAGGGATTAACTAAAATAACACTAGTTAATAGTGCATCATGTTACAGATAAAATGTACAATGTAGTCAATGTACATACCTGCTGTATTGCTACTTTCTACTGTTTCTAGAAATCTACGTACATATATTCTTGTAATATCGGAATTTATTCCACTCAGAGTGACAGGATGACTTAAATGAGTTTTAGGATTAAGAGATGACTCAGTCCACACAGTTAAACTACAGGAAGCAAGGTCATGAGACCCCAATAGATCAACATCTTTCTTCAAAATCTAAAAAAATACAATGCAATTCACATGAAGAGTAAAGGTTTTGTAGCTTCAATGAAATAAAATAAGTGGAGCAAGAAAGTGACTGCCATTGGAAGTAAGCTTGAAACCAATGCTCAATGCTGTAGCAGCTGCTACCCCAATTGTACTTCATTTCAAAAGTGCTTTGACAAGATGAGTTGTATTCCTTTCAATGTATTTGTTTGCTAACTGAACTCTGCTCTGAAACAATAACTGTGCATGTATGAGTTATAGAAAGAGCCTTTTATTTTTATTTACCCTTGTACAATTACAAGTCTGTTAACACAGGAATTGTTGTGACTTGTCCAGAAAATGTGGTAATACACAGACACACAACACAACTATAATACCCCTCTGCTACATCTACACAAGTGAGGGTTAATTATAGCATACAAGCATAAGTATTATGAATACAGTGACAAACTCACTGCAGACCTTACTACTTGTAATTAAATTCTTACTCTGAGAGGTTCTTTGTGTGGTTCAATATTCCATCCTTGAGAAGTCACTTGAGCCATATCTTCAAGTACAAGTTCAATATATCCATCCACTGGATCCAGGAATGTAAATCTGAATGCTTCGTCTTTTGTAGTAATACGAGATGTATACTGATTGATAATAGAAAACATTCAATATGTTTACATGCAGGAGTGCATGAATCGCATGAACCCTGCCTTCGGTGGGGTTCATGCGCTCCTGATACATGCAATGTAAGAAACACCACATAATGTACCTTAATAAAGGCATCAACATCACTGAATACAATCAATTTCATTTGCCATTTATTATGTCCTGTTTTCTCATAACAGATTTGTCCAATATACGATTGATCTAATATAATATATAATAATTAATATAGTTACTGAATGGTAATTAGAGGCATGAACATGACAGATGTTTGTAACTAGTTATTGGCACTGATAGTTGGCTGATATCGTGTAAACAATATACAATACAGTGATAATAATTATAATAAATATTAGCTTTTCATTAAATTTAATGACAGAAGCTGAGTATGTATACTTTTTCAGGTGCTAATCTAAATCTCTTTTCATCGTAAATATTCCCTACAGTAGATGAGAGCATAGTACTGAATACTATATACGAAATCTAAGGCAGTTATCTGGCCATGAGGAAATATGCATCACCCATACAAAGATTAATTAGTGGTTCATCATGCAGAACACAGCTTTATCTTATCTACATCTCAAAGTGTAGTTATATGACATTCCTCCAACATTATACTACTAATTATATACAATCTCAGGGATTCTCTATTCCAGGCCTGTTTAGAAGGACCTGGGTGTATGATCTGTATTATCTGCATGAAGATTCAGTTTAATTAGGCATCAGGTGCAAAAAAGAAATGATCCAGATATGATGATGCCCTTTACCAAGTTCACATGTGCATAGTGCAGATGGGTGTAGCTGGGATAATTACTTATTTCTACTTGAAAGGACAACACTGGAGTTTTGTTAATTCTCTTTGTGTTTTATATGACTGAGTTATTGAATGTTTAATAACTTTGGCTTGCATCAGCATGATTTGTACACATTTACTCATGTTGAATATGGAAATTGAGCTGTCTGCAATTTAATTGGTATTCCAGCATCACTCACTTTTCAGCAACTGCCTAGGAGGCTAGGATCCTAATTCTTAGAATCCCCTTTCAGACTGTCACAGTAGCTAATAATAAAAAAAACATTTTGTGCCAGTGTAGAACCCCCTTGTATGTCCTTGCCTGGATACCAAAATTACAGAAACACCGCTGCACAGCATTCCAGAATGAAATATCACTTGGTCCAATTACAATTATATTTAATCACAATTACAACGAATGAACATTAATGTCTGAAAAAGGTTATTTGTAAGGCGACACTGTTCAGGCCAAAAAATTTTTCTCCTATGCTAAAGACTCTTTCCATGGGTGCTGAAGATGCAGGGGTAGCTAAGTAATTAGCAAGAGGATATATTTGGTGGCCTGCTATTGATCAGGACATAGAGAAATTAGCTAAATCATGCCAGGCATGCATGTCTGTTAAGAATTCACTCCCATCATCTCCCTTGAGCCCCTGGGTTTGGCCAGCTAAGCCATGGCAACGAGTACATGTGGATTTTGCTGGACCCTTGTTTGGTAAAACCTATTTGGTATTAATTGATGCACATTCAAAATGGCCTGAAATTTGGGAAATGAGTTCCACTTCAAGTTCAAAAACTATAGATGTGTTAAGGCAGATATTCTCTGTATTTGGGTTACCTGAGCAAGTAGTAACTGACAACGGACCCCAATTTGTTTCTGAAGAATTTTCTAGATTTTTACAAAATAATGGTATAAAGGCATTTTAAATCAGCCCCCTATCACCCTTCCACTAATGGAGCGGCTGAACGATTAGTGCAAACTTTTAAGAATGCAATTAAAAAGGTAAACAAGATGGATTATCATCTCAGCATTCTCTCTCTAATTTTCTACTTCATTATCGTTCGATACCTCATTCTACTACAGGTAGACCCCCTTGTGAACTAATGCTAAAACGATCCTTACGTACAAGACTAGATCTTCTTAAACCTAATCAATAAAGCAATGTATTAAATCAACAAGCAAATCAGAAATATAATCATGACTCTCATTCTCGTTCAAGAATTTTTATTGTTGGTCAAAACGTAATGGTTCGAAGTTATCGTAACAGTGACCCTAAATGGATACCTGGAATTATACTTGAAAAGAAAGGTAATTTAACATACTTAGTGAAAGTTGATAATTCTATTGTCTGGAAGAGACATGTCGATCAAATACTGGAATGTAATTTAAAGATACAGGATGTTGATTCTAACGACTGGGAGTACCCAACTATGAGAAGTACAATTGACATTGTTCCACCTGATTCGTCTACTAATCAACAATCAAATGATCATCGTAACACTACGAATGACAATAGTTCTGTCCGTCGTTATCCTCAAAGAGTACGGTACCCACCTGAAAGATCCCACCCTTATTTATCTCATTGATTCTAATAACAGGACTAACAGTAATAGTAAATGCGTTGATAATTTTTTTTTTGTAAGGGGGGAGGATGTGTAGTAATGAATATGTTTATGTTCTGAGCATGCTCAGTAGCATGCCGTGTATCTGTATATCCTTTATTGTTATAATAGTCTTCTCTTTGTGTTATCCACATTAATCTGGGTGACAGTTCGTAAAGTCATCACAGAAGTCATTATACCCATTGAGGAATTGAAGACGATCAAATAAGTGGCATACCTAAATGGCCTAAGTTTGATGATTGAGTCAAGATACCGCAAGGTACTTTGACAAATGTGATTCATTCAGACTCTTCTACATTAGATGATCATGTCTCATCTAAATCAGCCAGCATTAAAGTAGAGAACTGTAGTCAATATATACACGTAGCAAAACTGACTATATGTTGATCATAATAATTATTATTCATTTTCATAAAAATGAAAAGTAGCTCTAACACAAATACAAATTTATTCACTGTTAAATTCCATTGAAGTATTGTCATAATGTTCTGTTTTTTGACCAAATCAACCATGTAGAGTGTCAAAGGCAATAGGAATGCAGGTGAACCAAAATGATTTGCCTTCGTCAGTTGGAAGACAAACTAATACATCATTGCCATTTAAGAAGTTTTATAAAGCATCTTCTTGTAAACAGTTCAATTGTCAATGCTTTGAAAGATGAAGAGATGATACTGTTCAATTCATGTTTTGATAATATACTACGAATCGCCATATTCTATCACTTACATATTTGAATGTCTCGTAATACAGAAATCTGATTAGTGATCCGAAACTTAAGCTCAACTGCCAAGAAAGTTGCCTCAGTTGGCCAGATGGTCTTTCGCTGTGGGCATGACCACATGAGGACGAAACTATATGGTAACTACCTACCTAATAAGGATATATTATGGGTGGATTTGTTTTGATCAATGAATAAATGTACTGCTATCATGAATATTATAACTACCTAATAAGGATATATTATGGGTGGATTTGTTTTGATCAATGAATACATGTACTGCTATCATGAATATTATAACTACCTAATAAGGATATATTATGGGTGGATTTGTTATGATCGATGAATACATGTACTGCTAACATGAATATTATAACTACCTAATAAGGATATATTATGGGTGGATTTGTTATGATCGATGAATACATGTACTGCTAACATGAATATTATAACTACCTAATAAGGATATATTATGGGTGGATTTGTTTTGATCGATGAATACATGTACTGCTAACATGAATATTATAACTACCTAATAAGGATATATTATGGGTGGATTTGTTTTGATCGATGAATACATGTACTGCTAACATGAATATTATAACTACCTAATAAGGATATATTATGGGTGGATTTGTTTTGATCGATGAATACATGTACTGCTAACATGAATATTATAACTACCTAATAAGGATATATTATGGGTGGATTTGTTTTGATCGATGAATAAATGTACTGCTATCATGAATATGACAACTACCTAATAAGGATTTGGACTGCTATCATGAAATGAAATAATAGTAAAAACTTTTCAAAATATAGAGTGACTGAATGTTGCATGTCTCTCCCCTAATTGTTGTATTGTTTGGTATTCATCAATTCAATGGTTCTGCAAACTTTAATTAATCATTTATTAATTCATAATTCTTGTGTTAGGGATGAGGTATGATCAGGCATGTAAATTAACCAAAAGGTTTTGATTACTTTTTATTGTTGAGTAAGTAAAGAAAACTGATTTTGGAGAGAATGCATGATGTAAGGAAATGTGTTCCCAACAAAATGTTGCAACCCAATGCTAAAATCCATTTTCCTTATAAATTATATAATTATTGACATCTTCCTTTTTTCTGATAGTCACTTAAAGTTGGTATATAACAGGAGAGAGGTAGAACATGTATGTTTTATTATGGTTAGTTGGCTATTAGCCAGCCTTTATGAAATATCAAAACACCCCACCCTTCTGCTACTACTGATTGACTAGTAGTCTTAAACTGTCCCACCCTTCTACTACAAATAATGAATTCAATTCAACACTCTGTAGGAATGCATTCTTCTCAATATTATATGCTTGTTAATGTCATAAATACTATTATGTTATTTCTCAGAAGGTTTAATAATCATGTCAGCACAAACCAGTCACATGTAATGAATTATCTTCAAATGTTGTGTGCTTCTGTATTTGTGTATTAACACTAGTGTTGTTTCAGTTGACTATTCTATAACTAAAACCACATTTATTAATACATTGTAACATTTAGTTACAAGTGTACTGCAATAACTATAACTAACAAAAATGAAAATTGGCTGATAATGGGGAGATTTAGTGTGAGCCTTTGAGAAAATAGATAATTATATTAAACGTAGCAGCCCATAAGATAGTGTAGCATCTAACTGCCTACATGCACATATATTTTATTGTTTTACATTTTGAAAAGGTCTGAAGTATTTCATTATATAGAAGATGTCTGCAATAACTTGAGACTATGTGAATTCAATTATTTACTACAACTGACTATATAGACTGTGTTTAGCAGCAGGCAGTTTGATAGCAATTTGTCATTAACATACCATTGCACTTGTTGTCTTGAAGCTGTATTCAACAGTTTGAAAAAAAATTATCTATAATAATTATAATTATCACACTGTCTTTGGATACTTATCGGTTATTTATGTGTCTCTGCTGACACTTATAGGTTGTGACAGATGCTTTATGCTCCTATGTGCTTCTGTTACACTATAACTAAAACTAAAACTAGTTATTTTCACCATACTAAAACAAATAATGATAGCTTGAGATTTAGTATTGGACAGACGTGGTACATATAATCAGTATAGTACATGTATATCGCTTTATTCATTTATAATTATTCTGTTTTGATGCACAGGGTTACTCCAACTGTCTAACAGAGATGACAGAAAAAATGAGCAGAGGAATATTAGATATCACACGAACAAAACTACCAAGTAACAAGAGACTTATAATTATTCTTTTTGTAAACAGTTATGAGTCCACGTACCAAGTAATGTATAGTCTTGCACTGTATGGTATGAGGGTACGACCTTTTTTTAAAAAATTACTATGAATAAGTAATAGTTATAAGGTGTTTTTAATGTAGCATGAGGGCAGGTCAATAAAGTTGAGTTTACATAATGCATGAGCCGAAGACGAGTGCGTTATGTAAACAAGACCTTTATTGAACGCCCAAGTGCTACATTGAAACACAATGCACTGTCAAGTGTGTTATAGGTGATTTATTGATGATCTGGTGAACTACCACTGTTGTTGGAACAGCTTCGTTAGTAGAGGTGAGAAAGTGTGCAATAGCTAACTTATTGCACACAAAAATTATCTGCGCTCTGATTGGCCGAAGGTCACATGATCAGCAATAATTCAATGACTTCATCGCATGAAGTACACCCTCACTTGCCGTGATCGATCGATCAGTCGTGAAACGTTTCTCTGCGAAGTCCAGACTACGCTCTCCAGAGATGGCGGGTGAGTAAATCGAACACAGATTATAGTTGTTACAGAATTGTATATATAATTACTATTCGGGAAAAGTTATCGAAATTGCCAGCATCTTTTGTGAATCTTTGGATACATAATTATAATTATATATAGAGTAAAGTGTCAATTATCGGACACCACCCATATTCGGACGCTATAGCGCTCTCTCTACCACTGCAACTGGAATTACTACACCATAGTAAGAAAGTATACTAAGTAATATCTCTGCATACCATGTTTCATGACGATCGCTTGCTTGGTCTTAGAGTTATAAGCTTGCAAAAATGAAATTCGGACTCCATCGGAAAAATTAATATATTGACGGACAGCTATCCATACGTCTTATAGAACTGCTGGAAATAAATGGTTACTGTACCATAAGCTGCAACAACATCTACTCTAGTCATAAACCAAATCTCGTCTCTTAAAGTTGCTTGACTGATTTTTTGTATTCAACTATCTGGGCCATTCTGAGCAATCAATAATCGGCCACGCCTTTTTGTAAATAGTACAGTGTTTAATTGGAAGTATAATTTTTAGAATTTTTTGGTGACCAATAAAATTAGAAGAATTTATTATTTCCAATTGAACTCTATACTAATTACAAAAAGGTGTGGCCGATTATTGATTGCTCAGAATGGCCCAGATAGTTGAATACAAAAAATCAGTCAAGCAACTTTAAGAGACGAGATTTGGTTTATGATTAGAGTAGATGTTGTTGCAGCTTATGGTACAGTAACCATTTATTTCCAGCAGTTCTATAAGAGGTATGGATAGCAGTCCGTCAATATATTACTTTTTCCGATCATAGGCGAGTCCGAATTTCATTTTTGCAAGCTTATAACTCTAAGACCAAGCAAACGATCGTCATGAAACTTTGTATGCAGAGATATTACTTAGTATACTTTCTTACTATGGTGTAGTAATTCCAGTTGCAGTGGTAGAGAGAGCGCTATAGCGTCCGAATATGGGTGGTGTCCGATAATTGACACTTTATTCTATATATTTATAAACAAATTATATATAATAATAATATATACATATATATATAATTACAATTTTAAATCCTCCCAAAAAATGAATGTATGTTTTTTTTTTCATTATAGTTTCATCATCAGATGAAGATTTCCAACTCGATCCATTTGTTGAGGCTGTACTGAGTAATCTAAAAGAAGCATGGAAAAAATATAATAAAGAGATCGAGTCACTCAAAAAAGAAAATGATGAGCAAACTCAAGAGATCACGTTACTCAAACAACAAAAGGTGAAGCATCTTATATATATATATATATATATACCATAGCTAACAGGCACATGAAGGTTACCGACAGGTGTTGTATACGTGATATACACCCAACCACAGGTGGATATGAACCACAGGGCTGATATAAGACCTATAATGATATTCATAATAGATTGTATCAGTCTGAGCATGCGCAGTCAGGTTGTAAATTGAAAAAAGTTGGAGACGAGTTGTTTACAAATCGAAGATGGGAAGAAATGGGGCATACATGTTAGGTAACATTAATGTACATGTTTGGGATATTATATGTAGCATGGCTTCTCGGTGTGTATCAGCAATATCAGCCTTTCGCCCCTTGAAAGCAGGCCTCGGCTTTGCCTCGGGTGCTATTTTGGGGTTCAGGTTTGATATTGTTGACCCAGTTATTATTTTGGCGACATAAAATCAGTTCAATTACATTTAGTACAATAGTTACTTTGTTAATAAAACTATTGCGTTAATTATTTCAGGAGACAGAGGTATCTAAAAAGGAAACAAAAATTTCAAAACTATCTGTTGAGATGGGAGAGAAGAGTGATGAAATTACGTCATTAAGAGATGAATTAGAAACACTAAAGAAAAGTCAGATAATTAATATAATTTTTTACATGTGATTTTAATATTTGATATTATAATATTTAGAACTCGAAATCTATAAGAAAATGGCTGAAACTAAAAATCGAGGTAACTTATTATTGAATATCTTAATAAGTATAGTTATTTATTATGCTTAGAGTTGCAAGATTTTCAGACAATAATGAAACATAAACACACATCTACTGTATCATCAGGTTTATATCAATACACATATCATATATATATCAGAGAGTACGGTAGTACTCTCTATGTAGGGATGGCACGGAAAAAAAATGGCCGCCCATACATTTCAATTGCAAGTGATGAGCTGAAATCTCTGGTAATATATACAAATAAGTTTCTATACACACATGCCTGTTCATATCTAGTGTTTTTATGACTACCAATACCTTCTAGATGGCCGAAGATTATCGCTAAGGTAGAGAACCGGCGAGTGGCAAAACTGGCAAAATCTTCATCATATTATTATTATTTTCCAGACAAATCATTTTTTTGTTTGTTGAACTATCACGATGATTCTAGCACCATTCTGTCGCATTTATAGTAAAATTCTGGTCGTAAAGTATCGAGATGATATCTTCAGATACTATGAAAGAAGACAGTCTCAACGACTACAAAGATTTGATCTGGAATTGGACGCCATTTCCTAAGTGGAATTTAATTACGCATGCGCATTTGTATACTCTTAACATGGAAGCTGAAAAGGTGGAAGTGTTTGGCATTGTAATAACATTTGTGAGTTTGTGAGCAAATACTAATAATGAATATAATAATTATTAATACTAAAGCAATTGTATAATAATATTGTATACTATGATAAGCATTGGAATACTGAATGGTTGACACAGTGACTGATACTACTTCTTGTAGGACTGCAGACAGTGATGTAAGTGAATAAAGAATATACATCATCTGTAAGTGAAAGAGAATGATAATCAATACATAAATACAAAAGACTGACCTTCATTGATGAACAAACTTTAATGCATTTTTGATTGCATGATTTCATAATGATATATAGTATTTCTGCAATCTACAAAAAAATATTCACATCGTTTAGAAAAAAAACAATAAAAACAAGAATCATAAAAAACATTTTCAATAAAAATGAAAGAAGATGTAGGGATGTCAAAACCCAAAAAGCAAGCAAACAAGGTTGGGAAGCTAACTTAGGACCCAAAATTAAACAAACCACTTCCATATAACCCTACATAATTACAGCTCTTTGTACAGAGGTGTAAGTACTTATGTAGGGTTATATGGAAGTGGTTTGTTTAATTTTGGGTCCTAAGTTAGCTTCCCAACCTTGTTTGCTTGCTTTTTGGGTTTTGACATCCCTACATCTTCTTTCATTTTTATTGAAAATGTTTTTTATTATTCTTGTTGAATATGTGTTGAATATTATAATTAGACAAGGAAGATATGGAAACATCAGAAGAGAAGACACATTATCAGAAACCTCAAGAAACTGAACTACAAGAAGAGAAACAATTTGTGGCTAAACCAGAACCAGATAATATTTATAATGATAAATTACAGATATTACAAGAAGGTTAGTTTAGTATTGTTATTATATAATCAATGATTATGTTATTACAACAGAGAATGAGTTATATCAGAAGACAGTTATCAGTGAGAACGAACAAGTCGAGAAACTACCGAGTGTGTTAGAAATGAAAGAGTCAGATTTAATACTAGAACGTAAGTCATATATTTCTTATTTACAATTAATGAAACTTCAAAACTAATTCTGTTATTTTAGAAGTGAAGTCAATACAGACAACAGATAAAACTTCACAAACAGAAAAACTACAGAGTACAGAAGGGAATAATGGAGTATATTTGGAGAAATTACAGAAGCAAAGAGAGAGAATAAGGGAACTTGGAGTTACTATACAAGAAATAAAACAGTCGTCAGGTTAGACTCACTCACATAAATACTACACTAATCTCTGTTGTTATTATAATATCATATTATTATACAGATGATCCTGGTCTTCATATAGCTAAACAGAAGGTGTTTCATATTAAAGGGAACACTCTGGATTGGGGAGATTATGGGTTTAAGATGCATTTTCCAGTAGGTACCATTCCACCATCACAGGTGCTTATCAAAGCTCTTGTTGGTGGTTACTTCCAGTTTCCTGATGGAATGGAGCTTGTCAGTGCTTTATATGTCATCTCATTTCCTGAAGAGTACCTCCAACCTGTGAAATTACAAATACAACACTGCGTCTATCTGAAGCATCCACGACAGTTTAAATATCTCAGTTTTATAACAGCACCTATAGATGAGTCAGTACCACCATACAAGTTCCAGTACATAGAGGGTGGTAAATTCTATACTCATAGTCGATATGGAATGATAGTTCGTTCCAAATTTTGTATAATGGGTATTGGCAAGAAGACAAATGGTGGTGGTCCAATCCTCTCATCTGATGTAGAGGATACTAGTGATACTGATAGTGAAACACAATCCACATCTGAACATAGTTAGGATACTATAGTATTAATTATTATTAAATATTTATTATAATTATTTATTAGCCAATCTTCAATCAACTCATAATGATGTGTCTCATATTTACTCTTCAGAAGACCAAGATCCACCTAGTAGTGATACTGATAGTGAAACCCAATCCACATCAGAACATGGTTAGAATAATAATTATTATAGTATTATTATAAATGATATAATTATATTTATGATTATTAGCTGATGCTTCAGATGACGATGATCCTGGTAGTGATACTGGTAATGAAACACAATCAACATCTGAAGATGGTTAGGATAATAATAATAATTATAAAATATTGTTAATTATTACTTTTTAGCTAACAAACAATCAACTGAGAATACTGACTCACATTCAAAGGACAAGAATCCTAATAGTAGTGATAGTGAAACAGAGACCACATCTCAACATGGTTAGGATAATAGTATATTAGGAATGAAAATTATTATTTTACTCGTCTAATATTATAGCTGGTGTCTGTCAATTAATAAATACATAATTCTCAGTAAATTGGACACCAGCTATAATAAAGACTGTATATTATTAAAACCTCATCTACAGATCGTAATTATATAATAATTTTATTATTATGCTACCATGGCAACTGTTTGATGTGGTTGGGTGAACATTTTGCATATACACTTCTCAATCATCAAAAAATCATTATATTATGTAAACAATGGCTTGTTAGTGTGTATGCCAGAAATATCACCTACTGATGCATGTTCAAAGGTTTATGTGGTTATACCCCTCAGCCCTATGGGCCGCAAGTTATATCTAACTAAACCTCCTCCATAGCATGTTGTTATATTTGGCATATGCACCTGTTAATCATGGTTTATACATTACATATTATATACTGATAGGGGTAAATACAATCAACATCTGGACATGGTTAATATATAATGTTACTGGTATAATTGTAATATTTATTGTAATTATTATTAGATGATATTCAATCAACCAAGGGTAATAATCCAACTGGTAATACAGATATTGACACACAGTCGACAACTGGACATGGTAAGAATATTGATGCTATATGTGTATTATTATTATTGATATTATTAGTTTTTGATACGCAAGATACACACGAAGGAGAGAAATGTAAGATATTATTAATATCTCTCATATCTATTATATTACTTGTCTCGTTATATAGTTGATAATGACGATAATATTACTGTGGATATTGGAAGAAAACAAGAGAAAAGTGAGAAAAATTGATGCAATTATTATGAAAAGAATAAAATTAATGTTTTCTGATTGTAGTACTGAATGTTTATTGTGTATATCACAGCTCAAGGTTGCATAGTAGTTCATAAAAAATTATATGATTGCAGATAACTGTCGTACAACATACAAGCAGGGGCATATCAACTCTGAGGAGGTAGAGGGCTTGCAACTCAAATAGACCATAATTATACAAATGGCAAAGTATTTATGAATCACTACAAAAGGATTTAAATACCAACATAATAGTATACGAGAAAGCATATGACTTCCATAAGAATTATACTAAATGATATTAAAAATGAATACCGTCGGGACGGGACCCTCGCCTACGTGGCAAGGTAATACAAACTATAATTTCGAAATATAATATGCCAAAAGATTATAATTATCATTGCTCGTTTGTATGGTCATATAATAATGAGAATGTTTACTTCAGATTGTTTAGTTTGTGTATAAAACATATTAAGTTATAAAACCGTACTGGCATGTTAGTTTTTATAATAATATTACAATAGATATAGATATATATATATAATATATATATATATATAAATTATATAAACTAACATGTCACTACTTATTACTTAGTATGATTATACTAGTCTCTTCCTTGTCTATACTATAAGTCTTACATTTTAGTCTCTGTATTATCTGAAAGAAGAAAGAAAGATCCTCAATTCGTCTTGTGAAATATTCCACAAAGACAGCATAGACAGGTCCTCAAAACTGCTGACGTTCGAGTAACGTGCACAGCACATGACTTGAAATTGAAATAGGCGGAGTTTGAAAGTAATGGAGAATGCTTGGAGCCAGTACTCGATGTTGTAGCAACCACTACCCAAATTTTGTTTGCTTTTATGTAGTGCTTTGCTAGCGATAGTCATGATACAGGAGTAGTTATGTTTTGATGTGTCCAGATGCCTCCACGAGTCTTCTCAAGTCTGGAAACAGTAATCGTGAGTTATAAACATTGTGATAACTTTATAACCGAAAGGTTTAAGAAGAATTCCTACGTTATTTTTTTTCCTTGTATAATTTGAAGTCTACCAGTACCTCTTTTGAAATGTCAATGTTTTTATTTTTCCAGAAAAATTGCTAACACACAGACACACAGACAAAACGATTACCGTACCCTTCCGCCTACGCTACGCGGCGAGGGTAATAATTCACAAGTATTTTGCCATTTCAGAGTTGTATGCCTTTCGAGTTTATACACCTTTGATACAAATGAATCACTTAATATTATAATTTTCATAGCATGCAGTTACTTACATGAACCCTGCAAACGAAAATCCAAATCAACAGGAGGTTAGTACAAACTGTTGAAAATATTGATTTCTTCATGCATGTTGTGTTTATGAATTCCAGATCTCCTCTATGCTGGTAAAATATATTATCGTTGTAAAGGTACGAACAATTGGATTGCAATGTTTGTAGCAGTCAAGGATCTCAGTGTTTTACAAAAGGTAGAGAAAGATATCGCTTCTGTCATAGTTTTATTTCAGTCTTGATTGTATTCTCCTGTTTCTATTAGTATATGAGGAGAAAACACCCAGATGCTGAAGAGGGTAATACTGTCTCATTTTGTTTCAAAGATCAAGACAAACGGTTTGTGGGATTAGACTTTAAAAGAAAGAAAATCTCATGCTGCAGGGGATGGATAGTTGAGTCGATAGATGTAGATAAGAAGGTATGTTCATTATAGTATGTATAATAGAAGGCCTGGGAGCTACAACCTGCTAAAAGAAAAAATTAGTTTCTTGCCAATTGCTATTCTATAGTTATAGTTGTATCTTGTAATACTCATCTAAGACATACCCTATATAGGCCTTTGAATGTATGATGTGTATAATTACTCAACCTTAATAATATTTATATAAAACATGTGGTTGACTGCATGATTGCACATTACCAAACCATCTAAACACTTGCATTCGGTCTCTCTTAATGCAGTTATTGAAAGAGGAAGTGGATGACTTTGGCTCAAGAAAATGTTCTGATTCTCCTCCTACTTACTTGATCGCTATATATGCAGAAAAAACAGAAGGCACAAAACCCAGTTTGAAGTACATAATTGCAATGACTGGGGTAAAAAAAGAGAAGGAAATTTGTATTGTTCGTCACCTGGAATACGTTAAAACAGATCATTCATTTGCAGGTGAGCAGTATAATTATATGAATTCTTTTATTATTATAATTATAAAAGGATCGAATTGTGAGATCATATACTTGCAAACCTATAAAATCAAAACACAACAATATTAAATTATTAATGTTTTTTAATTTAAATGTTTAATCTTAATTTGAATAACCATCTATAGAAACTGATGTAGCACTTGAACCACAGAAACAGCTGAAACAAGACACTGATGTAGCACTTGAACCACAAAAACAGCTGAAACAAATCATTACTGATGAACTAAAGAGAAACTTAGCTGAACATGGCAAACTCTCACAGGAATCTGTGGCCATACTTGCAAACAAGATGGTTGAAAGTCACATGATCAGTAGAGTTGCTGCTAAAAAGCCAAATATTGATGTCCTAATAAAGCATTTCCTTTCTGATTTGGAGACACTAGAAGAGGTTGATGAAATTAGAGACTATTTAGAAAAGCTTTTGTCTTTGCTCAACCGACTCAATGGTGAATCTGGAGATGTAGCCGACGAAATAATGAGAAAAGCAGCCTTCCATTTTCAATAAATTAAACTTGATGCAAGCATATATAATTAATTTTATATCCTTTAAAAAATGTTTACATTTTCTCCGAGCATTTTGTATTGTATGTACCTGCCATGAAACTCTGTAGTACTGCTGCTTACTCCATATTAAATATTATAATTATAACTTTTATACAAATATGCCACCTATTATTATCATCAACTAATAATTTTATATAATATAATTATAATATTGTAATTATGATTATATTTTTGTGATTAATGATATTACTGTTGACAAACTGCCATAGGTGAATAGTAAATTAATTATATTCATATAAACAAATAAGGACATAATTATAATTCTATTTCACATTATGGTAAACAATTTATAATACCAATAATCACATGAATTAAAATATACTGTATATATGAACAGACTATTATAATGAGTATACACACATGTATCATTATATTCTAAAAACAATGGTAAACCTACAGCAGTACGTACAAGTGAAATAATGATAATTATATTTATTTGCACACTTTTCCAAAGCTTTACACACTACATTACTGAGAATAAATTGTTAAGTAACTCCACCAATGCAATTGAAAAAAATTATGTTGTAGCATTATTGAAAGACAATATTACCACATACAGATTTACTAGTAGCTTCTTGATATCCTTGAGCAATAATACATATCCCACCTAATTTTATACAATAGTTTGGCAATTTCTGTAGTGTTTGTGGATTATAATAAAAAAGATCGAATACACGTGAAGTATACTCAGGTACTTCATCTATTTCCTGCTTTTCTAACTACACAAAAAAAAAGATGATAGATTGTCAACAAGAAATTGCATACAAACTTTATCAATTTGCCTCGTAGCATGAAGGTAAACCTCCATAGGACCTTCTCTATAGCCATGTATAACCAAATCTTTCTGTTCTGGTTTAAAAGAGAATATAATGAAATTCCCTAATTCAGTCCTTTCATGTTGATCCTGCAAATACTGTGAAGGAAGGAATAATCATGAGAGTTATTAAATATTTTAATAAGATAACTTTATTGACCTGCAAGACGTCCTTCCGATTTTTCCAAACACTAAATTGAAAAGAAACTTGAAATCTCATTATGTATTTAGTGGAAGGTCTTTCATGAATTACCATCTGACCAAAGTAAAGATCTAATGACAACAAATCAAGAGTTATGAAAACACTAAAAGCCTCATTTAAAATGCTTTTTTAGTACCTTCATGCTCAAAATATGATGTTATCATTGTATTCACATGTGCCCATTGTACTCCTGCATAAATAAATAGCAAGCAAATAATTAAAATACTTCCAACATAATTTTAATAGTGATAAACATGGTAAATGTACATATAATCATCTACATGTAATTATGTGTATTAATTTTATTATTGTGACCTCTTATATATAGTTACAGAAATATTGAGAGCTACCGATACATCAGGTATGGATTATACAACTATTATAGAGTATCAATAATACTTTCTCCTACATCTCAGGATGTGATCCTATCAAACAACCACAGTATACTTGTACATCAGGTATTGTAAACCTTTCACTTTACATGAAATAAAATAATGCAGTATACAGCACTCATAAATAGCTTCATATTCCTGTTTCATCACTAGTAGAGCATAATTTATAACGTGTGTTGTATGAATTTTCATATAACACTGCGTAGGTAAATGCACTCTGACACCCTACACTAGGTGCTAAACCTTCAGCTGCCTTGACAAACTCTTCTGATGTATAATTATATAGGCTATGGAAAATCTACTACTAGTAGATATATTATATGGAGTCTGTTGGTGCCTTTGATTACACCCATGTATTAAACTTTAAAGTATAGTGATGAGGCATAATAATTATGGCATCTTAACAGGTGTATTTGGATTGCCGGTAAGTGACAATACCTTTATTGAATGTACACATACCAGACGTTTCCTGATGTGGATCCTTTTTCATACTTTCTAACTTCTTAATCTGTTCTTCCTTTGCTTCCAGTTCTTGTATTGTTCCAAGTAATATTTTCTGGTACATGTCAGCTTTTTCTATCAAAGACAATGTACACATGTAATTAAAATTGTGGGAGTTGCAAAAGTTCATTATGTTTTTGGAAGGTAAAAATGATTGTAGAATTGTAGTGCAGTCTTTGGAATAATGGTACTTGTCTAGAACTGAAAGGTTAATCTCAAATCTACAAATAAATGTGGCTGCTCTAAGTGTTCCTTAAATAGTGTACATGTCTCTCCATTAATAGGTTTGGCATGAAGCCATCCTCATTCATAAATAACTAGGTTTCATATAACATTAATTATTGCATACATGTGTATTGTTTAGTAATACTATACTGATCTACATGTGTTCAGATTTCCTTGTGGTAACCATAATCATAAGCAAAATAAAAAGTAAAAACTACAATTCTCTAAAATAATCATTGTAAACTGACCTTCCAGAGCTTTTTGTGCTTCCTCACTGTATTCTCTTACTAGCTCATCTTTAGACTCCCGAGTGTCTTCCTTTACATGGAATGTTGCTACATCTTCCTCTTCTGAAGTTGAAACATAATAAAACTTTGTATTGAATGTATGTATAATCATACCAGATTTTTGATCTCTTTTCATACTTTCTAACTTTTTAATCAGTTCTTCCTTTGCATGGAGTTCCTGTATTGTTCCAAATGACATTTTCTTGTACATGTCTGCTTTTTCTTGTATATCTATTAAAAGAATGACACACACAGTATCAATAATAATATTATTTGAAAGTGTCATCCACAGGATAGGTTCGTGCAGGGGGTAGTATTCTTAAGTTTAATTTTGACCATTATCAAAAAAAAATGCATGGAACAGCAATATGATGGTCAGTCTCCACCCGTCAATTAATGTTGTAATTTGAATGATTGCAAGCTATCTAACAGATTAATCGATAATTTTAACAGATGTGCACAGATACAAACTACATCTCTCGTATCATAATATATGATCTTTTTCTGTATAAGTCAGCTACTTCCCTCAAGTCTGCCAAACATAAAGCTAGATTTGTTATGTAAATAAAACACAAATATTAAATTGCATTTTGCAATACAAACTTTGACATAATCTACATATCACATAGCCTGTGACACCTGTCCATACATAGACTACTATACTATACTAAAATGAAGCAATTTAAAACGTACGGTCCAGACTTTCTTGAGCTTCCTCATGGTTGTTTCTTCCTTGTTTAGCTTTGGCCTCTAAATGCAGAGCTTCTACATCTTCCTCTTCTGCATGAATAAAAAATCAAATGGAAAGTGACAACACCTTTATTGAATGTACACATACCAGATGTTTCACCATGTGGATCCCTTTTCATACTTTCTAACTTCTTAATCTGCTCTTCCTTTGCACTCAGTTCCTGCATTGTTCCAAGTAATATTTTCTGGTACATGGCCACTTTTTCTTGCACATCTATATTATATCAAAGACAATGTACAAATGGAGTTCCGAAAGGTCAGTATTCTTCGTAAAAAAAATGATAATTATAATTTCATGTAACAATTGATGGGTTATCATTGTTTGGATTCATCGGTGTAGTCTTTGGAATAACTGTTGACATACTAAACGTTGTAACAAGTTGTGTGTACTTATGAATACTACAAATTGCACAATTCATATACTTCTTGACATAACACGTAAAGAAATTCTAACATGAGACAACTAGAAAATGGTTATGCTTGAATCGTTATCATGATTGCAACGGATTTATTTATATAAATATATAAAGACTGTCCACTGTACATTGTTATGTTTAATTAAGAAATGAGGTACAGTATAATCTTAAGATTCTCTACCCATTTATAATATGATCCGTGTGTGTATGCAAAAAATTTGATTTACATGGAACTTAGCATGGTATATCTATAATTAATATGCACACACAACCCTGTATTAGATGTAGATGCATTAGTATGCTTTCATGACTTGTAGTTTCTAAGGTGGTGTTATTGTTGAAGTATAATCAAGAAGTCTTCTTTGTTAATGTAATAAAATACATAATTTATAATACCTGTGGTTTCTAGGAAATGGTTAATACATATTTCCTCGGAATCAGAATCTATTCCAATCAGACCAACACTATAACTCAATAACTCTTCAGTATCATCTGCTTCTTTCCCATACATAAGTATACAACAGGATGGAGGAATAAGGAGTTCTTGTGATACAAAAAGGTCAACATCTCTTTTACTTATCTATTCAAAATAGTAATAATTAAATCTCAACTACAAATTACACTCATTACCCTTAGTGGTCTCTTGTAAGGAACTAAAGTCCATCCTTTAAATGATCTTTCTTGTGCTATATTCATGTCAAGTTCAATAAATCCATTAACAGGATCTTTGAACTGAAATCTAATCATTTCACCTCGTTCAGCATTCAAATGCTTACCCTCAACAAACTAAAATGGTACTAGTATTAACCAATATAGATTATTATATATGCTCAAAACAATACCTTCATAAAAATAGGGACATCTCTGACAATCACAAATTGAGCTTTCCATCTGTTGAAGCCTACTCTCTCATAGTATAGCTGACCGGTGTAATAATGATTAGCTAATGAAACAGAGTTACTACAATATACAATGTTTATACAATGATTACAATTACCTGTCACGTGATGTGTCTCTTTTTCAGAAGGAGCAGGATTGATGCGTTCTACAATTGCGATTTCGGTGCAGTGTAATCCTTTGATACTTGCATATCTTTTACCAGGATAGAATATTCCGCCTTTGATAAACTCAAACTTGAGTTGATCATGTTTGGCTGTTGAAACAAAGCTCAAATATTTCCCCTGTTCTTCATTCATCAGATTAACACAGTGCTGTATTTCAATTTCAACTGTGTCAGAAAGTGTGTCGGTAAATGCAACAGCATATACAGCACTAACTAGCTCTGTACCCTCTGGAAAGCGAAATTTACCACCCATAAGAGCTTTCACAGCAAATTCACATGTATCAGTTGGAGAAGTAGCACCTTGTAGAAAATGCACTCTGAAGCCATATTCTTCCCAATTGAGGAACTGGGGTTTGTTCCCTTTAATAAGGAAGAGTGTTTCTCCAACTACATGAACACCACAAAGATGATATGATAAATAATAAAATACTAGAGTAATTATATACTTGTTTGTTTTGTTTACCTTTCACAAAACAGTTATAGCATACCTTGTTGTGCACACATGGAATATATAGTTTTTGCGATGACATCACAAAATAATTAATCATTGATTTATGCTAAAGCATAAGGTGAGTGGTATAGCAGTGTTCCCACCAGGATTTTAGCAATTGATGGTGCATTTAAAAAAAACTTTACTCTAAGCATTTCAGGACAATGAGAGATGGTGGTGTAGGCTTAATTCCAGAACTGAAATGATGGTGCAAACTGTTTACATTGTGGTACAGCATCATGCACCACCAAAAAGCCTAGTGAAAACCCTGGGTATAGCTAGCAATTTTGCATGGTTGGGTACATCATTTGTAATGTACTCAATGGATAATTAATTATATATGCTTCACATGGTTACCTATACCAGCCCTATAATGTAGACAACCATTATGTTAAGAAAAGAGTTTAACAGTTAAACAGGTATAATTGCATAAACCTTTTTGAAATATGGTACATCACAGTGATGTAGACGGTAAACATAACAGAAGTATACCATTCTAGTGGATTGGTTGTATGAAGGGGATGGTTTTTTATAGTAGTGCTCTGCATTGCGTTCAACATGATGGTCCTTTTTCAGGACCAAACAACATGCCTGGATTGCCTGCACATACCAGATTTTTTGGAATGGAGATCTCTCTTTAACTTCTTAATCTGTTCATCCTTTGCTTCCATTTCCTGTATTGTTTCAATTGACATTTTCTGGTACATGTCTACTTTTTCTTGCGTGTCTATATATCAAAAACAATGTACAAATGCAATTACATTAATGATTATATAATTGCATGTAACAGTTGATGGGTTGTCATGGTTTGAATGCATTAGTGTGCAGACTTTGAAATAACTCAACCTGCCTATAACTAACATGTTAAACATTGTAACAACTTGTGTGCACTTATGAATATTAACAATTCATACACTTTTGACATCACAATTTAGCTATTTCTAGATGTCTCATACAACTAGAAATGGCTAAAGTGTAATACAATTTGAATTACACGTACAATGATAATTATGTTTAAATTGCTATTGATTGCTAGTGATTATTTATGTAAAGACTGTCCACTGTACATTATTATTATGTTTAATTAAGAAACTGATGTATGATCTGGAGATTCTGTCTACTAATAGACAACCATAATATAATAACATTCATAAATAACTAAGATTCTTACAATTTTTATATTACACACTTATAACTGCAACTATCAGCATGTGTACAGAGTTTTACTGAATGAGGAAGATGTGCTTCCACCATTCTATTGGATTGGTAGCATGAATGGGAGGGTTTTTTAAAGTAGTGTTCTACATTCAATTCAGCACCATGTTCCTTCCTCAGGACCTACATAAAAACATGTCCTGCACATACCAGATTTTTCCAAATGAAGATCTCTCTTCATACTTTCTAACTTCATAATCTGTTCATCCTTTGCTTGCAGTTCCTTCATTGTTCCAAGTGACATTTTCTTGTACATGTCTGCTTCTTCATTTGCCTCTATTAAAGACAATGTAGTATCAGTAAAGGTGTCATCCCCACGGAGGTTTCAAAAGTCAGAATTTTTAAGATTTCTTTTATTAAAGTGAGAGAATATTGTAACCAGTCATGCACACTAATAGCAAAATATTGCACAATTTATGACTACCAAGTCTATATTCACTTTCAGCTTCATAGACATCTGACATCACACAAAAATTCAAATATGAGATCACTCATGTACATTATACAAGCATGCTATGTGTTATAAAGTCTCAAATGACCATCACATTTGCTGGTGATTAATACACGTAAAATTATGCAATGGAATTTCCCTGCAGAGTATTCTAAAATAATAGTTATGGAAGTGTGTCATCCAGGGACTATTATGTCAAGTGTATAGTTATCACAATTTTCTACTGTCTGACGATCATACAGAAAAAAATGTAAACTATACCCAATGTACCCTAGTATATACATGTATGTGATTAATAGAAACACTAAATCACCTTTAACCTCCCTTGATAGTTCAGCTTCCTTTGCATCCACTGCTTTATGAATAATAGATTCAGTATCATGTATAACAGATACAAGAACTTTCAGTGGGTTCATTTCGATTGGAAATTGAGATTCTACAACAATAAGTATAGAATACAGTTAACAATCCACTAAATAATACCTACCTGATGTAGCAGCTAATGAAAGGATCTGAATCTTCTGTTGTTCAGTAACTTGTAAGTCATAAAGTGAGAAAAAGTGGGCAGCTTGGTGAATACTCGTAGACTTTAAAGCTTGTAGGAGTAAATCTGATTCCTGGTATGATGGAGAAGAGGGCTATAAAACAAAACTCACAATAACAATTTGGCACATGAGTAAATATATACACATACCTTTTCACATTGAAATTCATGCTTTTCTGAACTCTCAACTTCATTTCCAAAAGGCAAATCTGTTTCAGACAAGTCAGATTTTTCTGTTTCCTTGACAGTAAGAGATGGAGTCTCATGTTTCCCTAATATAATATTATACAGAATCAATACAATTAAAATAAATATCATTATAATTATTACCTGATGATGTAGTAGCAGATAATAATGATCTGAGCTGCTTTTCTGTAACTTCTAAATGTAGTGTGTCAATGACAGATAGTGTACCAGTAACTTTGTGGATATGGAGAGTACCTAAGTAAAGCAAGAAAGAAATACTTAAAGATACAACCACTGTTCATTTAGTTTGTTTCCAACATGAAAATAAAGAAAAGAGTTTGTAGAACCCAATTGTATGATACATACCAAACAACTAATTTTCATTATAACATGTCATCTTCATGAACATTAATACATGTAGGCTGGGATAACAGTAACTTACTTTTTTCATGTTCTTCGATACTGTAATTCCATCTTTCTACTGTAGGTCTTGTAATCTATGTTGAGTAATTGAAGAAAAAATGCACTTGATTCTAAACTATGATCCAAGAATGTACACATCAATGATAAATGCTATTTCTTCATTATAATTTTTGTAATTAAGCGAAACCAATAGAATTAAGAAAATGTATTCTTGTAATTAGTTTTGAGATGTATTATAAGGCATTTATCAAATCACGAGATAGGTGTGTTAAAATTCAATTTTTTTCCATAGCTCAAAATAGGTTAAGAAATTACATTAAATAAGTAATTGGTTTGGCCAAGATAATCATTTATTAGACATTTTTAGTAATAATAACACTTGTACATCTACCAGTTCATACAGAAAGTGTGGTATATATGATGCCTATATAATAACTGCTTTTCTAGTTTTATTTCCTCAGACCTTGTTATACCATGCTATATTTTAATTGTCAAATCAGATTGCTTTATATCAGCTCAGTATAACAGTTATAGAACTCCAGCTAAACATAATTATTGACCTCCCAAAATGATGACAATCCTACTACTTACATTAAAAAAAAACACAGAGGTGAAAAAAATTTCATGGTAGCAGCAGTGTGGCACAAATGCTAACTCCATTTCCTGTCTCAATTTGCATGGTCAGTCTCTTACATTACTGATTGATTGATGAGAAAACCCTACATAGTTACTCTGTGAATATTACAAAGACAAGGAGCTGCTGCTGTGGTGTAGTACAATAGGAAATTGGTTACCAACTCTTAATTATACACATGTATATGCCATGAAAGATTTCAATGAATCAGTCCGTCAGCATTAGTGTTTAGAGGAGACATCAGGCTGACTAACTCTATCAATTTATTATAAGGAGTAAGTAAGATGCACATGTGTACATCTAGAAAATTAAATTAAGCAAACTGATTGGTCATGGTGTTGATTATACACCTCTGTCCCGGTTATAATGTGATTTATTTACGTCATACTTAATACAAATGTGCATGTTTGTAACTTTGTATGCATGTGCAATCAAAATTGCGTATTTGCACACACGTGTGATTGACTATTTACCATTAAACAGCTATGTTCCTTTGATCCTAACACATGAATACATCCATCACTGGGAGAGAACTGCTTGGACAATGCAGTGTGCTTATCTATCTCATTAGAAGAATCTTGTTTATTTGTAGCTGGTTTTGAAATTCTGTCATTTATCTCTAATAACTCTTTTGAAAGTTGCACTTTTGCACCATTCTCTTCAAGCTTTCTCAGTACCTCAGGGTTTGCAAGATCTCTTACGACAGACGAAACAAAAATGGGAAGGACAGCATAAGTGAGGACAATGCACATTCTTGATACACCAGTGACAAACAAGTTCGGTGGCCAGCTCAAATGCATTTCAAAGAATTCTGTCCACTCATAGATATCTTTGTCATTCCATGGCGTTTCAAGATGGATTTCGAACTCAGGAAGACCAATGTGTGAAACGGGAGCAAGGTTGGGGTATTTTTTAAACATTTCCATGATAATATTGAAATCAACGGAGCTTATAAATTTTTCATGGTTTTTCTCGTATTGCTGAATTTTTTCCCCTAATTCTTCATTGCCCAACATTATTTGGAATTCTTTGAGCAGTTTATAGTTCAAATACCCAATAAAATTGTGATTGAGAAGGCAGCAAATAATACCTACTGATGTAGGCATACTATTAAGTTCTTCAAGCAGGCGTCGAATTTCTGGTGTAGTTTGTCTTTCTGAGCTGAAGAACCAATTGATACATAACTTGAATAAACCAACATCAGCAGCACTTAGTACAGAATACACGACTCTCAACAGCTCTGCGAATTCCTTTTTTAAATTTTTAGCTGTAGAAAATTGCATTTTTTATGTCACGTCTTAAGATATGCTCTGAAAAAAATAAATAATAAAAATAATAGATAAAATAATAATTATTCTTATCGTAATAATAATTATTATAACTATAATTATAATTAGTGTCTACAAAATACAAGAATAAAGCATTGAATGAACTTGCAGAACCCCACAAACACATTAACAAGATAGTACCTTAGCAATAAAGTTAAACTAACCACTTATATACACACAACAACCCTATTTACACTGCAAAAATAGAATTGTTAAAATAACAAATATATTGGTTAGTACAGTTGAAAGGAGTTAACAATTAGTTTGTTGTTCAGGGTATATACATCTAATGCCATAGCTACTTGTACTAATTATATTACAATATTATGTAAAAGATATATGTACCAATTATAATCAATTATTATGCCTGAAATCTCATATTAGATGCACAAAGAAGGTTTGGTAATCTACAATGACTCAATTAAAATACTTATTCTACTTCTTTGTACATCTATTAGACAGCATAAGGATATTGAAATTACAATTATTGGATTATAAATATATGTCTATCCATAACAACCTACACGACCAATTAAATTACAATTTCCACTATTCCTTGCAACAAGAGTACATAATAGAATGAGAGGGAGAGTATCGCACTCCCGTATAAGCGTGTAGCACAACCCGGCGAAAAGTACATGACCTTTATAATAATATTCACGATGTAATCATCACGTTTATGTGACCACATCTCCAAACTGAAATTTGTACGCTTAACGTCATAGTGACGCTAAGGGGGTGGGGGGGTTTGTGCGCATGACGCTAAACATTGGAAGCACAAGTTAGTATGATACACTGGAGTATTCATTCATGACGTTAAGAGGAGGGGGTTGGGGGGGTCTTGCAGTAGTGTCACTGTGACGTTAAGCGTGCAAGCTTCAGTTTGGAGATGCCCCCTAAACAACCACACCATCACAAATGCTATCTGTGCAGCGTTCGCCTCATTTATCAAGTCGTGTTGCTGGTTCTACAATTAGGGAAGGTGATATTCCACTGTCGAAGGTTCTTAAAACTTCAGGATTTGCAGCATCTCTCCAGAAAGTTGCGAAGGAATCTGGCGATTGAGGAATAGTTGGATTTCACTTTGTGAGGTAAGGTAGCTCGGACTGCTCCAAGTCAGCTTCATCGTCACTGTCGATCTCAAAATCACTGTCTTCGTATAGAATATCTCTCTCGAGCTCAGGTATGTAAGCGTATCACTATTCACGTGATTATTAAACATGCTTGTGCTCTGTGCACCGCCTTGTGGTCTAGCACGTACTTTTCACCATCTTCTCAACTCAAGTACTTTTCACAGGGTTGTGCTATAAGTGCGATACTCTCCCTCTCTTTCTATTATATACTCTTGCTTGCAACTGTACTAACCAATAAATTTGTTATTTTAACAATTTTATTTTTGCAGTGTAGTTACCTTTTGTTTTGCTTATAAAATACACAGCAATATCATAAACCGGCTGACATACATCAACTACTAAACGTTTATTCCCAAACTAAATATTTGGATTAGATTAATCACATTCTCTATACCTTTCTCTATTTTGTACCCAGTAACATAATGTTTCTTTGCTATGTCATCAGCAGTACACATGTCTACACTATAAAGAGCACGACATAAGCTTCTCCAGTTTGGAGTAGACTTTTCATCTTCTTTTTTTAACCACCTTGCAAGCATATCATACATGCATGCCTCACAGTCAAGAGGGTTATTCTTTGCCACAATTTGAAGGGTGCAATGAGAAATTCCAAGTTTTGATCCAATTATAATCCACCGAGCACTGCACCGCTTGCATTCTTGAAAAACTTCATTGTGGTCCTTAATATCTAGATCATTATTTAAAAACGTATGATTTAATTATAACGTTCAGTTTCTTACCAAGACATCCAAATTCAACATCAGCCATGGCCTTTCACAGACGTACACACCCAAATCACGCAGCTAACCTGGGTGTGGCTGGGACGAGCTCGTGGTAGATCTGAGACTCAGTTGAAGCTAGCACCAGATTCAGCAGCACCAGATTCTTGTGGGAGGAGTTTAAAACCGCATGTAACATTCCATACATTTTTGATGAGTAGAGTTGTATTTGCTGGTTAAGGGAGATAGATGCAGTCACTAAAACACGGTCAGGGTAACTACAATTAGATATACAACACAATGAAGATGTAGTAACACTCGGAAAACTGGACTCCAGTGAGCAATTATTCGTTTCGTGCTGGGTATTCACTATATTTCATAATGCAAAATTATATTGCTCGTTACTTGAAAGAACTACAGCAACGAAACATTTTCATGGTAAGTACAAGTATACACACCACACAAAGATGATACAACAGTGCATGGAAAGCCAGACACTACTGAGCAATTATCAGTAATCCATTAGATTACATAATAATTAAATCATTATTAAATCATATTGCTGGGTAATGAAGGAAATTAGAATAACAAAACTCAGTCAGGATAACAACAGGTACATACACAACACATTGAACATATAGCACCACTTGGAAAACCACACCCTACTGAGCAATTATCGGTAATCACAACAGTTCATTATATTACATATTAATTAAATCATTATTGCTGGGTAATGAAGGAAGTTAGAGTAACGAAACTCAATCAGGATAACAACAGGTACATACACAATACATTGAACATATAGCACCACTTGGAAAACCACACCCTACTGAGCAATTGTCGGTAATCACAACAGTTCATTATATTACATATTAATTAAATCATTATTGCTGGGTAATGAAGGAAGTTAGAGTAACGAAACTTAGTCAGGATAACAACAGGTACATACACAATACATTGAACATATAGCACCACTTGGAAAACCACACCCTACTGAGCAATTATTGGTAATTCAACAGTTCATTATATTACATATTAATTAAATCATTATTGCTGGGTAATGAAGGAAGTTAGAGTAATGAAACTCAGTCAGGATAACTACAGGTACATACACAATACATTGAACATATAGCACCACTTGGAAAACCACACCCTACTGAGCAATTATTGGTAATTCAACAGTTCATTATATTACATATTAATTAAATCATTATTGCTGGGTAATGAAGGAAGTTAGAGTAACGAAACTCAGTCAGGATAACAACAGGTACATACACAACACATTGAATATATAGCACCACTTGGAAAACCACACCCTACTGAGCAATTGATCCGTAATCACAACAGTTCATTATATTACATATTAATTAAATCATTATCGCTGGGTAATGAAGGAAGTCAGAGTAACAAAACTCAGTCAGGATAACTGCAGGTATATACACAACACATTGGACATAGCTATAGCACCACAATGTTAATCAAACACACATCACAGGTGAATTAACACTACACTGATACAAGAAAGTATTAAAGTAGGTGATGAAGGATAATGAACCACAGGTATAGCACATGTGCAGGTTTATAGCACACTTCCCACCATATTTGTTTTACAGAGAATGGTAAGTACATTGGTAAATATATAAAGAGCATTATTAATTTTCCTTTTGCCAAAAACTCAGCCTAGAAAAGCCAAGTATATCGTAGATGTTGGCAAACTTGAAGAATACATAATTCTCCATGGACTTCCACCAAAGAAGTCCTCATGTACAAGAAATGATGGCTACTGGACTATGGCTTGTAGGGAACTGTTGGGAAAACAAAAAATAGACAGCAGATATGTCAAAGCAATTGCAAACCATTATTATTGCAATCTACATGGTTTAAAGACAAGATTGCTTGACAGATTACAGGTAACACAGTAATTATAGTGCATAATAACTGTATATAATTTTACATTAATTTTGTTACAATAGATGACAGATGAAACTGTTGTAGACCAAGAAAAAAAAGCAAAAGATGTAAATGCTGGTAAGAAATGTTAATAATCATAAACTAACAAACTTACACAAATACTTTTATGCAGAGCAAGATGTGGAAACAGTAGTAAGATTCCATTCTGTATAAGTAATGTTAATTACATATCTTCCTCCTATAAAGGAAACCTGCAGCGAAGAAGACTATAGTCCATTGAATGATGAAAATGTAAAAACAATGTACAGTTATGTAGCTAATAATGTATATTCAACTCCTTTTAGGAAAATGAAAAAATACAGAAAAAACACAAGAGTAGTCTAGTTATTGCTGATGACAATGTAACAAAGAAACTATAATGTTTGTATGCAGGATTAATGCCTCTTTCTTTAGGATAAAAAAATAAAATCAGACCAAATATTAGCTAATGACAGCTTACTCAAAATCAGCCAAGTAAATTATTGTGTGAAACCAAATACTACTGATCTCCTGATGTGTTCTTGCATTATGTAGCAAGAAATAGTAGAGAAAGCCGAATCACCAGATGTCTTTTGTGTATGCCAGACAGAGTACAATAATGAGTATGTTCTCAGAAATAAGGAAAACAGTTACTTTTGTATAATAATTATTAAGGTTCATGATCATGTGTGATTACTGCTCGGAATACTATCATCCTAAATGCATTGGATTGAACATCACAGAAGAATATGCTGAAACCTTATCCTCCTTTAAATGTGTCTTTTGTACTGATAAAGGGATCGACAGTCCTCTGTATATTGAAGGTGAAAACCTTTCTATTTCAAAACACATTTTTGCAAATTTCTTTCCATCAAACCACGAGACTCAAATGGATACTTACATGTCGATGATAACAATGTTTGTTCAATGCCCAGTTTCATGGTATCACCTACTGCCTGGATAGAAAACCAATTGGAAGTGAGAATGATAATATCCATTGCATACAAATGCATAATTGTGTGTGGTAAATTGTGGTTCCTATTTTATATAGAGCGAATCCAGTGAAATATTTAGTGGACCACCGTTACGATGTGAATCAAATATAGAGCTAAGTTGGAGTGAATGGATTGAAATAGGTGGACACTCTAGTCAACTTTCAATAGAATGGACTGCAACTATTGCTAAAAAAATCTCTCAGTTCAATCCTTTTTGTTCAATTGCCTTTAAAAAGGGAAGAATCAAACTTCCTAACTCCAGAAAGCAGTTGGCACCATGTTTCAGGTCTTGCATATAATTATGTTTAGTAACTATAACTATGAAAGATAATGCAAATTATTATCATCAATTTCTTTAGATGTGAGGGCTATTGCACTTTAGTGATTGTTCCTTTACTTTCAAAGCAATCATTCCACCATATGATGCTAACAATACACCCGATAGATTGAAATTGTTAATAACATCAGACGGGAAAATATCACATAACACATGAACGACGCAGTAGACATATTAAAAACAAAGAAAGATGTGAATTTCGAAAAAAATTACAGCATGAATCGCCATCAACACTCCACAGTAAACAGTACTTAATGCTATCGCAAGAACAGTTGGCATCAGGTAATCGAGATGGAGTCGGAAATATAACGTCTATTTTTCAACGGATATCAAGTGAAAACTTGAAATCTGAGCAAAATGATGGAAATCTCATCAAGTCCCTACTTCTCTTGCAAGAAGAAATAAAAAATAAACATGGAATGGGATACATACAGAGAATACATGCCTTTCCCTTCAGTGTACATTGCTACACTGAAATGGGCATTCGTATTTATCACCATATGGTAAGGCACCAGACCTTGTACTGTGACGCTACAGGTACAATAGTGTCATTGAAAAATGATGAATGTGTGCACAGTGGGAAACTCCTGTATTACTCGATTGTTCTACAGCACCCTTCTAAAAAAGAAGGTCCAATCACAGTAGCTGAATTTATTTCAAGTGAACATACAATAACAGCTGTTAGCTACTTTTTAGAATGTTTTAGAAGACAGGAAGCACAATTGTTTGGCTTTCAAAATACTGTTTTGCCTACACAAGTTGTCATTGATCGTAGTTTAGTGCTTTTCCAAAGCTTTTTGAGAGTGTACAACTTGGAAACAGCTTCAGATTACATACACAGATGCTTCAGGATTGTAAATGGCTCTGGCAAGGAGGAAGATCATAATAAGGTATTTGTCCTTGCTTGTGTGAGTCACGTAATGAACAGTGCAAAGAAAATGTGGCGTAAACTTTTGTAAGTATATAATTATTTCTATGTAAAATGATTATCATTTTTGTCTTTTACATACACAGCTCCAACAAGAATCATTATAAATTTGCCATGTTCTGTTTCTCAGTCATGGTAAATAGCTGGAATTTGGCAAGGTTCTTAAAATGTTTAAAAGCTTGCAATGTTGTCTTTTGCTCATCACATACCAATAGTCAGGTTAAAGAGGCATATGATTGTTTGATGCAGCTCTTTAAGGAACTTGGTGACAGTACACTACTAGAAGATTCAATGGACGAAGATATCACACATGATGGAGATGAAGAAAGCAGAAATGATCTCATGGAAGAAGACTCAGAGGAAAAGCATATGTCTGCTTCGTTGCAAAAACCTTTTGGCTCATACTTTGTTAAACACTTGCAAGCAATAAATGTATGCGTGAATGCAAAGCTTCCTGTCAATCCTCTCTATCAGCCATTTTTTATGGAAAAATTGCACAAGAACTGGCTGTCATTAACTCCCTTTTGGAGTGGCATTTTAAGAGGTTAATCTTTACATTCATCATCTGTAATATAATTATAATTATGATATAGGTGACCCAAAGAGATATATTGACTGGATGGAGTCGCAAACAATGTCAATTTTACAGAAGCAAAAGGTGCTTGTATATATATATCCCTTTGCAATTTGTTTTCATTATAATTTTTTTTTATAGTTGAAAGAAGACATCAGAAAGCAAAGGACAAGGGGTGCAATTGAAGCTTGGAACCTCATTCTGAAGCAAATGGATCACAAAAAGCATCGGTTAAGACCTGATGTTTTCATCAAACAACATTATGACATTGTATATGGACGCCAGTTAAAATATATAGATAAACTAACTGGACAACCTCAAAGAAAGATTACTGTAAAACTACAAAATAGGTTTATTGCATTTTCATTTCATTCTTATTTTCAAGCGTAGATTCATTTGAAAAGAAATTCAGAGTCACTAACTGAAAAGTGGGCAAAGCGTCGCAAGACATCTTACAAATCTCATACTACATCATACTATCAAAACCCACCAACCACTGAATTCAATCTACCAAATTTACAGTATGTATAGCTAAACATGAGATAATAGATGCATGTTGGTTTATATCTTTGTTTAGAGATAGAAATGAAAATCCTCTTAATGTTATAGACAATCACACAAATGGTAGTATTCAGACAGATGGTTCAGGTATAATTATTAAGTCTTTTGTATTATAATTATCATAATCATAATAACTACATATCTAGACTTGCAGACCACAGAAGCAACAAGAAAATGTATGTTATAATGATTTTATAATCTCAATATACTGATTATCGTATGTAGCAGTGATTTATAATGAACATAAAGTATTGGAAGAACAGAATGTGGAAAACAGTAGTGATGGATTGCCAAAGCAGGTAAATGCACTGCCAACAAGATTATTTTTTATAAACTATTCTGACTATTTTACATTATATAAGAAACTGTGACAAACACTTCTTTGATTGAAACAGGTCTGTTGATTTAATGAATTTAAGGGAATACATGTAATATTTTCAATGAATTACAATATTATAAGTAGAAAGTTGGAATGAATTAGTCATCAAGAGAAGGACAAATCCCGGTCTCTCTAACCTCAGAAAGCAGAACATGTGCTGGCTAAATGCTGTGATTCAAGCACTGGCAGTAACCAAACTGTCTCTTGCTTTACAATGTATAGGTATGATATTATGAAGTATTTGTTCTTTGAACGTGTTCATTTTTTCAATTGTAGAAGAACTTGATCAGACTCCCCTCCAAAGAAAGTTTATAGAAGTTAATAAAAATTTAGAGAAATCATCAAAGTCTCCAAATGCTTACCCTATAATCGTATATTAGCAAAATTAAATACATTATATTTTATATACACATTTGTTTTTAATACTGTACTCGTAGAAAGAATTACGTGAAGCAACTGAAGTTGGTGAAATGAAAGACTGTGGTGATTGTATTAGTGGACTTATTGAACAACTGATTGGAAGTGTCTTCAAGGTAAAGCAAATAAGTATTCAAATTTTTTAAACCTATAATTAATGTGTCTGTGTCATCAGCTTCATTCTACCTTTCAAAATCTAATGACACTGATGATAGAAAAACAAGTGAACTGCACTTCATGTGTTTACGTAAGGATAAGGATAATAATAAGGTCATAATACAGTAATCATACTATTTGTCACAGTTTCTGCTAAGGTATAACAATGATAATGATTTAAGAAAATTAAAAAAACATTTATTTCATTAGTGAACAGTCGATTGACAAAGATGATGAATTACTGACCAAACATGAAGATGGTAATTAAAGTAGTTACATTCTTATCTCTAATTTGTATCATAAATATTACACTTGTACATACCAATACTGTAATTACATTATTAATTCACCATGTAGTGATACCGGACTCTTCTCCATCACCAATTACATCAAATTATTCTGAGGAAAATAATTTGTGGCAAGGTACATTATCTTTAGGTACATTACAAGTTTAATCCATATTATATATACACATGTATAAAGTCGAAGAAGATCCTGAAGAAAATGGGTTACTAGTTCCACTTTTTATTATTCAATTCACACCTGCTGATGAAGAGGAAGAGTTGTATAGTACACCATGGGGGAAGGATACAACAATACCCTAAACTATGTAGACCATCCGATAAGTGAGATCAACTTCATTTTGAATACTACACATACATGTACATAATTATATTAATTCAAATAACAGAGGTGAAATGTTTAGCAGTTGGTTCATACGTGATTCTATCAGTATGTTTGAGGTAGAAATACTACAATAATATATTAGCATACATCATTTATATTTAATTTTAGCCAAAAATTAGATTATTGTATTCAGGAGACAGCACAAGTTGCTATAGCAATCCAGAGGTATCCAGAATTGTTAAAAACCTATCAGTTCATCTAAATATGTGGCCAATACAGCTGCAGGATATGGTGAATATCAGTCAGATCTCCATGAAGATATTAACACATAACTTTTATTTACAGGTTGATGAAATTGTGTACTATTTGCAAGGGATACAGTCAGATGTTTATAAAACAGCTGCCCCCTTGCTAAATAATCATACAAAGTTTATCATAATATCAGAAGTAAGTCAACTATAGTTAATGCATACATTCCAGTAATGTATCTCCTCACTTTACAGATATTGACTGAATTAATTAGATGCAAATACAACCTTTCTTATAATGAAGCTGTCGACACATTTTTATGCAGGAAACTACCTGTATCACTCGTCTGATAATGACAAAAATCATCTGTTGCCATGACACTGTAAAATAATAACAACTACATATTATTATTATTACACAGGAAACTACCTGTATCACTCGTCTGATAATCATCTGTTGCCATGACACTGTAAAATAATAACAACTATTATTATTACTATATATTCATTTTGGTTAGCTTATGCACTTGCAGTACATACTCTAATATCATCATTATCATATCACATAAAATCCAAATAGTGGCTTCGGAAGTGATTTACAAGCTTGGAAAATGACATTTTAGATAACTATAACTGTCAAATCTATGCAGTAGATAGGGGGCTAACTGTAACAAATCATCAAAAATATTGAGCGCGATGCAATAGATAGGGGCCTAACTGTAACAGAATATTGAGCGCGCTTGTAATATAGTGTTGCAAACCAGCCCCTCCTACATGCTGTAATGTAATTAATGCACCACAAATATTTCGATGGGCGTGATCATTATTTACCACAACTATGTGGTGCTGCAAAATATGGTGCTAGCTTCAGCAGAGTAGATCTGAGATAGTAAACAGCTAATTGAATATACATGTGCCCCTAGCGTTCTATATATGTAGGAAGTACACAAAGTTTGCTTACTTTATTGATATTCATTTACTCATTTCAGTTAGAAATCATTATCGATAATGACTTCTAAAAAGTTGTAATCAAACAACAGATAATACATAAAGAGATTAATTTTCTAAACATACAACACTTGGCGCTTAAGAAAAAACTACATAATTATTGTGTCTTAATTATTTGAAGTTTTCTTAGTAACTGCTTTAGTACTATAAGCTAATTCATATTGAGTTTTATGAGAGGATTGACTGAGAGATCTGTATAAAAATAGTAAAACGATGGATGAGTTTATGAATAAATGAAGACATGAAAGATGAATGAAGACCTTTGAGTACTAGATAGACTGACTAATCAATAAAATTAATGTGACCATATTTCATGCAATATGACAATGCTTGCTATTTGAAACTTAAATATTTCATCCTCAAAACAGTTGATTTTGCAAACATGGTCCCTAATACATACTAAAACATTGACTAGATACATGTAGATGAGTAATTAATTGAGAAATGATGATGGATAGACTTCATTATGAGAACTACTAATGATGGATAGATAACATTTTTAGTCAAAATGACAATTACTAACAACAGTTGCAAATGACGAGATTAACAAAACCACTGAGCTACTAATAGATATAATTATATATATATATAAATTATATATATATATATATATATATATATATATATATATATATATATATATAATATACATATTAGGCCTGTGCGATAATGATATAACCTATATCAAGTCAATTTATCCAGATCAACGATATTATCTCGATAATAATATGTGATTCAGTATGACGATAAATAAGTACAAAGAAGCTAAATCTAGTCAAATTTATATGCCAAAAAAAACTATGTCAATATCTTCTGAAAGTAAATACACCACTTTTGCTTTCTCTAAAGGGAGAAACCGGCACTCTTCACACACACTCAAATTTGACTCCTCAGAAAGTGGTTGTGTAAACAGTGTACTGCACATTAACAGTAGTTATCGATAATAAAAACATTATTATCTTATTCATGAAACAGCTATATGTTTCACGATAATCTCATTATCGTGATTACCGCACAGGCCTAATATATATATACATATATACACGTATGTATACATGTATATATATATGTATACTGTACATGTATAGTTAATACTTACGATTTATTTCCAGTTCTCTTTAGAACGTACTCCTTTAGAAGAACTACTTGATGATGTATTAGTAGACAGTAACAGATTTGGTGATGATCTAGTGCTACATACATATCTACCACTAGTACTAGTAACTGTAGATGCTTTGCCTGAACAAGAGAAGGGAATAGTCTCATCAATACCTTAATAAAAGACATTATACATGTACAATACCTGACTTCATTAATATGATGGAAGCTACACTTTAATAAGGTGATAGTCAACTGTACTCCTAGGAACCTGATTAGGATGGTATCTTAGCAGCAAAGTTTAACTAACCACTTCCTCATAACAATGCATAGCTAGAGTAAAGTGCACAAAGAAGGACATGTATGTAGGGGTGTTATGTAGAAGTGAATAGTTTAGTTTTGTTGCTAATGATATTGTATCTGTGGGTGGATTTATTTTGATCGATGAATAAATGGACTGCTATCATGAATATTATAAGTACCTAATAAGGATATTATAGGTGGATTTATTTTGATCAATGAATAAATGAACTGCTGACATGAATATTATAAGTACCTAATAAGGATATTATGGGTGGATTTATTTTGATCAATGAATAAATAGACTGCTGGATATCAATATTAAAAACATTAAGAACATGTTGGGATATCAAAACCAAAACATTACACAAACAGGATTGTGATGGTACCTTAGCAACAAAATTAAACTAACCACATCTATACAAAAACAAACAATTTATCCAGTCAAATGCAATTTTGTCTGGACAAATAGCAGAAAATGGCCAATTGCTGGGCGTTATTTCGAGCTCTGCAATACTTCGGTGGAAATTAACTGCAAATAAATTTGTACATGTATAACTATTTTAATAGCTAAAGAAATGAAGAAATTTATTTTCATGAAAAAGAGGAATAATTTTCGGATAATTGATAAAACATTTTGGCAATTCTCTACTCTAACAATGATGTCTGGCTGTATCTATTAGGTATTGTTAGTCATAACAAGATATATGGAGAAAAAGGTATCCTTATGGCTGCTTTGTGGTGTCAACATTCAGTAATTATGATTGACTTTCTCATGCCTGAAAGGTTGAAACACCACAGACTATTATAGATGTTATTTTGATTATCTACTCTTCTTTCTTATTACTTATCACTCATCTTGTAGAAGTTTGGAAATATATTTCTGATAGAACAGCAATTATACAAAGTACACAAGTAGTTCCGGTTTCTACAGAAGCTACAAGCTTTCTTCTGTTGGTCTATAGCTCGAGCGTACATTCTGTAACATGCCATGCACATTAATTGATTGAGTTCCTTGGAATGACATACATACTACATACATTAACTACATACATGTATACAATGTATACTTGCATAAGTGACACAATATATATATATATATATATATATATATATATATATATATATATATATAATATTATATATAAATATATATAATTATATATATATTAAACCACGTGGAAAGCAATCATGTACAGGCCATAAAAATATTCTATATCAAAAGTTATGTGCGTATATACGTATGACGGCCATTTTTTCCATGTCATTCCTAAAAAATGTATACTGTAGACAGTACTACCGTACTTTCTGATTATTATTATAACTACAGTGTACTTTGTGAGTGAAGTAAACTGAACTTTGAATGCACACATGTAACTACAGTGTATGCATTACTGTGATTACAGTATTATAGTACTACATAGAAGTACAGTTGACTATCACCTTATTATAGTGTAACTCCCATCATATTTAATAAAGTCAGGTACTGTATATGAAGCAGGTTGCCTACAGGGTGAGTGAGAAAACCAACTCCACAAAGTTAACCCCACTCCCTCCCTACAGCCACAATGTATATGTATATGTACATGACATGTACATGCAAATGGTAGCTCATAGTAATTATCATACTCATTGTTTCAGTAGGAGATTGATCATTAGTAGTTGATGTTTGAAGTGTTTTCTTAATAGATTCTGGAGTAATAGAACCTCCAATACTAGTAGAACGAACTTTCTTTGTACTACATGTACCTAATAAAGGGAAAGATAGAAGTAAATGGATGAAAAGAGTTTGTATACATGTAGATAGATTCTTTGGTGTGTATACCCACACAACGTATGTGTAAAGAGTAAAGTTTTAGTTATTTTTGTATGTCTGTTTGTGTGCCATGCAAAATAATTTCGGTAATGTACTTAAGCTAGAAGCTAGAAATTAGTTGTACCAGAACGTATGCATATCTTGCAGAAGCTAATACAGTTCACAGTATTTTTAATTTTTGAGTTTTCTTATTATCAGTCCATCATTTTCAGCCATTCACCCCCTTCACAGTACAGTATTGCACTGAGTAATGTTCTCAGATTATCTAGTTATACCTGTTTTTGTTCCAGCATGTGATGAATTTGGTGCTGAATATACTCCACTAATTTTTAAATTACTTGTTTTCTTTCGAAGTCCAGGACTTAACTGTTGTGTTCTAGTAACAGCTTTATTAACTGTGTGTATTGAGTGTATATGTATACATAATATATTAATAATGATATGAATACATGTACATGTGTACTATACATTGGGAATAAGAATGAATGTATGCATTTAAAGAGAGACCACTGCCTAGTGAATTGAATAATGAAAATACCCACTTCTCCAGTGGAAGTCATGTACATATGATATCTGAAAGAAAGAAAGAAAGAAAGAAAGACAGACAGACAGACACCTGAGACAATGGAATGTACATGTACACTACATGCATCATGTACATACATTGTACACGTGTAATAGTGTATGTATATAATTATGGCCCGTAGGGCCATCCTTATGAGTGCTTTCCCACGGGTTCGAACAATATATATATATATATGTATATAAATTCTTGTGTGCACTTTGCGATTATGCGTTGTATACGTAGTTAAGGAAGTTGTGTCATTTGCAGGGGCTCGGTCAATTAATAGGCGAGGCACGCAATAGAACGCGTGCTCCAACTCAGCAGAAAGAAAGCTGCTTGTAGCTTACATAGAATTAGAAACTGGAACTACTAGCTAACTATTCTACCTGAAATATATTCCTAAAGTTCTACAAGATTCTTTAAAAGGTAAAGAGAGTAGAAAATCAAAGTAATAACTATAATGGGCTGTTGTGTTTCAGGCATAATAAAGTCAGCCATGATTACTGAATGCTGGACAGCATAAAGCAATCATAGGGATACTTTTTTTCTCTATATACACTTGTTTTTATATAATTAAGTCTATAGCTTTGTCGATATACATGTACATGTAGATGTACATGTATAGTACATAGCTTTGTAATACCTTGATATACATGTACATGTATAGTACATAGTTTTGTAATACCTTCATTTACATGTACATGTATAGTACATAGCTTTGTGATACCTTTGGTATACATGTACATGTATAGTACATAGCTTTGTAATACCTTGATATACATGTAGGTGTTCATGTATAGTATATTACAAATTAGTACTTTTAATTAATGCATATGAAGTGAAATATTGGATATGGAGAAAAACGTACACACAATGTTCTAACCACACCCTTCTGGACTGACCCAACCCACTGACGTCATTTTATGGCTATGAATATCATTAAATTTCATCCAGGTTAGTTAAGATATTAATGGATGATTTTTGAGCATTTGACAGGATATAGGACACACCTACAAGAACATAACGATGCCCACACTCCTTACCCCATACACGACCTGCTGCTGTCACTTAATGACTATGAATATCATTACGTTTGAGGAGATATGTAATTCTGTAATTGCAATAAAAAAGCCACTTGAAAACACTCCCACATTGACTGTACACACCATTTTACCTTTACACAACCATATGCCATCATTCTAATGTAAAAATAAAATAATAAAATCTGCTTTAAGTGAAGTAGTATCAATCGAAGGTAACTGTTTATCATCACCTTATGAGGAGCAAACATGATTTAGAGGTTGATGATACTGTACATGTTCATACACATGTACAGTTTTGTACATGTACATGTTTATACATATGTACAAACAGTAGTGTACACGTACATGTTCATACTCATGTACAGTACTGTACATGTACATGTTTATACATATATATTTACAGTACTGTACACATACATGTTCATTGATATAACTGATTAGTGATTCTGTTGATACATGTCTACTCAACTATTGTAGTATAGTTTCACTTTTTCATCCTTTGTAAAAGAACTCTTCTGGATAGACTGTTTTCCACTTCGGTTTTATTAGATACTGTATGTACATCCAAATCTCTTGATCTAAAGTAACATTTTGAAACTGCAAGTAACTATAAGAAAGCAGTGCATCCTTATCATTAAATCATAAACCAGCTTTTGAAAACCATAATCTTTTGATCTGAACAATAATATAAGTAGAAGTACATAATGAGTCTAATCATGTAGTATTTCTCAAATGCACATACTAAGTTACTAACGTACAATGTAGGTAGACCAGCAGTAAAAGAATTGAAACAGTAGAGGTTGTTATTTTACAAGTATTGCCTGTTTCAATGTTGTACAAATGGTGGAGCATAACTACAATGATGGTAGGGCCCAAACGCCCTCATGAAAATGTTCATTATCACTTATAGTGTTTGCTGGCATCATTGTCATAGTAAATTGAAAACTGCTGCATCTTTACAAATGACAATTAACAATTCAAATGAGGCCAAGTATTGATTGGTTGATCCCAGGTATAGTTCCACCACTGCATTGTACTGATATACTATTCCACAAATGGAAGTAAGATTACAACTGATATTCATACCCAATCCAATACTTCATTAGACAGAAACAAGATCCAGAGTTTGCCATTTCTTAGCTTGGAGGTCAAAGTAAAGCAACCTTACAAGTGACATTTGCCATAACTGTATATTGTGCATATAGTAACCTTGTGATGTGAAACAGTTGTTTTGGTTAACATTCAAATCCAGTGATCCACTCACAGCCAGAACCTTGCTTTCACCTGTGTGAAAAATGAAACACTTGTTGTATAAAGTAACAATGAGTTGTATGTATACTTACACATGCAAATGCTCGATTGATGATTTATAACACATTTATACCTCTTCAAACAGGGGTGTCTTTGATTTCATATGATTATTGTTACCGACACTGTTGCCATCTGTTCTCTCTTGAACTCCTTCACAGCTTCGTATTTAAAAAAAACTTCTTCTGTTGTAAGTCATCTTCTCCATTGTAAGATTGCTTTCTCTTTACATTACCAGATGACTGTTTGTCAACAGCAGTTGGAGTATACGCATCCACACCATATTTTCCAATACTACCTACTTCTGGGGCAGACACTGTATTAAATGCAAAGCTATGCAATTCCACTCTTGCTCTGGCATTTTCCAGCTCTTTGAGAACCTCAGAATTATTAATAAGTAATGTAGTAATGTAGTATGTAGTAATGACAGACAAAAGAAACAGAGGAAGAACAGCATAAGTGAGGACAACACATATCCCATAGGTATTTTTTGGTAAAGATTAGATTCTGTGACCAGCTTAACTACATTTCAAAGTACTTTGACGCACTCAGGAAGACCAGTTCTTTCTCCGTATGTTGGGTCTGGCTACACGAGACTACACAATCCTCTTCCTTCCCTTGGCCTTTTTGTAGTTCCATCTCCGTATTTTCGGCAATATCCTGAAGAGCTGTTAGAGGTCTCATTGCCATTAAAACTGTTTCCAGATATATTGGTTTAAGGTCAACTTTTAATCGAACAACATTCAGGAGGACATCTGCTCCATGGAAACCTTTTTACGGAGTACTTCAATCTTTGTTGGTGCATCTATAATCTCTTCTTGGAAAAGATGTCCAGTAAAATATTGTAGAGTGTTAATTAAAATTAATTTAAAGACTCTGTCAGAGACTGAACATAAAGTGGTGGCTGTAGCTGACAGATTGGCTGATGATGCATTGAAATTTGCTACTACACATTCTATACCTTGTTCCTATGGCAGTCATGATGAACTCCTGAAAGATCCTCGGGTTGATGTAGTTTATATAGGTACAATACATGTTACACATCGTGATATTGCTTTGATGGTTATGAAAGCTGTTCTTTGTGAGAAGCCAATGACTATGAGAGCAAGTGATACTAAAGAAATGATTGACGAGGCTAGAGAAAAAAATCTATTCTTGATGGAGGAAACATGGATGCGTTTCTTTCCTGCTATATATACTGGAGCTACGTCGAATGATTGCTGAAGGTTTTCTTGGTGAAGTGAGATTTATCAGAGCCAACTTTTCATTTAGACGACCTCTTGAAATATGTAAAGGTCAGCTGATAGACCCAGTATTAAGAGGAGGTAGTGTACTAGATATTGGTGTATATCCAATTAGGCTCGCTACCATGATTTTTGGAGGCGAACGGCCTGACAAGATCTATGGCCAAGGTCATCTTCTATCTATTGGTGTTGATGATCTAGCAGTGATCACACTGACATACTCGGGGAGGTAGGATAGCACAGATCAGTTGTAGTACCTCTTATGATATATCCTGTGATGCTGTGATATGTGGTACTGAAGCAGAACTCAGGCTACCTCATCCTTTTTGGTGTCCTACAAAACTTGAGTCACCAAAGGGTGTTTACCAAAAGACACCTATATCAAAAGAGTTTCCTTTACCTGAACCCTACCTACCTGGTAATTATCCAAATTGTACAGGACTACGATATGAAGCTCAAGAGGTGTATACCTGTCTGAAGGAAGGAAAGGGGAGTAATATAATGCCTCTAGAACTTGTAGCTGAAATAGTTGATGAGGTTTTGAGACAACTAGGTGTTATCTACAGTAAACAGAATTATGATGTTTTGCAGATAAAAAGTTGTAATATCTAGTTTCTAGATCTTGGTTCTTTGATTTCACAATTTAATTCATAATTATAATAACCCCTTATTTATATTAATGTCCTTAATAGTACACATGCAATGCCTCTAGCTAGCTCATCAATCATTGCATACTGTAAAGAAAATGGAAATTCATATCTTCATTTGGATGGGGTATTCATGACAATAGAACATTTCTCAGTTGTATACTATAGTATATACGGTTAAATGCGATTACATCATAAGATAATACCAGTCTGTTACATAGAAACATTATGCTGCCAAAATATTAATTAGTAGAATCAACGTATTTCAATTGCATGCAGTGAATCATTCTAGTGAAGAATTTCTATTATGCTATAATTATTTCATGTTTTTAATAATTATTATGGCCCTATGTAAGTGCATGCCATGTTCAAACACCTAATGCACCATAAAGAATGTTATGAAATATTTAATGCCGTCACTTGAAATTTGTAGTGTTATTACAGTATAGTACAGTAATTATGTTAAACAATTAGTTAATCATTCTAAACACAACACTGACACACCCTAACTTGTAAATTAGATTCATGGCATGTTACTTAGATGCTTAGTGATTTGAGGATGTAGTGAAGTATCGATGAAACTCTAATAAATAGTAACTCTAATATTAAAATTCAATTGATAATGTGTTCACATTGGATATTTACAACATGTTTGATCACACTTCTGCTCCCAAGGTTCGAAAAATAGTTTCTGCTAAAGAGTATTCATTGATCACGTTTGAATACAGTGCATTAATGACAGCACCCCATGTAAAATTTGAAGATTTACGCCTTTTCCACTCAATAAATACATGATTAAATTGCTGTTTACTATCATTCTTATAATCAGCACGAATACAATCTAAACACTCTTGATCTACTCCCACTTGTTGTCCGAACATTTCCCATTTTGTAGGTATCATAGCACCAACAAGATTATTCAGCATAGCGATGTCAGGTTCCTTATGTAGTAATGGAGATTCTATGGTAGAAAAATGATTTTTTTAAACATAATAAAATGGTTAGCATTGAAGCAACTATATGGAATGTGATTTACCAAAGTATGAATGAGATTTGAATTATCAATTATTCATGATCATTTCTATGATTGCTTTTCGTGTAAACTATATGCTTTTGCCACTTGTGGTGTATTATGCAGTTACAAATGTAAATTTAAGCTTTATCTCTCAGAATACACTCAAATTAGTCAAAATAGCACCAGAAGAAAGAAACTATAAACTATTGCTAATAGTTCTTCAGAATGAAATACACATTAAAAGTATATACATATAAGAATCTGAAATACAGTTTGGGCCTAATTATATTCTCCAAAACATCATTTCTTTTCATGAATTTTATAATTAGTAAACCTCATGAAAAACAAAAGACATACTTGAAATAGAGGCTAGCACATCATAGAAATCATATTCTAGACCATGAAAAGACTGATGACTTGTATAATGTTTAGTAACAATAGCTGAGAGAAAAGGGAATCCAATTTGTTTCAATGCCTCAGCTATCGACTCCCATGATGCAGCTGGATTAGATTGGCTCCACATAAGCAACACTTGTCGTATACAATGCCTCTTATCATGACCAAAATTCGCTTCAATTTTATAAAGATCTTGGAGAGAAATCTTTAGACAGTGACCAAAATGTATCCAATGTAGTTGTAGCTTCAGCTCTAAGAAATTCATTAGGTCAAAGATGAAACTACCAGATCCTACATATAGATATTATGAAAATGGAGTGTTTATATACATATATTAATTACATTGTCTTACCACCTGTAGCAGGTTGTTCATCAGGATCCTGAACAGGTAACTTTGGGGTTGAAACAGCATCTATAGTATAATGATATCAAAGTCATGGACCAATTGTTACAGTATATGAGTTTAAATGCATACCTTCATATAATGCTGAATCAAATGAAGCATCTGACCTAATAGATGAAATTGGTTTTGTTGGAGATGAACCTGTGTATACCAGATTACCATTGATATTTTTTCATATTCACTAATTGTAGCATTCTTACTTCAGCATTGTTATAATTTATACAATTTTAATACCACGGTGCGTTAGCAATCACCATGGTAACTTATGATGTACCACGGGAGATATATGCCCATAACATGCCTGTAGACGGGGTGTCTAGCCACTATATCATCTAATTGTATTTTCACAGTTTTTACACTATAAAAATGAATGGGTTATTTTAACCCTCCTTTGGGCGGGCTTTGGCTACATGAGTTTCAATTCCTCCTGAAACTATGTAAATCAATGCTGCTTTCTAGATAATGTTTACAACTAGTTTTTTTTTTGATTTTAATCTATATTAATCAGTATATAAAGTACATGCCATAATAAAGAATTAATGTTGCATATACATGTGCTGACTTTTCAAATATCTGTGGAGTACATCGTATGTACTATTATAAGTACAACTTCATGTACATATTTAAATACTTTGGAATGAGCTAGTAAAATCTGTTGTTTTCACAGATGTTGGAGTTGGAATACTAATACTACACCACAGGTTGTATCTATTGATATGCTTATGTATATAGCTACATTGTATTAAAATGTGTTTGTTACCATATGCCTTGTTATGACATGTATTCTATACTATAGTCAATATAGATCAAGATCAAATAAATACTTTCCATTGATATATTCAGAGAAACATGATGCCTTCTGTGTGTTTCACTAGCCCCCATTAAAGAAAATTTATGGAACCGGATTACAGTTAAAAAAATATTTAGTTGTATTTTTCCCAAAATGAAAAATTGATTACTGCAATAGTTTACCCATTTGTTGTAGCTTTGCTTTATCTGGATTTGGACACTCTATTCAGGTAAAACAAAACATCATTTTTGATTCATAAGCCTTGTTTTCTTAGAGCCAGTAACGTATTATAATTATTTGCTTGTGTCACATATGTGACTATGCATTGTATACATAGTTATAGTTAGTTAGTTAGTGAACTATCATACTAAATGTCTACATGGTTGGTATCTATGATAATCTCATGTTATTGTGCAACCATAGAGATTCTATCAGATATTAGTACCATAAAATTTTACTTAACCTTCTACTTTTAACCTAAAACAAAATTAAATTATAACCTTCTTTAAGCGTTTTAATGTGTCACAGGGTGAAGCTCAACAAAAGTCTATTGGCCCATTTCAGTGCCATGATAAAACATTGACATTTCTGGTAAACAATTAAATACTAAGTACTATTACAGACGCTTGATGACAATACTGTTGTAGGCTTATAAAATATTATTGGCAAGAAATGCTAGTTTTGATTTTAAAAAAATTAATGCTAATTGAATTCTTTGCCCAATTGCATGTCAGCAATGATAGCAAATCACACTGTTAAATATACCATTATGAAAGTCCAAGAAATTAGGATGCTGAAATAGCATTTTTTTCAGATCATATTGTCATTACACCTAGGTTAGTATTTGCCAAAAATGAGGCTATAATTAATTATTCACTAGCATTTACATCTCAGTTAAAGGCAGTTGTTATTTCTCATTTTGTATAATCCCATTTTGCCAATTCATGCTTAGTCAGGACTTGGGTAATTAGAGTATTCATGACCAACAAATGTTAAAACTTCGTTTTTGTTACTACATGTGAAAGACCGCTCATAGCAGAATTTCCTGCATGATTACGTCTTGATGACCCGTATATATAAAACTGATTTTTGTTCACAGTAGTACTGTGTTGTATTTTTCAATAAACTTGTTTGTCATTGCTGTAGCCATGAAACTTGATATACTTGGATAACTACATGGTGTACAGAGCAACAAACTAATACTAATTTTCATGATCTAAGAATGCTAATTGTATTACAACTCAGAAACAAAGCAAGAATGCCATGCTGCACAGAACCTTTGCCCATGTGGCACTGATTTGAATCCACCATAATCCCACACCTTTTCATTAACATTGATATACACAATCAGGCTATACCTAATTGATTTTATGCTGCATGAATAGACTAGAACATACAAATACTGATTGTGAAGCTATTCAGGTCAAGTTACTATGATAATATTATTATTCAAGGTATAGAACTAAAAAACATGCTCAATTCCAAGTGTTTGAACATCTTGTATTTACAGCTTCATTAAATTTTCAAAGTTAATATTAGGGACTATTAGTTTAATACTCTCCTGAGCGAGGTTTTTCACTCAAATGGATAAAATTCATTTTCACCTATGACAAGCTTACAAACAAACAAAACACATATTGCTTTTAATTTTCTTATTTAGATAAAGATGATAGATAGGTTATTATTGTTAAGTTGATGATGCAAATGAGCAACTTTGACTTTGGATTGAGTAAGTGTAATATGGTATATAAGTAGTAAATGACTTGTTAGCATGGCTGATGCGAATTGGGCTTGAGTTATAGTCTCAGTGAGTGTAACAAGTTGACACATAAATAAAAGCTTAGATAATATTCAAAAAACATTTTATGCATTGGTTTACATATAATTATGCTGTAAACCTGTCAACTTGGAAGTTTAGAAATAAAATGATGTAGCCAAGCTTGTGAGGGATATATTACATCTGAGGACAACACTGAGTATGTCCAGGAAGTAGAATGGAAAAGCACATTACTGATATACACCATTTTTTATTTAAATCATTCATACAAACTAATAAATATTTTTGTGTTATCGCCCAGGTGTATCCCTAAGAAACCCCATTAATAAGCATAGACATCATAGGTGTGGTTAATTGTGATTCCTTAGCAATTCTGTGGGTTACAAAGCAAATGTTACACATCATGTACTCAATACAAACCACACAATGCAAATATTACATGTACTATAAAAACATTCATTTTCTTATGTCGTCAATATTTATTAAGATGGAACTCAGGTAACTTGCACATTATGAACACAAACTTTTAATACTTCTTTTTTCAAGAAGTATATAGCTACGGTTATGTCTTGATTGACCTGTAAACATATATCTGATTTTGCATTCGTAGCACTCATTATTCAACAGTAATTCTGTACTATCTATCTCGGCTACCTGTACCCATGAAATTTGACATACTTGCATAGTTTATCTTGGTCTAAACAATTAGTTATATTTAATATATAGTATTTCTATAATGTAAGGAATGAACATTTTAAAAGAAAGTACTGTAATAAATATCGACTTCACATTTCAGCCACTGGTTTTCAAAATTTCAGACCAATACACTGTGCACATGGAAAATAAAAATTAACCCAAAGAAACTGTTATTGCAGTAATAGTAATAGTAAGTGTATAGAGAGGTTAATTACCTTAGTGCCACCTTAAGAAAGTGAGAATTTTGTGTAGCATGATTCAACCTTAGCATTTATTTATAATTGATAATTTATTTATATTAAATCTTGTGTTCATATAAACAACCACTACCAGCTACCTTTGATGTGCCGTGTTAGCTAGAGTATATAATACATACAATAGCTGAGGACACTATAACTGATACTGAGGGATATATGTCCAGGAAGTAGAATGGAAAATCACATTATACATGTACACCTTTTTCAGTAATCCAAATCATTCCCAAGCACAACCTTACACACCTCCTACCACTTTTTTGTACAATTTACAACACAGACCTTAAACCTATACAAACCTGCAACAATAGTAGACTCAGTTTCAACATCAAATTTCTTCCCACTACTTTTCTTCATAATATCTATAATATAAATAAATCCAAATCTTTCATGAGGTTTAGGTAAAATCTGTAATTACATTTTATGTGTAAAGCATAAGATTGTGAAGGGCACTAGTAGGTTCAATGTGTTCCTGCTCAAGACTGTGTGGAATTTGTTGCAAAATCAATGTTTTAAGGCATATCCGTACTGTATACTGGGTTCATATCTTGAGGTCATGCAGGACATAGGTAATACAACAGATTATACCGTCTCAATTGCCACAACTGGTAATTAATTAACTGAATTTTTGTGACACTATCACATGATTTATAATAGCTCTGACATGTACATGTACACTTCATAGGCTTAAAACTGTGTTTGTATAGAAGGCTTTATAGAGTCAATTTATAAATGCTATCATCTTCTCTTGTGTCTTATGTATTGATGAGCTGATAAAACACAACCAGACCATACCCAACTCACATTATGGCTAAGCCAGAACAAAATTATCAATTGCAAAAAGATTGATTACAATGTGGAGATACACATCAGTCAAGTTACCATGGTAACTATTTGTCATTTTAATTATCACACAGTCATCACAGTGAATCAATACACAAACACCAAGGAATGAATCTGAAAACATTCTCGTAAAAAAACATTCCATATTTCATTCCATAATCAGGTCTGTAATTTACATGTACATGAATGTGAAATAAAAACTTAATACAGTAAAAATCATGAAATTTTATATCATCAGTTTATCATCCTAGAGGCATAGACAATGGAACGATGGATGAAGACAGACAAAACACTTAGAAAAGTAACAGTATATCTTCTGTAGGGCCTACCATAGTACAAGTATTATAAAATTTTACTTACAGGCAGGTTGGAATATTAGTTTGGAGATAATCGGGAGAGTTCTACCTGTAGTACTGTAACAAAGTAGTTGTTAACACGAGACATCTATACATTACATCTATACAGCCCTTGGTTTTCTCATGGGTTGTTATGCAACTAGAAACATCTTCTAGATTGGTGGGTCTGATAAATCAGAATAACTGAAGCTCATAATAAAATATATCAATGTAACATGTTTCATTGATCTATATGTGTTGATAAATTAGCTTTATTCAGTTTGCAATTACAAATTAATAAAGATGTTCTGAGAACACGTATATATCCTACACAATACTGTTGTGTCATAATTACTATTATGAAGGGCGTGACAAACTGAAAAATGGTGAACATTTCTAAACTGATAATACGAAAACTCAGGAATTGTGGATACTGTGAACTAGATATGCATTCATTCTTATACAATTAATTTCTAATTGACTGAAGATGTTGAAAGTACTACAAAGTACTTTTCTAAAATGTTTTTGCATGACAAACGGACAGACATATGGAGAAAGCCAATCACTTAACAACTTGTACAACATACTGTGTGAGGTAATAATACTATGCATGAGATGTACTAGTTGTTGAATTATCGCTATATAATGTTTCATACTGAAGGGGAGGGGCAGAATAAAAAAAATCTGGATCTAATCTAAACCAAGAGTGCATGATGGAAAATAGTAAGAGAGAAGGAGTGTGAAACTCCCACACATTAAATGCCGTTAATTAGAAATTTCTGTTGTATTCCTATGCTTGCGGATATACTATTTTTATACACCACGTGAAACTGTTCTGGTGAAATCATGGCGTTGATAAAAATGACTCTGCAGTAACAGAAGTAGCTTCTAACAATCTGAACATTTATTAAAAGATTGAAGCTCATCGAACAAAGCTTTGGACTCACCTCTAGTTAAATTTAGAGTTTCTCTCACTGAAGTAACCTGTTTAGTCGTCTCTTGTTCTAAATGTTTTCAAGCAGCTAGTCTAGGAGATTTTCTAGGAGTAACAACAGGTGGTATAAACACACCTTTGGTCTTTATTGACGCCATGATTTCACCAGCACAGTTTCACATGTTGTCTAAAAATAGTATATCAGCTAGCGTGGGAATGCAACCGAAATTTCTAATTACCAGCATTTAATGCGTGGGAGTTTCACATTCCCTCTCTTTTACTTTTTTCATCATGCAGTCCTGTTTAAACTAATAAGTCTCATTCTAGATTGTTTCGGCATATTACACATATAGAATAACAAAAGGACAGCTAATCAGCAACAAAGATAATAGTAATGGATATTACCCTTGCTAGCTAAAAATCCTGTATGAACCAGTGTGTAAGTTAATGTATTGTTTATGACTAGTAAACTCTGAATAAGATAATTTAACTTATGATAATAACAAAATAAAATACCTGTTGTTTCCAAGAATCTATCGATATATATTTTTCTTGTATCAGAATCTATTCCAGTCAGTATTACTGGATGTCTCAAAGGTTTCTCAGGATTACAAGTTGAATCAGCCCACACAGTAAACAGGCAGGATGGAGGGATAGGGAGGTCACCTGATCCAAATAGATCAGCATCTCTCTTCCTGAGCTGTATGTAAATTTCATGCCATATAAAATGTAATTTAGGTACATAGTTATATACATGTGTATATGTGAATATAATTTTATAATTTTATCAGCAAATAACCATTGCTTGTAATATATTGCTTACTCTGGAAGGTACTTTGTGAGGTTCAACATGCCATCCTTCTATTATGTTGCTATCAGTATGGAGTTCCATATATCCATTTACTGAGTCCAGAAATGCAAATCTAATAAACTCATCTTGAACAGCATCAGGATGATTTTCTTTAATATACTAAAGTGATAATATAATTATTGCAGATGCTATAAATAAGTATTATAATTAAAACCACCTGTAACAGTATTTTAACATTCTGAGCAATCATAAACCTCACCAACCATTTGTTACTTCCTATCCTCTTAAAGAGCAATTCACCAGTGTATATATTATCAATTATGTCAAGATCACTAGAAACTTGTACTAGAGAATAATTATATCCAATAAACATTGTTATAAAAGTTTCTTACCTCCTATTGAAATACTTTTCCATTTTTCTTTCAATTGCTGATTTTCTATAAACATTAAATTTAATAGTATTATACTATTTCATGTTTAGCAAAGAAATAAAATAGAATAGTAATATTAGCTCTGTCTAAGTAGCATGCCACCCCACCCACACACTGTTATGGATTTTTCAAAAAAAACTGAATATATCATCAATTAATGAGGTCACAAAAATATAACTGGTTTAACAAATGCTTGAAGTGTTGAATGTTAATGTACTGTTTCTAACAAAATAAAAAAAGAGAGGCAGTCTGACTCATAATCCAAAGTATGACAATCATGAACTTTGCCATGACTGACATTTTAATGACAACAGAATTTTTTTATAAAGAGCAGTGCAGCACAACACCACACTAGCACACTTTAGGGAGAACCACGCTATTATTACACAACTCATGTAATAGAGAATACAACTGATATATGAATTTTCACCCATTTGGTAGCATCAATGTACATTAAAATAAAAAAAAAGCATCTCATGCTAGGATTTGAACCTAGATCATGATGAAAGACCAATCCTTTGACCTCACATTGCGACACAACAATCTGTTAGACTTTATAACAAACAACATAAGTATAAGTGTTTAATGGAGAGTGTTGGAAAGACAAATATGACTGCTACAAATTGCAACCAGGAAGTTAAATCAAGATCACTAATCAACATGAGACCACTGTGTACATGTATAATAATCTAAAAATTATATACACTACCTTTATTCTAAAATAGTTCTATAACTCAATTCCCACTCACCTTTCTCCAAAGTTAGCAGTTGTGCCTTTATTTCTGTGTTTTTTTCTTTTTCTTCTCTCAACTTTAGTTCATATCTATCAATCGCTTCTTCTTTGATTTTTAAAGAAACCTTAAAAAACTTTATTATCTGTTTCTTCATGTTCTCAAGCTCCATTGTTTTCTTGACAGAAAGCTGTCGATATGTGTTAATAGAATCCTGTGAGAACTTTAGTTCTACAAAAAAGAGATCAGAGTAATTAACATTTTCAATAGTTTTAAGTTCTAACCATTCTGGAGATTGTTTGCTTCATCTTTTAATAATACTACTTCCTCCACTTTTTCTTTTATCTGTTTATTCCTTTCCTCCATTTCATGAGTCAGTTTAATTAATTCTCCCTCTTTTCTCATAACACTTGACTTCAGCTCTGTCGTGGTTTGTAGAAATGCCTCTGTTTCTTCTACATAGTGAAGTGTATAAATATAATATTTATAATCACATTACAAAAAACATAAACCTTGTGCTAAATGGCTTGGAAATAGCAGCTTGTTTTGAACCTCCAAGTCAAGGGTTTCAATTACTGAGACTGTCTCACTTTTTCTGTTGGCTATATAATTAGTAGACACATAATTATATAATTATGTAATAACAAATTAAATAATTTTTAATTTTTTTTTGACCCCACCACACATAGGGAAAGGATTAGAGTAGTCTGGTTGCCTCTGTGTGTGTGTGTTGCCATCGAAACAGCTTAAACTAAAAACTCATGTATTATCAAAGTACCAATAGACTCAGAATGAAAGAAAGGTAAATTTGCAAAGACTTTTTGTTCAAAAATTACATTCAGTTTTAATGTTTTACAGTTCCTGTTATTTATTGGACTTTTGGGATTGAGTCAATGAATATGTTAGTAGACAGCTGACACTATCCAAAACCTAGCTACATTGAGGCCAAATGATAGATAACCAGACCCTTACAATCCAGCACTCCAGCTTCTTAAATTTGGCTAAATAAAAATAAGTACACAGCAAGCAATGTGCACCACATTTATTTCTTAATGGACTATTTTGATAATCTTTCAGATGAGGTCAGACTAAAACCAAGGACCTCTAGTCTTCCCCTTCTCCTCTCATTACTAAAGTTTGTTACACAGTGTGAAAATGAATGATGTCCTGTGCATAATCATCACCATAGTGAGATGGTAAAGTATACATCATGTACATGTCACTCCATGTATTGTTTACCGTACTACAATGTCAACAGTTCTGTGCAGTTTGGCATTCAAATTTATAACAATATAACTCACTTGTTCCAGTTTCTTTGTTACTGTAATTCCATGATTTTAAAGAATCATTTACAACCTACAAGTATATATAATTACATGTATAATGATATCAGCTGGCATTAAAATTTCTATATAGTGTTTTTTTCTGAATCCTGCTGTCAATCCCTTTCTTTACCTTACTCAATCTGATGACTTCATTCTCTTTCCCACTAACATTTTGCCACAGTTGGTTAATCTCTGTTGCTCCATTTTTGAATGTCTGTATTTCTACATCCTCTGTATCTAATGAATGAATGATACTTCGTAACACAAAATGTCATTCTATAAATTATTCTTACCTGGTGTGTTCTTAAATGGTAATAATAATTGAAGTTGTGTTCCTGATATCTCCAGATCTAGTTGCTCAACTACAGATAGTATCTTGATTATTCTGTGTCCAAATCTAATATCTATAGATATGTTTTAGAGCATAATAACAATTAAAAATGTATGATTGATAGACCATAATTCATTCTAATGATTATAAGATACCACTTGTATGAAGTTAAAAGGCTTCTAATGTGTACTGGCCTAAGCTATTTCATTGTGCATCCCATAATTCTATATTTTCGTCAATTAAACTCACTAAAATGTGCTACACCCTGAACTGTTGCAGAAGTGTTATAGTAAAGCATTCTATTTACTTTCAATTTAGTGGGATATAGAACACATATATATATAATATCAATGATACATGTACCTAGCAAAATTATTATCTATCTAAAAGGAAGGGTCTAGCTTCAAACACTAACAGTTTAGATAATGAAACGTAAACATACTTTCAACAGAGGATTGTTCTGCTTGTCTGAGGCCATATTTAAGTGGAAGAATCTATACAATTATAAACATTCAAGAGGATGAGAAATAGATTACTTTTTATTACAAACCTTGTAACTCTGTACATCATTGTAAACAAACTGATTATGTTTGTCTCTTAGACTTGTGATTCTGCATACTTTTACTTCAGCTAGCGATTTGAGTTGTCTTGGTGTGAGGTTAAACTTGTTGATGTAGTCATCAAAACAATAGCAAAATGACAACAGGAGGGAACCTGTTCCTACAGCAACTAGGTGAACTGAAATTGCGCCACAGCCCAATACACAAATCAATGATTCACGTAAACGGGAAATATCTGAAAGTTTCATTTCATAATAACGTTCATCATTTTCAAGAATGAAAATATTCTCGTTTTCTTCATTGAAGAGTATGCTTGAGTATTCTCTTAGATTACGCTCTGAGCAGTATTTCTTGAAACACTGGATATAATCCTCCCACATTTCAACTACTTCAGGATATAATTTACCAAGTCGGTGTGTAGCAATGTAATGAATTGGTTGGAAATGGAACCAGGAGACACATATTCTATGAAAGAGACTGTTGAGTTCTTGCATAGTTGTTACATGTACAGGAATAGGCAATTGAAAATAGGTGCACAACTCCATTGCAATATCGCTAACATCTTGTTGTTGTCCTCGTCGATCTTGTTGACATTTTCCTTCAACTTCACATTTTAAACTGCACCATGTTAGAACTGAACAAGCACGAAATTTGTCGTCGATGTCTTTAGTCATTGCGTACAATTCATTTTGTTTGGATAACGAACGATGAAAATGAGTAGCTATTGCGTGCTTGGGGTTAAGAAGTACAAACTTTGGATACTCTGCTGTATCCGGTTTGATACATTTCCTTCCTTGTTGCCAGTCCTTGATAGTACATGCACCACAGCCACACATTTCCTTTTGGTACATAGAAAGAGGGTGATCAGGTTGTGTAGGTCCACCTATATATATATCTAAACCATAAATAGACTATAACTAAGGGTGGTGATTGAAGAGTTTTAAAATTAACAAAATAATTATAATTTTCATAATAATTTTAAATGTTATATACAAAAAGTCAGAAGAAGCAACATGAAACTATGTTGTTTTAAAGTTTGTATAATGATATCAGCTCTTGGCAATATTCAGAAATTTCGAGATATGATAAGCTCTAATCATTCACAATTTTACTGTCGATGGTATTACACATGTAGATTGTTTTGCACACATGCATACTATTATCGACTATATATTCAAGTATAAATTGATGCCACTGTAACTTCTTCTAATGTTACAGAAGATGAGACAAGCTATTGTGTTTTGTATACCACTGTAAAGAGCAATTAGTACACTGCAAAAATGAAATTGTTAAAACAACAAATTTATTGGTTAGTAGAGTTGCAAGGAATAGCAGAAATTGTAATTTAATTAGTCATGTAGGTTGTTATGGATATACATGTACTTATAATCTAATAATTGTAATTTCAATATCCTTATGCTGTCTAAATGATGTACAAATAAGTAGAATAAGTATTTTAATTGAGTTGTTGTAGGTTTCCAAACCTTCTTTGTGTATCTAATGTGAAATATTAGGCATGATAATTGATTATAATTGGTACATATATCTCTGATGTATTTTAATATAATTAGACCAAAGTAGCTATGATGTTAGATGTATATATCCTGAACAACCAACTAATTGTTAAATCCTTGCAACTGTACCAACCAATATATTTGTTATTTTAACAATTCTATTTTTGTAGTGGATGTTTTGGGGTTTGAAGCTAGTAGTAAGTGAAATAATTTGGTTAGTGATAAGAGCATTAAGTTTGCGATCCTATAATTTTTATGCAATACAAAAGATCAAATATAACTATTGTTTTATAATTATTATAATATGCAATATTAAAAATAGTAAAAAATAGCACTATCATCCAGGTCTAGTTGCTATCCGGATAACTGTTAGATAGAAACTCAAACAAATATTACAACTTTTCAATTCCAGATTTAAAAAAAATATCATGCACACCAATACCACCTAATATTATATAAGAGGGCAATAGTTACTTCTCATTATTGAGTTCCAAACACGAATTAATCACCAACCAAATTGTAAATTTTGCCTTACAACAGAAAAGTTGGTATTTTTGTATTGTAATTGTAGCTTGTTTTATACTATGCCAAAATGATCACTGTCCAGTTCAAATAATAATTACTATTACATACCTCTTTGCTCCATGTATTCAGTAACATGATGTTTTTGTGCTATTTGTTTAGCTATGGATCTATCCACATTGCAAAGAGCTTGACATAAGCTTTTCCAACTTGGAACACACTTTTCGTTCTCTCTCTGCAACCATTTGGCAAGCATTTGAGACATACATCGCTCACTGCTATTAGGATTGTCCCTTTTGATGGTTTCTATAGTAGCTGAAGTCACCCCAAGATTTAATCCAATCATATCCCAATTGGCACTTAACTGCTTGCATTCTGGAACAATTTCATTGAGATCATTAATACCTATGAAATAAATTATGATGAGTTCATTGATCAAACCTAGAGACTCAGAGTTTTGTTCTTACCCAAACGACTAAGAGTTGACATGTCATACAATAAATTTTGACACACCCTTAATTAATTATATTCATTAGTTGGCTCACAGTGTACCTCAGCAGGAGCACATAAAACTAGTTTTAAGTGCTCTTGCTTTAATTTAAGCTCATTGGATTATTATCATTAGCTTGTCATCATTATTAGTATGAATTAAATATCATACCACTTTAATTTTAAAGTTGAAATCTATCAACTTCACTGTATAATAATTCCTATCATTATCCTGATTATAATAATAATAATGGGCTAATGAGAGTCTGGCCACTATGTGAAGTGGTGGCAATGCCTGACTGCATAAGATTAAACAATGATTATGTTGGAGGAGGAGCTATAGAGCGACCAAGGCCAAGAACTATACTGCTGACTGCAGTGTTGAATTACTCAGCAGCAGACATTTAGCTAACACTAAGAAGAAACTTCACATTTTTATGAAACTGCAATTTACAAATCGAACAATATTATTTCATTTCAGTTTACTACCTACCTTAAAGACTTATAATTATAATTACTCATCATAAGGAGATTATTGTCCTACATAATTATTTACAATGTGCCTAGCTATAGCTAGATCTAGATCTAGTAGCTATAATACTGTAGTGAGTTGTTTAAAAATATTGTATAACTATATATAGGTTGTTTTTATTTAAAAAAACGTTTCAACCAAACCTGTATCAGTGACTTATATGACAAACATTGTTATTATAACATGCTATTAGTGTCTGAAGCTTTTACAAATGAAATTTCTTGTCTTGGAATCCAACTGTGGTAATCTTTATGGTTCATGAAAGGAAAGTGAATGATAAGGTATAATATTATTATTGTATAATTATCTATTGTACTATATACTACTCCAGTGTGTATTTGATTGCTTTTTATGTTTTGGCTAATTTTCACTATTATAATTATCTTGCTTGTGTATTATGGATAAGTATAGAGATTGCTTCTTGCAAAAAGACCAGTATTTATCTGTTGTATACACATATTATGGCTTTTGTCTTTTCAGCATGTGTATATAACATCATTGAGCAGGACCAGAGATAATAGTTACAATCCAAATCCATCAATTATTATAATACATGTAAAGTGTTTCAAGTTAAATGACATTATCGGAATCTGGTGAGTTATTTGTCATATATTTAGTGGCACTGAGACTATTACACTTTGAAAGACACATTGAGGGATAAACTGGCATTCGGAATCAATCTACACTGCAAAAATTCAGTTGTTAAAATAACTAATTTATTGGTAGTACAGTTGCAAGGAAATTGTATTTTAATTGGTGGTGTTGACTGCAAGGTTATTGTTATTATGATCCAAGCGAGTAAGCGATTGCTGTTTTTCATTTATATTCTCACGGATATCCCTTTCTCTCTCACTAGAACTCAGAGGTGTGGAAACATTGAGCCAACTACCAGACTATTTTCACCACTCTTGTCCTGCTCCCCATATACTTCGTATACAGTCCATGCAGTTTCAATTTTCCGGACATTCACTAGATTAATCGGACAATGTCCTGCATGACTGGCTGTTTCCACACCACTGCTAGAACTAGGAAGAAAGCAAGTGTACACATCATACATACATCAACATGCTATTCTAATTTCGTTTGCTTTCATTAATTTCCCTATCTAGTCTAATAGATATACAAAGAAGCAGATAAATATTTTAATGAGATTACTTTGGGTTTCCAAACCTTCTGTGCATCTAATATGAGATATTAGGCATTATAATTGATTATAATTGGTATATATGTATTCAGATACATGTAGCTACATTTAGCAGAACTTAAATGATCATGAACTTCTTTTTCTCTCTGCACAATGGTGCTAAACGGTAAGTGATGTGTAACCATTTATACTGATAGGATACCACAGCTGAACACATTCATTGCAGTAGAATGAAGATTTGGTGGAGACATGGCTTCAGAAGCAGCATATGCAGGGTTACCAGGACCTGGAGTTTTAGTAAGACAAAGAAAATTAGCAGGTCCGAAATTACGCAGTTTACATTTCCATAGTGTAGTGCCTAATGGTTCTAGGAGAACATTGCCACTGCTTACATCTTGATGAAGGATTGGATCTGGTTTCAAAGGTGAAGGTAATTGAGTGCTGATGCTACATATCTAGCAATAGTGATAATCTGAGAACATGTCATAGGACTCTTATCCAGTTCTTTGCAAAGACTGTTAGGTATTATATAGTTCAGTCAATATCATGGGATTATGTACTCTAGTGACTCCTATAAATTAAGGAGGTTAAGGACCTTTTGTGCCATTACTATATATTTCCTCCTTTTTAATGACCTATATAATGAGGATTCTAGTATAATTGGATATGAAGGTGATTGATCTCTTGTTGATCGTGATATTCCGAAATGGTTTCTTGGTTCCTTTGAGCTGTTCTCTGAAGTTGTTTGTTATTTTTATGAACTTCTAGTATTGTCTGGTTGAGCTCCTATATTAATACACTAAATTCAGAGTAAAAGCTTAAAGTATTTATGAACAGGGGAAAACATTTTAAGACCAAAGTATATATACTATATAGATCTATCATTTTCATAATGAGAATAGTACATAATTGTATTTGTATCTGGTGATGAGTATATAGTTTGTGAATCAATCTATGCCTCTTTCAGCTTATACATGTACCTGTATAGGTCTGTAATTAGAGTCTACCATATCAGAGTTTTTGAGATGTTCAGTTGAAGCATAGGCCAAATTGGCTCATGTTCAACAAGTGTATGTGCCATTGGGATTATATCTTACCAAATTAACAAAGAGTTATTATGCTGTTATATAGCGTCAATATAATCATAATTGTGTGTTTCCCTTCACACAGATTAAGGAACCTCTTAATATTGCTCCAAACTACTGTGTGATATGTTTTAATGTGGCATGAGGGTAATGCAATAAAGGTCAAGATTACATAATATATGAGCAAAATGAGTATTGAGACCTTTGTTGGCCCCACCTGAGTTCCCACATTAAAACACATATTGCACTGTAAAGGGTGCTATAATATTATATAAGTGCCTTTTTTGCAATCTCATTGGTCAGAATTTCACGAGATGTAATTTATCATTGTGCTGCTCGCAAGATTGTTTGTTGATGATACATTTATTATGCAACTGAAGTAGCCAGTATTCAACTATAATTTTGGCATCTACAAATCAATTAGCTAATCAAATAGCACATCGAAAGTTGTCATTTTCCTATATACAAACAGAAACAGGTTGACATTGCACATGAGAGAAGAGGAACAGCTGGATTAGTTTGAAAACCCTATATTTTCATTATGCTTGGATGTGAGTAATTACTTAGACCTATAAAAATACTGATGTACACTTCCTTGGACAACAGGAATTATATAACATAGGATAAGGGAGTGTATGCGTGCAATGCAGGCCAAATATAATTTTCCAAATTATATTGTTGTCAATGAACAAACTTCAATGGAATAAAAGTCCAGCATGTTATTCATGGAAGACAGCAGCTCATTAACATACACATTTTCTAGCATGTTTCATGGTTAATTTTTGAGTAAATGATGCACACACTATATGTGACTTAATTTTCAAAAAGGGACCTTGCCCTGCAAAATAATTTTGATCAAAAGCTTACGTTCAACATCACTCCACTATTTTGTACTAGAAGCATTTGATCAAAATATTATAATGTTTGGAATTAGGTGCCATTTTGAACATTATGTCACCTACATGTGGAATGGTGAAACAAGTATAATGAAATAGCTGAAGAATTTGATGCTACAACAGACATTAGTTTCAAGTGAAAGAATAAAAGTTAACAAGCAGAACTAGTGCAATTTTTTGTTTTTGACATATTACAGTATTATAGAGTATTATCAATATGCTAGTGTTGAAGGTCTCTTTCCCACTTCTCGCTAATCTCTCTGAAGATTTCCACTCTCTTCATTACTTCAATTAATGTTCTCAGTTTATCTGGACTAATAGCTATAGATGTAGTAATCTCTTTCATCAATCTAGCTCCTTTTAGTATGTTAGAAATGGCAGAATCATCAATAGCCTGATAATAAGCATGATCTGTGATCAGAGATGATCCATACAGTTCCATAGCAAGAGATATTCTATTATCAGCAGAAGACAACAGTCTGGACATTTCAGGAGTGGATATACGAAGAATTTCTTTGACCTTCTGTGATGTCAATGATACTAAAAGGTATGTATATGTATTATCAAAGTCAAATGTCATACACAAGGCATTTATCAATAAATGATACACATGATTATTTGTAATACTGAACTGCCAGAACTCTAGCTTCAATGGCATTGTAATGAATATTTTTCATTGATGTTTACTTCAAACAGTTGCTACATGTAATGAAATGTACTTACAATTTGTACTATATATATATGCAGTACAAACAGGTAATGTATGTGTGAATGTATATTATGGAATTTATGTTCGCATCTAGAAGTCCTTATGTACTGTATGGAATATTGTATGCATTCACGCAAGAAAGTTAACAACTATGCATATAGTCATTATATTTAAAACAAAATAAGAAAAACATCAACCCTTAGAGGACTGTGACATGTGACATTTGACCCCTACGCAGTTGGGAGTGCGTTCCTAGCAATTTGAAGCATTCCAAATGTTTGTAATTAGTGACAGAGATAAGCCCGTGAAAACGGCTAAAAATGTTGATTGTTTTTCGGCCGCCATTTGTCCTTGGGGATTTTAAAAGGGTGCCCACCCATTAAGGGGGGTTCGAAGAGGGCATAGTTTCTTTGTTGCCCATGCAAGACATGTACCACAGCTATTTACAACACAGTAGGCGGTGTAAAAGGACAAAGGGTTGATCAACTTGCATGAAATGAGTCTGACACTAATCAGTATAATATTTCAAAACAAAAGGACCAGCACAATAACTTTCACAACATAACCAACTGTCTGTATGCTCTTGTTTTGTACCTCCCACAAACAGCAAATCAACAAGAAAAACACTTATTTGAAATATGAGCACTAAAGTTTCCTTTTGTTAATGCCCAAATATAATTTGAACAGCATTGTATAGCACTATTATAGTTGTATTAACTTGTAAGTATAATTATGACTTGTACATGTACAATATTATATTCCTTACCAGACTGTAATGTATGCCCTGTATGCCCACTAGTAGATGCTGAATATTAAGAGAATCAGTTTATTTTTATGGCCCGTAGGGCCATCCCTATAATTGCTTTCCACGTGGTTTAATGTATATATATATATATATATATATATATATGTTTGTGTCACTTGTGCGACTATGCGTTGTATACGCAGTTAAGGAAGTTGCGTCATTCCCGGGGGCTCGGTCAATTAATGGGCGTGGCGTGTAAAAGAACGCGCATTCGAGGCTCTTCGAGCTACAGACAAGCCAGGAAGATTCAGAAACTGCTAATAACTGTTGTATATAGCAGAGAAACAGTATAAATATTATGCAAGAATCTTTAACAAGTACATGTAAGTATAATAAGTTGTTAAGTTTCAGATATGAGGAAGTCATTATTTAGAACCTTGTAGGAGTACTTCAGTCAGTTCATCAAAGATCTGTGTACTTAGACTGCAATCAGGCTTACACTTACGTCTTCAGGCCCCAGGAGTACACAGAAAGGTAGAGACACTAGTGCCATCAGCAATGCTTAATACTTAGTCATCACAAAGCAAATATAGGGATGTTTTTTTCTCTATATACACTTGTTATGATCAATGTATGAATAGCTATTATATATACCTCTATGAGATGTTTCCACTACTTCAAGGAATCGATTGATATATATTTTCTTTGTATTTGAATCTATTCCAGTTAGTGTTACTGGAAGGCTGAAACGTTCTTTGGGATTAGAGAAAAGATCAGCCCACACAGTAATCAAACAGGATGGAGGAATAGGGAGATCACATGATCCAAATAGATCAGCATCGTTCTTTGTTACCTGTTTGTATGCATATGCAATGAAGTACAGAATTAAAAATAATTACAATATGTTGCTTTCTTAATGAATGGGTGGATTATAACATTATAGAGCCTAGTCAAAGGGATGTTAAATCCAATAAGCCAATTACACGTCATTATAAAACGATCAGACTCTTTTAATAATAATTATGATATTAGAGTATAACTGTTTTTTTACCATGAAACGTGCATGAAATATAGTAATTAAGCAACAGTATACAAAGTTTCAAAATAGATAGTATGGATTTCTGTGAATCCTTAGACAAGTAACTGATCAACAGTTAAATCACAAATGACAGAAGGAGCTCTTACTCACTCTTACTTACTCAGCATGTTGCACAGTGGCAGACTTTCAGCTCCTCTTCCATCACAAGCTTATATGATGTCAGATGATTAAACACAACAAGTGTCAAATGTTCTCAAATATACCTCAAATGGCAAAAAAAAAACTTAAGATATCCTAGGCTATTCACATTAAGGAAAAGCAACACTCCGGGACCCATCCATTAGCTGTAAATCTATCCACAAATAACATAACTGATATGTATTTTATTTAGGAAAAAAAATTACATGTATATTTCTTCAATCTCCCTATACCAGGCTACATAAACACATGATTGTATAAAATATTGAATTACAATAAATTCAAATGGTTTAGAACTTAGTAAGCAAATTAACATACTCTGAGAGGCAATTAACATACTCTGAGAGGCTCCTTGTGAGGTAAAACTCTCCACCCATGACTAGCTTCTTGTTTCATGCTAACTGTATCAAGTTCAATATATCCATTTTCTTGCTCCAAGAAAGAAAATCTAACAGATACATCTTTATCACTGTTACGATGCTCATTTTCAATATACTGAAGAGTAATATAATAATTATTACAATTGTCATAAAAACATAATTATTCTTTAGTTACCTTCAAGAATACTTTAATACTCTGAGAAACCACAAACATCATTATCCATCTGTTGATTCCTTTCTTCTCATAATACATTCCCCAACTGTAAATATTTTCAGCTCCATCAGAGATTTCTGAAGTAGGATTGGAAAAAAATCATTATAACAATTCTCAGTATAATATGGTAGTATGAAATGAAAATGCAATATTATAAATTTATTGAGTTTTGGACATATTATTTAAAATGGACACGATGCATAAATACTAAATTATGGAACACATACATGTATAATACTTTATTACTGTATATTTACTAATGCTACCTTACCATCATTTTTAAATTTCAGAATTCCAATTAATAAAGAGGTGACATCACTTTTGTTAAGAAAGCCATATTGGCTATCTATAGGAAAGTTGCCACCTTTGACAATCTCAAAACGAAATGGTAGAGCTCCATCAACTGGTGCTACTGCAAACACTAATTGTTGCTGATGTTGCTCATTCTTCAAAGAGACACAATGTTGAATGTCTATTCTAACTGGTTGTGAAATGTCCTTGGAAAAAGACATAGCATAAACAGCACTGACCAATTCAGTATTTTCCGGGAACTGAAATTTTCCACCAATGAGTGCACTGACAACAATATCACACATACTCGTGGATGAAAGAGAATGTTGCTCGAAATTTAGAAAGAAACCATAGTCTTCCCAACTAAATGACATTGAGAGATCACCTTGCAAAAGAAAGAGCCTTTGCTCTGCAACATAAACACCATTAAGAAGATCTACAAAATGAATTAAAAATTATGAAATGTTTGCAATTTATTACTGAAATGTGGCCACAAATTTTAACATTATACAATGTGTGGGTTTTGAACAAACAGTTATAGTGAATGATTAAAGAATACTTATAAGTACAAAGAACAGATCTTATAACTTTCACCTTCTGAGAAAATATTAATACAAGTGTGGGAAGAGGTGGGGGATAAGCACCAGTCCAGCTTCAATGAAAGTAATTATTGCATAATCGTTTGGTCATCATTAATTTTTACAAAGGAATATTTAACACGTCTTTATTTACAATATCAGCAGTAGAGCCATGCATTCAAAAATTATAATTTAAATTGATCATGCCATTAATGAATAAATAATATAAATCATAAGCAATTTCCTGTCACAATTTGCAAGCTCATGTCCCCAACTTCATTACAAATTTCTGAATACACCATTGAAGGGTACTACATTGACTTAGCCTTATAAATAATCTTATATACAGTATATAAGCCTGGACTGAGATGGTTTAAACTTTCCACTTGTCTTTCCTTAAGACTCAAATGCTATGAACTGATGATTATTACACTCACCTGTTGCAGGGACTGTGAAATCAAACTGGACATCAAGATCCTTAGACATTTTCTTTTCAGTTGTTAGCTGTGATGTCAGGAATTTAATCCTGTCCTGATTCTTTTGTAGTTCACTTTGTAATTCATTAATCTTAGAGTCCTTATTACTAACTATCTCCTGATATGACTCCACCTCTATAACAAAAACATAATATTACTGTACATACTTAATCAATCTCACAGTGATATTGTCAATCCATACATACATGGTTGTATACTTGTACTCACACCCCTCCGACTTTCAGTGAGGAGTCTGGCTACACCCAATTATGAGTGCACTGACAACAATATCACACACTCGTGGATGGAAGAGAATGTTGCTTTAAATTTAGAAAAAAACCATAATCCTCCCAACTAAACGACATTGAGAGATCTCCTTGCAAAAGAAAGAGCCTTTGCTCTGCAACATAAACACCTCTAAGACGATCTACAGACTTTCATTTTAACTACTACTAAAGTGTTAATTAACGTACTTTAATGGGTGGGACTATTATAGTGATTGATTAAAGAATACATATATGCGTAAATGTTAAGAAATATGTAGATCTTATAAATTCCATCTTTTGAGAAAATAATAATACAAAAAAATAGAATTGGGAAGGGCTCACGTGAGGGTTAATCAGGTGGGGATCCCCACTTGAAGTTTGATTTACCCACCTAAGAACTGAAACACTGTCTGAAGGAATAGTTGGTTATAAGTTCACTTTATAAAGGAATCTTCCATATGTTCATTTTTAAGTCTCACAAGTTGTAAAGCTGATGATTACCACACTCACCTGTTGTAGGAACTGTGAAATCAAATTGAACACCAAAATCCTGAGACGTTTTCTTTTCCGTTGTTAGTTGTAATGCTAGAAGGTTATCCTGATTCTTTTGTAGTTCAATCTTTAATTCATTTATTTCAGACTCCTTATTACTAACCATCTTCTGATATGACTCCACCTCTACAGCAAGAATATAATATTGGTAATGATTAGGGTTACAATAAATATTCGCTCATTATTTTGGTATACAAATGTATTTTTAGCATCCAAATATTCGTTTATTGTTTGCGCATACACAGAAGTTGAACACAAGAAATTATAATTGCAACAAAATGGCCACAGAGAGAGTATAGTAAGTTTCTTGCTCCGTGTTACTGGTTTTCTACACATGCAGAGTATAGTAATTGGTTACAGCAAAATGGTGAGCTAACATTTCACGAGTTGTTGAGTTTTTGGTATCCAGATATTTACTTGCAAATATCTGGATACCAAAAACTACTAATCGTTGCAGCCCTATTAATTATCCTCATAGTCATATTCAATATTCATCATGTATACCCACAAGGCCACACCTATTATTTGGAAAATTATTGCACATGGTAATTATAATGTCAAGTTAAAGAGCCTGTGACACATTGAAACAGTTATAATTTACAACCAAAACATTCCTCACTTTAGCTTTCATTATTAGTGTACTCCGAGACCTTGGTACTGAGCTACAGTGTTCATAGTTTTAGCTACTACATTTAGGTAACACACACAACTATAACCCCTCTGCCTACACTGGCATAACTACACTCATTGGAGAAAAGTGGAGTGGTTGGTTGTCAGGCAGTTGTTGTTGCAAAATGTTAATTGAGAACAACTGGCATCTATATGACAGCCTCGTACTCAGGCTCTTTAATATGGCAGAGAAAAAGAGCATGGATTTAACTGCTTCCACATGCACTAATTAAGATTTAAGTTCCCAGTTATCTGGGGCATTGTGAACTATTGCAATCTTTCTGTTTCGATTAGCTGAAAAAAGCTAGACTAGTATAATCAATATAGCTAGTTTTGATCAAGCAATCTCTGTTTCTGTACAGCACCTTGGATCTCCTGATCTCATTTTAATCCAGGAACAGACCTTCAGTGTGTTATTGTGTACTACAAACTGACACATCTTTAGTGACCACATACCATTTTCCATGTTAATTAGTGTATGCACAAACAACAGTAGAATCCAGGCTCTTTTTCTCAGGGGTGTGGCTACACCAGACTATCCTTTGCCCACAAAGTGGCAAAGGTTAATAATACTATTATGTTTTTCTTTCTTCACAAGCTATTATGCACATAGCATGTGGTCTTAACAAATTAATAAACTTTAATAACTAAATAATTATAAAAACTCACCTTCCAGAAGAGTCTCCAGAATGACTTCCTTTGAATGCAATGCTTCATCACTAACCCCCTCTGGATGTCAATTCATAACAGAACATGATAAGAGTCCTATTCGGTACACACATAAAAACATACCAGATAGTTCAGGATGATGTTCTATAGTCATACTTTGTAACTGCTTAATTTGTGTTTCCTTTGCATGGAGCTCACGTATCATAATATATGATCTTTTCCTGTATAAGTCAGCTACTTCCCTCAAGTCTGCCAAACACAATAATAATAATATAAAATTATAAACATAATTAACAATTAATAATAATTATAAAGCTAAATATTAAGTATTAAACAAAACAGATTTTGATGTAATGTATAAAGTAATTTGTCTAATAGAAGCCATAGAGATCAAAGCCATAGCACTGGTAATATACTGTATATCAGGGTGATATCAATATCCCCATGGGATGTATATTAAAATTAATTGGAGTTCAAAACAATTTTTTGGTGAAAAAAAATGTAAAACAGTCAGGGTTATGGGAACGAACGAATTGAGAGGGACCCAGCTTTCTTTTTTCTTCTCCCCTACGCACACAGAACCTTTTTCCAACATAATAAAAGACTGCTCTCAATAACTGCAATGGGTGTTCAGTTCCTAGCACACTGGTACTCCACAATTGAGCTTCCTCATCATCTGTGATCACAGGAGTTGATCGTACGCTAGTGCCCACTCCTTGTGAGTGTAGAGTATGGTAGACATAATCACAAGCTCTGTGAATTGGCCTGAACTGTGAATTTTTCCGATCAAGAAACTTGGGCGCGCAGTAATCATTGTCAAACATATACCTCTGTAGACCGGCTAAAATTTGATTAATAGTTTTGGGAGGATAGGGCCCACCATCAGTCCTCCTTACTTCATTGATGAACCGAGGGAGCCAATAATTTAGTTTCCCAGCCTCAGGTTTTCCAATAGGTCACTGGGGCCCTTTTCATCACCATCCCTGGCAGATCACCACTCAGAAAAAACTTTCATTGACCAAGAGGTGTTTCGTTTTGTATTCACGGGAACATACCCTTTACTAATCTCTTCAATTTCACTGTTAGTACTTATAATGTTAAATCTTGCATTTTTCTCTTTGGGTAAAACAAAATCCCTGTCATTGGGATCTTCATTTTCCTTATTTTTTTCTTTTCCAGACATTTCAGACTCAGAGTTCTTCTCAGCAAGGTAAAGGTCACTAGCTAGTACGCATGCTAACACACACAGGACTATGTAATATCTAATACATATCACATAGTTTGTAATACTTGTCCAATATAGTAAACCATAAAGCATTTTATAACTTACGGTCCAGAGTTTTTTGATCTTTCTCACGGTTTTCTCTTCCTTGTTTATCTTTGGCCTCTAAATGGAGCATTTCTACATCTTCCTCTTCTGCATGAATAATAAATCACATGGTAAGTGACAATACCTTTATTGAATGTACACATACCAGACGTTTCCTGATGTGGATCCTTTTTCATACTTTCTAACTTCTTAATCTGCTCTTCCTTTGCTTCCAGTTCCTGTATTGTTCCAAGTAATATTTTCTGGTACATGTCAGCTTTTTCTATCAAAGACAATGTACACATGTAATTAAAATTGTGGGAGTTGCAAAAGTTCATTATGTTTTTGGAAGGTAAGAATGATTGTAGAATTGTAGTGCAGTCTTTGGAATAATGGTACTTGTCTAGAACTGAAAGGTTAATTTCGAATCAACAAATAAATGTGGCTGCTCTAAGTGTTCCTTAAATAGTGTACATGTCTCTCCATTAATAGGTTTGGCATGAAGCCATCCTCATTCATAAATAACTAAGTTTCATATAGCATTAATTTTTGCATACATGTGTATTGTTTAGTAATACTATACTGATCTACATATGTTCAGATTTCCTTGTGGTAACCATAATCATAAGCAAAATAAAAAGTAAAAACTACAATTCTCTAAAATAATCATTGTAAACTGACCTTCCAGAGCTTTTTGTGCTTCCTCACTGTATTCTCTTACTAGCTCATCTTTAGACTCCCGAGTGTCTTCCTTTACATGGAATGTTGCTACATCTTCCTCTTCTGAAGTTGAAACATAATAAAACTTTGTATTGAATGTATGTATAATCATACCAGATTTTTGATCTCTTTTCATACTTTCTAACTTTTTAATCAGTTCTTCCTTTGCATGGAGTTCCTGTATTGTTCCAAATGACATTTTCTTGTACATGTCTGCTTTTTCTTGTATATCTATTAAAAGAATGACACACACAGTATCAATAATAATATTATTTGAAAGTGTCATCCACAGGATAGGTTCGTGCAGGGGGTAGTATTCTTAAGTTTAATTTTGACCATTATCAAAAAAAAAATGCATGGAACAGCAATATGATGGTCAGTCTCCATCCGTCAATTAATGTTGTAATTTGAATGATTGCAAGCTATCTAACAGATTAATCGATAATTTTAACAGATGTGCACAGATACAAACTACATCTTTGTATAGTATAAGCATTCACTTTCATCATACACTTTCAACATGAGATATACAAATGTGTAAACATGAGGGCAGCTGGAAATGGTTAATAATTACAACAATTTCAAATACAATAATTGGTGAAGTTTTCACTGTACAATAGATATAGTTAAGGAAGTGATTTCATCTAGGCATGGGGCGTAAAGGAAGTACAGATAAATAGTACACTATGTGTCTATTCTAGGTAGTAGACAATGAAAAGAAATTTGTACTAAAACAAGGTTGTTGGATTCCAGTACAATTCTTTTTTTAAACTATACCTAATATACTGTAGTAAGTAATTAATAGAAATCCACTAAACTCACTTTGAACTTCCTTTGCTAAACTTTCTTTTGATTTATGAATAATAGATTCAGTATCATGTATAACAGATACAAGAACTTTCAGTGGGTTCATTTCGATTGGAAATTGTGATTCTACAACAATAAGTATAGAATACAGTTAACAATCTACTAAATAATACATACCTGATGTAGTAGCTAATGAAAGGAACTGAATCTTCTGTTTTTCAGTAACATGTAAGTCATGAAGTGAGAAGAAGTGAGCAACTTGATAAATACTTGTGGACTTTAAAGATTGTAGGAGTAGATCTGATTCCTGGTATGATGGAGAAGAGGGCTATAAAACAAAACACAAGATAACATTTGGATGCATGAGTAATAACACATACCTTTTTAATAGTCCTATTCATACCTGGTTGTTCCATTCCCATGATTTTCATATGATCCTTCTCTTTGATACCCAACACAGCTTGGAGCTGATGAATGTTTTGGGTAGTTTTCTCTACAAAGTAATTAAATTGCTTTATAGATAGATACAGCATGCATGCTAAATTTTAGACCTGATGATAGAAGATTGTCAAACAGTGTTTGCAATTGATTCTCAGAGATTTCAAGATCAAGTGCTTCAAATCTAGAGTCTTCAGAGAACCAAAAATCTGTTAAAAAAAATGGAAAAATGAACAATATAATAGCTATGTATACTTATATAATTGATGTTTGAAATATATAAGACGTTAAATTAAATTGCAATGAGAAGAGTAAACTGGAGTGTTAATACAGTTTTATATCAACTGAGTTTGGAGGACAGATACATGGATGAACGATGTTCACCTAGCAAACTTTCTTGATTGCAGTGAATCATAAATGGTAGAATCTGAAAATAGAATGAAATTAATATATATTAATGGTCACGTAAAAGTATTCAAATTTACATGTACCTTGTAATTTTGTATATTTTCATATTCAAAACGATTTCTGGTGTCTCTGAGGGTTAGAACATTGCAATGAGAAAGCATGTACAGTTGAAATAACGACAGGGTTTGGAACTTGAGGAGATAATCATAATGAAAGGAAAATAATATACAGAGAGATCCACAATCGACAGCAACAAGATGTAGTGAGGTTTGCTTAATATTAAATATATCTGCAAGTGTTTTACGAAAATGTGCAATATCACAAACTTTCATGTTGTTATAAACGTCGTCCACCTGTATCATAAATATATTCTCGCTGTCTGAATTAAAGAGTGTTTTAACGACATCCTTCATATTACGATTAGTGCAGTAGTCTTTGAATAACTTTACATATTCATTCCATTTTTGCTGAAGGTCTGACTGACTGCTTAAAAACCATTCTGCTATTTTTTGTACTGGCAAAAAATTAAACCAAGAGATCCTTAATTCATCAGAAAGGTAAGCTTTTAGAGAAATGATATTATCGACACGCAAGTTTCTACTTTCAACAAATCTGTCTGCTAATTTCTTATAAACACTTTTCCAAGTCAGTTGACGATAACGACCGAAAAACTTTCTCCCAACTGACTCCTCCAACCGATTCAAAGTTTGAGTGCAGTATCTTCCAAATTTTGTTTCCAATTTCTCAGTTTCTGAATATACTTTCCCTGCCTCATCTATACCATGATGGAGCTGTGATAACAAACTACTGGTATGTGCTCGATTTAGCAAAAGCAATCCTGGGTACCATTTCTTTCTTGGCTTTGTACATTTATCTCCTTGAATCATTCTTCCAATAGTGCATTCACCACAATCACAAGTAGAATAATAAGGAGCTACAGTTATGAGATAATACAGGTCTATAAGTGATGTGTAGGTATACTTGATGAATGTCATGCACTATCAATGTTCTCTTTATGTTTCTTTTGAATGGTTGCCCCCACTTAATTTATGTGAAATCACTTGGTATTAATGAATTTTAATTATTTTGTATGTGTTAAACTGGACTGTTTTTCTTTGTTACACATGTTTTCAGGCACTGTAGAGTCCACGTTAAGGCTACATAAGCCGGAAAATCATCTAAGAGTTTCAAACAACATGCAATGGCTAACTTGCAGTTTATAGCATATTAATCTTTAAAACTGCTAGATATACCACAAAAACATGATTTAAGACCACAGAATTGGAAACAAACCTATACCCTGCTAATTACTAAAGCCATTCAACGAGGTGCATATATTTGATGAGCTAAGTGATTATTAATGTCAGTGCATGGTTAAATTAGCCACACCTCCTTCATTTGGATTAAAATTCCATTATAAAATCATTGTGTATCATTTATGTTTGCTTCAGCTAAACAACAAAATCAATTTCTGTGTGTAGACAAACAAACTTTTTATTTAGACTTTCTCTCATACCTAAATTGTTGATGGTGCGAATGATGGTAATGGTAATGTTTTCATCAGCTCCAACCAAAGGAATATCATAACTCAATTCACTATCAGCATCGAATGTGGCTGACACTCTTATGATACAAACTGAGTAAGGCTCATTTGTACCACAGCGATCCACACTCTTCTTTGTTATCTGAGTATAAACAACATAATAATATAAGTATAGTATATTGCTAAGTATTGATAATTTTTATAAACCATAATTAGTAGGTATATTGCACTAATATACAACCTGAGACAGAGGTCAGAGGAAATTAGCAGTTAGGGACAGTTACGATATATCCTGAACTGCTAATTTTCGATGGCCGAGATTGAAGGTCTTATATTAGAAGTATACTGTATAACAACTATGGTTATATTATGACATTGTATTCATTGATAATGACAGTCTGCATGAAGTGAATTGTGTGGAATAAATATACCAGAGCCTTCTCCGCTGGTATGTAACTGTCTAGCATGGGATTAATTATTCCTAATGAGCAGTACTTGAAGCAATTTGAGAAGCAGAGCAAGAACTTCAGTCACTAAGTACGAGTCTTTGTTAAGGAAGAACAATCATATGATTTTTGATGATACTATTGCTTCAATTTAATAATTATTATTATGGTTCATTATGGTTCATTATTATAATAATTATATATATATATATACGTATATATATATATATATATATATATATATATATATATATATATATATATACATATAGCACTCACTCTCAGTGGTGCTTTATCAGATTTTAGTGTCCATCCTTTACTACACATATCTTGTGATGGAATCAGGTCAAGTTCCACATATCCATCAATAGGATCTCGAAAATGAAATGGTATTCTTTCACCTTCTTCATACTTTAACTGATTGTTTGTCAAATGCTATTATAATGTAAAATGATGAAACAGAGTCTTGAGGTATAAATATCTCTTTGCTCATTCTAAAACATTAATAATTATTGCAAACATGCTTTCTGATAGATGACACAGACATTAAATATGCTGTGTGAATATCCAGAAGTAGTAAATGTGATTTCAATAACACAATGAGATAACAATGAAGAGTGCTTCATGTGTTGCTGGCAATCTTTTAGATTGTGAAATGCTGAACAGATGAAAGTTAAAGTGAAACTGACTTTATAAACCTTTGGCATAATTATAGTTGGTTACTAGATAGGTAATAAATCACATTTTACTAGATTGAAATCACTTTGTTGTATAAGCATAATGAATATCATGATTTATGCCCATTATATCTTCATCATGTAATTAGATCCATTTTTAGAAGTGTGTTAATAACACAGACCAGGAGCTTATGAGTGGCGTGAAGCAGTGCAAAGGAGTGTCAAACTGCACTAACCATCTGTTGTCGAATCACACTTTCAGCAAAACTCCAAATACGATCAAAAGGATGGGTTTAAGATAAGTGTTCTGAAGTGGGTAGGCAATTATTACAATCTAGTCAAGAACACAATGTCGAACAAACTCGTGCATGGTTTCAAATGCTGCTCCTGGTAACAAACCAATCATCATGTGCTTATTTCATTAGAGATATTGCTTTTGTTGTTGTCTATTAATAGCCCTTTTGTAGACCCTATAGACTAAACACAGTACTTTGACACTTTTGTTACAGAGTTTGGTAGTACCTATCCTTTGCTGACTATACTAGTATCATTTCTGTCTGGAAAGAAGTGGGGGACTATACAGACTACCTCTACTCATCTTGTCAGATGCACACAATAGTGGATAAATAATAATTTGAATAATTTTTTTTTTTAAATAAAAACTTATCTCGCCTACTGAAATCACTTACACAGGTTTACTATAAAAGGCAGTTTGCACAGGTGTGATTCAACAACAGATGGTTAGCAAAATATACTAAAGTTTGACGCCCTTTTTCGCCACTTCGTAGCACTCATAAACTCCTGATACCACAAATAAAACACAATGGCATCAAAATAAAATGGTGATCAATGCACATATTTTCATGTTTACCAAATGTAAAGACTGTGAATAAACTAGCAGTTTGTAATGATGACTATCAATATAGAGTGCATGCTCGAGCACTACAAACCAGCAGAAACAAAGCAGCTTGTAGCTTACGTAGAAACTACTAGCTATTCTACATCTACAAGGTCCTTTAAAAGGCCAGGAGAGTAGATATCAAAATAATAACTATAATATACTGTTGTGTTTCAGGATTGATAAAGTCAGCCATGATTATTGAATGGTTGACACTATAAAGCAACCATAGGGATACTTTTTTCTCTATACAATGTATATATTGTCTTGAGGAGATCGTTCACTGATTGAGAATGATGAAGTTACATTAAAATGACTTCCTGTTGGCTGTGTTCTTCAAAATGAATGCTTTGAATTATAGCAAATATAGTGAACTATCATAATATGCCAGATGGTATCGTTGGTATATAAAGAGTTAAGCTAGGTTGTGATCTAGCTAGCTATAATTATACTCTATACATGTATTTTAGTGCTATATTATTACCTTTTTTCGTTCGCTGCCATCTTTGAAAACCATGAACTTTGCTAACCATTCTCGATTCCCTATTCTTTCAAACATCATTTGACCAATGTAACATTGATCACTCTCACCAGGACTGGTAGTACTGATATCTAATAAAATAATCAGGATTTTTATTGAGTATTTGTAATTTTCATAACACAATATTGTATATGTGCTATATAATTAAATAAACTAGAAGAATGTAGATACATTGTGGGGGCGAGCCTTCACGAGTTTATACGCATGCGCATTGCTACATACACGTTTAGTTGCACGAGAAGTCGGGAAATCGAAGTAAAGAGATCATGGCCAGTAGTAATTTGAAGAGGAAATTAGAATTTGATGTATCTGAAATTGGAGAGGAAATACATTCTGGAGCTTTGGTTCATGGTAGAGTAATAGAGATGTCGCCAATAAAAAATAGCCGGAAAAATAAAGATATAAAATATGTTGAAGGCCAGTTAACTGATGGAAAGGAGGTATGCAGGTTTATATCGTTCGATGTAAAAATTAGAGATGACATTGAGAAGTTGATGGATAGGGAAGAAAGTGTGAGTTTGAACAATTGTGGTGTAAAAAAAAATAGAACGGGAGACGGATATGAGGTCGTGTTGACGAAAAGGTCATCTGTGTTTAGTTCACCCAAGAAGTTTAAGATAGATGAGGATATGATGAAAAAAAGTAGTGAAATGCACATGACGGTGAGTAATTTGGAAAAGTTAGAGCATATAGAAGATGTAGCTGGGAACGCAGGAAATAGAGTTGGAATTGAAGGGAAGTTGGTGTCAGCAAAAGCAGTGGAAGAGATAAAGTCAAAAGAAATAATTTACAAGAAAAAAGAATGCGTTATAAGTGATTGTGTAAGTAAAGCCTATCGTTTGGTTGTTTGGGAGGATTTGGTGGATAAAGTGGAAAAAGGAAAATGTTATTCGATGACAAATGTGTCTGTTAAGGCCTACCAGGGACAGAAATATTTTTCTACCACAGACATGACTGAGATAACTGAAATTGATGTCGAGCTAGGAGAGATTTGTGAAAACTTTGATGATGGGAAATTAAAGTTTGTTGGTGAGGTTGTAGGGATTGTTTCGTTTACAGAATTTGCAGGTTGTACTGTTTGTGCTGCAAAAGTTGATAGTGTAAACGAGGTTATTGGTATATGTTCTAAGTGTGGATTGAAGCAGAAGTTAGCACGGTGCAGAAAAAACCGAGCTACACGATTGATTATCGAGGATACAGACAAGAAGAAGTGGACGGTGTCCATGTTTTCTGATATAATTGATTTGTTAATACGTCCGGGGCCAAATGAAGAAGATGAAGATGATGCAGTGGATGAGGATATAGAAACAAAGTTGCTTTGTTCTAATGTAAAAGAATTTGTCATTAATTCACAAAACATTGTGATTGCTTTGAATGACATTGAGGTGGCATGAATGTTAATAACTCAGTAATGACATACTTTTTGTTATAATTAATAATTTTGTTATTCATGCATGATAATCATGTTAGTTTGTCAGTGAAAACTTGTAAACTGAAGTATGCCTGCTGGCATGCCAATTAACGCCGTACGTGTGAATTCATTGTTCATAATAGTCGCGGCTTATGGAACATTAATTTCTATTGGCTGTGTATTCAGTGGAGATTAACACTAGAATTTACCAGACCAATATCTGAGTTGGGTGTGTAGATCGATGCCGGCATTTCATTGGTGAAATTATTAACACGTGAATCATAACCCGAGTTACTCAGTTGTGTATGTCTGGATTATGGGTAATTATTCATCTTTGCAAGTTGAAAATAATCAGTGTGACAAGCTAAGCAGTGCACGAATAGATTGTGGAACTCAAGTTTCAGTAAGTATGGCAGATTGTGCAAGTGAAACCTGCTCTACTGATGTTAAGGAGTGTGGAACACAATCTACCTGTACCTACGCATTGGAAATGGAGACCAAGATAAAGGAAGAAAACAGAAGAAGCCAGCATATATTGTGGTTAAAAAAAAAATTGGACACTAAAGATGATCAGATTCATGATTTGCACAAGGAAATGGGAGCAGTCAAAGACAGAGAGAGGCATTTGAGATTGGAGTTGAACTATTTAATAAAAGAGAATGAACATTTGAGAAATGACGCTTCGATGTTGCACAATAAAGTAGCATGGTGGGAGAAGAAAAACAGAGTGGAAGAGGAAACAAGAAAAAAAGAATTATTTGAAAAAAAGCAGAGAGAGGAAGAATTACTCAAAATAAAAGAAAAGGTTCGTGTAGAAGAACAGGAAAGAGTTCGTGTTAAAAGGGAATTGGAGGAAGAGGCAAAAGCAAAGTACAAAAGACCTCGAATGTACTAACGCAATTAATTTAAGTTCTGTTTAACTGGCATGCAGGCCTTATGAACTCATTAACTTTTATTAATTACTAAAATTGTAATTAGAAAATATGTTTTTATTAACCCGAGCGCATAGGGTTATTTGTATGTGTATCTGTCAGTGTGTTACCACGTAATCTTTGCAAATACCTGGTGTTACTGGTTCATTAACACTGTCAGGACAGACAGTACATACCCTGGAATTGGTGAGTGTACAAAATGTCAAATGATGCAAAACACCAAGTCCTGTGAAACACTTCTCACTACTCATATTCTTGTCAAATCTTCTGAAATGCCATCATTAACAGCAACTGGTAACATGGTACATAAACTGTGCTGTAATGAAGACACCAAGATTACCAAGATGGCATTACTAACATTTCCACCTTTTAACCTTGCATATAAGGATGACATGATGTTATATCTCAAGGTCATGAACTACTGACTCGGGGCTGTCTTTCATGTTCATCTGATTCAATTTCAATTAACTATTAATTTTTGTTAAAACAATCATTTCATTTCACTTAATTAACTATTAATTATGTCATTTTTGTTATTTTTTGCTGAAACAAATGTGTGCTTGATTGCATGTTGTGAACATGTTCAATGAATGCACTGAAGTGCAGAACCCTCAGTATAAAAATCTACATTAATAAACATTTAAAGTTCTTCATTCTTCTCGACTCAGCTTAGACTCATATCACATAAACGCACAACAAACCAATCTGTCACACAATTTTTTGTCCCCCGCAATATTTTGTCCTAGGATAAAAAATTGCTTGACATTTTTTATCTTAGGACTTTACTTTAAATGTTTATTAATGTAAATGTTTACAGCGAGAATTCTGCACTTCAGTGCATTCATTTTTAATGTGTTCCTTCAGTACTATCATATAATTATTATCACAATTATGTAACATAAATCATTGTTCATCATGAGGAACACAAGTGCATGGTGTATGCACAGTACTATGAAGTCTGTGTCTACCTATGAAAGGTTAAGATAGGTCTGTGCCTATGAAAGGCCTAGATATGTCTGTGCCCACAGTGGGCCTGTACTTATGAAAGGCTAATATAGGTGCCCAAAGTGGGCCTGTGCCTATAAAATGTTATGATAGGTCTGTGCCCACGGTGGGCCTGTGCCTATGAAAGGCTAGGATAGGTCTGTGCCCACGGTGGGCCTGTGCCTATGAAAGGCTAGGATAGGTCTGTGTCCACAGAGGGCCTGTGCCTATATCTGTTGTCCTCTTGCAGGACATAAGGAATACCTAAAACAAAAAGAAAAAAGTATAAAGCAGAGATAATAAATATTAAAACTTATCTTATAGTGATAGTTTCTACAGGTACAAAGGGAGTGCTTCACTTCGAAGGTGGAGAGGAAGTGGCTTTGTCCATCCACTCTGATGGAGGAGAGGGAGTGTGTTGGTCCATCCAATCTCGTGGTGGATAGGGAGTGGCTTGGTCATCCATCCACTCTGATGGAGGAGAAGGAGTGTGTTGGTCCATCCAATCTCGTGGTGGATAGGGAGTGGCTTGGTCATCCATCAACTCTGATGGAGGAGAGGGAGTAGCTTGGTCCATCCACTCTGATGGTGGAGAGGGAGTGGCTTGGTCCATCCATTCTGAAGGAGGAGAGAGAGTGGCTTGGTACATCCACTCTGAAGGAGAGGTGTCATTGTGTATGTAGAGTGAAGAAGAGTGAGTGAAGTGGTCGAATACTCTATTTGGAGGTGGGGAGGGTGTGACTTGCACTACCAAATAAAAATAATGTAAAATTCATTGTGTATACAATGTGTACATATATGTTTAGTACCTTGAAGATGATTCACTATAGAGGATGAAGTGTCGTCAGGGATGGTGGTGGTCTGTAAGGACAAGAGGTGCTGTTCTTCTTTCTTCCTTTCCACCATTTTTTTTACTCTTGGAAAGGTTGTTGAGTCATTGGTAAGTGAATGGTGGGGAGAAGAGGAGATCAGTGATGCATCTCACACGGGATATGGCAACAAAGGTGAGACCAGCACAAAACTCTTTTTTGCCAACATCGACAACAGCTCTATCCAAAGTCAGGCCCTGTGACTTGTGTATTGTCACAGCCCAGGCTAGTTTCAATGGCAGCTGGAGACGGGAACAAGAGCTACCAGACAACGACCAAGACCTACGCAGTGGTGTAATGGGTACTGTATCGTCAGAGAGGGTGGGACCAGAGTAGTGGTCAAACAGTACAGTAACAGCCACTGGTAGAGAGGGAGGGGCTTGGCCAGCTTTGTAGCATATGGCTTGAATTGTTCCCATGGCACCATTGACCAGGCCCATATCAACCCAGAGATTGGAGGACAACATGACACGGGCACCCTTGGCTAGACACACGATGGGCTCTAGACCACCAGCATCATCAGAGGAACCTTTGGCAGCATTAGGACCAGAGTGGACAGCTTTGATCATGGCAACTGGCTGACCACAGGCATGGAGTTTGGAGATGTTGTGTTCCACTACAGCCTCAACAGTAGGGAACAGACGGAGGGCATCGTTGAAGGCAGAGATGTCGGAGATTTGAGCAGGTGTTCTCGTCATGAGGTGTTTCCAATCGTCTTCAGTGACTTCACCATTCCTGAGTCTGAGGAGGATCTGACGGAAGAGAACTTGACTGGGGTCCTGTCCTGCCTGTCTCATGACCTGGTCTAATACCACAGCATGGTCAAATGATTGATAACCACTGGCACCAATATCTGAGAGGGCAGAGCTAGTAGAAGAGGTATACAGTGGTAGGTCCATTACTGGGGGTAGTTGACCAAAGTCACCAAACAGTAGTACAGAACATCCTCCTAGTACTTGGTTAGAGTGATGGGGAAACACCTGACGGAGTCGTCTGTCAACTTGTCCAAACATCTTCCTTCCTACCATTGACATCTCATCTATGATAAGGTACTCCATACGTGCTAACAACTGTTGTAACCTGTTGAGGTGTTCTCCCTCAAGGTCCTTGAACTCTCCTTTGGTAGGGAGGTTGAGGAGAGAGTGGAGGGTGTGGCCATCAACGTTGAACGCTGCCACTCCAGTGGGGGCCACAACACGAACCTTGTCCTGGAGGAGAAGTCTTAGACAGTGGATAAGGTAAGACTTCCCTGTACCAGCTGTCCCTGAGACTATTATTCTGAGGGGTGTGGTGTCATTACCCTCTAGATGAGTCTTCACAACGTTGTAAGTTGATAGTTGCTTCCCCTGTAGACATGACGGATTGGCAGTAGTGGTGAATGGATGCTCCTGTGCTGACTGGCGTTCCCTAGTGATGAATGTAGGTAACTCCTCTAGGTTGGGATAGGTGGCAGAAGAGGCTGACCAGTCGTAGTCATCATCACAACATGGGTTGGTGGTGAAGTCAGCATTGCAGCGACAGATGAGCATCCATTCTTCAGTTGCTCGTGGTTGTCTAGTAGTGTTGTCTAGTTCCTACATGTATAACATAAAATTAGACCACAAGTGAAGGTATCTTTAAGGGAAAAAAAAACAAATATACTACATGTGTATGTAAAATAGAGGCACATATGATTCGACATAATAATTATAACACAAACATAAACATTTAATGTAAATGACATACGTACCTCTTCATCATCTTTATCATTATCTTCCTCTTGTTGCTCTCTCAGTCTCCTGATGTCTTCTTCAAGTGACTGAGGAACATTATCAGCCTGAAGGAATATGGCGTACGCTTCAGCAAATGACTCACATGTTCCCTTCAGAGTATCAACAAGGCGGAAAGGAACATACAGCATTAGCTTTTGTTGACAATACTGTTCATACTTGGGGCCTCTTGGATCGGGAGTGCAGTACGGACGAACAGACACTATCTTCATCTTCTGGTGCTTGGGAGTGGAGCCTAATTGCTTTGGCATGCTGTAATTCTGGGAGAAATGTAGTAGAGTCATCTTCTCGAAGGTGTTGTTTGATGAACGATGAATATAATGGTCAAGTATTGATGGTGTAGTAGCTTGACTGGTTCCATCTTCCTCTGGTCGTTCCTCCACTTGACGAGAGCCATCGAGACTGAGGATGGTGTAGTCTCTGGTAGACTTGACGAGAGGCAGTTGAAGGAGGAGATGACAGGTCTCCTGTGCTGAGAAGTCTCTCTCACCCACACTGTTAATGAGGAGCTTCTGGACAACCTTGAGGGCGGAGCTGTCATCTTTGAGATTACGTACGATGTTGGTGTACACCTCCTTCATGGTCTGTGATCGAGGTTCACACTTGGTGGCATACTTTGTGATGTACTCGATAACCTTATGCTTTGACACACAGTACTGCATGTCCACGTTGGCCCTCCAGGCAGATAGCTGAGTTGGATTGTAGCTGTTAATTAATCCATCATTCCTAGCTGTGACAAGCGTTGGTTCCTGGTTGTTATCTTCGTCTCTATTAATAGTTGTGTGTGGTTGTAGTTCTTTTGGGTACCCAAACCTACATTGCTGGACTCCGTCTTTGGTACGTAGACAATAGGCAGCAGAACAGCGGGTGTGGCGCTGGCAAGTGGCAATAAGATCACACAGGTCCTGTTGGTGATCCTCAACGTCTGAGTATGACTTGTTACAGACGTGAGGATTGGTCTTGGGGAGCGGAGCATCGGACACATTACTACCATCAGGAAGGATGGCAGGGTTGATGGTAGTGACAGTCTTATCGATGTATCTGATGAGTTCCTGTTGATGGGATGGATCTTCGGATGATACAATCTTCTCCACATCAGGAGCATCCTCTAGCCAGGCCACACCATGGACATGAGGACTGCCTCTATGTTGGTACTCAAATCGTAGCCAGTAGTCCTTAGCCTTTAGAATACTCTTATAGAACACATCCATGAATTTGACAATACGTTGATAGAAGAACCAATCAGCCAGACATGGATTTTCTACTACAGCCTTTGATCTCGAGGAGCTGTTGGTAGGATCTTCTACACCAAGGAGACAAGCCAACTCGGGCCACTGGAGGTCAGCAGCACTGTGTGTGAAGAATACAGTGGGTAGACCTAGTGTGTCCACCATAGCGATGAGACGACTCTTCTGTTTCATCCAAAACTGTTGGGTTCCACGAAGACTGGCACCGAAGTGTAGGACTCTGTTGGAAAATGCTTCGCTAACTCGAACCATGTCTCTCAGTTCATCAACAGTGAGATGACCATCGTGAGGATTTTGACGGACGTATATCCTCCCTGTCTGTAGAGCTCGATGTCTCATCTCAGTGTTTAAGGCAAAGTATCTACAGAAAATAACAGGTTTTAAATTAATTAACAGTAGGTAAAAATAACACATAGTGTAGCACTATATTACATACATACAAACCTGAAACGAGGGTGTTTGGCAAATCTTTGATCATGATGCAACATCAGGTGTTTGAAGTAGTTGCCAATAGTCACCGATCGTGGTCTGGGGACCAGATAATCAGCTGCACCAGTGGAGAATAAAGTGGGAAAGGCACAGGACATGTACCCTTCGGTGATGGGATTCCCACTGGTTGATGGCCAGCTGACAGAACAACTTTGATCGATAGACTGTTGTATGACTTCCTGCTCTGTAACACCTCTTGTTGGCATTGGAAGAAACGTACTTCCGAGGTGTGCATCATGAGGGTCCTCGTCATTCAGTACTGGGGTAGTGTCAACCTCAGTTGATGATGATACTGTCATTGTTTCTAGGTTTGACAGCTCACCATCTGTAGGTAGAAGGGCCAATACACTGTGGTCAATAGTAATGTCACGGTAGTAGATATTGTTCTCTACCAACCACTGGAGTGCCCTAAGTACTACCGATCGTCTCACTCTGAAATCTTTGTGCGAGTCAGTAGCACCTTCCTTCCTGACAATGATAACATCAAGTTCAGCAGGACAACGTGGCAAGGTGTTAACAAAGGTGGAAACATCCTGTGGCAGGTTTAGAACATGACCACTGTACCCATACTGGCCATGTGGGAGATGGTAGATAGCCATGATAGGTAGAACCCGTGATATTAGCATTTCCTCCACCTGTGACAAACCCTGTTAAAAAAGTTAATTAATAATGTTTAAAAAGTTAATAACTATGTGGAATAACTATATTACTTACCTGTAGGCAACATGGTACTGGGCCGGGATTCATTTCATTGCTCTCAGAATAAAGCTTTGGGCTAGATGAGTCTCGTGAACATCGGATACATTCAATATCAGATGACTCATGAGAATTTCTAAGAATGAGTTCGTGGCAAGTAGAACATGCAGAAGATGAACTCAGATTCGCCAAATCAGCATGGTATTTCTCTATCTTCTGACTTTGTGTACACAATTGTCTTGTTTGTTGGCGTCCGTCTCTGTCGAGCTGCAGTCTATGTTGTCTTTCTTCTGGTGTTTCTAAAGACATTCTTTCCTGCCGATTATGATTTAGCTGAGCTAGTCTGGCAGCTCTCTGGTCATCACTTTCAGTAGACAGTCTTTGTCGCTGATTGTGACTTAGGTCAGCTAGTCTAGCAGCTCTCTGGTCGTCACTTTCAGTAGATAGTCTTTGTTGCTGATTATGACTTAGCTGAGCTAGTCTGACCGCTCTCTGGTCATCAGTTTCAGTAGATAGTCTTTGTTGTTGATTATGACTTAGCTGAGCTAGTCTGACCGCTCTCTGGTCATCAGTTTCAGTAGATAGTCTTTGTTGTTGATTATGACTTAGCTGAGCTAGTCTGACTGCTCTCTGGTCATCAGTTTCAGTAGATAGTCTTTGTTGTTGATTATGACTTAGCTGAGCTAGTCTGACTGCTCTCTGGTCATCAGTTTCAGTAGATAGTCTTTGTTGTTGATTATGACTTAGCTGAGCTAGTCTGACTGCTCTCTGGTCGTCAGTTTCAGAAGGTTTCCTTCGTTCACGATAGGCCTTTTGACGATCAAGCCTAGCACGACGTTTTTCAGGGGTTTCTGATTCTCTACGCCGTCTATCTGAGATCCTGCGTTTTTTCAGTCGCTCTTGGCGCTGTTCAGGAGTTTCTTCTTGTCGTGTTCTCTTCGCTCTTATTTTAGTTGAAATCAAATCAGCCATTTTGAACACGTGTGTACAGATTTTTTTTTATTTTTTTATTTTCATTGCATGTATTATAAGAGTTTTAACGGTAAGAAGTCGTATCTATATATATATATATATATATATATATATCGACAGAATCTCGTTTACACGACTAGTGTGGGGCTCGCTCAGGCTCGCCCCAATAAATATATACATGTAAATATAATTATATATACAATGTAATTACATATATATGCATAATAATTTTATCGAACATGTTCTGGTTATAACTTTAAATGAATTTAATAGCAGGAAGACAGTTGCACTTTTGAATTCTTACTAAAACCCATATTAAGGCCTGTAGGAGTGTTCTTCACAAGAGAAAGAATCGGAAAGGCATAGAGCTGCATATAAAGATGGTCTCGGGAAATTATGTGCTTACCAAGGAAAGATAATAATGGAACCAGAGCTTATATATGCATGTGATGCTTCCCCATATGGAATTGGAGATGTACCAACCCAAAGGTCATAGCTGAAAATAAACGCTCCTAGCCAGGGTGGGAATTAAGGACTTTTTTGCAGTTTGGAGATTAAAATGATCTATCCATGAATCATTGTTCAATGAGAAACAAGCTCTACATGTAGAATCATTAGAAAAGATCCTAGGATGGCTCCTGGTTTCTGCTCAAGTTATAGAAGAAAGGTTTCAATTTTGATTAAATCTCAAATTTAGCCTACTACACTGCTTTATATTACTACTCCACCCATAACTAAACATCATCAATTAAATAATGAAATGTCAAAACATTCAACTATAGGTCACCAGATGGCAGATGCCATTTTCACTCATTTAGAGTGTGGGTGGTTGGGAGCGTTGAACCCACTACTGAGGCCAATTATAGTAATAGAAGTTCCAATGGAGCTAGTGCTATACTTGGACAGAATCTACCAGTAAAACAGTGTATAACAAGTGTATATAGAGAAAAAAAAACATCCCTATATTTGCTTTGTGATGACTATGTATTAAGCATTGCTGATGGCACTAGTGTCTCTATCTTTCTGTGTACTCAAAAGCTGGGGCCTGAAGAAGTAAGTGTAAGCCTGATTGCAGTCTAAGTACACAGATCTTTGATGAACTTACTGAAGTATTCCTACAAGGTTCTAAATGATGACTTACTCATATCTGAAACTTAACAACTTATTATACTTACTTGTTAAAGATTCTTGCATAATATTTATACTGTTTCCCTGCTATATACAACAGTTATTAGCAGTTTCTGAATCTTCTGTAGTTCGAAGAGCCTCGAACGCGCGTTCTTTTATGCGCCACGCCCATTAATTGACCGAGCCCCCCCGGGAATGACGCAACTTCCTTAACTACGTATACAACGCATAGTCATGCAAGTGACACAAACATATATATATTATATATATAATATATATATACATTAAACCCCGTGGAAAGCAATTATAGGGATGGCCCTACGAGCCATAATAAGACGTATTGAGATTGATTGTGATTGCTATATCTCCCGTACAAAGTTTGCAGTGTATTGTCAGGTTTCTTAGTGAAACCTGAAAATACACTGCAAATGAATAAACACAATTACATGTATAGAACAAACTTTCTTAATCCCTTATCTTTAACAATTCTGATGTTACCACAAAGTCCTTCTTACTAACATCTCATTTTCAATTATACAAAAAAGTCCATTTCATAATTAAACAAACCTTTCTGTTTGTTGTAATCAGTAACATGATGTTTCTCTGCTATTTGATCAGCTGTGGATTTGTCTACATCACAAAGAGCTCGGCATAACCTTCTCCAACTGGGAAGAGACTTTTGATCTACTCTCTTCAACCATCTTGCCAACATCTCAGACATACACAGGTCACAATCAAGAGGATTGTTCTTCCTGATAACAGCAAGAGTGTACTGAGGAATTCCAAGATTCAATCCAATTATATACCAGTTTGCACTGCAGTGCTTACATTCTTGATAGACATCATAATGGTTATGAATACCTGTATGTCAAATAAAGTGTAAGAATATCTTGATTTCAGTTCTTACAATGAGAAATACTAGTCATTTTATACACACTGTATTCATATTGAACATTTCCACATTTCTTAAAATGATAACCGATTATTTAACCCCTAGTAAACTGAATTTAACTTCTAAATTTTGTGATGTACTATACAGTACTAATAATTACAATTACTTGAAATTGTGCAAGACCAAAAAAGTTGTTTTTCATTACTATATTAAATTTTTTAGTCAGCGTAACATTTATAATCTTAAAACCATTATAAAATACTCATATCATATGTAATTATTATAATGCATATAAGATGTATTCCTCCTGTCAGGAATATAAGACCCATTATATTTTGTGAGAAAGAGCAACGTTGAAATGAACCTGAGGAGGTCCCATGAGTGACTTTTGGTTAGTAAGAAATATGTTTACAGGGGTATAGCAGCTTCATCTTTTGGTTTATGTTGTAGTTTGTGTTAAGTTACTATTATTTTGTTTATTAAGAGTACAAAGCACAACCCTCTGAAGTGAAGCTCAAGAGAACATACTTTAAATCTACCCTGATTCTAATGTAAAAATACATGAAATTCTTATAATAACATATTGCTTGACTGTATACAAACCTTTACTATTTTCTTGGACATATACAATATTCATGTAATCATGGACTGTTAAAGTGCCATAAAGACAGTATTTTTTTGTGTGTTTTGTGGGCTTGGTGAGGCCTGTCATTTGTTTTGTTTGAAACTCAACTATCGTTCCATAAGGATGTATATAAATGTAATTATAAATGTAACCACACCCACTGCACATTTCCAATCCCTTTTCTTTACTATGTATGATCTTCCCCCGTATTCATTTTTTTCCTTTCTCTTGAAATACAGCCATACATTCATTTGTATGCTGAAAGAGCAAAAAAATTAAATTAATAATCCAATTGCAAAAATAATTATTAAATAAACGAAGAACAATCAAATAGTAGCGTAGTGCAATTTGAAGTGAGTGTTACTATAATATCAGTGTTGTCTGTCAACTTATATTGTAGTAGCACTCACTATAATTGAAATGAGTAGACACTGCGTACATACATAGGAATACATGATGATCCATTCCAGCCTTGCTAATAATGTACAAGTTTACCTTGATGTTTTCACATTTGCTTCCTGTTGTTCTAATTTGCGTTTTCTTGGATTTCCCTCTTGTTCTGTAGGAATGTCTCTCATATCAATACTTTCAGCTCCATCTAATGTTATGATAATGCAATAAATAAGAAAAGTACATTACTCAATAGACAATTACACACAACAGATGAGACATTTAAATTCAAGTGAATTCTAATTGGAATCTCACCATTGTAATCTTGAGATGATTCACCTTCCGAAACATCAACTCTGAAAAGAAAAGTTAAAAGGCATTTATAAAGAGTGATTTTACATCCAGTTATTACTAATACTACCTTAAGCTTACTATTAATTTTATCCACTAAATCTAGCAGTTTTCAAATGGTACCCTCCTTTTAAATGCTCACTATTATTAATTCACTACGTAACGTGGGTACTAATTTCAATGCGGGCAGATGATGACAAACAAAAAATTAACGATCCCTGGCCTAACTTCATATATCCTTTCAAAGAATGTGTATCATGATTAAAAATAACTGTAATTTTTGTTATGGCTATATAGTATCACTGCATAAACCTGATACATAACATGATTATCAGAAATGTGTGTCAGGTTGCATAAACTATTTCTTTCATGTGATATAAAATAGCATTAATGTGAAACAAATAGAACAAGAAATCTGATTTGGCCTGGAGAACACGGTGTATAGCTAGATAATAGATGGTAGGGGAATGTATGTCAAATCTAATGAGATTACAGAGAATCAATTGTTCATTCACATAAAGTAGTAACTAATTTAAAGTTAACTGTTGTGCATAAGTAGGAATTCCTATAAGTTACATATCTAATCTCAGTTTTAGTTATACAAAAAATTGGAGAGGTAAAATTTCATTGTCTACATTCAAGCTATGCCAGACTAGACCTCATGTTTGAATAAAATGAAATTTAATAAGGCTGCGTCTGTTGCACCAGTGCCAGGAATGGAGCCCATCAACAATTAGTGACTTTGTTCATCAAAATGTTATTTACATAAGCAATCAATCTGTTTATACGAGAAACAAACTCAGGGCTGGGCAGGTTGGTTTGGTGAGAAATGTGAATGAATTATTATCGGATCATTTTTAATCCTCTATTATGATTCAACAGAATGTAGACCATCCCTAGACCCCAAAGGTTTGCCAATCATGCACATAACCATTTGCCGGGACACTTACAGCGAAAATGACAGTCCCATTGCAGCAGTAATTTTTAATAAACCAATACAACTAAAGAATTAACCGATTATTATAACATTGCATTCATTCTCCGTGATCAAAATAATCCTAGGAATAATCATTATAATATAATATAATATTATATATTATATATATATATATATTATATATGTATATATATATATATATATATATATATATATATATATATATCATGACTATATTTCTGTGCCTCGAATTACATGCGTTTTTCCTATATTCTAATTAACGCACAAAGTTTATATTTTGTATATAACCCTCGCAACAGGTTTATATTTTTTTGCATAATGTGCGCATGCTCATGAAAGCAGGTGTGTCAAAATGGACTCTTTAGCCAGGTAAAATAAATGTTTGCATGAAATATATTTTATATAGCATGGTTCAGAGGTCTATATGCGAAATATAAACCTTCGGGATATATCTTCACAAAACTCCCAAGCTGCCAGGTTTATATTTCGCATATAGACCAATGAACCATGCTATATAAAATAAATTTCATGCAAACATTTATTTATTTATATATATATATATATATATATATATATATATATATATATATACTAAAAGTAACTAAAGACATGGTATACCTTGATACTTTTTTAGGTTGCTCAGATGTGACTTCTGCAGATTTTCGTTTCCTGGTTTTGTTTCCACCATTCTCCGCCATTAGTCTGGTTAGTGGTCACACCCCATTAAAAATATTAATGGACAAAAAGAAGGGTTTTCCTCATTAGTACTCGCAATGTTTCAATTTGTTATATATTTTGTATAACAAATTGAAACATTGCAAATAATTATTTATTTATAACAAATTGAAACATTGCAAATATTTATTTATAACAAATTGAAACATTGCAAATTGAAACGTGTATTTTTTAACTATCTTGATAATTATGTGTATGAACCATGCATCTATAGGGTCATGATTATTACAATGACAATAATTTATAAATTATAGTATATGTAAAGGCTATAACACCCTACTCGTGCTATATCAGATTTATAATCACCGAGTACGAGGGCTGTAGGCCCGAGGGCGAGGTGATTATAATTCTGATATAGCACGAGTAGGTGTGTTATAATTATTAATTAATATATTTCACGAAAGACAAAACCTTTGTTGATGTCTGATGCTTCTCCTACCTTTTTGTTGGCACTTTAGAGAAGGTAAGCGTTGTTTTCTTGTAGTCTGTTTCGACGGCAGGTTTTATATCTGACCACAGGGTTCTATATTAGTCTGGCGGTGCCGCCCCTTCGCATGGGGAGGAAGGGTCTGGGGAACGTAGCATATACGACTTGTACACGTCGTGACTATAGTTGCGACCCAATCAGATTGCAGTATTCAAGTGGCTCCTTATGAGATCCACCCAAATCATCTATATGCTTCACAGATTATAATTATATATACTATCATGGAGTCAAATGAAAAAGGTAGCAACTGAAGCAATTGGGTATCAAAGCCTGAAAGACAAGCAGAGGGAAGTAATAGTAAACTTCGTTAAAGGAAACGACGTTTTTGCCGTGCTACCGACCGGTTACGGAAAAGGTTTATATGCTATACCTGTCTACCAAAAGTATACGACTGCCTTTTAGTAACCGAAGGCTCGATTGTGCTCGTAGTCACTCCATTAATTGGTATAATAAAAGATCAGGTAACCTATATTACTGGTTTATTGTTCTACGTCCTCGATTTCTTCATCGTTCACTTATTGAATAAACAGTGCCTTCCAGAGCACCAGTACAGGTTTTGAGGATTCGCTTCCTAAGATTCTTTTTTCTTTAGGCTTCAAACTTAAGTCTTCTCCGCAACCAACACAGAGAGCATCCATAATTATAATACTGATTAAATACTCACACAAACACGTCGTATTAATAGCTAACACTCTCTTGTGTAGGCTCCGCCTTGTAACCAAACTTGCATTCCAACGTGTTTATGCTAAGTTTCCCAGACCCTTCCTCTCCATGCGAAGGGGCGGCACAGCCAGACTAGTTCTATATCTGACCACTGGCACAGGGTGCTATATCTGATATTTAAACCTGTGGTGATGTTTCGCAGTATCGTCAAATCAATGTTTATATATATCCCGATACTGCGAAACATTGAACTTCAGCCAGAACCCAATGTGGATTGCAGGACACATCACCAATTCTTCAGGAGCTTCATCATTTATTGTTAAACTGGAGGGGAAAACACAAGTTTGGCGATCATATTGACAACATCGCCGGATTTGAAAGGATGACACATTAAAATTAAAGTATATCATTACATGATGATATTATGGTGTTGGGAAGTTCCAAAACAATATTATAATTACTGTAAAATGTTTCATTATTAACAATCATTAACAATCATTGTGGAGTATGTACCTAACTAGTATGATTAGTATGTAACCTAATTAGTATGTAATAACCTTAAAGTATGATGTGTGACAACAATTAAATCATAATGTGTTTGTTACATGTTCTACCATGTAAAAGCTAATCGGACTTTTAAATTCTCCTTAATACATTCAGTTAGTTCATCAGCTATTGAAGATGCAGCAAATTGTTGTGGAAGTCCCAATTTGGACATGGTTTTTAGGAATAATACAGTGTGTCCAACTAGTTTGGAAGGATTCCTTTGAAAATTCATTGCAGCCATGACCTCATTATGGATAGCGTCATACGATGGTGATGACTTCACATGATCTGAAATGAGACCTACACTAAATAACTCATCAGCAAACACCTGTATAATGTTTTTTAACAATTGATTCAAATCAGCAAAATGATCATCAAATATCTTTTGTATTTCAACTATAAGTTCACTGCAAATTTCCAGTAGATAAGCAGGTTCGTTAGATGCTAGAGCTATAATAGGACTATAAAACACGTATTATCAAGTATTATTTGCTTACTTTGAGACATTTCTTGTTCATGCACTGGGATATGTGCTCCTGCAGCTATAAAAAAATAATTATCAAAGCAATAAAATTAATTTTAATGTATAATATGAAACATTTCATAGCTTCAGTTGAATTTATAATGTATAACGATGAAAACATGTACATGTAGTTGAATAAGCTGTGGAAACACATGTACAGAATAACCATTCTTCTCCAATAGTCATACCATTGACCTGATGTAGTGTCAGTTTCACTATTAAATTCACGATTACTCACTTGTATGACAATAATTATTGCATTTCAGGACAAAAAGCAAGGTTACTGTACATATTTTTGTATTATAAATATTCAGAAAATGTGTACAGTCACATGGCCAATTCCTGGATGATCAAATATTGATTTGTTCAGATGTTTTACTTTCAAGAACTGTTTCAAGCACTGTTATTTTTATACTAATGGTGTAATCACTCTGTGATAAATATAATTAGGCAAGAGTAGTCATGAGTCTCGTGGGTTATTTCTATTATCTCATAAGCCAATAAATGGGTACAGTATGGGTTCGTGACACTTGCTGTTATTAGCAATAATATTCACAAATATACCTTGACCACTGTGAACAGTGTGAAGTGTCTCCACATGTCTCATAATAAACATTGTCTTCTTCTCCTTTATCCCTTCCAATTGTACTTCATAACGGAGAGGGTTAGCAGTATCATCATCACAATACAGTGATATCATACACATTGGTATGCTGGGATAATCTTCAGTTCCTTGTAATGATATACCCTGACTACCAATAAAATCAACATCTTCTTTACAGATCTGTGTATTCAAATAAAAACCAATCTATGAAAACTACAGTAGTTATTTGGGCAAACCAAAGCTTAAAGACTTGGTATATATTATATGTATGTCTAATAATGCACAGTGGAAACAACACACAAATAACCCAAAGGCGGGCAGCAAACTTTTACAGTGAGTGGATTGCTCAGATCTACTGCATGCAATTATTATGATTACAATTTGTGGGCTTATTCCCTCATTCCTTACCTCACATGGTAGACAGTATGGTTGTACATGCCATTTTCTGTTCAGTTGGCTTTCTTCATCTGTAAACCTTAAGACAATTGAAGGGTTTGGACGATCTTTAAACTGAAATTTGAATGCTTCAGCTTTCTCAAGACTTGAGAAACTATCTACCACATACTACCAAATGATAAAACTACAACTTCACTTAAAGTTATTTATTAGTCGAACTATACCTTTATGTGGATATTCAAGTGTCTTACAACAACAAACTTGAATATCCACCTGTTCCTTGAAACCCGTTCATAAAATGTGTGAGCACGATACCATCCAGCTTGATTTGAGACCCCTAAAGGGGAAATGTGGGACTAAATTTGCACTTGTGTGTCTGTGATATCATGTGAGATAGAAATGTTACACCCAGGTCAGCAGGCAAATACTCAATGGACTGGAATAGAGAGTTCAATATTTCCAAAATGCAGAGTAGAGTTGTACATTCAACTAATACTTCAAGCATGTACAGATCTACACATATCTACAATCCCTTACTCTTCCCTTGATAAATATCATTACATGTCATTATTTTTTGAATTGAACTAATTGAAGTATCCAGGTTGGCAGAAAATCTCCAAGGGGGCTAATACCCCCATGAAAAAACTCTAACAGGGTATATACAATCATTGCTTTCATTCAAATTAATTATTCTTTGTCATAACAGTGTAATTAAAACATAGTGAAAACATTTTCAAAAAGGAAAGAGCATGATTTTCAACTCGTTGCAAGTTATTTGGATTAATTAACAGTTTAAGACCTATTTGAGTCAAAATACTTAAAATCAATATTTATCCAGGAATGTAGATGAAGTGTCATCTATGGGTTTCCTTTTGCATAAACAGTATACAATATACACATTAATATGCACACCATTAATAATAACTTCTAAATCCTAAGTATGAAACTCAAATTCATGATGTTTTTGTTTGTCAATTGTAATTTTTGAGAATCCAAAAGGAATGGTTTTGTTCTGCCATTAAAAAACATAATAAAAATATGTTAGTGAATCAATAAAGCTTTAGCTGTTTGCGTTTTTTTAGTTTTTGCCTATAAAATGGAGCATGTGAGCACAAGAAAGATTTGAATCTAAATATTAACGTTTGGAAGAAGTTTTGATGATCTTCTGGAATGGAGATATGAAAGCTGGAATGGTGTATAGTTGTATTACAACTGCCGAAGTTTTCCAGAGTTTTAACTCAGTCTGATTTTCAACTCTAAGGATATATCTAGCTGGTGATGTGATTTGTCAGTAGCTTTGAGTTTTTTTTATGAGTATACAAGGTATGTTTATATTGTATTGTTTATGTTCTCAGTCGAAATTTTGTTGTACATGTAATAATAAAGATGCATTTTATGTATTAATACTAAACAATGATTAGTTTTCTACTCTCTGCTTCTTTTTTCTTTGTTTAAGGAGAGAGAGGTGGCTGCAATGACATGTTAGTAGGTAGAATTTGTTGGTGATGAAAGAACAGTGTTTGAATAAAGCTGAGGAGGTTCCACGAGTGACTTCTGAGGCTTCACGAAAGCACTGTTCTTTCCCCGAGGAATTAATTCACATAAAATAAATCACTGCAAACCAGTGCAAGGTGCATTACACCGTCACATATCAATATCAAAATTTGGCCTTTATACATTATATATGGTAATAAATTAAAGTATAAATCTCACCAAGACAATTGACACGAGAATTATCTTCCAATACTTCACTCCTGAAGAAGATAAACATAATGAATAACTTCATGTATGAGATTATAATTATAATTAATTTATAGGCAACACCAACAAGGATATTAGGATACAAACTATTCTTTGGAAGATATGTAAGCACACAAGATATTCAGTGTTGTCCCAGAAAAAAAGTAGAGTGGTGATTATATTAGCCCCATCCAAAGCTCCACTCATATCAAACTGACTGCATCTTCCCATAGATATATAGTAAAGGAAAGGGATTGGAAACAGTGTTGGCGGACAATGAATATGAGTTACGGTCGTATTATATCTAAGATATACAAACAGGGCACTGTAATATTGTTTACCTAATGACACAAGGACACCTAGAGTGGTCATATGTTCCAAGGGCATCTAGAGTGGTCATATGTTCCAAGGGTGCCTAGAGTGGTCGTATGTTCCAAGAACTCCTAGAGTGGTCATACATTGCAAAGGCCCCTAGAGTGGTTAAGCAGCTGCAAATAAACGTCAGCCGTACCCCTGATGCCTTACAGTGACCTGTCCGTATATTACAGTTGATCCCTAATAATTAGAGGAATTTATTAAATGTTATTGCTAATGACCATGAAAGAGTTTCAAGGAGAAGAAAGGAAGAATGTATTTCTATAATTAAATTATTTATAGCCTAACTGATGATTTAGTCTGATACACTGATCGTTCCTCCACTACTGTTCCACTATTTATCTACTTACTGCCAGCGACATGAGCAGGACAGGTAAAGAAATGTTATAGTATTTCAGTTAGTAAGAAATATGTTTACAGGGGCATAGCAACTTCATCTTTTGGCCTATGAAGAACAGACCTTTTTAATCCTGTGTATAATTTATTATTGTTCTTCATAGGCCAAAAGATGAAGTTGTTATGTCCCCTTGAGTGTCATTCAGACTCTGAATGACACTCAAGGGGACATAACAGCTTCATCTTATGGCCTATGAAGAACAGAACTTTTAAATCCCGTGTATAATTTGTTGTAGTTTGTGTTAATATTAACTGTTACTACTATTTTGTTTACTTAGTGGTACTAAGCACAACCCTCTGAAGTGAAGCTCAAGAGAACATACTTTAAATCTATCCTGATTCTGTTGTACAATTTAAAATTGACTGTTTACAAACCTTTACTATTTTCTTGGACGTACACAATAATTGTGTTAAAGTGACATAAAGACTGTATTTGTGTGTGTGTTTTGTGGGCTTGGTGAGGCCTGTCACTTGTTTTGCTCGAAACACGACTATAAGGATGTATATAAATGTATTTATAAATGTAACCACACCCACTGCATGTTTCCAATCCCTTTCCTTTACTATGTATGATCTTCTCCTGTATTCATTTCTTTTCTTTCTCTTGAAATACAGCCATACATACTGAAAGAGCGCCACCAATTTAATTAAAAATGCAATTGCAACAAGTGTATATAGAGAAAAAAGTATCCCTATGATTGCTTTATGGTGTCCAGCATTCAGTAATCATGGCTGACTTTATCATGCCCGAAACACAACAGCCTATTATAGTTATTATTTTGATTATATACTCTGTTTACCTTTTATAGAACCTTGTAGAACTTTAAGAATACATTTCAGGTAGAATAGCTAGCTATTAGTTCCAGTGTCTACGTAAGCTTGATCGCGCGTTCTTTCTCGCGCCACGCCCATTAATTGACCGAGCCCCCGGGAATGATGTAACTTCCTTAACTACGTATACAACGCATACTCGCGTAGGTGACACAAGAATATATATATATATAAACATACATCGAACCCGTGGGAAAGCAATCATAGGGATGGCCCTACGGGCCATAAAAACAAGTGTATATAGGGAAAAAAACATCCCTATGATTGCTTTACAAATTTAAGTGAAGATAAAAGTATCCTTATGACTGCTTTGTGGTGTCCAGAATTCAGTAATCATGGCTGACTTTATCAAGCATGAAAGACAACAGCTTATTATAGTTATTATTTTGATTATCTACTCTCCTGACCTTTCAAAGGACCTTGTAGAACTTTAGGAATATATTTCAGGCAGAATAGCTAGCTATTAGTTACAGTTTCTACGTAAGCTCAACAGCTTTCTTTCTGCTGGTGTGTAGAGCTTGATCGCGCGTTCTTTTACGCGCCACGCCCATTAATTGACCGAGCCCCCGGGAATGATGTAACTTCCTTAACTACGTATACAACCCATACTCGCGTAGGTGACACAAACATATATATATATATAATTATATATATATATATATATAAACATACATCGAACCCGTGGGAAAGCAATCATAGGGATGGCCCTACGGGCCATAAAAACATCCCTATATTTGCTTTGTGATGACTATGTATTAAGCATTGCTGATGGCACTAGTGTCTCTACCTTTCTGTGTACTCCTGGGGCCTGAAGACGTAAGTGTAAGCCTAATTGCAGTCTAAATACACAGATGTCTGATGAACTGACTGAGGTACTCCTTCAAGGTTCTAAATGATGACTTCCTCGTGTCTGAAACTCAACAACTTATCATACTTACTTGTTAAAGATTCTTGCATAATATCCATACTATTTCTCTGCTATATACAACAGTTATTAGTAGTTTTACATCCTTTCTGAATCTTCCTGGCTGGTCTGTAGCTCAAACGCGCGTTCTTTTACGCGCCACGCCCATTAATTGACCGATCCCCCGGGAATGACGCAACTTCCTTAACTACGTATACAACGCATAGTCGCGCAAGTGACACAAGAATATATATATAATTATAATAATTATATATATATACATTAAACCCCGTGGAAAGCAATTATAGGGATGGCCCTACGGGCCATAATAAATTAATGAAGAAAAATCAAATAAAGTAGCATTGTGCAATTTGAAGTGAGTGTTACTATAATATCAGTGTTGTCCCTATACTTATATTGTAGTAACACTCACTTCATAATCGAGGTGTGTAGATACTGCGTACATACATAGAAATACATGATGATCCATTCCAGCCTTGCTAATAATGTACAAGTTTACCTTGATGTTTTCACATTTGGTTCCTGTTGTTCTGTAGATGAAAGTTTGCGTTTTCTTGGATTTTCCTCTTGTTCTGTAGTAATGTCTTCTATAGTTTCACTCATATCAACACTTTCAGCTCCATCTAATGTTATGATAATGTAATAAATTATAAAAAGTACATTAGTCAAAAAACAATTATATACAGACATTTAAATTCAGGTGAATTCTAATTGGAATCTCACCATTGTAATCTTGAGATGATTCACTCTCCAAAACATCAACTCTGAAACGAAAAGTTAAAAGGCATTTATGAAGACTGATTTTACATCCAGCTATTACTAATACTACATTAAGCTTACTATCCACTAAATCTATATAGCTATTTTTAAATGCTATGATTTATCATAATTGTTCATTCACATAAAGTAGTAACCAAATTCAAAATTAATTGTTGTGCATAAGTAGCAATTCATATAAGTTATATATCTAATCTCAGTTCCAGTTATACAAAAAATTGTTGTGGTAAAATTCACATGACCAAATGGATTTCATTGTCTACACTCTGGTTGAGCAAGTTAGAATTTGAATCCTGACAGAGCTATTAAAATATGTTTAGATGTGCTTGTCTACACAGACGGGATTTCATTTAAATAATTATTAAAAGGAAAGAAAAAGCCTTGAGTGGTTGACATGCAAGGTTGGTATGCTGTGAGACCTGTACCTATTGGCAACCGAACTGATGTGGGGATTGAGATTCTTGCTATGCTAGGACTGGAGCCCATCAACAATAAATATATTTATCAGTTAGTTATTTTGTTCATTGAAATGTACCCACATTTACACAAGCAATCAATGTGTTTATAAGGGAAACAAACTCAAGGCTGGCTTGGTGAGAAAGGTGGATGGATTAGTATCTGATTTAATCCTCTCAACAGAATGTAGACTATCCTTAGACCCCAAGTTTTGACAATCACATAACCTTTTGCCGAGACACTTAAGTAAAATTACAGTCCCATTGCAGCAGTGATTTTTAATAACCAATACAACTAAAGAATTAACTGATCATCATAGCATTGCAGGCATTCTCGGTGATCATAATATAAATCCTAGGAATAATCATTATAACCGTTTTTTTACACTATATATACTAAAAGTAACTAAAGATATGGTATACCTTGATACTTTTTGAGGTTGCTCTGATGTGACTTTTGTAGATTTTCTTTTCCCGGTTGATCTCCTCGGCACTCCAGCATTCTCGGCCATTAGTCTGGCAGTGGTCACACCCCTTTAAAATAATTAAATATAATAATTACTGGAACAAATAGAGGGGTTTCTCATTAGCCAGCTAAACACTCACAATGTTGCTGAAAAGCGACAGTTTGCAATATAATTATAGTTATGGCAGCATTTTTAAATTTCACTTTCCTCTTCAGCCTTATCAGCTATACATTTAGAATTTAGGTATGTGAGGTGAGATTAGCAAAACAAGAACATTTTGAATATGAACATTAATAATAATTGTTTTGATCAAAATTTAAATAACTATTTCTTATCATCAGTAATAAACAAATGAAATGCAAATGCATTGATACTTCAAATTGTTCATTCTGTTCCAAGACAAACGAGGTGAAGAGAAAGTTTAGGTAGTTCAAGTATGTAACTAATTATTTTGCGTAAATCTGAGATCATTGAGGGGTAAAAGTGATCATAACACTCATCAGTTTCCAGAAAGAAAAAAATGTCACTGTTTGTGTTGAACAGCATACGTGCATACTCCTTTCTGTTCCGATCTGAACAGTATGTTTTAAAAATATCAAAGTAATTATTCCATTCACTGATTACTTCAGGACAAAAATTGCTCAGAAATGTTTTGGCAAGATAATGAATGCGCTCAATTTTCCACCAACCTGGAGAAATGTCATATTCATGGCGAAAATGGAGATCCATTATATCACTACACACAACCTTCAATCTAGAAGTATTTAACACAATTTTGACATCATCAAAATCTAGTAAATGCTTGAGTGACATATTTTTCAATGCTAACCATGTTCTTTCTGAACATTCTTGGTACTTCTTTATAAGTTTTTCAGTTTGTGCAGAGAGCTGAATTTTAACTTCCATGGTATGCTTGAAGTGTGTTGAAACTTCATGAGAAGGGTTCAGTATTAAAACCTGTGGGTAGTCTTCTTTATAAGCCCTAGTGCACCTCTTTCCTTTTCTCAAATCCGATATTATGCAACAATTACACATTTTAAGTGAGTATATGTTTTCTTTATCATGTTGTGAATATGCACCTAAGAATAAATAGTATAGTGGATACTGACAATATTAGATACAGACTATTTAGAATGAGGAGAGTATGTAAAAATTAATTACACTATTAGATACATCTATTCACTTGTCTCAGTCTTGACAATCAAGAATTTACATGAAATTGTACTAACAATCTAACTAGTCTGTCTATATATGTAACTACAAGTATATCTGAAAATTGTATCGTACAATCTATGGGTACTGTGGCCACAACTATGTGTGCTATAAGTGTCCAACAAGCCTTACATCTACTCATGAGAACTTAAAAATACTAGTAGACATATTACACCTACGCCAAGTGCTCAACAACCTAGGTTTGTTAACAGAGCTCTTCTAGCAGTATTAGAATCATACTTAGTCAATGCTAAGTGGATGAAACCGGCTTTTTAATTTCGGTTTCAAGAGGAGTTGTGGCAAGAAGGAATCTAAATTTTCCAAGAAGCGTGTGAGTGCAGAGTATGTGGACACATGACTTCATATGTTGAACAAATACTACACAAACTAAGCCACCAACATAATTGGAAGATGGTGAGTTGCTTAGAACAAGTTTCGTAAGGAAACAACTCACCATGCTTGGGTTTGGCACTCAGAAGTTATGAGTGCTTTTCCACGTAGGCCTGATAGGAGGTGAAGGTTATGAGATTTTACGTCTGGGAGATTCTCACATGCTTCTTCCTGGATCATTTAGATTCTTTCTTGTCACCACTCCTCTCGAAACCAAAGCTAAAAACCAGTTTTCTTCACTCTGAAATGACCGAGTATGACTCTGACTGCTAGAAGTGCACTGTTCTGATATACTAACAAACCTAGGTCTACTAGTACATGTATGTTGTAAGCTTTCAACTGCTCTAATGAGTAGATTCCAAATAAGCCGGACATGATCAGCACACATAGCCAACAAAAAAGAATTAAAAGTATTATGCAGTCCCATTATATTATATATATATATATATATATATATGAATATTTCAGTGATGAAATTCAGCTGCTAAAATAAAATTGAAAGAATTTAGTATGGGTGTACGAACCATCACACTAATATCCCAAAAAACACTTGATCTGAATTCACATGTAATAATTAGTATTACTAATGATGTTATAGTGTTTAGTAGTTACAAAATAGAATTACTTCATCAATATGATTCCTCTTGTGAAAGGATTCACCGATATGCCAAAAAGAATATTGTTGTGCAGAAAGTACATTTGTTAGTCTTCTTGCATAACAAATCTTCTTATATCTTCCCATACAAAGTGGAATAATAGCAAGGCACGCACTAATTTATTATATTCCATTTAAAAGTATCAATGACTGAGATTCTGTCACAGGTTTTAATATGCTCTAGTTTACATAATACTTGCAACTTAAGCCATACAATGAACTATTTGATACTGAAATGATACATAGACATAGTGTTGACACTGTTCATGCAAATGCCCACTAAGACAGACTATAGTTGTGTTTATTTCTTTTCTTTGGGTCTTCGGTATGCCCATACAATATCATTCTTAAATTAAGATGTTAATTGTGTTGTGTTGATGTGTCAAAAAAGTGGCAATTGTGAAGATGATTGCTTTGTGGAGTCATACAATGTCCAGTTACTATGCAGTAACTGCTTGTCATGTGAATCACAGAGAATCGACACATCAACATACAAACAACACCTTAATTTAGGCATTAAAATAGACTACAGAAATGAATCTATACAGTCGTTAAAATCATCTTATAATTAAGAACTCACCATCCTCATGCTTCCCTATTAGGCCAGTGGTTTCTTCTTCTCGTTCATCTTTGGTCTCTTTGTCCTTTGAATGCAAAGATTCATCATCTTCCTCCCCTGAATATTATCAATATAAAAAGAAAGACTTTTATTAAATGCACACACATTCACATAGATTTTCTGCCATACTTCATAACATTTTAATAATATTATGTATTTGCAGTTCTTTACACATTACATGCAGTTATCATTTTCTTGTAAGTGTAGATCTCATTCAAACCAGAGAGACAGTGGACACAAGTGATTAACAATTATGACCAATACAACCACTAGCCATGATTTATATACCATATTATATATAATATTTATAGCATTTTGACACCTAGCATCAAAGGTATTGACAGTTCTATATTTTCCATATAGCACACTTTTTACCACATCAGGGTTATATATTTTCCGGATGCTGTTTACAACACTAGAAAACAACGCGCTTACCTCGGGTTAAGTAAAAGAACACCAAGTACTTCATTCTTCTTCTCCATCGTTGCCAAAATCAACCAATTCAAACTACTATGAAGCATGATGATTTTGCTCATGCAGTCAAGTTATAAATTGAAAAAGGTTGTAGAAAGTTGTTTGCAAATGGAAAATGAACGTAGATGTCAGGGTAACATTGATGTACATGTTAGGTATAGAATATATTACATGTATATGTAGCATAACCAGCTATAAATCTCATTGTAAGAAACTAGGAATACATATGCGCAGGACTGCCTCGCTTGCACTAAGCTAGCTGTAGTGAGTGTAGTCAATTAATATCGACATAGGTGTGGTTTTAGTCACACAATGGTATAATTATTTGACTTCGACACTTACAATGGCAGGAAAGAAGAGAGAATTTAGTGATTTGTCAACTTGTGATCCTTGCGATGATGCTAACATACACGGGATTGTCTTGCCTCTGTTCACTCTAATCTAGATCTCGCTGTTTCTGTTCTCTATCTCTTAATTTCTCCTCTGTCTTGACCTCTTCTGTAGCTCCCGCACTGTGCTTCCTTTTTCTCAGTGTAGCTAGGCGTCGAAAGCATGCTGTAGCTCCCTCACTGGTAGGTTCCTCATTCGTCTCTACATTAGAGCAGTGTGCTATCAACAGTACACGCGGTCTACGAATTAACGTGCCTGTGGTTGTACGTTTAATTATTGCATTCCTAAGCATGACAGAACCACATATATATATATACAAACTAAGGTCGAGATTTCACTACACTCCCGGATTATTTGCCTCGCACTAAGGTGCTCGGCAATAATATATTATATATTATATAATTATATATACCTATATAAAAGTATATAATGCTACCATGTGTATATTAAATTAATTATCAAGGCTGGAGGGCAAGGTGATTATAAACCACAAAGTGCATGTATTAAAACCATGGTGTATGTATCAAACACTGTCAGAAGCGGTAATTAATTATATCATACACATGTATATGATTAAAATTATTGTAATTATAATTGGTATTACAAACCTTGCAAAACACTATGAGGTGTTTTAGTAACAAACATCAAATCTTGAGCTTCCTTAATTTTGATTTCTAACTCTTTGGTTTTAGCAATCGACATTTTCTTGTAAACTTCAGTTCTTTCTTCAGATAATTTCAACTCTAATAATTAATAATGGGTATAGAAATCTTGCTAAGTAAATTATAAAACAAAATTAAGGAACAACTAAAAACTGCAACAAAGATACAACAAGAATATAATTAAGAAAGTATCTTATGTGATAATTCAAACCAACGCTACATTTTTGTCTTCTCACTTGCTACAGGTATTTTGTACCTTTTAAAATTGTTTAAAAGTAAAAGAACTATTAGTTGAAGTTTATACAATTGCTTTTTCTTGCCGTTGATGAATGGGATATGAAGGCAATTGGAGTGTTGTAAACATAACTATGCACGTGTCACAAGCATATACAACATATAAGGAGGGTCTAAACAAAATTATAATTATGGAGATAAAAAATATCACTATGACAGCTTGGTGGTGTCCAGCATTGAATAATTATGGTCGACTTTCTCAACCACAACAAGCTTTCTTCCTGCTGGTCTGTAGAACATGAACACATGTTCAATTATGCATCATACCCATTAACTGACCAACATAGGGATGGGCCTGCAGGCCATAAAAATTACACACATTCAGGTCTACGTGTTTCAGAAAGAAAGATTATAATGCTAGAAAATAGCTACCTGAAGTTTCAATTTGTATGGCAAGGAAGATACCTCGGAAGCTTAGTCAGCAAAAATGAACAAAGATTCCAATGATCGCTCATGTGTAAACATTGACTTGAGTGTGACAGCAAAGGTTTGAATGGAAACTTATCTTTAAATGAATACTAAATGAATAAACATTCAACTAGTCATTGTAGCTCTAACTACTAAGATAATTATGACTACATAATAATATAACAATATATCAGGGCATTACCAAAGATAGAAAGCTTTAAAAATTTGTGCATGTTCACTGACCTTTCAACACATTTGAACATTCAAAAGGGTGCTAAATGTGTATACATTTGATTACTGTTGGACTGTTGTTCCTAGGCCTTGCTACAAACATTTTCTAGCTCTGTAGAGTTCAACTTTAAGGCTATTCAAAAGCGGGAAAATCAAATTTTAAATAAAAGTGCAGAAACAACTTATTTTACGAGGTTGGGCTAATCTGCAATTTGCATTGTTTTCAAGAAATAAAACTTTATATATAACTGCTGAATATACTATAAAATATGAATTTATGACTACAGAAACAGAAACCGATAACTGCTAATGTGCATATTTACTGAGTGATCCTTTGAAGGGTCACTGACATGTTGTATTTTAGCAAACCTATGAAGTGGAAAAACTACCTTTGTTTATGCCCTGATAATATGATATATAATTATTATAATTTCACCTTCTTTCAAAGTGTCTATATCTAATTCTAAAGAATCTGCTTTTTTGACCAGGTCATCCCTCTCTTTAATACTATATATAAGTATGCTTTTCCTCATAGTATCATCCATTGTGGAAAAACAATGTCTCATTATCTCACTGTCAGGTGGAATAGTGAATAGGTCTAAAAATAAATTTAGTGAATAATAATTATGATATTTTTTACGGACTACAAACCTGATGTCTTAGCTAATGAAACTAGCTTCAGTTGTTGCTCTTCAGTAACATGTAGGTTATGATGTGAAATGTACTGAAATATTTCAGGTACACTGAATGATGACAGTACTTGAAGAATAGGATCTGTATTCTAAAGTATAATATCATGTGGTAAACACTATTGTGGATCATAAAATATTAACACACAGGAAAAAAATTCCCCAGTAAAGAAATTTGAGACACATGCACACATGTATGATAAATAAATGACCTTCATCTTGTCCACGTGGTCGTGGAGCAGTTTGAGAGTGCTACCGCTAGGTCTAAATCAGCAAGGCAATTAAAAGAAGCTCTAAACGAAGAAGACATTGATCGGAAATCAAGTGGCATAAAAGAAATCTAGCAAATGACATCTTTATGATGAGGGGATAAGAACTGTCATCAGTTTGTTCTGACATTGAAAAGTGATACCCTACAATATGTCTGCAGAACAGAAGTTTTAATAGAAGTTGAGTGATGAAAATCAACACACACAGCTGACGATGTCTTGATATTCCATACCAAAGGACTCCAAGTGCAATGCTGGTGAATGCCATTACTAAAACGTAACAATAAGACCCATTGTAATATACCTACTTAATCGATGCTTACCAGCAAAAAAAATTAATTTTTGGGAATATTTCACAGACTACAGTTATTATGTAGAATTATATTATAACACATCAAGGATGGCTGTATTTCTTTTACATTAACAAAGCCAGAGGATGAAGCTGGAGGGTGATGTTAGTGTAAATCGATTATAGAGTGAAATGTATGTTGAGTAGATTGTTGATTACCCACACAATCAAAACTCATTAATTGGTTTTTCCAAACATTATAAAAACACATAAAGTGATAGTCCAGAGACCAGAGGAAGGCATCTGCCCTACTGCTTATATTAATGCTTTGTGCTTTGTGAGAATGTAATATAATATATTAAACTTATCTTCATTTTTGAATTGCATGTGAGTGTACGTTCACAAGTCAATTTTCTTCAGCTCTATGCCTGCAAACCAGCAAGGCAAATGATTAGCTACAAAATTATAATACTGTACAAAAGCATTACAAAGTGGTAGGCCAGACTCCTTCCTCATTGAGAACGTGGCTGGGCTAATCTCCAAACTCATACATTGATATAACTGATTTGTGATTATGTTGATACATGTACATGTATGTCCTCAATTATTGTAGTACAGCTTCACTTACAGATAATTCTATATCCTTTGTAAAAGAACTCTTCTTGATAGGTTGTTTTTCCCTTGGTTTAGTTTTAGATACTGTATGTACATCCAAACTCTCTTGATCTAAAGTAAAATTTTGAAATTACAAGTAACTATAAGCATCCTTATCATTAAATCATAAACCACAATACTTATTTATAGGTTTTAAAAACCATACGTTAGTTTATATAGATAATCTTTTGATCTGAACAATAATATAAGAAGAAGTACATAGAATGAGTCATATCATGTAATATTTCTCAAATGCATATACTAACATACTAAGTAGGTAGACCAGCAGTTCAACATTTTTAAGTATTTCAATTACAGTAAAAGAATTGAAACAGTAAAAGAATTGTTATTTTACAAGTATTGTCTGTTCAATGTTGTATAAACAATGGAGCATAACTACAATGATGGTAGGGCTCAAAAGCACACAAAACATGTCATAAAACTGTTCAGTTCATTATCATTTATAATAAGAGGTATGGTGTTTGTTGGCATCATTGACATTTGCAAGCAATACTGCTTATTAAAACAAATTGCTACATCTTTACAAATAACAAATGATGCCAAGAACTGGTTCATCACAGGCATAGTACTGATATACTATTCCACAAATGGAAGTAAGACTACAACTGATATTAGATGATTTCTTAGCTTGGAGGTCAAAGTTAAGCAGCCTTAAAAGTGAAATTTACCATAACTATAATTGACCTACATAACCACTAACAGTGTAACACTCTGTAGTGCATATAGTAACCTTGTGATGATGAAACAGCATGTAACAAAAGTCTGAGTTGTTTTTGGTGAACATCCAAATCCAGTGATCCACTCACAGCCAGAGCCTTGCTTTCACCTGTGTGAAAATCAAATACTTTATTTTATAAAGTAACAATGAAATAAGTTAAGAACCTTCTTTTGCTTCACTGTCTGTCATCAGGGGAAGAATCTAATAATAACAAAGCATGAATTGTAAATAATTATATTATAATTTATTTAGTAATAATTTTCATAATTATTATTGTACATGCTTTGAATTATAACACTGTGAAAACAAATACCAACACTTAAACACTTGATATTGAGACATTATACATAGAAAGCAAACAATGTTTGTAGCTAAGATGGACTCTTCCTGGATTACCAAACGTTTTTGGTTTTCTCTACAAAATGTTTATGGCCCGTATGGCCATTTCTATGATCGCAGGTTCGAACTATATATATAAATATATATATATATTTATTTATTTATATGTTTGTGTCACTTACTCGAGTATGCGTTGTATGCGGGGGCTCAGTCAATTAATGTGTGTGGCGCATAAAGAACATGCGCTTAAGCTCAACAGAAAGAAAGCTGTGTAGCTTACATAGAAACTGGAACTAATAGCTAGCTATTCTATCTGAAATATATTCCTAAAGTTCTACAAGGTTCTTTAAAAGGTAAACAGAGTAGATAATCAAAATAATAACTATAATAGGCTGATGTGTTGCCATAAAGTTAGCCATGATTACTGAATGATGGACACTGCAAAGCAGTCATAGGGATACGTTTTTCTCTATATATCTTGTTAGCATGTTTTATGCTTGTACTTTCATGAGATTGCTCAAATAATTCACAATATACTCTGTTTATGCAAAATTATTGATGATTTATAACACACTAACATATTTATACCTCTTCAATCAAGGGTGTCTTTGATTTCATATGATTATTGTTATCGACAACGGTCCCATCTGTTCTCTCTTGAACTATCGAACTCCTTTGCAGCTTCGTATCTTCAAAAACTCCTTCGGTCGTAATTGATGAAAAGTCATCTTCTCCATTGCAGGATTGCTTTCTCGTTACATTACCAGATGACTGTTCGTCAACTGCAGTTTGAATATACACATCCACACCAAGTTTCCCGATACTACCTACTTCTGGGGCAGACACTATATTAAATGCAAAGCTATGCAATTCCAACTCAAGTAGATCATTCGGAATTTCCACTCTTGCTCCGGCATTTTCCAGCTCTTTAAGAACCTCAGGATCAATAAGGTCTGTAACGACAGATGAAACAAACAGAGGAAGAACAGCGTAAGTGAGGACAACACACATCCTAGATATTTTGGTAACAATTAGATTCTGTGGCCAGCTAAACCGCATTTCAAAGAACTTGACCCATTCGTACACACGTCTGCCATTCCATTCATCTTGGAGATGAATTTGAAACTCAGGAAGACCAACATGGGTGTGAGGTGAAAGCTTTGGGTATTGCTCGAATATTTCAATCATGGTGTTAAAACTAACACAAAGAAGAAAATCATCATGCTTGGTTTCATACAAACTAATATGTTTCTCTAATTCTTCATTTCCTATCATTGTTTGAACTTCTTTTAGTAGCTGGTAGTTCAAATATCCAACAAAACCTCTGCTGACTAGGTAGTTAAGAATGCTTGACGACATTGTTAGTTTCTCTAATTGATCAACATGTGCTAGTATATCTGATGTATTTAGCTTCTCCGAGTTGATAAACCAGCTGATACAAAGTCGAATTTCTGTAACATCAACTCCACTCACACAGCGATGTGCAATGAGCAGCAGCTTTAAAAACTCTTTCTTCAAGTTTTCAGCAGCTATAACAGCATTCCCTTTGTCTAATTCAGGCTTACTAATATCTAAACAAGGTGAAAACAATACATGATGATAGAAAATGTTCACTATGGTACAGCATTAGAACTTAAATTAAATTTTGCAGAAAACAGAACATAAATGAATGTAACTTTGTATTCTTTAACACATGTACTATTGAACAGAATTAGCATCATAAATTAACAAATGCCACTCCAATAATTGAAGATACTGTAAAAGAAGAGGTTATCAGTCAATCTTATAAGTGAACTTACAATAACACAAATACCTAGCATTGTAAACCATGGTTACTATACTACATTGGTACTATCAATTTATTTAGCTTTAAAACATGTTGATTACAACACTTGTGAACATTCTTCCTGGTGCAAAAAGATCTTCAAAATAACATCGAAAGATAAGATCCCAATCAATAGAGTGATATTAATTATCTTTTACTCTCCAAATGGTTTACATGAAATACACGCCTTGTATAATTATTATTATTAACATATCAATTGTATGATCATGGGACACGTCTGTGGAGTGGCCCCTTTATATACATTAATTGTAGACTTAAGTGAGCTGTCATGTAATAAATTGTGGAGCCTATTTATTACGTGACAGCTCACTTATAAAACGTACTGTATGTAGAAATAAGCAGTTGGAAAATTGTACTGTAGTATCATTGTCCACCTCATTCTCTTTGGCAAACCCACATGTTGGATCCTGACCTTCAGTGTCATAAACATTTTGCTGTTATGAATATTACATCTCTCAATTAATTTGACACCATAATAATAATAATAATAAATTAGACAGAAATGAGAATAACTATAATACAGCACCAGCTGTATAATAATTATAAAGGCAATCAATATTAATTTTGTATAACTAGTATATTTCAGTTCCTAACCTGATGAAATGTATTCACAATCCTCTTCCTTCCCATAGCCTTTTTGTAGTTCCAGCTCCATATTCTCACCAATATCCTGAAGAGCTGTTAGAGGTTTCATTGCCATTAAAACTGTTTCCAGATATATTGGTTTAAGGTCAACTTTTAATCGAACAACATTCAGGAGGACATCTGCTCCATGGAAACCTTTTTTACGGAGTACTTCAATCTTTGTTGGTGCATCTATAATCTCTTCTTGGAAAAGATGTCCAGTGAAATATTGTAGAGTGTTATCACTGACATCTAAAGCTTTACATAGTTGATGATGATGCTGTCTCACAACATCACTCGGTTTTAGCTTTCCTCTCTTCATTTTCCAATCGCCAGCCATTTTGAGAATTATTATAGGAGCTAACTCTTGAAAGCATGGTGCACAAAATTTATGACTGCATGGAATCCACATTAGACTGTTTATCTGCTACAGTACAGAAATAAACTCTTTACAATCACTCATTGTATTATATATTCATTCTTGTACCATGCAAAGTCCAGAAATTCTCAATTTCCCCAATATTATCTACTAACCTTGAATAGTTATGAATAGATTATACTGTATGATTAGCTATAGGGAGTGAGTACCATATTGCACACTTAAATACAGTAACACCACAATGAGTCTCAATAGAGTATTGTATGTGTACACTTTATATTGCAAGTAATTTTAATTATTAATTTTATAAGCTAGCAATAAAAGTCAACACAATTACATTAGAAATTAATATTTATGATTACAAATAAATTCACTAGCTATTTGTGCAGTTTTTATCCTGTCATATTCAGAAAGTGCTTTTAGTAAGATATGCCAGGATGGTCTTGGCTGTTTTCGACTCTCTCTTTTCAGCCATGAAGCTAGCATTTCAAGCATTCTTTCCCTTACATCATCACAATCATTCTTTATATTATCCAGTATGGGTTTCATAAGACCTAATTGTAATCCTATGAGTTTCCAATGATTGCTGAAGTTTTTACACACCATAAAAACTTCATTAAGATCCTCAATACCTGTGAATAATTATAATAATTATTGTTTTAAAAGTCTTCAGCAACTGTACCTAGCTCACAATGACACACAGTACTTAGAGGATCCAATTCAGTGTCACTAGATAATGAAGATGCTGTAAAAACATGAGAAAGAAAGTTAGTAAGTGATCTTGATGTTTGTTTTACAGTTTTATTACATAATTATTCTGAACTTGTAAGCTTGGAAGATTTATTAGCCTATAATTATTTTTCTTATTTGTTTGTGTTTGTGTACATGTACTTAACATACATATCCATCATTTAGAAAATTACCATAACCATAATTATTACATAACTACACCAAGGATTGGAATTCATCTTTCATGAAGTTTGGATATCTATTTTCATTAATAATATATAATGATCATTATTTTCTTGCCTGTAATTTCACATGGATATGTGGATTGTATTTATACAACTGTGAGCGCAGTTTCTCCATTACTTCATACAGAATAGAGCAACAAACAATCTCTTTAATTATAATAACAAACATGCAAATAAACCTCCAACAGCTATTTTTCATATAAATTTCAAAAATTATGATTACACTTTTCATGTACAAAGTTTCAAATAAGATTTGTAATGTATGAAGCAGAAGATCGTGAAAGGCACTAGAAGCTCCAAAGTGTTCCTGCTCAAAACTGTGTGGAAATTGTTGCAGAATCAACACTTTAAGGCATTATAATATGTGTATACACTGTATAGGTTTGTATGTTGGTTTATATCCCGAGGCTAGGACATAAGTAATACAACAGACTATGCCATCTCAATTCTCATAAGTGGTAACTAATTAACTAATTTTTGTGACACTATCACGTGATATATATTATAGCTCCAATTCTGAGATGTACCCTTTACAGGTTTAAAACTGTGTTTGTATAAGAGGATTTACTGTTAATTTATTAATGCTATCATCTTCTCTTATGTCTATATAGCTGAGCTGATAAAACACAACCAGACCATACCCAACTCACATTATGGTAATTCAGCCAGAACAAAATTGCCAATTGCAAAAAGACTGATTACAATGTGGAAATACACATTAGTCAAGTCACCATGGTAACTATTTGTCATATTAATTATCACACAGTGAATCAATACACAAAGACCAACAAATGAATCTGAAAACATTCCACATTTCATTAATAGTGTCCCATAATCAGTTCTGTATATCGCATGTATATGTTGAAATTAATAATAATACTGTGTATGAGATGTACTAATAGTTGAATGATGTGATGTATCACTAGTGTTTCATACAGAGGGGAAAAGGCTGGAATAAAAAATCTGGATCTAATCTGAAATAATACGTCTCATTCTGGATTGTTCTGGCATATTACACATACGAAGCTCAATAAAATTATATAAATTTATCAGTCCATTTCAGTGCCATGATAAATAAAACATTTAATGCATCATAAAGAATGTTATAAATCCATATCACTTGACATTTCTAGTAATCCTGTCACTGATATGTATTATAACAATTACATACTAAGTGGAGTATCATGATACTGCACCTATTTCCCCGTATTTCAGTATTTCAACCAATCTTAGTGCATCTAATTTCAAAACATTTCCTGGGGCATCCTATTCCCTCTACATAACTATATATTCCCAACTCCTAAGAAACCCCAGTCATCATAGGTGTGATTAATTATTATAAATCTTAGTTATTCTGTGGATTCGCATCATGTACTTGATACAAACCATATACAATAAGTACTATTACAGATGTTTATAAAAATTAATATTATTGGCAACAAGCGCCAACTTAGATTTAAAAATTGAATTTTTATGCACAATTTCATATTTGTCAGTACCTCAAGCAAATCACTCTGTTAAATACCTCAAGGAATTTAGTTGACAGCATTTGTTTGAGATCACATTGTCATTACATCGAAGTTAGTATTGGCGGCTATAATTATTCACTAGCTAATGCCTCAGTTAAAGGTAGTGAATGTGTAAAAACGATGGTGAGAAACTTTGGAAGTTTTCACTTTAACCTTTAACGATTGAAAATGGTGCGTGTGAATATATATTGGAAGTGGAGTTGTTGATTTGAAACATTCATTTGATGTATTACATCAAGAGTACATCAAAGAGAGTTAGAGCATGCAATGCCAACGCAAATAACATAAATATAATATATAAGAGCTGATATAACTATAGTTTAGGTTCCATGATTATTACTACACCATGCCTCTGACCATGTCTTTCTATTAATAATAAAAAAAACTAATATCATTAACACCACTATATTCCCACACTTCTTTTAAACTTGCATTAATATACTCATGAAATACAATCAGGCTATACCTAGTTGATTTTATGCTGCATAATTGGACCAGAGCAAAGTTCTAATTGCAAATATCAATTATGGAGCTATACAGGTCAGGTTACTATGGTAACATTATAATTCAAGGTACGAAACTAAAAAAACACTCAAATAATTTTAAAAAATGCTCAAGTGTTTGTACATCTTGTATTTGCAACTTTATTCAATTTTATAATGTTAAAATTAGGGACTATTAGTTTTATTGTTTAATACCTAATTAAATGTGTATAATAATGTTATTTTTATTTATAACAAGCTTATAAACAAACAAAACACAAATATATCCAACAGCTTAAATTGTGCAAATGGTTATTAATGAAATAACCTCAGAAATAAAGTTACACAATTAGTAGCACACAAACAAACCTCTATAGGATGAACTGTCATCTACAGATTGGGTTATTTGATGAATTGCAGCTTCTAAGCAGTTTGTAATACACAGAAGTATTATTTATGAAATATAATTAATCAATAATACCTGTATCACTGGATCGTTCTAGAAGACGAGTAATACATATTTCCTTAGAGATACAATCTACTCCATTCAGCCCAACACTATAACTCAATAACTCTTCAGTATCATCTACTTCTTTACCCCATACAGTTATTAAACAGGCTGGAGGAACAGGGAGCTCTTGCGATCCAAATAGATCAGCATCTCTTTTATTAAGCTGTATATAATTATAATTGCATGATATTATTAATATTATTATAATTACCCTTAATGGTCTCCTATGAGGAACTAATGTCCATCCTTTAACTGATCTTTCTTGTGGTATATTCATGTCTAGTTCAATATATCCATTGACAGGATCTTTGAACTGAAATCTTATCATCTGGTCTCGATCAGCTTTGGAATACTTCTCGTCAATATACTATAATTACAATACTACTACTACTATTATTACATATTACTATATATTATAGTACCTTTAAGAATAGAGGGACGTGCCTGACAATAATAAATTTTGCTAACCACTTGTTAAATCCTATTTTGTCATAACACATATGACCAGTGTGTACCACTGAGAATCTAAATGAAGTAAATAATACTTAGCACATACAGTGTATTTAGTTTTACATGTAATATAATAACCACTTCCATATTACTCTCACATATGTACAGCTCTTTTAATAGTGCTGTAGGTACTTATGTACAATGCAGATTTATATGGGAGTGGTTTGTTTAATTTTGGATCCTTCTGTACCAGTACAATCCTGATCTTGTTCAATTACTTTTTGGAAATGTGTTATATAGCTATAATCATTATATCAGGAGCGCATCAATGAAAAAAAGGATTGGAGTGTGCAACTCCAGCACAAATACATGTAATTTAGAAGCTAAACAGAGCATGTGCTACATGAGTTACTAATATTAAAATATATTGATCACACCGAATAACACATGGATACACTACAAATCTAGATGCAGAGTCGTTACTTTCAATTCAAAGAGACCTTTTTGGAATAATATTATACAAGACATTTTTAATAATTATACTTAATGCATTATGGGCATGGTCAATATATTCTAAAAGTAGTAACTCGCGTAGTCTGTTTTGCTTTTTTAATATTACTACTTACATGGGAGTTGCATACTACTTCATATTTTTATTGATGTTCTTCTGCATTTACGTATTATAGCATTAGAATGATAAAATGAGAACAGAATTAGTGCAGATATTATAAATAAGTAAAATCACAAGCAATCATAAACATCATCAACCATTAGTTCATGTTAGGTCATGTTGTTTCCTGAAAAGAGAGTGTCTGTTTTTCTGTGGACTTCAATGCTAACATTAGTTACTTCTTCTCACAGAACATCCCTATAATTGCTTTCTATTGGTTGATTACATATACATTTTTGTGTCACAATTACATGTATATACACAATGTACTTAAGGAAGTTGTATCATTCCAGGGGTCTCAATCAATGAATTGGGGTGGGATATAATAGCTCTATAGATCAGCAGGAAAAAAGCTGATTGACAATACTTGCATGTAGTTTACGTAAAAATAGCTGTTCTAGCTAAAATGTATTCCTTAAGATCTACAACAAGAAGAGTAGATAATCAAATAGTTTCAGACATGAAAAATTCAGGCTTATCGAATGATGACACCATAAAGCAATAATTTTTTCTCCACATATCTTATATATTATTAGGTACATCAACTTGTACTACAGAATAATTAATACAATAAACATTTATTATAATAATTTCTTACCTCTTCTTGAGATATGTAAATCATCCAATTCGTCTTTCAATTGCTGATTTTCTATAAACATAAGGTTTTACAGTATTATACTATTTCATGTTCAGGTTTTTACACAGAGACATAAAGCAAGCAGTAATATTAGCTTTGCCTAAGTAGCACCCACTCTATCTATACACTGTTGTACTATTTCCATTAAATATAATTATAATCAATTAATGAGGTCACAAAAATAAACTGGGTTACCAAATGCATGAAGAGTGTATTGTTTGATCTGTTTCTAACAGAATAAAATAAAAGAGGGAGTCTGACCCACAATCTATGGTATGACAATCATGACCTTTTTCATGACTGACATTTTAATGATAACTAAATTTTTGTGAAATTGAAAGTTCTGAGTTGTGCACCACAGCACCACACTAGCGCACTCCAGGGAGAACCATGATATTGTAGAGACTACAACTGATATATGGGTCTTTCACTCATGTTCTGACATGAATGTATAATGTAATACGGTGTGGCTTAAATTTGTTTTACAATATAAAAAAGTATATCATGCTAGGATATGAACCTAGATCACGATGAAAGACCAATCCTTTGAACTCACATTGTGACACAACAATCTGTTAGATCTTATAACAAACAACATGAGTATAAGTGTTTAATGGAGAGTGTTGGAAAGACAAATATGGCTGCCAACAAGATATATGGAGAAAAAAGCTATCATTATGATTGCTTTGTGGTGTCAAACACTAAGCAATCATGGCTGACTTTCTCATATCTGAAAACCAACATAGTTATTATTATTTTGATTATCTACTCTTCTTACTTTTAGAGGTATCGCCATTAGTTCAAGTTTCTACGTAAAGCTACTTGTACAAGCAGCTCTCTTCCCGCTAGTCTGTAGAGCTTGAGCGTGCGTTCTATTATGCACCACGCCCATTAATTGACTGAAACCCCTGGAATGATGCAACCTCTTTAACTACGCATACACTATATAACGTATAATCACGTATGTAACACAAGCAAATGTGTATATATATATATATATATATATATAATTATAATATGTGGCCAGCTCTGTGAAAACTAGTCTTACGGATCAATATTTCAAAATTGATTGTTTGTCTTGCCTGAATACAACATTAAAATAGCTCTAGGATGATATATTACACATCCCAATCATGTAAAAGACAAAGCAACAGCGAGTGATGAAACTATGGTAGTCACAAATACTTTATTTGGAGAAAAATGCAATTAAATTAATTTTTTAACCATTAAAATTAATGATTAACAATTTATTTAGCAGTGGCTAGCGAAGAACAGAGAGGTCTCTAAGACTTGCTAAAAGTATCTGAAGACAGGTTAGCAAATTGTGAAGCAAAAAAACAGTGATCGCCAAATAATTCAGAACTGTCTTTTTTTGATCATATCTCCAAATTATATTTTGATCCATAAGACTGGCGCCGGTCACATATATATTATATATATATATATTATATATAATTATATATATATATATATACATACGTATATTGATCCCGTGGGAAAACAATCATAGGGATGGTCATAGGGGCCATAAACATTGCAACCATAAGGATAAATGAAGATCCCTAAATAATCGAGACCAATTAAATGCACTACATTAAATGTATACATGTATCATTATACTAATAACTGCACACACTAACATTATTCTATAACAGTTCTATAACCCATCTGTACATATACGTTATTTTCCATCTCACCATTCTCCAAAGTTAGCAGTTTTGCCTTTATTTCTGTGTTTTTTTCTCTTTCTTCTATCAACTTTAGTTCATATCTATCAATCTCTTCTTTGGTTTTAAAAGAAACCTTAAAAGACTCTGCTTCTGTATAAAATGATACATAATTATACTAAAATCTATATCAATACCTTTACACTGACAAACCTTCATCAATTTTTTGCTCCAGTGAATACTTATGGCCTTCTAATTCTTTTATCTGTTTCTTCATGTTCTCAAGCTCCATTGTTTTCTTGAATGAAAGCTGTTTGTATGTATGAATAGAATCCTGTGAGAGCTTTAGTTCTACCAGAGATATGAGAATAATTATTATTATGACATTTTAAATAGTTCTAACCATTCTGGAGATTGTTTGCTTCATCTTTTAATAATACTACTTCCTCCTCTTTTTCTTTTATCTGTTTATTCCTTTCCTCCATTTCATGAGTTAGTTTAATTAATTCTCCCTCTTTTCTTATGAAACTCAACTTCAGGCCTGTCATTGTTTGCAGAAATGCTTCTTTCTCTTCTACATAGTGAGAACTATAAATATAATGTTTATAATAAAAAATATAAACCTTGTGCTAAATGACTTGGAAATAGTAGTCTGTCTGGAACCTCCAAGTCAAGGGTTTCAATTATTGAGAATATCTCGCTCCTTCTGTTGCCTATATATATATATATATATATATATATATATATATATATACATAATAAAGCTATTAATTATTATTTTTATAATTATATTGTGATTATGTATAATATAATAATAATAATAATAACAATAATGGTTTTGACCCCACCATGCATAGGGAGAGGGTTACTGTAGTCTGGTTGCCTTTGTCTGTGTGTGTGTGTGTCAACAAAATAGTCTAAACTAAAACTCTTGTACTGATCAAAGTACTGTTAGACTCAGAATGAAAGAACAGAAACAAATTTGCAAAAACTTTCTGTTACAAATCCTGTTGCTGACTTCTGGGATCGAGTCAACAAATAAGTTAGTAGACAGCTGACACTACCTGAAACCTAGCTACATTGAAACAAAATGATAACCAGACCACATACAATCCACCATTGTAGCTAGCTCCTTACATTTGGCTAAATAATAATATATATACAGCAAGCAATGTTCACTATATTTATTTCCTGTTGAACTGTTTTGATAATCTTGCAGATGAGGCCAGACTAAAACCAAGGACTTCTGGTCTTCCCCTTCTCCTCTCATTACTAAAGTTTGTTAAATTTCAAACACAGTGTAAAAACGAATGATGTCCTGTGCAGAAACATCACCATAGTGACATGGTAAAGTATACATCATGTACATGTCATTTCATGTATTGTTTAACATACTATAATGACAACAGTTCTGTACAGTATGGCATTCAAATTTATAACAATATAACTCACTTGTTCCAGTTTCTTTGTTACTGTAATTCCAAGATTTGAAAGGATCATTTACAACCTACAAGTACATAATTACATACATAATGATTATCAATTGACATAAACATTTCTTGTTAGATTTTTTATGAATACTGCTGTCAATCCCTTTCTTTACCAATCTAATGAGTTCATTTTCTTTCTCACTAGTGTTTTGTCTGAGTTGGTTAATCTTTGCTGCTTCTTCAGTGAGTGTCTGTATTTCTGCATCCTCTGTATCTAATGAATTATGATACTACGTAACACAAAATCTCATTGTATAAATTATTCTTACTTGGTATGTTCTTAAATGGTAATAATAATTGAAGTTGTTTCCTTGATATCTCCAGGTCTAGTTGCTCAACTACAGACAGTGTCCTGATTATTCTGTGTCCAAATCTAATATCTGTAGATATGTTTTATATCATAATAAAAATTAAAAATGTGTTTATTACAAGTTTTTTTTAATGATTGATAGACTATAGTCCATTCCAATGATTACAAGATACCACTTGTATGAAGTTCAAAAGGCTTCTAATGTGTACTGGCCCAAGCTATTTCATTGTGCATCCCATAATTCTATATTTTCGTCAATTAAACTCACTATAATGTGCTACACCCTGAACTGTTGCAGATGTATTATAGTAAAGCATTTCATTTACTTTCAATTTAGTGGGATATAGAACACAGTCATACATGTATGGAGCAAAAATTATTATCTATCTTAAAGGAAGGGTCTAGCTTTAAACACTAACAGTTTAGATATTGTAACGTAAACATACTTTCAACAGAGGGTTGTTCTGCTTGTCTGAGCCCATACTTAAGTGGAAGAATCTATACAATTATAAACATTCAAGAGGATGAGAAATAAAATTACAAACCTTGTAACTCTGTACATCATTGTAAACAAACTGATTATGTTTGTCTCTTAGACTTGTGATTCTGCATACTTTTACTTCAGCTAGCGATTTGAGTTGTCTTGGTGTGAGGTTAAACTTGTTGATGTAGTCATCAAAACAATAGCAAAATGACAACAGGAGGGAACCTGTTCCTACAGCAACTAGGTGAACTGAAATTGCACCACAGCCCAATACACAAATCAATGATTCACATAAATGGGAAATATCTGAAAGTTTCATTTCATAATAACGTTCATCAATTTCAAGAATGAAAATATTCTCGTTTTCTTCATTGAAGAGTATGCTTGAGTATTCTCTTAGATTACGCTCTGAGCAGTATTTTTTGAAACACTGGATATAATTCTCCCACATTTCAATTACTTCAGGATATAATTTCCCAAGCCGATGTGTAGCAATGTAATGAATTGGTTGGAAATGGAACCAGGAGACACATACTCTATGAAAGAGATTGTTGAGTTGTTGCATAGTCGTTACATGCAATTGAAAATAGGTACACAACTCCATTGCAATATCGCTAACATCTTGTTGTTGTCCTCGCCGATCTTGCTGACATATTCCTTCAACTTCACATTTTAAACTGCACCATGTTAGAACTGAACAAGCACGAAATTTGTCATCGATGTCTTTAGTCATTGCATACAATTCATTTTGTTTGGATAATGGACGATGAAAATGAGTAGCTATTGCATGCTTGGGGTTAAGAAGCACAAACTTTGGATACTCTTCTGTATTTGGTTTGATACATTTTCTTCCTTGTTGCCAGTCCTTGATAGTACATGCACCACAGCCACACATTTCCTTTTGGTACATAGAAAGAGGGTGATCAGGTTGTGTAGGTCCACCTATATATATATATGGCAAAACCATAAATACACTATAACTAAGGGCGGTGATTGAAAAATTATTAAATTAATTTTACAAAATATAATTTTCATAAACAACAGTTCAGAAGAAGCAACAACATGAAACTATGTTGTTTTACAGTTTTATAATAGAAAAATACAAATAAAATATCAGCGCTTGGCAATATTCAAAATATTTCGAGATATCATTGATAGTAGAGCTCTAATCATTCACAGTTTTACTGTCAATGGTATTACACATGTACATGGTTTTGCACACATGCATACTATTATCGACTATATTATTGAAGTGTATATTAAGGCTATAAAGTGGCATTTGTGTATTGTAATTATATATACAATAGTCAAAGGTTCACTTCGAAGCTTGTTTTCTATGCCAAAATGATCATTGTCCACTTCAAATAATAATTACTATTACATACCTCTCTGCTCCATGTATTCAGTAACATGATGTTTTTGTGCTATTTGATTAGCTGTGGATCTGTCCACATCGCAAAGAGCTTGATATAAGCTTCTCCAACTTGGAACACACTTTTCGTTCTCTCTCTGCAACCATTTGGCAAGCATTTGAGACATACATCGCTCACTGCTATTAGGATTGTCCCTTTTGATGGTTTCTATAGTACCTGAAGTCACCCCAAGATTTAATCCAATCATATCCCAATTGGCACTTAACTGCTTGCATTCTGGAACAACTTCATTGAGATCATTAATACCTATGAAATAAATTATGATGAGTTTTATAGTTTATTGGTCAGATCTAGAGACTCAGAGATTTGTTCTTACCCAGAAACCTAGGAGTTGACATTCCTTTATAGTCATAAAGGCGTGGCCAAGGATATAAATTGTGACACGCCCTTAAATCGACAATAGGCCATGGGCTTTGAAGTGCTCTTGCTCATTTGATTGCTATCTTTAGCTTCTCATCAGTATTAGTATGAATCAAATACCACTTTAAGTAGTCTGAAGTAAAATAAGATAGCTATGATCATATTCATCATAACGTTAGCACAAAAATAATATATATTTGATCCGGCATCAGCAGAACGGCACACTGCCGGCTGAAGTTCATTTCTTGCATATATCAAAGGCATGGACTTAGATATTTCATCATTTTGTACAGCACGATCAGGAATAAAAGCTGACATCTGTGGTGTGCTTCTTGTTGACATTCAGTAGTCTATCCTAAATGTTGTAACAGATCAGTCATATAATTGTAGTGAGTTGGGTTTGATGGGATTGGTTTGCTTACATTATTGAAGTCACTAACTAACTTGGAATTTCACCAGTGTATTTAGCAGGCATGATGATAAATGTTAAAACAGTTAGTTTGTGTTTCTTGGCATTTGAGGTCTCCACATAAGCTTATACATGTGTACATGTATATACGGTATGAAACATTTTATAACATAATGCTGAAATTCTGAACGCTTTTCACCGTGTGGTTTATTATATTAAAACAATACAGAAAATTATAAGTACATGTATAATTACTATGCCACGTGCATGTATAATAATTATATAATTATAAATACCCATACTAGCAGACGTGATGTGAAGTTCACTAGCTGAATTTTAAAAATATAATAGTACAGTTAATATGGTGGATGTTTACAAATAAATTTTCTTGCAATCTTTTCAGCTTCTGTTCTATCATATTCAGAAAGTGTTGTGAGCAAGAGATTCCAATTAGGAAGCGATTGCTCTTCATTCTCTCTTCTCAACCATGTGGCAAGCATCTCAAACATCATTTCTCTGACATCATCACAATCTTTCTTTATAGCAGCAAGTGTGTTTATTTTAAGTCCCAGAGTCGATCCTATGAACTTCCAGTTACTACTAAATTCTTTACATGCATCGAACACCTGGCTATGATCATTTAAACCTATATAAATGACATGCAGTTGATAAGTAGGTATAAGTGCTAAATATAAAACTTTATAATACCTAATGTATGGTGACACACAGAACTGAATGCATCTTCAATAGGTTGGTCCTTCCCAGGGATTAAAGGATCTAAAATGTAAAATAAAAATTATGAAATTTAGATTAGCTATCATATCAAACCAAGCTTTTTCTGCATTGTTACTCAGAAATGTAAACATAGGCATATACAGACATTCATTGGTACCAGGGTAAAAAATCTGCATGTAAAGTGTGTGGCGAACATTTTGCTAATTAATTATTCATAAGGTGTTAATTAACAAAGAATCTAACTTAAAGTATGGGTGGGCCCACTTTTGACTGGTCCATAAATTATTTACTCTTACAATGTTTGGATTTTAATTGGCTTAGCTAGAGAAAAAAAAACTTCCAAGAAAGCCATAGATACCAAAATCAAGGTTCGGTACTGGCAAAAAAAATAGCAACGTGAGTATTTGAATATCATTCAGTGTGGCAACACCCACACATTTTGTGATCTTTGCATAATACTATAGCTTAGACTACAACTAAGCAACAATAGTGTGGTTAGTAATGAAAGAGCTTATCTTCTACTACGGCAACAACCAAAAATAAAAAAAAGAAAAACAGGAGTACCACCTGAGCATTGCCTGTGTGTGCCAGGGTCTATAACTCATATATGCCTATGAATGCAACAACTGTACACATTGTAACTAAAGTGTTATCTATCATTACACTATATAGTATACTATAATTATGACATTGACTGAATAATTGTGATTTTGCAATGTATAACATGTACACACAGCTACATGTATTGTTTATATATAATGTATAGAGAAAATGTACTCAAGTAAACTGAAGCTTCCTGTTGGCAGATTGCAATAACTTTCATGGTGAAATAATTAATTATAATTGTTTCAATAATAATAATTATATTGTACTCATAATAGTGATAATATATAAATATGCTTCATTTACAGTGTATGGAAATTAAACTCAAGCTGCATTACAGGACAATGGTCAGATGTAAAGCAAACCAGTGCTTTTATTTCAATATTATGATACAGCATAACAGCGAAAGTAAATTGAATGCACTTTAAATGCCTTTACTACAGCTACATAGCGAGGAATATAATTAGCGTTATCATTGTATATATATAAATATATGAACTCACCAGTGCGTGTTACCTCAACAGGTAAGAACATCATACCCATTTCCCTCAAAACAGCTCTGTGCCAAGATTCTTTCAGTTGTTCAGCTGCTTCTTCAGGTTGTGGTCCACTTTCAGATAGTGAATCCAAGAATTTTTGACAATGTTTCTCTACTGCTCTCCAATCCCTTTTAAAATCCAACCCAGCTTTAAACTGAGAGACCATTGTACTGTATTCCTTTTTTTCAAAAATATCGTCCCCAATTATTCCATTTTGACGAAGATTGAGAGCAAAGGCTTCCATGTTCCCTTTCAATATCCTACTAAAAGAAGCAAATCGTTCATCATAAGTGTTCTTCAGTATTCTGACTAATTTCTTGAGTTGTCCTGCAAAGACGTTAAGATAAGTCTAGAAAGTTAATAACTAGCTATAGTGCTAAATATAAAAAATGTATATTACCTAATGTATGGTGATGCACACGACTCAATGGATCTTGAATAGCAAGGTCCTTCCCAGGGATTAAAGGGTCTTAATGTAAAACAAAATTATGAAATTTATATTAGCTATAAGAACCAAGCTTTTTAACTCAGAAATGCAACCATAGATGTATACAGGCATTCAGTGAAACCAGGACAAAACATTTACATGCAAAGTGGGTGGCAAACATTTGCTCATTAATTATTCATAAAGTGTTAATTAATGAAGAATTTAATATAAAGGTCCACTTTTGATAGGCTGATATATTCTTTACCAAAACCATGTTTCTGTGCCATTATTGTTAAACTAAATATTTATTTGTGGTCATAGGTGTGGCATTGTAACATTTAACAATATTAGATATTTCCAGATCACGTTCCCCAACTACAAACAACACTGCAAAAATAAAATTGTTAAAATAACAAATGTATTGGTAAGTACAGTTGCAAGGATTTAAAAATTAGATGGTTGTTCAGGATGCACACATCTAACACCAAAGCTACTTTGTACTAATTATATTTGTTCCAATTATAATCAATTATTATGCCTAATATCTCACATTAGATGCACAAAGAAGGTTAAAAAACATATAACAAACCTTGTAACTTTGTATATCATTATAAATAAACTGATTAGATTTGTCTCTTAGACTTGTGATTCTGCATACTTTAATTTCTGCTAGTGATTTGAGTTGTCTTGGTGTGAGGTTCTTGAATTTGATGATGTAGTCATCAAAACAATAGCAAAATGACAATAGGAGGGAACCCTTTTTTACAGCAACTAGGTGAACTGAAATTGGACCACAGCCAAGCACATAAATCAGAGAATCGCGCAAATAAGGAATTTCTGAAAGTTTCATGTCGTGATAACGTTCATCGATTTCAAGAATGAAAATATTATCAATTTCTTCATTGAAAAATACACCACAGTATTCCTTTAGATTACGCTCAGAGCAATATTTTTCGAAATGTTGAACATACTCCTCCCACATTTGAATTATATTAGGATATAAATCCCCGAGTCGTCGTGTGGCAATGAAATGAATTGGTTCAAAATTGTACCACGAAACACGTATTGTAGTAGATAAAAGATGATTAAGCTCAGGTATACTCTCTACACTTATAGGCATAGAAATTGAAAATTTGATACATAACGCCATTACAATGTCACTAATATCTTGCTTTGGTCCTCGTCGCCTTCTCTTACCTCTTCCCTCCACTTCATATTTTAAACTTGACCATGTTTCTAAAGAGCAAGCACGAAATTTATCATCAATCACTTTAGTCATTGCAGACATCTCGTTTTCTTCAGATAAAGTGTGGCAAAACTGTGAAGCTATCTTGTGGTTTGGGTTAAGCAGGACAAACTTTGGATATTCCTCCATATTGGGTTTCTCACATCTTCTTCCTTGTTTCCAGTCCTTGATCGTACATGATCCACAACCACACATTTCATGTTGATACATCGAAAGAGGATCAGTATGTGTATTCTCATCTAAAACAAACAATAGTCATATTCTAGATCAATTACTTTGTCATCCAAAACACATGCAATGGTACAATTATTAGTCATAGAAAAGCAAAAACTGCTTTTGAGCACTCTTTTAACCATACCAGAAATAAAGCCGCAAGCTGGGCTCAGCCATAAATTTTCCCTCATTTTAGTCTATTTAACTATGAAAAATCGTTCAGCTTCAAGGGTTTTACCAGTCACTAAACACTCAGTTACGCCACTGAATAATAGAACTCTACACCAGTAATAGTGTAGGACTTATAATTATTTCAAAATGTTTAAGTCTAAATGACATGGTTAACATGAATAACTATTGTAACATACCTTCCTGTTTGATATAATCAGTAACATGATGTTTCTCTGCTATTCGATCAGCTGTAGCTTTGTCCACATCATAAAGAGCTTGGCATAACCTTCTCCAACTTGGAATAATCTTCTCATCTACTTTTTGTAACCATTTCGCCAGCATATTAGACATACACTGGTCACAGTTAGAACAATCATGCTTGATACTATTAAGAATATGATGAGGAATTCCAAGATTCAATCCAATTTTATACCAGTCAGCAGTACAGTGCTTGCATTCTTGAAAGACTTCATGATGGTCTAAAATTAATAATAAAGATTAGTATACTAGTAATTTTATACTTATTACACTTACTAAGATTAATTCCTGCCATCTTGAGAGACCAGACACACCCACAGTATCAGGTGTTATTACATGTATAATTGTATACTTATATATAGTGTATATACTGCATGAATACACTTCCATCCTATGTGCGAACATAGATCTTTAGATAAAAATAATTGTGATTCATTAATAATATCAATGTTAAAAAAACAATTTATAATCAAACCATGGATGATAGCTACATAAAGCTACATAAAGCTACATAAAGCTACATTTTAGTTCCAAACATACAAGACTTGACACTTAAGAACAAGATACATAAATATTGTCACTTAATCATTTGAAGTTTTCTTAGTAGCTGCTTTAGTACTATACGCTAATCCATATTGCGTTTTACGAGAGGATTGACTGGGACATCTGTATAAGAAATTATTAATTTCTAATGATCATGAATAGATGAAGACATGAAAGACAATGGATACGTACTAAATAAACAAACCAATGAAATTAATGTGACTGTATCTCATGCAATAATATGATGTTTGCTTATAAATGCTTGCTATTTGAAATTTGGCATCAAAGAGAAAATGATCTTCATGGATACAATTTGCATTTGCTTTAACCACAAAATGGTCAAAGTAACGCTAAAAACAAGTCAAATATTTCTTCTTCAAAACAGTCTTTTTAAATTCACTATTGCAAATGGTCACTAATAGGTAGCTACTAAAAAGTTGTTAAGACAGAGACAACTAGATAGATAGTAGATAATTGAGAAATGATGAATGGATGGACTTCATTATGGGAACTACAAATGAATGGAAAAATGGCATTTTTTTTTCAAAATGTGATCACTAACAATGGTTGCTAATGATGATATTAACAAAACCACTAAACTATTATATACAATACACATATATACAATATTATGTGTATATTGTACATGTATAGTTATTACTTACGATTTATTTCCAGCTCCTATTGAAGTCTCTTTAGAACGTGTTGATTGTACTCCTTTAGAAGAACTACTTGATGATTTATTAGTAGATAGTAACAGATTTGGTGATGATCCAGTGCTACATACATGCCTACCACTAGTACTAGTAACTGTAGATGATTTACCTGAACAAGAAGGGAGTAGTGTCTCATCAATGGTTTACTAAAAGACATTATACATGTACATGTACAATCTGACTTTATTAAGTTTACATAACATGATGGAAGCTACACTTTAGTAAGGTAATAGTCAATTGTATGATCAGGATGGTATCTCAGCAGCAAAGTTAAACTAACCACTTCCACATAACAACCCTACATAAATATAGCTATAGTAAAGCGAAACACAAAGAAGCTATATTTACATATAGTTGTTATGTAAAAGTAGTAGTTTAGTTTTGTTGCTAATGATAATGTATCTGTGACTGTGAGTGGATTTGTTTTGATCTAAATGAATTGCTATCATGAATATTATAAGTACCTAATAAGGATATATTATGGGTGGATTTGTTTTGATCAATGAATAAATGGACTGCTAATATTAAAAACATTAAGAACATGTTGGGATATCAAAACCAAAACATCACACAAACAGCATTGTGATGGTACCTTAGTAACAAAATTAAACTAACCACTTCTATACAAAAACAATACATACATGTGTGTAAGTATTGACAATTTATCCAGTCAAATGCAATTTTGTCTTGAGAAAAAGCCGAAACGTTATTTGGGCTCTGCAATACTTACATGTAGGTGTAAATAAATTTGTATATGTATAACTATTTTAATAGGTCAGGAAATTAGAAATTTATTTTTAGAGACTATTATACGTGTGTAGTTGTTAGTTTGATTATCTACTCTTCTTTCTGATTACTCATCTTGTAGAACTTCAGGAATATATTTAAGATAGAACAGCATTTATACAAAGTACACATGCAGTTCAAGTTTCTATAGAAGCTACAAGCTTTCTTCTGCTGGTCTGTAGCTCGAGTGTACATTCTTTGACACGCCATGCCCATTAATTGATTGAGTTCCCTAGAATGACATAACTTCCTTAACTACATACATGGATACAACGCATATACATGTATATACATTAAAACAAGTGGAAAGCAGTCATGTACAGGCCATAAAAATATTCCATATCAAGAGTTATGTGTGTATTTTAAATTATTTGTATACACATGTACATGTATTAGCAGAGATTTCAGCTTACCACTAGTATGGGTGGCCATTTTCTTCGTGTCATCCCTAAAACATGTACACTGTAGACAGTACTACCACACTCACTGATTATTACAGTTAAGTTAAGACATTATTAAGTTTACATACTATCACTGAACTTGGATTGGCTGCAGTGTACTTTGTGAGTGAAGTAAACTGTACTTTGAATGTACTATACAGTATTAGTACTACATGTATGCTATCACATACAAAGGGAATTCACACATTACTGTGACTACAGTACTATATACTACATAGAAGTACAGTTGACTATCACGTTAGTGTGCTCCCATCATAGTTAATAAAGTCAGGTACTGTATATGAAGCAGATTGCATACAGGATGAATGAGAAGACCAAGTTCACAATGATATGAATACATGTACATAAGTTCACGTTTTCAGTCAGTCATCCCCTTCACATTACAGTATTCATTAGGTACATGTATGTGATCTCACAATATCTAGTTATACCTGCTTTTGTTCCAGCATGTGGTGAATTTGGTGCTGAATATACTCCACCAATTGTTAAATTACTTGTTTTCTTCTGAAGTCCAGGACTTAACTGTTGTGTTCTAGTAACAGCTTTATTAACTGTGTGTATTGAGTGTATATGTATACATAATATACTAATAATGATATGAATACATGTATATATGTACTATGTATTGTAAATGTGAATTTTAAAGAGCGTGCTACGTACCTAATGAATTCAATAATGAAAATACCCACTTCTCCAGCGAACGTCATGTACATGTACATATACATGCATCATGTACATGTATGTTATACATACATATACATTTGTAATTGTGTATGTATATAATTTTTATATAATTAAGTCTATAGCTTGGTAATACCTTGATATACATGTAGATGTTCATGTACATGTACATGAACATGTACATGTACATGTACAGTAAATAGCTTTGTAATACCTTGATATACATGTAGATGTATAGCACATAGCTTTGTAATACCTAGATATACATGTACATGTAGATGTTAATGTACAGTACATGTATAGTACATAGCTTTGTAATACCTTGATATACATGTACATGTAGGTGTTAATGTACAGTACATGTACAGTACATAGCTTTATAATACCTTGATATACATGTACATGTACATGTACATGTACATGTATAGTACATAGCTTTGTAATACCTTGATATACATGTAGATGTATAGTACATAGCTTTGTAATACCTAGATATACATGTACATGTAGATGTTAATGTACAGTACATGTATAGTACATAGCTTTGTAATACCTTGATATACATGTAGATGTATAGTACATAGCTTTGTAATACCTAGATATACATGTACATGTAGATGTTAATGTACAGTACATGTATAGTACATAGCTTTGTAATACCTTGATATACATGTACATGTAGGTGTTAATGTACAGTACATGTATAGTACATAGCTTTGTAATACCTTGATATACATGTACATGTAGGTGTTAATGTACAGTACATGTATAGTACATAGCTTTGTAATACCTTGATATACATGTAGATGTTCATGTTCATGTACATGTATAGTACATAGCTTTGTAATACCTTGATATACATGTAGATGTTCATGTTCATGTACATGTATATGTACAGTACATTACACATTAGTACGTAAAGTAGTATCAATCTAAGGTAACTATTTATTATCACCGTATGAAGAGGTAACTTTAGTTAGAAGGTAATGACACTGTAAATGTTCATGTACATGTATACAGATTATACCTGGTTGATTCTGTTTCTATCCTGTTGATGCTCTTGTTGTTCCTGGACTTTGTCCACTGATTCTACTAGAAGGAGCAGATTTTCTTGGATCAGGATACAACCAAGAATTACTTCCTTCTTTTTCAGTTTTACAGTGTACATAAAAGGGTTAATTAATTATTACAGTATTTGTCAATAAAACGTCACCATACAGTAACAGTAATTACCTTAGTTCTGCTGTCAGTATCTCACTACTGTGGTGTTCAGTTGACAAGTATACACAAATTTCTGTGAAAAGAATGGACAAGATTAACTACAGAATACAATCAGTAAGTACATATACATGTACATGTACATGTATATGTACATGGTATACATGTATATGTACGTGTACATGTACATGTACATGTATATGTACATAGTATACACGTATATGTACATGTACAAGTACACATATATGTACATGGTATACATGTATATGTACATGTACATGTACATGTACACATATATGTACATGGTATACATGTACATGTACATGTATATGTACTTACTGATTGTATTCTGTAGTTAATCTTGTCCATTCTTTCACTGAGTGTCTTACAGCAACCAAACATTCAGGATCTCTTTCCATTAAGAGGGTAGCAATGGCTGATTCAAACTCTTGTTGATATTCTCTATCAGGTGGTAAGAGTAGAATAGATTTGAGATCGGGAAGAAGAGAACAGAGACGATAACGAACATTGACAGTGGAATCCTGAAGTTAGAGAAACAAGAAGTATATATACATTGTATGTAAGATGTAAACTGTCATAAATACATGTACATGTGTACATGTATGTAATGTACATATACATGTACAAAGGTTTTAGCCAGAGCTCAGAGAAGGAGGGTGGCAATGTCAAAAGTATTACCACATTTATACAATATCTACATGTACAGTACAATGTACATTGTACATGTACATGTACACACACACGAGTGTTTATAGAAAATGCATGTACAGTACCCAGCATGCATCTACATGTACATGTACATTTGTATGTGGAAGTACATGTATTATGATTTATAATTACACAATTAATATAATTATATGCACGTACAAACACATACCTTTGCTAGTGATACTACTGCAGAGTAGAATCCATTCTCTTTAAAAGAACTGTCTTGAAAATAAACTCAAGATAATATGACAAACATCAATAAAGAGAAGACGTTGTTTATAATTAGTACTTTGAGCACATTCTGAGAAAAGAAGAAAATGAAATATTACAAATCATTTTTTATTATTTACCAATAAATGTGAATGACCAGGCTTATAATACATGTATAACAATGTTTTTAACTGTTTCCACTGGTCAGTAGTATAGTGACTATCCAGTCACAGCATTAGTAGGCCCTCACTTCTTGTTTACTGAGGTAAACCAGAAAGGAGTTTCTCAACTTGTTCAAAACAATTCTTTATTAAATTCCAAAGCCTAAAATAAAACTCTTTTTAAGTTTTTATCAAAAAATGTTTTGGAGAACTTTAGAAACTCCTTGATGGTTACTTCAGTAAACAACAAGTGAGAGTGCCTGTTAATACTGAAAAAAAGGTGGGATAGTTGCTACATGTACATTGTACATGTACATATATTACTAACTATCCAATACATTGAAATTCTTGATTCATTTATGTCTTCCTTATATGTACACAATTAAAATTATATGTACAAAAAAGAGTTTATTAGCAAAATATACACATTAATATTATATGGATAATATCCAGAATCAACTATAATTATAAAAGAATGATCTTTTATAGGTTATACATTATTATTACCTTTTTTCGTTTGCTGTCATTTTTGAAAACCATGAACTTTGCTAACCATTCTGATCTCTGATAGTATAGTACAAAAAAGAGGGGAAGACTATGACTATCTTGTGATGACCAATAACCATTGTTGATGACAGTCATGTCACCCAATAACATAACTACAGTTACTTGTGACTCCATAAGAACTGGAAGGGAATATTTCACACAATGCAAACATGGGGCCAAGTACATCTGAATGTACATGTACATGTACTTAAATGTACAAACAAGTTTTGAAAATACAAGTATAAAGTACAGACATTGTTAAATGAAAAGACTTAAGTATAAGTACAAGTATATTATTTAGAAGGACGTAAGTACTAGTGCAACAAGTACATAATCACTTTTTTACAGCCTACAGACATACCTTTATATCATGTAGTACATTAAACATATCAATGGTACTATTTTTGAAGTATTTCAATATTTTCCTACCAAATGTCTACACAAGACAGTCTACTACAAGTGCGTTAAGGCAGCCAAGCTATATGAGCAGCCAATTCAAAGTTGTAAGTAATGGGATTGAGCTAAGTGTGGGCTTTGGGACTGACCACTGTACTTCCAAGCATTGGACTTGTTGCTTTTAGTACTTCAAAGCACTCAAAATACTTATAAGTAGTTTTAAGCGTTCAAGTACTGTTGAGTATAGTAGTTCAAAATTTGTACTTAAGTAAATTTGTGTACTTGGTCCCTGGTCTGGAATAAGGATAATTTCATGCTTCGTTATATGATATAAAATGGTTGTTGCATACATTCTCAAGCACACATGGAATACATTATCACTGTGATGATGTCACATTATACAGTGTATATGAAAAAAGCAATTGTCAAATCTACAAATGAATAATATTGACATATCTACAAATAATTTGACATCCAATCTCTAAGTATGGGTCAATATGGCACACTTCTCAAAACTGAGATATAGTTACAAAGGAGGGGTCAGCAGTCTCTCTCTCAAAAAGCACAAATTGTTACAGAATTTGTTAACATCAATTACTCAGAGCATCCAAAAAATTGTTTCAATACCCATTATACAATCATTTTGTACAGAAAGCTACTGAGATTTGGTATCTAATAATTTTTGTGAAATAAATCATAATTAGATAATTATTTAAGATGTGTTAGTTGTGATCCTATTTGCAAAAAAAAATTATTAAAGGCAAATTCTGATTAAATAGCTGTGTTTAAATATGCCAAACAAATCAAATGTATAGGTTGATCAATCGATTTTAAAATATCATTTTGGGCCATTCCCATATTCTTGTATCACATTCGTAGTTAAGGAAGTTGTGTTATTCTAGGGGTGTCAGTAAATTAAAATGTGCGATGCATAAAACAACATGTGCTCATGCTATACATAACAGGAAGAAGGCTGTTTGAAGGTTACATAGAAACTGGAACTAACAACTGTTCTGGCTGAAAAATATTCCTAAAGTTCTATAAGAATAATTATATCAAAACAACTACAGGGATAATTCCTACAGGCGTAGGGCTATCCTTATAATTGGTTTCCGTGGAGGTTGAATCTACATATATTATATTTATATGTTTGTGTTACATATGCGTTGTATACAATGCATCATTCCAGGGGGCTCAATCAATTACTGGGCATGGTGCATAATAGAAAATGTGCTCGAGCTCTACAGAACAGCAAAGAGAAAGTAACTTGCATAGAAACTGGAATTACTACCTTTTAAAAAGTACAAAGATTAGATAAAGACATAATGAATACACTTGCAGTGCAGAACCCTCAACACAAGTGTGATTTGGGAAACAAGAATGATTCAGTCACTGACAAGAAAATAACTGCAGACAATATTTGACTGCTGTTATTACAATTATTATACTGAGATTATATTATATATGTGTGTGTGCATTACAACTTACACTCCCAAGTCCTACTAGTATAAGAAGTGCAGCATTAGTATCAAGACGCGAAAACAGGCATGGATGAAATGAAATGAGTGGGGCTAAACATTGACAGTCATGGCAGAAAGCTTAGAGACAGCTGGAAGTTGTAGCAGCCAATACTTCAATTGTGCTTCACTTCAAGCTGTGATTCGACAGCAATAGCCTTCAGACAATTTCAGTGAACTCTTTTGCTACCAGATGTGTTCTGAAAGTTGTTAAACAGCGACTATGAGTTACAAAAATTGTCATAACTTCAAAACAGAAAGGTTTTAGCAAAAGCCTGTTGCTACTTTTGATCCTTGTATGATTCGAAGTCTGCTGGTAGTAATTTCAAACTGCTAATGTTCATAGGTTCAGTGGAATTTTGCCGACAGACAGACAAAACAATTACAGTAACCCTCCGTTCTGCCTATGCGGGGAGGGTTATTAACTATAATAGCCTGTTGTGCTTCACGCATGAAAAAGTCAGCCATGATTAATGAATGTTGGACATCACAAAGTAATCAATCATAGGGATATTCATTTCTGAACATACATGTACCCTGTCCTTCATGTGATTATCTTGTTTATATAGACATGGACTGTGATATAATTATTTTGCTTACATCTGTACTTGACATGACTAGTAACAGTTTCCAGATGTTGAGGTGTATATGTTTAACATATTGAGTCACCAGGAAGATTGATTGTATAATAATTATAATTATGTACGTGTATGTATGTATGTAAGCAACTATGTACAACTATGTATAAATACATATATATATATATATATATATATATATATATATATCTTTTTTCTTAAATCCTCATTCCACCCACCCACCTACCTTTCTATCACATGTATTTATTGTCTAATATGTTTACCATCGAAACAATGAACCCCACACATTTTGAGAGACTTCAATTTAAAGAGAAGTCACATGACTTTGTATGTTATTGTACCGGAAGTCACATAAATTTGTATGTTATTGTAACACAAGTCACCTGGCCAGAGGTTTCATTGTACTACTGGCCACATGCTACTAAGCAATAACAGCTAGAAAGAGATTTTCACTTTTTTTGGTAACGGTAAAGATTGTACAAATGAATTATGTTAAATTCTGAATGAGATACATTTATTGGTACAATAACCAGATAAGTTATAGAGCTATATCTATTCCCAGTATATACTAAAGTTTCTTTTTTCAGAGGCAATAGCAACTCAAGATAATCACTGGTCTGGGTTTATCTTGTAAAAGCTCATTATCATGATTGCTAACCAAGACAGCTAGATTAGATAAATAAATTATCATACAGATACCCAAGAAATATCAGTGAGCATTGTCACTCAGTTTTCGAATTCGTGATAATACTTCGTATCTAATCTGTGATATTTGTGGTATCTATATAGTTATAATAACATACCTTCCTGTTTGTTGTAATCAGTAACATGATGTTTCTCTGCTATTTGATCAGCTGTAGTTTTGTCTACATCACAAAGAGCTTGGCATAAGCTTCTCCAACTTGGAATAATCTTCTCATCTACTTTCTGTAACCATTTTGCAAGCATAGTAGACATACACTGGTCACAGTTAGAACAATCATGCTTGATACTATTAAGAATATGATGAGGAATTCCAAGATTCAATCCAATTTTATACCACTCAGCATTATGGTGCTTGCATTCTTGAAAGACATCATGATGATGTAAATAATTATTATAATAAAACAAATAAACTAGTAGCTTTTTAAATTTAATTTCTTACTAAGTCCTGCCATCTCAATAAGGATCAATCATGGCGACGTTCATACCAACATCCAGAGTCTTGTGCCAGCCACACCCACGTAGTTTGCTGTAGTACTGCAGAATAGTGACATGCAATAGTAATATAGTTTCTATTTCTAAGTTGAAGGAACTTTGCTCGATTCTACTCATTAAAAATTCAATATAGATATCTACTGAATCAATATTTAAATTGTATTTATCAACAAGCTATATGTAATTATATATATTGGTAACAGTATCTCGATCTAAGGGTTTTTGATGGTTTGTAAACTAAATGTAAAGTGAAGCTAATGATCTAGTCTGGCATAGCCAAACCCTTCGCATGGAGGAGGAAGGGTCAGGTGAACTGTGTACTGATACCATTAGTACAATATATAACTGATAAACCACAGAATAAACAGCATGGATGAAGCGATATCATCTTCAGTAAAAGAACTTTGATATGTGCGACTAAAGGATTCATGAGCAGGACAAATAGTTGAGTGGAAAGCAAGTCCTACCAAAGGGTATGGGAGTCTCTATGTTTAATATGCTTAACCACAGGTATTTGATAAGTTGTTGTATATAGTGCATGACTTCCTTCACGGTTATAAAGTAGGATCAGGTTAGATATGCGTGTATCTTGCCATATTGTTGTCTTCAATATGTACTGCTCATATGCATCCTTTAGCTGCACATATCCACGTTCTTTCACTTATCCAGCTCCCCACTTGGCATGCTTTAATTGCAGTCCATGCAAAGGGTCTGGTCTGGCTATGCCAGAGTCGTAAGGAATGTAAGGATCTTGGCTAGTTTCTATACTCTACTAACTTGATATTCTTTTAAAGGTGCATTACACTCAAGCCCTGTTGTATTGACTAGTGACAGGAAGGATCTTCAGTAATTAAGCTCAGGATCTTTACTAGTTTCTATATTCCAATGATCTCTAACTGTATAATAGATTTGTAACAGTATTTAATAATGACAAGAAGTATAATTTATAGTTTAAGTAATGAAGCTAATGATCTTTGCTAGTTTCTGTAATCCAATCATTCCTAACTTGATTTTCTTTGTAAGTTCCTTTATATTTAAAACTCTGTTTTCTTGTATGTCTCCAAGCCCTGTTGGTTACTGTACATATCAACTGTCTAAAATCAATTAGTCATTGAATTTTGTAATGCTACCAAAACAGTAATTACAATACTCAAGTTATTTGTACAATGTATTTGCTCATAATTATGTAAATTAAACTTTGCTGTAGAAGTTACTCCTTATGACTGTAGCTTAATGCCATCATAATTTGAAGACATTAACTCATGACATTGGTCATAATAACAGTATTGGAGTATAAAATGTATTTAACATGGCTGTATTTAACATGGCAAATTAAAATGAATAGAATTATGAAAAATGGTTTGCTAATAATTATGATAGAATTATTTCCACCATTTTTGCAGACCATTCATGTTATTGATACTTCTTTGACAATTAAGTATGGTGGCCAACTCAAACGTAATTCAAAGAATTCTGTCCACTCGTAGACATGTTTGTTTCTCCATGGAGCTTCAAGATGAATTTTTAAATCGGGAAGACCAATGTGTGAAGCAGGAGCAAGGTCAGGGTACTGTTTAAAGACATCCATGATAGTGTTGAAACTGACAGAATGAATAAATTCATTATGCTTTCTGTCATATGCTTCAATATCTGTCTTCAACTCTTTACTACCCACTGGCTCAACGTGATGTTTCAATTCTTCACTCTTAGCTAAGAATGTCTGGAATTCTTTGAGCAGTACGTAATTTAAATATCCAATAAAATTATTCCGAACTAGGAAGGTAAGTATACCCAGTGATGTTGGTATTGTTTCCAATTCCTGAAGTGTCTCCTGGATCTGTGGTGTGGTTAGCCTTGCGGAGTTCAGGAACCAAGTGACACAGACCTTAAATAGACCAACATCGGCAGCACTAACTACAAAATGAGCAACTGTCAACAGCTTTACAAACTCTTCTTTCAGGTGTTTAGCGGCTGAAACTGCCTTTTCTTTGTCACTTATGAAGTCTATAGAGAATCATACATAACATAATGTTACATTAATTTACAGTATAACTAAAATGTTATTGTACAAACAGTTTTTTTTCTCATTTGAGATTTAATAGAATATAGCTAAACTTATTAACAAATGGAGGATAGCAAGTTGCATAGAAACTGCATCTGGACTATAAACGTGTTCTAGTTGCAGAAGCTATACAATAATTTTATAAAAAGTAAAAACAAATAACAGACAGTCAGAATGTTATAACAGGAGTTCATGTTCATACCTTTTTTGATATAATCAGTAACATGATGTTTCTCTGCTATTTGATCAGCTGTAGATTTGTATACATCCCAAAGAGCTTGACATAAGCTTCTCCAACTTGGAACACACTTTTCGTTCTCTCTCATCAACCATTTGGCAAGCATTACAGACATACATCGTTCACAGCTATTAGAGCTGTCTCTGCTGATGATGGCTAGAGTGGTTGAAGCCACACCAAGATTCAATCCAATTATATCCCAGTGAGCACAACACTGCTTGCATTCTTGAAAAACCTCATTTAAGTCATTAATACCTAGTATAATGATTATTATTTAACAACAATATAGTGTGTGGAATCTTCATATTTTGTCCAGGATGAGAAATATAGTATAGGGAGCACATAGTGATGCAATTACAAGAAAATAACTGATTAATCCAGTAGTCTACGGTCTACCATAATTAAAAATGTACATCTTAATTTTTATTCAATTTGCTTTAGTCTAGGACTCGATTCACTAATACAATTTATGGGAAGAAATTCCAATTAATGAATGTCTGCTACCGAAGACTTAATATTATACTACAGTTACAGTTTACAAGAAGGATCCTGTCTTCAGCTTACAGTGATTCCTCAATGGAAATTTTTGAACACATTATAATGATCACATGTAAATCAGAAATCTCCCTGCTAAAGGAAAAAATCAGATGTGTGGAGCTTCTATGAGAAGAGAGAAGGCAAAGCGAAGTGTTTATTGTGCACTAAGGAGCTGGTCTACAGTGGTGGATTTTCTAATCTACATGACCATCTTAACCATATGCATCAGAATGAATATCACCCGCCCAAGAGTAACCAGGCGACAATTGAGCGTGCTTTTTCAACTGTTCGTGGCACTTGCTCTGAGGGTAGGTCAAAGAGAACAACTGATTTAATCGTGGAAATTATTGTTCTTGACATGAGACCATTGAGGATGGTTTAATGTCCAGGATTTCGCCAAATGATGTCTCCTACACCTGCTAAGTGCATATTTTCTAAGTCAGGACTAATTGTTAATGACTTAAGATGTTTCTTGATGCCTAAAAAAGTTAATGCTCAGGTGTTTCTGAACAAAAATGTGTCACAACTTTCTTAGTACTTTTTGGGAATTTTGGTTGACACTCTTTCAGTTATCATTATCATTTGAATTTATAATATCAACAAATGGTACCAATGCTTGTGTAGACAATAGCAAACCTTTCAAACATTCGTTCTTCTAGGTTGAGCAAACATTCAAATGTTATAAAATAACATTCGTTCATGCCCTAATATACATATATATATATATATATATATATATATATATATTATATATATATATGTATATATAATATATACACCTACATGTAGTTATTACTATAACTATAGGTATAATTATATTAGTCTTTTAAGTTCCAAGTAATTGAAGGCATTTCTCAAAATAATATAATTGTATCAGCATTTTGGTTGACAATGAAAGTGATACATGTACTATGTTTACATCTTAATAATTTGGCATGTCATCAGTGAGAATGATACACATAGCTTACTAAGTGAATGTAGACTGGTTTCTGTTTTAGCAGCGGAACTTTTATAATCTATAAGAGAGAGATAATTTATCTGAAAGTGCATAAACAATACACAATTATTTATAGTAAAAATCAAATTAGCAAATAAAACTCATTTAGTTACAATTTTAATGGCCCATCATCTCATTGCTTCCATAATTATGGCTTTTTAAAATGATTCTAAGTATAATAATTAATTTTGTGTCACATTGCAATATCAATCATTCAAAACACAAAATTGTTATCATTAGTTGATATTACAGTTGCGAATTCATTTTTTGGTCATGTTGTTGAAACCATAACATACTGTATCCAATTACTTGAAGTGCTATTTTGTTATCCTGCCTAGTGTGTAATATCTTAATGCACTTGTATCTGAATTTAATTTATTCCTTGCCAATAAAAAAAATCACCAGAACGATTATAGCCTATTTGACAACAAAGACAAATTCAATCCAATTATACTTCCAATAATTGATTATACTTGGCACAAAGTATTTGTGGACGTAGATGCAACAACCAGTAGAGATGCACTGATAATCGTATCAGCTATCAGTAAATTCGCCACAAGCTTACCGATATTGCACATTATGAAACTGTGTGCTGTCATGTGTAGATCGTCAAGTTGCTCGAGTGTGAAAATAAGTCTAGTAACAGAGTAGAAGTCAATGGTTTAGGAATTTTTTTACACTGTAGGAAGATACCAGGTTTGCATAATGTAATACCTGCAAACATACTAACGAACTATTATTGATATATGTAATTTGAGTTCCTGAATTTTTTTTTTCAAAACACAAATGATTAATAAAAAAATATTAGTACTTCAGAACAAACAAGGAATATTGGTATTGGCAGATATTTATTGGATAATACCAGTATATTGGTAAAAATTCTGATATCAGTGCATCTCTAACAACCAGCATTCCAATTTACACTATTTATAATACCAATAAATGACGTGGTTTGACAATAGTTTGTTTCAGCAATGTATGTACAGTGTTTCCCCTAAGGATAAATGTCAAGGGTGGGGGAGTGCATCAGCGGTACAAGATCAGTGTTTAATCAGTGTTATAAAAGTGTTTTTTTGCAGAGACGTTTAAATTAAAGGGTGGGGGAGTGGCATGGTACCCGTAACCCTTTGTGGGAAACACTGCATGTATATAGAGTTATAATCATTAAAGGAAATTATGTATTCCGGGTAGGTAGGGGGTTTCAACCATTAATGCTTAAAAGATCATATAAAAACAGAGATCAAAACTAGCAATATTCAACCATTTCCAGCTAACCGAAATGGAAAGATTATATTTCACGGGTATCCTAGATATATGGGAAATTAAAAAAAAAAGTTAATTACCCTATGTGTAAACAGTTGATCCTGGCTCTCCTTTTTAAAGAGCATAAGTACGAGGCTAAGATGGCACATGAACACATACTGGAAACATAATGTAGATGATAGTGTTTCTCTCTGCTGCATGCTGATTACCTAAAACTTATGATACATTATGTAATACCTCTATTGGATGTATCCACAGCTTCAAGGAATCGACTGATATATATTTTCTTTGTGTCAGAATCTATGCCAATTAGTGGAACTGGAAGTCTCAAACGTTCCTCAGGTTTAGAGAAAAGATCAGCCCACACAGTAACCAAACAGGATTGAGGAATAGGTAAATCACATGATCCAAATAGATCAGCATCTATCTTCATCACCTGTTTATGCACATAAGGAAGGCAGAATATAAAAAACATGGAGCTGTAGTAATGGATATATTATGCAATCATAGGACATACATGTAATCACAGGGATCTTGCACAAATTGAATGTCATTGTAAAACTATTACTGATGTAAGATGTGATATGAGAAATAGGAATTTCTTGGAACGTCTTCTGTCCAACTAAGTAAGTTAAAGTCTGGGCTGCTTAAAATGTAGAAACTCCACAGGTGTGAGTAAAGATGTCAGCATTGCCCCTGGGACTAGTAAATGTTGAAGCATTTAACTTGCAGTCTTCCTGCTAACATAATTGTTACCTCTATGGCTTTCTTTACTAAAATGTTGAGTTTTATAAACTGTGTGAGTTATAGAACAGAAAGTAGTTAGCTATTAAATACAAAAACACCTAGTATAACTATGGAGCTATAATTATATAACTTTATTTTAAATGACACAAAACATTCACACATTTCATACACTCTGACTATCTGGCTATATAGTATCTTATTCCTGCAGCCACTTATGCACAAATAACTACAATCTCTAACCACATACATGTACAAAATATTGAAGTTATAGTTATTACAAGATAATGGTTTAGGACTTAGTAGGTATATTGCTAATATTGACATACTCTGAGAGGTTCTTTGTGAGGTTCAACACTCCATCCTTGACTAGCTTCTTGTCCCATGTTAACTGTATCAAGTTCGATATATCCGTATACTGGGTCCAAGAATGAAAATCTAACAGTTTCATCTTTAACACTATTAGGATACACATTTTCAATATACTACAGGGTAATAGAATTACATTAAATTCACTATCAAATGGTATTGTCATAAGTTACCTTCAAGAATACTCTAATGTTCTGAACAATGATAAACCTCACCAACCATCTGTCACTTCCCATTCTGTCATAATATACTTCACACGTATATATATTATGAGGTGTATTAGACAATTCTGCTGCAGTATTACAATGAATTATACTATTACAATAACTATTTAAATACAATCTGGCTAGTATTGAAACAAATGCTATTACATATTGACATTTTGGAAATGCATAGATGAAAGTGTCACTATGAATAAACCATAGCTTATTTACAACTGTTACCTTACCATCATTGTTCAATTTAACAATTCCAATTAAGAAGGAGGTGACATCGCTTTTGTTTAGAGAACCGTATTCACTATCTAGAGGAAAGTTGCCACCTTCGATAATCTCAAAACGAAATGGCAGACCTCCATCAAGTGGTGCTACTGCAAACACTAATTGTTGCTGTTGTTGTTCATTCTTCAAAGAGACACAATGCTGAATGTCTATCCTAACTGGTTGTGAAGTATCCTTGGAAAAGGACATAGCATAAACAGCACTGACCAATTCAGTACGTTCCGGGAACTGAAAATGTCCACCAATAAGTGCACTGACAACAATATCACACATACTCGTGGATGGAAGAGAATGTTGCTCAAAATTTAGAAAAACACCACAATCTTCCCAACTAAATGACATTGAGAGATCACCTTGCAAAAGAAAGAGCCTTTGCTCTGCAACATAAACACCATTAAGAAGATCTACAAAATGAATTAAAAATTATGAAACATTTTCATTTTATTACTGACTGAAACATTTTAATGTTCTACAATGTGTGGGTCTTGAACCATATTGAATGATTAAAGAATAATTATAAGTACAGATCTTATAACTTTCACCTTCTGAGAAACTATTAATACAAGTGTGGGAAGAGGTGGGGGATAAACACCAGTCCAGCTTCAATGAAAGTAATTATTGCATAATCGTTTGGTCATCGTTAATTTTTACAAAGGAATATTTAACACGTCTTTATTTACAATATCAGCAGTAGAGCCATGCATTCAAAAATTATAATTTATATTGATCATGCCATTAATGAATACATAATATAAATCATAAGCAATTTCCTGTCACAATTTGCAAGCTCATATCCCCAACTTCATTACAAATTTCTGAATACAACATTGAAGGACACTACATTGATTTAGCCTATAAATAATCTTATATACAGTATATAAGCCTGGACTGTGGTGGTTTAAACTTTCCACTTATCATTCCTTAAGTCTGAAATGTTATGAACTAATGATTATTACACTCACCTGTTGTAGGAACTGTGAAATCAAATTGAACACCAAAATCCTGAGACGTTTTCTTTTCCGTTGTTAGTTGTAATGCTAGAAGGTTATCCTGATTCTTTTGTAGCTCAATCTTTAATTCATTTATCTCAGACTCCTTATTACTAACCATCTTCTGATATGACTCCACCTCTACAGCAAGAATATAATATTGGTAATGATTAGGGTTACAACAAATATTCGCTCATTATTTTGGTATACAAATGTATTTTTAGCATCCAAATATTCGTTTAATGCTTGCACATACGCAGAAGTTGAACACAAGAAATTATAATTGCAACAAAATGGCCACAGGAAGAGTATAGTAATTGGTTACAGCAAAATGGTGAGCTAACATTTCGTGAGTTGTTGAGTTTTTGGTATCCAGGTATTCACTTGCAAATATCTGGATACCAAAAACTACTAATCGTTGCAGCCCTATTAATTATCCTCATAGTCTAGTTATATATTCATTGTGTATACCCACAAGGCCACACCTATTATTTGGAAAATTATTGCACATAGTAATTATAATGTCAAGTTGAAGAGCCAGTGACACATTGAAACAGTTATAATTTACAACCAAAACATTCCTCACTTTAGCTTTCATTATTAGTGTACTCTGAGACCTTGGTACTGAGCTCTAGTGTTCATAGTGTTGGCTACTACGTTTAGGTAACACACATCTATAACCCTCTGCCTACATTGGCATAGCCACACTCATTAGAGAAAAATGGAGAGGTTGATTGTCAGGCAGTTGTTATTGCAGAATGTTAATTGAGAACAACTGGCATCTATATGGCAGTCTCGTAATCAGGCTCTTTAAGATGGCAGAGAAAAAGAGCATGGATTCAAAGGCTTCCGCTTCCACATGCACTAATTAAGGTTTAAGCTTCCAGTTATCTGGGTCATTGTGAACTATTGCAATCTTTCTGTTTCGATTAGCTGAAAAAAGCTAGACTAGTATAATCAATATAGCTAGTTTTGATCAAGCGATCTCTGTTCTGTATAGCACCTTGGATCTCCTGATCTCGTTTTAATCCAGGAAGAGACCTTCAGTGTGTTATTGTGTACCACAAACTGACACATCTTTAGTGACCGCATGCCATTTTCCATGTTAATTAGTGCATGCACAAACAACAGTAGAATCCAGGCTCTTTTTCTCAGGGGTGTGGCTACACCAGACTATCCTTTGCCCACAAAGTGGCAAAGGTTAATAATACTATTATGTTTTCCTTTCTTCACAAGCTATTATGTATATAGCATGTGGTCTTAACAATTCAATAAACTTTAATAACTAAATAATTATAAAAACTCACCTTCCAGAAGAGTCTCCAGAATGACTTCCTTTGAATGCAATGCTTCATCACTAACCCCCTCTAGATGTCAATTCATAACAGAACATGATAAGAGTCCTATTAGGTACACACATAAAAACATACCAGATAGTTCAGGATGATGTTCTATAGTCATACTTTGTAACTGCTTAATTTGTGTTTCCTTTGCATGGAGCTCACGTATCATAATATATGATCTTTTCCTGTATAAGTCAGCTACTTCCCTCAAGTCTGCCAAACACAATAATAATAATATAAAATTATAAACATAATTAACAATTAATAATAATTATAAAGCTAAATATTAAGTATTAAACAAAACAGATTTTGATGTAATGTATAAAGTAATTTGTATAATGGAAGCCATAGAGATCAAAGCCACAGCACTGGTAATATACTGTATATCATCAGGGTGATATCAATATCCCCATGGGATGTATATTAAGGAGTTCAAACCAATTTTTTGGTGAAAAAAAACAAAGTTTATATACCAGAAGTGTACTTAATAAACTCACACATTATATTAGTCAACAAGAATTAATCATCATCAGCTTAAATATAGATCCATTAAAAAAACTAGACATCATGATCTTTCCTCTGGCAGAGCAGGACAGGGAACAACCTTGTTCTTAAGATGCAGTTCGATTGACCTACCACAACAGTTTTGTGAGCCATGTTTCACAAATGTAAAACAGTCAGGGTTATGGGAACGAACGAATTAAGAGGGACCCAGCTTTCTTTGTTCTTCTCCCCCACGCACACAGAACCTTTTTCTAACATAATAAAAGACTGCTCTCAATAACTGCAATGGGTGTTCAGTTCCTAGCACACCGGTACTCCACAATTGAGCTTCCTCATCATCTGTGATCACAGGAGTTGATCGTATGCTAGTACCCACTCCTTGTGAGTGTAGAGTATGCAGTGTTCTGCCTAGGATATTTAGAGTGGTGGTTGGATTCTACATTGCATTTAGTGCTGTTTATCCAGTATATACTTAATTCTGTCTCAGTAGCCTATATATGTATTATATGAGATGTAGTTAATTTATTTAAGAGGTGGTTAATTTATCTAAGAGGAGGTTAATTCATCTGAGAGGTGGTTATTCCTGACCAGTGCCGACCAGTGTGGGCAGAACACTGAGTATTGTAGACATAATCACAAGCTCCGTGAATTGGCCTGAACTGTGAATTTTTCCGATCAAGAAACTTGGGTGCGCAGTAATGCATATACCTCTGTAGACTGGCTAAAATTTGATTAATAGTTTTGGGAGGATAGGGCTCACCATCAGTCCTCCTTACTTCATTGATGAACCGAGGGAGCCAATAATTTAGTTTCCCAGCCTCGGGTTTTCCAATAGCTCACTGGGGCACTTTTCATCACCATCCCTGGCAGATCGCCACTCAGAAAAAACTTTCATTGACCAAGAGGTTTTCGTTTTGTATTCACGGGAACATACCCTTTACTAATCTCTTCAATTTCACTGTTAGTACTTATAATGTTAAATCTTGCCTTTTTCTCTTGGGGTAAAACAAAATCCCTGTCATTGGGATCTTCATTTTCCTTATTTTTTCCTTTTCCAGACATTTCAGACTTAGAGTTCTTCTCAGCAAGGTAAAGGTCACTAGCTAGTACGCATGCTCAAGTGACCACATAGAATGAGTGGCTTCATTGCGTAACCAGCTTGCTTATTGATCTCTATGGCTTCATTTAGACAAGCAAGACATTACATAGCCCTGCGTGTGTTATCGTGTACACATACTCAATGATATTCATAATCCCTCGGGCTACGCCCTCGGAATTATGAATATCATTTCATGTGTATATATGATAAAACACATAGGACTATGTAATATCTAATACATATCACATAGTTTGTGATACCTGTCCAATATAGTAAACTATAAAGCATTTTATAACTTACGGTCCATAGTTTTTTGATCTTCCTCACGGTTTTCTCCTCCTTGTTTATCTTTGGCTTCTAAATGGAGGGTTTCTACATCTTCCTCTTCTGCATGAATAATAAATCACATGGTAAGTGACAATACCTTTATTGAATGTACACATACCAGACATTTCCTGATGTGGATCCCTTTTCATACTTTCTAATTTCTTAATCTGCTCTTCCTTTGCTTCCAGTTCCTGTATTGTTCCAAGTAATATTTTCTGGTACATGTCAGCTTTTTCTATCAAAGACAATGTACACATGTAATTAAAATTCATTATGTTTTTGGAGATTGTAGAATTGTAGTGCAGTCTTTGGAATAATGGTACTTGTCTAGAACTGAAAGGTTAATCTCAAATCTACAAATAAATGTGGCTGCTCTAAGTGTTCCTTAAATAGTGTACATGTCTCTCCATTAATAGGTTTGGCATGAAGCCATCCTCATTCATAAATAACTAAGTTTCATATAATATTAATAATTTTTGCATACATGTGTATTGTTTAGTAATACTATACTGATCTACATGTGTTCAGACTTCCATAATCATAAGCAAAATAAATAGTAATAATAGAGTGTTGCTACATCTTCCTCTTCTGAAGTTGAAACTAATAACACTTTGTACTGAATGTATGTATAATCATACCAGAGTTTTGATCTCTTTTCATACTTTCTAACTTTTTTATCAGTTCATCCTTTGCATGGAGTTCCTGTATTGTTCCAAATGACATTTTCTTGTACATGTCTGCTTTTTCTTGTACATCTATTAAAAGAGAATGTACATACACAGTATCGGTGATAATATTATATGAAAGTGTCATCCCCAGGATAGGTTCATGCAGGGGGTAGTATTCTTAGGTTTAATTTTGATAATTCAATTTGATGGTCAGTCACGATGCATCAATTAATGTGCTTAAACTGTATTTTGAATAATTGTACCTGTCAAGCTATCTGACAGATTAATTGATCATTTTAACACTAAATCACCTTTAACCTCCTTTGAGAGTTCAGCTTCCTTTGCATCCACTGCTTTATGAATAATAGATTCAGTATCATGTATAACAGAAACAAGAACTTTCAGCGGGTTCATTTCGATTGGAAGTTGAGATTCTATAACAATATGCATATAGAATACAATTAATAATTCAGTAAATTATGTTACCTGATGTAGCAGCTAACGACAGAAGCCGAATCTTCTGTTCTTCAGTAACACATAGATCATAGAGAGAAAAGAACTTAACAACTTCAAAAATATTGGTACACCTTAAACCCTGCAGGATTTGGTCTGATTCCTAGTGTGGTGGAAAAGAATGAAGGAACAACAAACTCACTGTAATGCTCTTTGGTAAAAAGTAATTATTTGGTATATTTATGTACATACTAATTTGTGCTTGGATTCAGACTCTCCTTCAAACTTGCGTTCTTCATCAATAGAAAATTCAGTAGTAGTTGGAGTTTTGCGTGTACCTGAAATAAATTAAACAATCAATGATTCAGCACAATATCTACGTACATGTACATGTACATGTACATACAAATGCAAAAGTCCAAAATTATCTATTTACCATACCACAGTGGCAAGGGTTCTCCACAGCCCAACATTATAATATAATGAAAAAAGACATTTTTATTGTCTCATTAAGTGTCCTAATTAGAAGGGTTTCCTTGTTACCCTCGCCGCGTAGCGTAGGCGGAAGGGTATGGTAATCGTTTTGTCTGTGTGTCTGTGTGTTAGCAATTTTTCTTGAAAAATAAAAACATTGACATTTCAAAAGGGGTACTGGTACACTTCAAATTATACAAGGAAAAAAAATAACGTAGGAATTCTTCTAAAACCTTTTTGTTCTAAAGTTATGACAAGTTTTATAACTCACAGTTACCATTTCACGACTTTAAGATGAAACGAGGGCAATAACGAGAGTAAATATAGACACACAAAACATCAGGTGATCCTCTTGCATGGCTGTCGCTAGCCAAGAAACACTTCAAACCACCAAAACAATTGATGTAATGGTTGCTACTACATCACCATTGATGCAAGATAGAGAGCTACCTAGCTCCACCTACAGGTATGTGTACGTACGTGCATGCTTGCATAATAAACACGTGGTAGAGGTGATTCGTTTTCACATGGAGACTTTAGAGGTAGACTTGAGAGCTTTTTCGAAGGAAAACAGAGAATAAGATGTAAGATATATATATATACAAATTATACATTTCTTTCATTGATATTCTCATTTTGTCTTTTAGGATATAAAGTTATATATATATATATATATAATTATATAACAGTTTTAATTAATGCCCATAATGAAATGTTTTCAAATTTGTATTTCTATTCCATGTAGCAAAAGTGTTGTTTATTTCATACACTTCATTATATATTTTTTAAAAATGGAGTGCTTTGTATTACTTTGCCACGTAGGCAAGGGTCCCGTCCCGACGGCACTCGTGAATTTATACTGTAAAGCATAGTTTGGGATATTTTGAGAGTCTTTAATCTCACTTCAGTGGATTAGGTTCCACTGCACATTTCACATACACACATGCTGTATACTCTCACCTATTGTAGTTCCATGCAAATCATCCAGTTGTTCCATTCCCATGATCAGATCATCATTGATTTTCATATGATCCACTCCATTAATACCTAACATAGCTTGAAGCTTTAGAATCTTTTGGGTAGCTTTCCCTAAAAAATAATTAGATTTATTTATAGATAAGGCATGTATGTGAAATTTCAGACCTGATGATAGTATATCATTGTCTGACACTACAGTGTCATACAATGATTGCAATTGTTTCTCTGACACTTCAAGATCAAGTGCTTCAAATATAGAATGTTTTGAGAACCAGGAATCTGTAACATAATTATAACATTAATATAATATCTGTTCTGTATGTCATTATACTAGTACACTAGCAGCAGTGGTTCGAATCCAGCTGCGGTCATGTTGTTTCCTGAAAAGAGAGTGTCTGTTTTTCTGTGGACTTCAATGCTAACACTCTTTAATGGCATATTTGAAACATTTTCTATTAACGCTGCAACACATTTTAAAGTATGATTATGAAATTTTCCCACATGTAATTATATAACAGTTCAATACAATTATTTGCTGTAATAGATAACAAATATTTGAACAAGGACCACACTTAGTCAATGTTGATGAGTAACTCACTACAAAATTTCATTTCCATATGATACTGAGAAGCTAGCATATCACTGGCATCAAGTACACAGGGTTCTAGCTTAAGGTGCTGCACCACTCTATGCAATGCCATATCTTTTTGATGTGGTCAAAGAAATGCAATTAAATCACAAATATGCTTTGATGTTTGTGTCAGCACCACTCAGTCTCTGTTGAAGTGTGGCCAGCTAAAACACTTAGTACAGTTAGAAAACATGCCTAATAATTACAACTTGTCACTCAATATTCTTTTGAGTAATTCCAACAATCACTTTGATTATTGACTGGTCGATAATCCAAATCAAAATATTTTTGCAGAGAATTTGTCGCTTTGGAATGATTTTCGAGTTAGTTCTGCTTCAAACCCATAGGGATCATAAATAGTAGGTCACTATTTTAAATTTTAGACAGGAAATCAGGAAAGACTGAAGACAAATTTATTAATTGCTTTTCTCCTTGGAGCTTGAATAATTACATGTACTAATTACATGTACTAATCACATGTATATATACATTCACTGAAATAGCCATGTCCTCATGAATAAATAATTACCAGAGTTAGTTTTTGTGAATATTTTGCAATTCATAACAGTTTCATTTAGATAAAGATAAAGCTGCGGAGCTTTTCTTTGAAATATCCATAATTTTTTTTTCAGCCCCCAAAGAATAGTTTGATTTAAAATTACTAGAAAGAGTGATTGCTGTTCTAATATTTTGATGTGGAATGCAAAACCCATGTAATTTTCAGTAATCTTTATACTCTACACAAATAAAAACATGCTACGAGAATTGATATGATTTTGTGCTATTAGCAGGGCTCAAAAGTTGCAGCTGAATGAACGGACATGGACAAGCTTGACATATCAGTATGTATAAAATAGTAGCAAATAAATTGTGCAGTACAATTCAATTTCATTAAGTGGTCGTCCATGTGACCACTGATATCTAAAGTTAATTTTGAGCCCTGTGGCTATTAGCTATAAACATGTACATGTAGTTTAGTCATGAAGTGGAAGTCATTAAAAATAAATAATCTGAAATCTTAACATACATGTACATGTACATGCTAAATATTTACCTAGCAAACTATCTTGATTGTAATGAAACTCTAATGGTAGAATCTGAAACAAAATAAAATGTATGTTAAGTTTTGTATAAATTTGGCAATGAAATACCTTGTAATTCTGTATATTTTCATATGCAAAACAATTTTGGGTATCTTTGTGGGTCAGAACGTTACAACGAGAAAGCATGCTCAGCTGACGCAATGAGAGGTTTTGAAATTTGTTGAGATATTTATGATGGTAGGAAAAGAACATACAAACCGATCCACCCTCCACAGCAACTAGTTGTAATGAACACACACTAATACCGAATACATATTCAAGTGTTTCACGAAAATATGCGATCTCACAAACTTTTATGTCTTTGTAAGCCTCATCGACATGTATCATAAATACACTGTCACTTTCTGAATTGAAAAGTGTTTTAACAACATCTTTCAGATTGCGATTGGTACAGTAATCTTGGAATAACTCAATGTATTCACTCCATTGTTTCTGGAGGTCTGCTTGCTCTGGCTTACTTAAAAACCACTCTGCTAATCTCTGTATTGGTCTAAAATTAAACCAAGAGATCCTTAATTCAATCTTCAGATAATCTTCCAATGAACCAAAATCGTTTAACCGTAATCTATAATCACAGGTTGGATTATGTACAGGAAATTCATTTATCAATCTACTAAAAATGGTTTTACAAGTCAACTTGTTCACACGTTTGGGGAAGCGGTTTCTCGTAACCAAATGCTCCAATCGTTGGATTGTGTGAGAATAACAGGTTTTAAATTTGCGTTCTAATTTCATGGTAGCTGAACGAGCTTCACTTGTGTTACTAAGTGAACGATGCAGCTGTGATGACAAACTGTGTCCTCGATTTAGTAGCAACAAATCTGGATACCAATCCTTCTTGGGGTTTGTACATTTCTCTCCTCGAATCATTCGTGTAATAGTGCATTCTCCACAACCACAGGATTCATAAAACTGAGCTACAATTAAAGCAAAGATAAACATTCCCTGTAAGAATTGTAGCTACACTCTTAAGTAAATTGTTCACAGTATACCCACAGTGCTTACATGTAGTGTTAGCTAACTAAACTATAGCTAAAACCCATTTTAGTAAGGCATAATTATGATATATACTATATAACTAAATTACAAGTCTATTGCAATAACTATAACTACATTTGTTACTAAATGAAAAATGGAAGTTAGTTAGTTAACTAAACTAAAACACTTTTAGCAAGTCTATTGTTAATCAATTATAACATTAAGGTGGTTGTATGCTGGCATTAATGATATTCATAGCTAAATAGTTTTTTTTTTGTTATTATCATAGATACGATTTATCAATGATTGATTTTCATATTTGGAACATAATGTTACTGTGTCGAAGTTTGTTGTTGATAAAAATTTCAAGTATTTTGCATGTTACATTCAAGAGTTACGATTGTCAGCAGAACCATTCATAAAGGTACATTTTTGTTCGAAAACAAACAAGAGAAAGACAGAAGACTTACTTTGTGAGATTACACCATCATATTCTGAAAAACAATGAAGGCCTTTTCCTTATATCTGTTTCTGTTCTAGAGATATTGTAAACAGTCATTCTTCTTTGACAAATATCTCAACAAGATATTAGCAAAATCAGAAAAATGGCTTTGTTGTTTTGTGTAGAGATACGAGTAACAAAAGCATGTTCAAAATTTCCCAGTTGTACTGATTATTAGAGCTCATAAAAATGTACCTTACTACAACCCACTGATTTACTTCATTATAGCAGATAATTATATATGCATAGTATTATACTGCACCCACAAAATGAATAACATACGAATATTATTAATGGGTAATTGTATGGTTTCTCGCTTCCACCGTACTAGCTTAACTAAAATTTTTAGAAAACTGTCTATCTATAACTACATGTACATGTATAACTAAAAGTAGTCATTATTGTCATACTAAAACAACACTACTTACATACCATACATAAATATTACAATTATTTCAAATTTTGAATTGAAAGATATGTGGAGGGAAAAATATCCCTATGATTGCTTTGTGGTGTCCAACATTCAGTAATCATGGCTGACTTTTTCAAATCTGAAACACAACATACTACTATAGTGATTATCTACTCTTCTTACTTTTTGGACTATGTTGTAGACCTTTGCACCTATAACAGCTATTAGTTCCAGTTTCTATGCAAAGCTACAAGCAGTTTCTTCCTGCTGGTCTGTAGAACTTGAGTGTGCATGCCATGCCAAGGAATTGACTAAGCCTCCCAGAATGATGCAACTTCCTTAACTATGTATACAACTCATACTCACATAAGCGACACAAACATCTATGTATATATAAACGTACATTGAACCCCTCGGAAAGCAATCATAGGGATGGCCCATGAAAATGAATAATTTTCTATGTTAGTCTGATACTACATGTATATGATTTTTACTAGTGCTTATACATGTACACTGTTTGCATACCTAAACCTTTGAATGTACGCTTGATGGTAATACTGATATTTTCAATGGTTCCAGTAAACGGAATTTCATAACTTAAAGGATGTTTAGCAACTGATGTGGCTGACACTGCTATGACACAAGCTGAGTAAAGTTCATTTGTACCTCCCCGATCTACATTCTTTTTTGTTATCTGAGTACATAGAGAATAAGACTAATAATACACAAATAATTATCCCTATGATCAAGTATTTTATAAAATAAGATTAGAAAATCACATGCCTACAGGACTCACTATCAATGGTGTCTCTTCATCTTCAGGCTTTAATGTCCATCCTTTATATTCTGATGGAATTGCTTCCAGCTTAACGTATCCATCATCACAGAAATGAAATGGAATCCTTTCACCTTCTTCATAGTTTGTATGAGTCTGAAGATACTATTGCATATAATACAAAGGAGATTTTGAGATATATAGAGGAAATGTGTTTCTATGTTCATACTGCAGTATCAATTATTAACCCTTGCCCGCGTAGGCAGAGTGGAGGGTTACTGTAATCGTTCAGTCTGTCTGTCAGCAAACTTTCAGTGAATCTACAAACATTAACACTTTCAAAATACTACCAGCAGACATCAAATCATACAGGGAACAACAGGCTTTTGCTAAAGCCTTTCTGTTTTAAAGGTATGACAATTTTTTAAACTCATGGTTGCCATTTCACAACTTTCAGAAGACGTCTGGTAGTTCACTGAGACACAACTCATCTTGCTTGAAGCCTATTGCTGTCAAATCACAGGTTGAAGTGAAGTACAATTAGTACGGAGTGCATGTTGTAAAACACACACACACAAATATAATATAATCTCAGTACAATAATTGTTATTACAGTCATATATAGTCTGCAGTTATTTTCTTGTCAGTGACTGTTTGTTTCCCAAATCACACTCCAAATTCATAGTTATAGTTACAGCTTTTGCATGGAAAATAACCTAATCTATGCAATCATGGTATTGGCTTTGGTAATATTGAGATTGTGGACGAAGTACTTTTACTATATACATGAATGTAATAATTAACAACAAACTGGTATAGAATATTACCTACAAATAATCCAGAACACAATTTATATTTATGAAAATGCATGCATGTAGCCCTTCTTTAGAATATTGAGAATAAGAGGATACAGATACCTTCACACCTTTACGCACATACATGTATTTACATGTTTACCAGATGTAAAGACTGTGAATAAACTAGCAGTTTATAATGCTGACTATCAACATAATAATTATACAGCTAAGAAAACATTTTTGAGGAGATCATTCACTGATCAAGATTGACAAAGTCACATTAAAATGACTTTCTGTTGGCTAGGTGTGTTCTCCAAAATGAATGTTTCGAATTATAATAGTATGCCAGATGGTATTATTGATGTGTAAAGAGTTCAGGCAGGTTGTGATCTACATACATGTATAGCTAACATCTGAATTACGGTAAACTTTATATATTTTAGTGTTATGTTACCTTTTCACATTTGCTGTCATCTTTGAAAACCATGAACTTTGCTAACCATTCTCGATTCCCTATTCTTTCAAACATCATTTGACCAATGTAACACTGATCACTATCATCAGGACTAGTAGTACTGATATCTAATAGTGTAATAAAATAATCCAGATTAGTTATTGAGCATTTTGTAAATTTTATAACACAATATTGTATATGTGCTATATATATATATTATATATATGTATATGTACATGTATTGTAATCATATATATATATATATATATATGTTATAGTTATAGTATGGAAGGCGGATCCAGAAACACCCGAAACTGAGGCCGAGGATCCGCTAAAACCCATACATTCCTGCCTTCCATGCTATAACAAATTTATCGTATGCTTCTCTTGGTCACCTTTTTACTAACTCTGCGCATGCGCAGTTATAAGTTTGCCACGCGATGGATGAATCTGATAAGGAGAATCAGCCTCCTAAGAGGAGAAGATTATCACTTAGCCTGAAAAGGTGACAGAAGAGGATGTATCAAGGGCCAAGAAGGGTTATGTTCCTAGTAATATGGCAAGGAGCACCAAATGGGCTGTGGCCAATTTCGAATCATGGTGCCTCAGTCTAGCTAGGATTTGTACCCGGAAGACATCTTACTAACTGATGACCCTGAACTCTTGTGTTCTTGTTTATGCAAGTATGTTTTAGAAACGAGGAAAGAGAGTGGAGAGCCATATCTCCCAAAATTAATTTTAAATTTTTTGTCAGGGTTGCTTTGTTATATGAGGGAGAATAAACCAAAAGCGTTCAATATCATGGATGACAAGGATCAATATGCCAAGAAGCAGGTATTCCTTTTGAGAACAAGTCGAATCATAGCTTTAGGGCTACAGCTACTACTAGATTGATTGATGGTGGTATAGCTGAGAAAGTTATTATGGATAGGACAGGTCACAGGTCTCTTGATGTTTTAAAGCCATATGCTAGAACAACTGATCAGCAACAGCAACATGTCTCAGAAGTCATTGCTTGTCCTTTAGTTTGTCAGCATCAACAACTTGTCTTGGCTGATCAGCAACGAACCTTGGAGGGTATTTCTACTGCTTCAAAGGAAATTACCAGTATGTATACTGAAAGTAGCACAACTACTAAAACTCAATATGTTTATGAGAAAATGAAAAGAATAATCACTAACCAAGGACAAATTAGTGGTTGCGTCTTCAATATTTCAGTTAAATTTTGACTTGCTTTGCTATATATACTTATTTACTCATTTGTGGTTTGGTTAATAGTATTCATAGGTCAGTTATAAAAGCAATAACAGACTTGTGGTTCACCAGAGGTCAGTTTACACAAAATATAGACCTGGCGGCTCGTTTGATTTACGTCACTAGCATACGATAAGTATATGTTATTACACCCCAGCGAGTGCAATATCTGATTTACAAGCATCGAGCCCAAGTGCTTGTAAATCAGATATTGCACGAGCGTGGGTGTAATAAGAAATTTATTTCATGATGAAGCCATACGTTCTTGGTTTGCGCATGCGTTGACTAGAGTCATGCTTTGTTCATTTGTTTAAGTGTGAGAACTTGGAGAAGTGGACTGGACGATGAACAAGGAGAATATCAAGCCACAGCCAAAAAGAAAACGTTTATAACTATCGCTAAAGAATAACAAGGAGGACCATTTTGCCTCTATTACAAGAGATGAAGTGAAGTGGAACAAATGTCAAAATATAAAATGCCCAAAAATTCAGAACTCAATAGCAAATGGGCTATGAAGAATCTCGCTGACTGGGTGGAGAGTTACAACACCATAAACCCCGATAAGCCGTGTCCACTTGAAATTTTGTCAGAGTTTTGCAGTAAAAGTATTTTGAATGAATGGCTCATTCCCCTTCTCTACCACCACCGTCCGGGCTGTATCCAATGCCACCACCATTTTATGACTCATTCCCCTTCTCTGCTGGATATCTAGGACCGGAATTTCACAGTGGTATCCCTGATTTAAATAACAATTAGTCTTAGCTTTTATCCTTTATTCCAATGATCATTTTATCTTTATGTAAAATTGTATCCTTTGTTGCTTTGCCAATTTGTATTTCTTTAATCAGATTGATTTCTCTTCTTAAAATTGAGGTGTTCAAACCACAGTGCATTGTATCACAGATCAAAGGAATTTACATCCACTCAGTGCACTCTAGCAGATTTATTGCACTGTTTTTTCTTTTGAAGTATGGCTTCATCATGAAATAAATATAATCATATTAAGGCCTGTAGGAGTGTTCTTTACAACAGAAAGAATTGGAAAGGCATAGAGATGCTTATGAAGATGGTCTTGGGAATTATGTGCTTACCAAGGAAAGATAATAATGGAACTAGAGCTTATATATGCATGTGATACTTCCCCATATGGAATTGGAGATGTACCAACCCAAAGGTCATAGCTGAAAGTAAATGCTCTTAGCCTGAGTTAAGAAAGTTACATCATTCCCGGGGGCTCGGTCAATTAATGGGCGTGGCGCGTAAAAGAACGAGCGCTCAAGCTCTACAGACCAGCAGAAAGAAAGCTGTGTAGCTTACGTAAAAACTGGAACTAATAGCTAACTATTCTACCTGAAATATATTCCTAAAGTTCTACAAGGTTCTTTAAAAGGTAAAGAGAGTGGATAATCAAAATATTAACTATAATAGGCTGTTGTGTTTCAAGCATGATAAAGTTAGCCATGAATACTGATTACTGAATGCTGGACACCATAAAGCAATCATAGGGATACTTTTTTTTCTCTATATACACTTGTTATAAATAATAGTGTAATAATATGAAGATTTTGCCAGTTTTGCTACTCGCAGGTTCTCTACTTTAACAACGATCTCTGGGCATCTAAAAGGTATTGTTAGTCATAATATTACTCAATATTATATGTATATTTTAATTTATATGTATATATGTTACCAGAGATTTCAGCTTACCACTTGCAATTGAAATGTACATGGTGTATGAGTGGGCATTTTTTTTCTGGGTCATCCCTACATAGAGAGTACCGTACTCTCTGATATGAGCCAAAAACAAAGTGAATATCATTTTCTATGCGAGGCTAATACTGATAAAACTTTCCTACAGCTTGGTGTAGGGTGATATTTTTGCATACCTAAACTTTTGAATGCAAGCTTGATGTTGATAATGATATTTTCAATGGTTCCAGTCAATGGTATTTCATAACTTAAAGGATGTTTAGCAACTGATGTGGCTGACACTGCTATGACACAAGCTGAGTAAAGTTCATTTGTACCACCCCGGTCCACATTCTTCTTTGTTATCTGAGTAAACAGAGAATAAGACCAGAGATAATACATACTACGTAGTAAGACTAATAAGACACAAAATAATTATAAATAATTCATACTAACTAGAAGAATGTAGAAACATTGTGGGGGCGAGCCTTCACGAGTTTATATGCATGCCCATTGCTACATACACATTTAGTTGCATGGGAAATTGAAGTGAAGAGATCATGGCCAGTAGTAACTTGAAGAGGAAATTGGAATTTGACAATTTTGATGTATCTGAAATTGGAAATGAAATACAGCTTTGGTTCACGGTAGAGTAATAGAGATGTCGCCAATAAAAATTGCCGGAAAAATAAACATACAGAAGATGAACTCAGATTCGCCAAATCAGCATGGTATTTTTCTATCTTCTGACTTTGTGTACGCAATTGTCTTGTTTGTTGATGTCCGTCTCTGTCGAGCTGCAGTCTATGTTGTCTTACTTCTGGTGTTTCTAAAGACATTCTTTCCTGCCGATTATGACTTAGTTGAGCTAGTCTGGCAGCTCTCTGGTCATCATTTTCAGTAGACAGTCTTTGTCGCTGATTGTGATTTAGGTGAGCTAGTCTAGCAGCTCTCTGGTCGTCACTTTCCGTAGATAGTCTTTGTTGCTGATTATGACTTAGCTGAGCTAGTCTGACTGCTCTCTGGTCATCAGTTTCAGAAGTTCCTTCGTTCACGATAGGCCCTTTGACGGTCAAGCCTAGCACGACGTTTTTCAGGAGTTTCTGATTCTCTACGCCGTCTATCTGAGATCCTGCCTTTTTTCAGTCGCTCTTGGCGCTGTTCAGGAATTTCTTCTTGTCGTGTTCTCTTCGCTCTTATTTTAGTTGAAATCAAATCAGCCATTTTGAACACGTGTGTACAGATAATTTTTTAAAAATTATTTTCATTGCATGTATTATAAGAGTTTTAACGGTAAGAAGTCGTATCTATATATATATATATATATATATATCGACAGAATCTCGTTTACACGACTAGTGTGGGGCTCGCTCAGGCTCGCCCCAATTAAGTATTTTATAATAAGATTAGAAAATAATATGCAACCCATACTCACTATCAATGGTGTCTCTTCATCTTCAGGTTTTAATGTCCATCCTTTATATTCTGATGGAATGGCTTCCAGGTTAACGTATCCATCATCACAGAAATGAAATGGAATCCTTTCACCTTCTTCATAGTTTGTGTGAGCCTCCATGTACTATTGTATAATGTAGAAATTTTGAAGAAAATGTTTATCTGTTAATTTTGCAGTATCCATTATCATTATACATGACATGTGTGCTATCAGATACCTTTTCAAGTATGATTGGAAAGACCACAATTTGTGGGTTGATGGAGTCCATGATCTTTCCAGTCATCTGATGGCACACATCTTAGTGGTTGTGTAACCTACTATATCACTAACTGATGGTGAGAGAACTTGGTTAGGAGACTGTCAGTAGGCTTATGCTATAGAGCGATAGAATCAGCAAGGCTTGAAGCAAGCTTTGGATTTAGCTTCAAGGAGTCCAGTGGTTCAGATGGTAAAGATGCCTGCCTGACTGGACAGGTTCAATCCTCAGTCTGGTTTCTGAGGTCAACAAACTGATTATTACGTCACTGTTCCAGGAATGTTGGCCCAAGTTACCAGACTGATTTTAGGGGGTGGCAATCTGGGAATGACACTAGCTACAAAATTGAAAATTATGTCTTCGATAATTGTAAGAATTTTCAATTAATCCATTAACAGATGAATCATTGCAACCCTAATAATGATGCCTTGCACAAGCCTAATACAATAAACCATGGTCCAATACATTGAAATTCTTGATTCATTTATGTCTTCCGTATAGGTACACAATTAGAATTATATGTACATCTTAGCTTTACATACACATTAATAAATTATTATATAGATAATATACAGAATCAACTATAATTATGAAAGAATGACCCCTTATAGGTTATATATTATTACCTTTTTTCGTTCGCTGTCATATTTGAAAACCATGAACTTTGCTAACCATTCTCGATTCCCTATTCTTTGAAACATCATTTGACCAATGTAACACTGATCACTATCACCAGGACTAGTAGTACTGATATCTGATAGTGTAATAGAAAAAGAGCAAAATGTATCCCTATGACTGTCTTGTGATGACCAAAAACATTTGTTGATGACTGTCATGTCAGAAACACAATATCACAATATTATTATAGTTACTTGTGAATCCACATACCAGTCTAAAAGGCAGACATGGGGCTGAGTAAAATTTGTACTTAAGTAAAACTGTGTACTCAGTCCATTGTCTGCAACAAGGATACTTTCATGCTTAGTTATATGATACATAATGGTTATAGCATACATTCTCATGCAAACATGGAATACATTCTCACTGTGATACAATATAAGAGTAAATGAACAAATAGGTTGCTGTGTTCTCCACAATGATTAATGGTCAACACAAAGAAATACTTTTTCCCAGTGTGGTATTTGTGCTTCATGGGTACGTGATTGTTGATTGATTAACACAGCTGTGCCACGCAGATTACATTCAATATAACATTTGTAATAATGGGTGGGTACAAGGCATGGTTCATAAACATTTTAAATGCTGTATGTGCAATTCTTTTGTGCTACATCCTACCGTACCCCACTGCCATTAAATTCATAGTCATTTGCATAAAACGTAATTTAAAAAAATATTTGTTGCATACCTCTCTGCTTACTACAATCAGTAACATGGTATTTTAATATCTGATCTGCTGTTGATTTGCCCACTTCAGTACGAAGGGCTCGAGAAAAGTTTCTCCAGGTTGGGACACAAGTTTCATTTTCTCTTTGCAGCCACTTAGCAAGCATTTGACGCATACACCCCTCGCAGCTATTAGGGTTGTCTCTGTTGATGATGGCAATACTAGTTGATGCCACCCCAAGATTCAATCCAATCGTATCCCATTTGGCACTGAACTGCTTGCATTCTTGATAAACTTCATTAAGATCATTAATACCTATGAAATAAAATATGATGTGTTGTAATTACTGGTCAATTTTAGTTCTTACCAAGAAGTCTAGGAGTTGCCATTTCTTGTGGTAGTGGTATGTGACACACCCTCTTGAATTTGGTACAATTAGATTCATTGCTAGGTCACCCCACAAACTAATTTGGTAATTGTGAAATTCTGGTGTAGCCTCATCCTTCAATAATACGTCGCTTGCTCTGCTGGTGTGTTGACTGCATGATCACACTGATATTATGTGTTAATGAATCAAAAGTGAAGTGAAAGATGGTCAGTTTATGGACAGCACTGTGCCGTTTTGTCCGGTTTTGTCAAACACTTGTTGATACTATTATTATGGTGCAAAAGAAATGGAATTAGATCTATCTATTGCAGATTAAAATTATGTGTATGCAATAGAATTATATAACTGACTAAAATGTAACCTACATAAAAGTTTACTACATTCCTTAAAATCCATCCCTCAGTGTTAATCTTTTGGAATATTCAGTTTGAAAAGCTATTATCTATATACGTAAGGTACGCATATACAAGCAACTTTCTGCTGATATGAATACATATTCTTTTTTGTGTCATGTGCACACCAATTGGTATATGCCAGCTATATAGTTTGATAAGTTTTGAAGCATGGGCCAAATTGGCTCAAAAATTGTTAGTATGTGCGGCATATAGAGAATACACCTTGAGCTAATTAACTAAGAGTTAATGCTGTTAGTGACAATATAATCATAATTAACTGTACCACTGGCCCAAAGAGAGAACCGTGCATTGCCAAATAAGCAGCTCTTTAGGCCAATGGTGTGCTATATAAGCTTATCACAAATACTGATGCCAGCATCCTTTTCGAGAGTCCAACTTGGAAAATACCTGTGACTGACATGACATGTTTTGTACAACATTAAATGACTGAGTGGCAGGCATATATATATACAAGTTGTGCAGTTCCCAGTAAAACCACAGTGTAGTATTATCTCAATGAATGTCATTTTAAATAACCCATAATGGTAACTCGTACATTCATGTATGTAACATTTTCATTTCATTTCACTAGGTGGAATTTCCACTTCTTTTAGCCTTACAACTAAATTGTATAATGTATAAAGTTACAGTATTCTGTGGAAAGCAAGTATTTACATATAAATTCATTGATTGTAGAAGTTATTTAAATGACTTAAAAACTTGTAATTAATACATGAAGAGATTTAGTTTCAAACATACAAGACTTGAGAGAAAGGTACATAAATATTGTGTCTTAATTATTAGAAGTTTTCTTAGTAACTGCTTTAGTACTATAAGCTAATCCATATTGGGTTTTACGAGAGGATTGACTGGGAGACCTGTATAAAAAATGAATGAGGTTATTAATGGACATGAAAGATGAATGATGATGGCCTTTGAGTAATACATGTACATGTACTAGAGCTGGGTGATAGTGACATTTTAACTATCTAATATTTTAGATACACATGTACTTGAACAACAATGAATACTATCATAATAGTGAAACTAAAATTGGGATACAGATTCTGAGCATTTTCTACCTGTGACAAAAAAACAAGCACTCCATTACATCACACCTAGAGCCCTCCAACAGAAAAACCTCCACCTCTTTGTCAAGATTGATCTCACAAGAGCTATTCCTCGCTATCTTTGCATGTTTTTTCACATGGTTGTGGGCACGTTGAGGTGAGACAATGTCAAATGCACATGCCTGTAACCACATGTCCACTATCATGACAGTACTTTTTAGTTATCACTGACTTGATAGTAGCACTATCAATAATGATAGTCACACTATCATCCAGCCATATACATATAGTATGTATAATGTACATGTATAGTTATTACTCACGATTTATTTCCAGCTCCTATTGAACTCTCTTTAGAACGTGTTGATTGTACTCCTTTAGTAGAACTACTTGGTTTATTAGTAGATAGTAACAGATTTGGTGATGATCCAGTACTACATACACGTTTACCACTAGTACTAGTAACTGTAGATGATTTACCTGAACAAGAGAAGAGAATATTGTCTCATTCAAAGTTCTAATATTTTACTAGACATGTACATAATGTACATGTATATAATAATAATTATACTGTGTGTATACAGTGGGTTAGAATGATTAGAGGACAGTAATAATAATGTAATAATGATATATTTTGTGAATCCAACAAAGAAACTATAATGTAGGTATATCGCTGTATGGCTTCGTTTTTGGCCATTTTGAACTGGATTCAAAATACCTACAAGTACATATATCACAGTTGTATATTACATGAGCAGGTTGCATACAGAGTGAGAGAGAAGACCAAGTATTTTCATAAACCACTTAACACCCCCATTGAGGCTTCCAAACTCAATTAAAAGGACACCAGAAGTAATCTAGTAACACATACTGAATGTTTAGACTTCAAAAATGAATATTGGGGTTGGAGGTAATATCCCAGACCCTGCTACCACAATGTATATGTACATGTACATGTACATGTATATATAAATAGTTAAGTATTAGCTCATAGTAATTATCATACTCATTGTCTCAGTAGGAGATACATCATTAGTAGTTTGTGTTTGAAGTGTTTTCTTAATAGATTCTGGAGTAGTAGAACCTCCGATACTAGTAGAACGGACTTTCTTTGTACCTAATAAAAATGAAGACAGATGGATAAAGAAATAGATGGATGGAAAGAGATTGTATATACAAATTCTTTGGTGTGCATGTATGCATAAAGGGTTATGTGATCAGTTCTCTTTGTCTATCTGTGTGCCACATTAACAAGATTTGTAGCAGTTTAAACATCAGACACCTCAAAAGTAGAACATATGCATAATTATATTGCAGAGGCAAAGACAGTTCGAAGTATCCTGAGTTTCTTATTATCAGTCCACGATTTTTCAGTCAGTCATCCCCTTCACATTACAGTATTGCACTAGGTACATGTATGTGATCTCACAATATTTAGTTATACCTGTTTTTGTTCCAGCATGTGGTGAATTTGGTGCTGAATATACTCCACCAATTGTTAAATTACTTGTTTTCTTCTGAAGTCCAGGACTTAACTGTTGTGTTCTAGTAACAGCTTTATTAACTGTGTGTATTGAGTGTATATGTATACATAATATATTAATAATGATATGAATACATGTACATGTGTACTATACATTGGGAATAAGAATGAATGTATGCATTTAAAGAGAGCACTATGTACCTAATGAATTGAATAATGAAAATACCTACTTCTCCAGCAAAAGTCATGTACATGTACACTACATGCATCATGTATGTAATACATACATTGTACATGTGTAATTTTTATATCATTAAGTCTATACTCTATAGCTTTGTAATACCTTGATATACATGTACATGTAAATATTCATGTACATGTACATGTATAGTGCATTGCATAGCTTTGTAATACCTTCATGTACATGTAGATGTATACAGATTATACCTGGTTGATTTTGTTTCTTTCCTGTTGATGCTCTTGTTGTTCCTGGACTTTGTCTACTAGAAGGAGCAGATTTTCTTGGATCAGGATACAACCGAGAATTACTTCCTTCTCTGTCCTTTTCTCTCTCCCATTCCTCTTCCTAAGAGAATAGAGACAAAGATACAGTACTGTATTTTTCAATAGAAATTAGTTTTCTTAACTTATCAGTCGAGTGAAGACTGTAAAACAATATGATAGGCACTATAGCATATAACTAGACTTATACATGTACATGTATGTGAACAGGACATACACTGTACATCACACTTTCAGTTTTACAGTATACATAAAAGCAATTTTTACAGTATATGTCTCATACAGTAACAGTAATTACCTTAGTTCTACTGTCAGTATAGTATAGCATTTACTATCTCACTACTGTGGTGTGGAATTGACAAGCATGTTATGTATACATGTACATGTACATGCATACTTTAAAAGTAGTCCTTATCTAAAATAAACACTTGAACTACAGACTACAGTATACATGTATGTCAGTAATTTACTCAGTTTCATTATCACACTACAGTAGTTCAGCAATAGCTTTGACAGTAGCTAGTGTACTTTATCTGTATGTTTCCATAGCAATATGAATTTATAATGAACTAATTATGGTTTTCGTTTAGGTAGTAATGAAGACTCATTCACAATATTATATAATACATGAACATGAGGTACTGTACCTCTTTTAAGAGATGTTTTTCAAATTCTTCTCTGTCTTTGTCCAGAACTTCATCCTCAACAAATGAATGTATCACCATCTAAAAATGTAATATAATAGTTATGCACATGTATGTGCATGTACATGTACATATACATGTACATGGATAAATGATGACATGTACATGAATACATATATGTAGTGGTAAGAATATGTACATATATCCAATTACAATATACATTGCATGTATCCTGATCCATGCATACATGTAAGTGAACGTCCTTTAATTGTATATATACATGTACATTGTACATATACATCAGTGGTCGAAATAGTTTTTGAAAGTGTCCAACAGAAACATCTGAACAAAACATTATTTGACCAGCAAGTTATGAATTTTGTCTGGAAAAATTTGCCTCACAAATCAGTATGATGTATATGTACATGTACATGTATATGTACATGGTATACATGTATATGCAGTGTACAATATTTGATGTGAATTTTGGCTGGCCATGATAGCCAACCAAAGTGATATTTGATTGGCCATTTTAAAAATTGCTTGGACATGTGTGTACTTGTACAATATGCATACATGTATATATATGTTACAAATTATTAGTGACATTATCATTAAACATAATTTCTAAATTTTACAAAATGATACTAAGCAACCCAACATTTTTCTAATTTTATAAAAATTGAACGGTTAAAATGACCGACCACGTGCACATTTGAACGGTCATTCTAATTATTTGCTCGGAAAATGGCCGATGGCCGATTGTAATATTGTACACTGATATGTACATGTACATTTACATGTATATGTACATGTACTTACTGATTGTATTCTGTAGTTAATCTTGTCCATTCTTTTTACTGAGTGTCTTACAGCAACCAAACATTCAGGATCTCTTTCCATCAAGAGAGTAGCAATAGCTGATTCAAACTCTTGTTGATATTCTCTATCAGGTGGTAAGAGTAGAATAGATTTGAGATCAGGAAGAAGAGAACAGAGCCGATAACGAACATTGACTGTGGAGTCCTGAAGTTAGAGAAACAAAGTACAGAAGAAGTATATGTACATGTACATTGTATGAAAGATGTAAACTGTCATAAATACATGTACATGTACATGTACAGTGTGTACAAATCAAGGTTTTAGCCTGAGCTGAGAGAAAGGAGGGTGGCAATGTCAAAAGTTTGGCCACAGCAATGGCCTATGACCACATCAATATAATATCTACATGTACATGTACACGCACACATGAATGTCTATAGAAAATACATGTACAGTACACAGCATGCATCTACATCTACACATGTACATGCACGTGTAAGTACTGCACTGTACAGTACATGTACATGTACATTTGTATACAGAAGTATTGCGATTATAATTACACAATTAATATAATTATTATAATTATGTACTTACACATACCTTTGCTAGTGATACTACTGCAGAGTAGAATCCATTCTCTTTAAAGAACTGTCTTGAAAATAGACTCAAGATAATATGACAAACATCAATAAAGAGAAGACGTTGTTTATAATTACTACTTTGAGCACATTCTGAGAAAAGAAGAAAATGAAATATTACAAACCATTTGTAGCTTTACTTTATTATTTGTAATCAGTGGTGTGGAAACAGCCAGTCATGCAGGACATTGTCCGATAAATCTAGTGAATGTCCGGTAAATTGAAACTGAACTGTATACAAAGAATATAGGGAGCAGGACAATAGTGGAGAAAATAGGTCAAAATGTCCGGCAGTTGGCTCAAAGTTTCCACACCCCTGTTTGTAATAGATGTGAATGACCAGGTTTACAATATAACAATGTTTTCAACTGTTTGCACTGGACAGTATTATAGTGACTATCCAGTCACACCATTAGTAGGGCCTCACTTCTTGTTTACTGAGATAAACCAGAAAGGAGTTTCTCAATTTGTTCAAAATAATTCTTTATTAAATTCTTTATTAAATTCTAAAGCCTAAATTAAAACTCTAGAAATGTTTTGGACAACTCGAGAAACTCCTTGATGGTTTACTTCAGTAAACAACAAGTGAGGGCCTGTTAATACTAAAAAAAGTGGCTGGATGGTTGCTACATGTACATGTACATACATGAAACACATGTACATGTATATCACTAACCAGTGAATACTGTAAAATACATTGTTATACATGTACTTTATATGTACATGTATACAGAGTAATATACATATTAATATACTAACCTGTTATAAATCTGTTACATATTTCTTTTCTTTGTTCAACTTTTCTTATACTCTTTATATAATTACACATTGTCTTACAAGCAGCTATCTTGACTGGTAGAACATACTATAATGAAATGAAAATGGTGTTTGAAAAATTAATGTACATGTACAATTTATATAGTACAAGAATAATAAAAAACATTTTTAATAATTATTATTATTAGTTAAACTTACAACTGTGGATTTTCCTTCACCAGTATTGGGTGGTCTCTGAAGAGAAAATATACACTACATATAACTAAATCCATACATACACTGTATACACATGTACCTGTAGTACAGCTAATTTGTATTAATATTAATATTATCCTCTCTTGTCCCTATACCCCCTTTCATTAACTAATATCATTACCATGACATCGTAATAACATTATCCTCTCTTGTCCCTATTGCCCCTTTCATTAACTCATATTAATAGTTCATAACGCTGTCATTAACTCACAAATTACTCTGTTGTTAACTCGCATTATTACACTGTCATTAACTCACATTATTTCCGATACATTTCCAGAGAAGAGGCACAAATTTTCCATATAGTTGATCTGATGTCATACAACATGTTAAGTGCACAAGATTCTCCAGGAGGTTGCTATGGATACGCCATTGACGACATTTTGATGCCATCTGTTCTGCAATTATTAATGGCTGAATTATATCTAAGAGACCGGGTTGCTATGGAGATAACAAAATGAAAGTTTAGCAAGATTAAATATGACATTTATTCTAAATTTATGTTGTTATCCATACTTGCAAAAATTGACTGATTGGAAGAAGTGATAATCAATGTAAATGTAGCACTTTTACATGCATTTATATACTGATTGCTTGTGTAGACAGACAATGAAGTTCAGTACTTAATTGTACATGTGAATACACATGTATTATATGTACATGTATACGTGATATGTACATATACATATAATTATTAGTACCTACATGTACATGCATCACATGTACATGTACATGACAACATCTAAGCCAGGGTGGCTGATTGTTATTTTTCTAAGCCAGGGTGGCTGATTGTTATTTTTCTAAGCCATGGTGGCTGCTTTAATATTTTCTAAGCCTTCGTGGGTGTGTTTTATGAATTTTCTAAGCCATTGTGGCTGCTTGTTTGTTGTGTTTGTTTGTTAATTGTTTCTATGCCTTTTGCTAGCATGAAAGGCATGAATTTTCATGCATCATGTATCAGAGTTTTTGATAAGTCTTGAAGAGTGGGCCAAATTGGCTAAACAATGGTTAGTGTGTGGGCCATTAAGAATACATTTTGAGCCAATTTACAAAGAATTAACGCTGTTAGTGATAATATAATCATAATTAACTGTGCCATCTGGCCCAACGAGAAAACTGTGCTGTGCCAAATTTGAAGGTCTTTAGGCCAGTGGTGTGCCATATAAGCTTATCAAAAACACTGTCATGTACATGTATGTTGTATGCATTTAAAATATAATATGTTCATAAAGCACATAGAGCATTATTCCAGATATACATGTACTCTATTTCTTACATATACATGTATAACAGTATTCTATTTACCTTAGTTTTATGATCCAAATTATAAGCTTTAACAAATGTTTCTAGTACTGGTTGAAGATTATTAATAACACCCATTAACACCTACATGTACGTATTAGATAATAGTAATAATAGTTACAATGTACATGTACATGTACATGTACATGTACATGTACCTCAGGATTAGAATCTTTTAATAGTTTATTATATTCATGTATTAAACATTGACTTCTCTTTCCAAATAATTTTACCACTTCATGAAACCCATGAGCAATAGTGCGATGTACCTACATGTAGATAGAGAATAAACTCTTAATTACATACAAATACAGAATGTATATATATACAGTACCTGACTTTATTAAGTTTACATACTACATGTATGATGGGAGCTACATGTACATTTTAATAAGGTGATGGTCAACTGTACTTCCTAAGTAGTACTATAGTACTACTTTGTACTGTAATCATTGTAATATGTGAATTCTCTTTACATTTGTGTGTGATAGTATAGTACTAAGGTGTAATACTGTGTAGTACATTCAAAGTACAATGTACTTCACTCACAAAGTACACTGTAGTCAATGGAAGTACAGTGATAGTATGTAAACTTAATAATGTCAGGTATTGTACATACAGCTGATAATCAATGAATATTATAAAAATGTAAATATTTACATTCCAATATGGGTCTGATACTAATGTTTTGAGTACTGGAATGAGCTTTTCAGTGAGTTTGAAAGAGTCTGCAAATAACATCATTGCCTATAGATAATACACATGTAATACATGTATATACTACATAACATTGTATAGTGAAACAAACATAATTAAGTGTGGGATTTGTTATTGTCATAATCCAATAGTATACAATGTACGTATGTGTACATGTAATTGTACATTCATGTACTTGTACATGTACATGATGTTATCGGAGATGTAGAAAGAAAGAAAGAAAGAAAGAAAGAAAGACAGAAAGAAAGAAAGACACCTGAGGCAATGGATGTACGTATACATGTACATATGCATTTGACATCAATGACGACTTTCTTATTAACTCTTGTTTCCAGCAATGTAAGTTAGAATTGACAGTCTTATACAGTATGCGAATTATAGAGCTGAAAAGAATTAGATAGTGCTCCGCCCACACATATTTTGTGAGTAATTAAATTTGGATTAATAATTAAATATTACACACCATAGCACACACAATAGTGTGTTCGTCAGACAGTAGTACACTCTGTAGTACCTTTACTTTACGGGAACTTTTCATTGAGGGCTACTGTACATGTACATAGTTGTCGTTCTACATATACAGTTACATGTACATGTACATGTATACATGTATACATATATATGTATACCTGTACATGAACAGGTATACATGTACATACATGTACATGCACATACATGTAACTCTATTCAGACTTACTGGCATATTATAAGCACACATTCGTCTACATTCAGCTCCTTCATCACCAGCAAATGCAGGACATACCATAATACTAGGTACAAGTATGTTAGTCTCTTCTGGAGTAGATTGGGCCTCAGTTAGAATGGGAATGGGTCTTGTTGGTGTTGATACATAATGAGTGTTTGATAAATCAGAATATATTTCTAATAATAGCTTAATATCTTCTTTGGAGTAAAAATCTGAAATAGAAAGATATAACTATTATAACATGTACATGTACATGTACACTTACAATACATAACTACAAGTACATGTACACTTATAGTACATAACTACATGTACATGTACCATGTGGATCTGCATGTACATGTACATGTACACTTATAGTACATAACTACATGTACATGTACCATGTGGATCTGCATGTACATGTACATGTACACTTATAGTACATAACTACATGTACATGTACACTTATAGCACATAACTACATGTACATGTACCATGTGGATCTGCATGTACATGTACATGTACACTTATAGTACATAACTACATGTACATGTACCATGTGGATCTGCATGTACATGTACATGTACACTTATAGTACATAACTACATGTACATGTACACTTATAGCACATAACTACATGTACATGTACACTTACAATACATAACTACATGTACATGTTCATGTACACTTATAGTACATAACTACATGTACATGTACCATGTGGATCTGCATGTACATGTACATGTACATGTACACTTATAGTACATAACTACATGTACATGTACACTTATAGCACATAACTACATGTACATGTACCATGTGGATCTGCATGTACATGTACATGTACACTTATAGTACATAACTACATGTACATGTACCATGTGGATCTGCATGTACATGTACATGTACACTTATAGTACATAACTACATGTACGTGTACCATGTGGATCTGTATGCACATGTACACTTATAGTACATAACTACATGTACATGTACCATGTGGATCTGCATGTACATGTACATGTACATGTACACTTATAGTACATAACTACATGTACATGTACACTTATAGCACATAACTACATGTACATGTACCATGTGGATCTGCATGTACATGTACATGTACACTTATAGTACATAACTACATGTACATGTACCATGTGGATCTGCATGTACATGTACATGTACACTTATAGTACATAACTACATGTACGTGTACCATGTGGATCTGTATGCACATGTACACTTATAGTACATAACTACATGTACATGTACCATGCATGTAGAATGTACATGTATATGTACACCTATAGCACATAAATAATTTTCATGTACCATGTGGATCTGCATGTACAGTACATGTGCAGGGGTACATGTACATGTACTTGTAGTGAGCTAATTGCCAAACATTTTGGCTCATTTCCAATACTCTTGTCCTGCTCCCCATATACAGCGCCTGACTTTATAAGTTAACATACTATGATAAGGTGATAGTAGTACTACAGTACTACGTCATACAATGTATCAAATCTTCATAATTTTACTACCTCTTAATCCATGACAAAATTGACCAATCATTTCAGATGCTTGCAATCTAAACTGAATAAGTTTACATCTTTCATCATCTCCTTTTACACCTCCTCCACTTTTACCACCCTCCCTTCGTCCAACAGCTTCTTCTAAAGATCTGATAACAAGAGGTACTATCATCTCTTTACGTGAATCTGTAATAATATTTTAGGATAGAACTCATAATATTATATTAGTACTAGTACTATTGTATATGTAGTGTACTCACTGTACATTACTGTATTATTTAGTATTGTATTGTATTGACTCTACTGTTAATGTACTATAATTCATTCTTCGGTACGTATACTGTACTTCACTATATGGTACTGGATTATTCTACTATACTGTACTTAATTCTACTGTACTGTGCTGTACTGTACTGTACTGTGCTGTACTGTACTGTACTGTGCTGTACTGTACTGTACTGCACTCTGTTGTACAGTGCTATACTGTACTGTACTGTACTGTGCTGTACTGTACTGTACTGTACTGTGCTGTACTGTGCTGTACTGTACTGTACTGTACTGTGCTGTACTGTACTGTGCTGTACTGTACTGTACTGTACTGTGCTGTACTGTACTGTACTGTGCTGTACTGTACTGTACTGTACTGCACTCTGTTGTACAGTGCTATACTGTACTGTACTGTACTGTACTGTGCTGTGCAGTACTGTACTGTACTATACATGTACTGTACTGTGCAGTACTGTACTACACTGTACTGTATTGATTCACTGATAACAGAATACATGTACATGTATATGTATATACATGTACATGTAGTCCTGATTATGTTCACTCTTTCATAGTTACATGTACATGTACAATGTACATGTGTACATGTATATGCTCACCTATACAAGAGGGTTTGTAACTACACTCATAAATTTTTTACATATGTGTAATTTACCATCATCAACCAATGGTATCATTTCAGCAACAGTTACCATAGCAACACATCTCACTTCTACTTCATCATCTTTAGAGAGTTCTTCAACTTCTGGAAGAATATACTTCTTAGCAAAATCAGATCTGATATTAATACATGTAGATAATATATAGAAGCATTGATGATGGACAGATACACATGTGTATGTACATGTACATATAGATATATAGATATATGTATTTGTATTTAAATACACAATGTACATGTATCAGCTACATTAATCCATTGTTACTTACCCAAGTGATCCAGCAATTCCCGGTAATTCTTTACACATACTAATCCTAACCTCATGATCAACATCTTGTGATAATGTTCGTACTAATGGTAATAATTCCTGCTTAACCCTGTGTAATAGAAACACGCATGATATGGTACTACATGTACATGTACATGTAGCAACTAACTGTTTAACTGTGCTAGGAGTATACATGTACATGTACATGTAGCAACTAACTGTTTAACTGTGCTAGGAGTATACATGTACATGTATAGTAGACATTACATATACATGTATACACATTGTAAAGAAGTGGATAATAAACAGTTTACTGAATCGGAACAGCACTTGCTCAAATACAGTAATACATGTACATGTAGTTTAATCATTTACATGTACAGGTACATACATGTACATATATAGTGAAACAATTCTCTTGAGGACACCCTGAAATAAGGACACCCCTGTATCAAGGACACTTACAAATGTCCCAAACTGTACTTTTAATTTATAATGTAAATTCACCCCTGAAATGAGGACACACTTCTTATCAGGACACTACTATATTGTAATGTATACAGTACACACATACCGGTAATACATGTACATGTACATGTAATGTATACTATACACACATACCAGTAATTTTCCATTCTTCCTGCAATCTTTCCAATAATAGCACATGAAGACTGACGAGCTTGAATAGGCTGAGATAACTGACATCTTGATCGAGCTAAATTCAAAACCTACAAGAATGTACATATTGTAACATGAAGTACATGCACATGCACACATCAAATTATAAGCACCAAGTACATGTACATGTATAATTATGTTATTATTACATATCATGTACATGTACTGTACTTGCATACATACAATGTATATGTACATGTACATATATCGCCATACATGTACATGTATTGGTAGCATATGTACATGTACATGTACATGTAAATACATAGTATGTACCCTGTGTTTGAGTATGTCTTTTGGTATAACAGGAATTGCTGCCAGGAGAGCTTCCAACCAAACATTACTAATACCTGTACATGTAACATAACAGAGTAAATCATTGGTCTATAGACTCTATACATACATGTACATGTATATATACAAAATCATATGTAACTATCATGTATAATATACACATGAACATGTATATACATGTATATATACATAATCATAATTATGTAACTACATGTATCATGTATAATAATTATACACATGTACATGTACATTACATGTATATGTACACTGTACATACATATGCATGAATATAAGCACAATTACATGTACACATGCATGTACTGTACCGTACAGTACAAGTATGTGTATTGAATACATCACATATGTTATATACAAGTACAATTTATTCACTGATGCACATGTACAGTACATGTACATGTACATGCATGAATGAGTAAGAACAGCTAGAAATGAGAATACACATGTATGTTTAGAAAAAATTATCTTTTGGCTAAAGATCACAAGAGTACATGTAAAATATAATTACATGTATCTACATGTACATGTAGATAGAGAATAGAATCATTCTGCGCCATACATACATGTATATGATAAATTAATAATAATACATGTAACTATAATATAAACAATAATACAAACAATTCAACTAACTTGCACTTCTGTTTTCAAACTCTGATAATATAGTTGGTAGTAAATGACTTACAAATGTCACATTTTGTAAGGAATTCTCTCTAGCAATTTGAGCAAAGCATTGACTAGCAGATGTATGTACGTCAACACTTGAACATCTCAAAGTATCCTAATATATATATACAGTACAATAACTCAAGCATTGACTAGCAGATGTATGTACGTCAACACTTGAACATCTCAAAGTATCCTAATATATATATACAGTACAATAACTCAAGCATTGACTAGCAGATGTATGTACGTCAACACTTGAACATCTCAAAGTATCCTAATATATATATACAGTACAATAACTCAAGCATTGACTAGCAGATGTATGTACGTCAACACTTGAACATCTCAAAGTATCCTAATATATATATACAGTACAATAACTCAAGCATTGACTAGCAGATGTATGTACGTCAACACTTGAACATCTCAAAGTATCCTAATATATATATACAGTACAATAACTCAAGCATTGACTAGCAGATGTATGTACATCAACACTTGAACATCTCAAAGTATCCTAATTTACACACATATATATATAAATAGACGAATATAATTATGTTTAGATAGATCTCAAAGTTGACTCACAAAGAACTTTGGTAGCACCTTCTGTACTAGCACATCACTGCCTTGTAACTTCAATACAGGTATTATTTGTTCAATAGCCCAAATCTTCTGTACATCAAATGTACTACCGAGAAGAAGACACACCCTGTCCAACTGACTAAGATTCTCATCAACATACAGTTTCTCTATTTCATCTAATGACTACAATATGATGAGATGATAATTGTGCAATGTAATAAAGGTCATTCACATTCACCATTGTCTCACAAAAATGTTAGTTTGCATTGACTAATAGACTTTTTACATGTACTATATATTTTCATATAATTGTCCTTCCTGTTCTTTTTTGTGTATGTTAAATTTAAATCTTTTGCTTCATTATTGAATTACAGTATAATCATGTATTAACCCTATGACATTAAACTATACACTATATTAACATCATTACATCCTAACTTTGAGCTCATTGTGAATGTGAACATACTTTAAACCAAAATACATATGTATATGATGATGTACACATGCAATAACAAAGTATATGATATATATATATATATACATGTATATACATATATATATATGTATATATATATATATATATAATTATATATATATATGTAAAGGTTATAACACCCTACAAGTGCGTAGGCCCGAGTGCGTAGGCCCGAGGGCGAGGTGATTATAATTCTGATATAGCATGAGTAGGCGTGTTATATTTCACGAAAGACAAAACCTTTGTTGATGTCTGATGCTTCTCCTACCTTTTTGTTAGCACTTTGGAGAAGGTAAGCGTTGTTTTCTTGTAGTCTGTTTCGACGGCAGGTTTTATATCTGACCACAGGGTGCTATATCTGATATATAAACCTGTGGTTTACTTTGATGTTTCGCCGTATCGGCATATATATATATATAAATTATATATATATATATATATATATATATACACATTTGCACACTACAAGCAAAAGGTGTGGCTCTGCCAGCATACACACAACATATTATATACATGCACAATTTTATTTACATACTTTGTCTGGCTTGACATTCTTCTCCAGTCTAAACTCATCCATGTCTGCTCCAAGCAGCAGCATTTCACCTCCATACCAATCCATCTCTCCCTCCTAGGAGGTAAATGTGTTTGACAGCAAAAAAACAATTGCAATCACAAATAATTGAACATAAATGGTTTACATATCAGAGGTACTGTTATGCAGAAGCCTTTTTCTTTTCTTCCTATTCTCCTTGAGGCTCAAAAGCATCAGACGCAGTTATGCCTTTGGTAGGATGCTATGGCAGCCGATAAACAACTCTAATTAAAGCCCAATATACGCCCACATAAGTAAACCCCGCCCTCACAAAACCCGCCGCGCCGCGCCCATGTAATTACTTCTCAGTTCCTGAAACGTGGCAATATTTTATATCTATCTACCTTCCTTATCAACAATGAAGCTTTTCACTGAGGTTGCTGTCCTCTTACATGTCTTACTAGTTGTGTGGGCAATGCCAGAGCACGGTAACTATGATGGACTGAAACTGACATTGAACTCAACCCAGGTATGCAATGTTGCTATGCTATGTAGTTAGTTACTGAGGTGACCCATTAGTGTTCATGGCAAATGTTAAATACTGTGGACATTTACTAGTAGTTCACAATTAGGTTCTTAAAGAGGCCAAATTAGAAATACCTAGTAATAAATATGAACATAATTATGAATTACCAATGTTTAAAGGATATATATATATATATATATATATATATACACATGTACACTGTAGATTCTGTAATTAATATATATATATATATATATATATATATATGCCTCACTGACAAGGACATGGTGTGTTGAACCATGGGGCCAGCTACCCCTGGTAGGTAACATTACTCAAAGCCTTAACTTTCTCCAATTGGCCCTTATAGGCCTATGGTTTGGTGGACCACACCCTCATCACTGTGGCATTTATTAATTACGGAACCTAAACACTGGTTCTGTAGGAATGTTGAGAGCCAATCAGATTATAGTAGTCACATGAGTGGCCAATTAATACACTCTCTAATCATTAATAATGAATATCAATAATGATATCAAGAAATTTGTGAAAGAAATGGTGAGGCTATCTACATTTGTATAGCTATCTCTGAGAGTTTCAAATACTTTAGTATGCATTACATGTAGTTTTCTTTGATCCATGGACTTCTCTGAAGCACTATAATACATATTATATACACGTGAAGCTCTGCCTTACGTTCTATATGTTTCATTACAAAGACGTTTAGAATAGGAAAGCATCTGCTTATGAGACTACATACTGTACCCCTAGCTACATGTTAAAGAGAGTTTGGAATTTGAGTATTGTATAACTTGATCTGCTGATGATAATCAAAACCTCCACTATACTGGAGCATGGAAAGGTTTACAAAGCTTATGTTTTCACATCCACAGCTTAAATGCATACCTTAGCACAATTGAGGAGCAGATGATACATGTGTACATGTGTGCATGTAATTGATAAATGGCACATTGTAATTACTGTTCATTTACAGCTGATAATAATATTGCAGATACATGTACATTTGTAATACATGTACAGTGAAACCTCCCTTAACGGACACTCCTTGTAACGGACACCTCGTTTTTAACGGACGCAACCAATGCACAGATTGAACTGAACTGCTATTGTTGTACCTTACTAACCTCCTTGGAACGGACTCTCTATTTAACGGATAACGGACAATGCTCGATTCCCATCAATACAGGTAACACGTGAACAGTACTTCCATTTAACGGACGTAGGGCATTGCCACTGACAACAGTACTTTCAAACGCTCGTCATAATACTTTCTTGTTACTAACGAAGAGTGATTTTGGTATCTATGGCTTTCTCAGAAGGTCTTCTAGCAAACTAAGTAAGTTAAAACTCAGTCTTGTTCAAAATGTAGAACTTATTCAGGCGAGTACAAAAGTGGGCGTTACCCATAGACTGCTAAACTTTGAAGCACTCGCCTAAATATCTTCCTGGTGATGATGAAAAATAAATTTTACATCTGTGGATTTCTTAATACATCTTCTCTGAAGCAATTCTGAGTCTTATAAAGTCTTATGTTTGCGTTACCAGTGCCTGAACTAGAGAACCTCCTTGTAAAGGACACCTCTGTATAAAGGACAAAGTAAAAATCCCCAAACTGTTCGTTAAATGGAGGTTCCACTGTATACGTGTATGTTCTAGTGTCGTTTTACTTTGAATATTCCAAACCTTTAGTTTAGTTATATTTTAATTAACATGAATAGTATTAGGCTTACTAAAAGAGTTTTAGTTTAGTTAGCTAACTAAAAATAGCCTTTTCATTTTAGTTAGTTATAGTTATTACAGTAGACCTGTAATTTAGTTATAGTTTAGTTAACCCAAAGTCACAATACCTTACTAAATTAGTTATAGTTAACTAAAACTTCACTGTATTGTTGATAACATGTTTATATTTCTATAGCAATCAAATCTCACTTGCTCTGGTTTGGCAATGATTAGTGACTCTTTCATACGTGTTACACTGTATAGTGTAGACATTTCTAATGAAAGTATGTCATGTGTTTGTCATGTGACTGTGTTAAGTAAATATGTTCATATTATGTCATGTGTTTGTCATGTGTTTGTCATGTGACTTAATCATGCATGTTTGTTATAATCACTAATACATGTACATGTACATTTTCACATTTTTCAGTATATGTACATGTACATGTATATACATGTACATACATGTATGTACATGTAAATTGTCAGTCTATCATTTTTTATGTTCTGCAAGGCCATTCTTTACTTTATATGCATATCGTCCAGAGTGCAATGTACATGTACATGTACTTTTAAACCATGTACATGTAGTTAATCCTTGCATGTGTAGACAATTTTGATAACTTCATACATGTGGCTTTTTTATTTCTAAGTTGTTCCAATTTTACATACATGTACATGTGTACATGTAGCTTGTTAGTGGTTAGAGAGAAGCCCTTTTAAAAAAGCCACATATACATAAACATTATATCCAAATCAAGCCATTTTAATACCAGTAAAGTAGTAAAGCGACTGTATTGAATATCGCCCTACTTAGCAATGCACAGGCTTTTAGCAATCTCAAACTTTGATTACTTATAATGTACACGTGCAGTACATGTACATGTACATGTATATTGTAAAACTGTTTTATTAATTTACAGATGAATATAGTTTTGAAGTAATAATTCTCTTGCTTCAATCAGAATGTGAAACAGTGAACAAAGAGGTTAGTAAAGATGCATGTATAGTCGGGGTTTTGTACAGAAGAGAGGAGAGGACAAAGGATATATAAACCACAAGAAATCCAAACTATATTACACAGTTATGTTGTATGTTATGATTATTAGTACTTTGCCCTTGTTCTGCCTCAAGAAACTATAAATGTACAGTACATGTACAGTATGTAGTTGACTTAAACCCTTTCTCATTCTGCACATTATAGCATGTTACATGTATCCATACACAATAAAACAAGATACATGTACATGTACATGTACATGTGTATATTGAGTAAAAAGGTATCCCTATGATTGCTTTGGGATGACTGTGTATCTCAATCATTGCTGATGGCATGAGTATCTCTACCTTTCTGTGTACTCTGAAACCTGGGACCTTAAGAAGTAAACTGCAGTCTAAAAGTACTCAGATCTTTGATGAAACTAAGTACTAGCTGTACCGAGTGTACTCCTTCAAAGTCAAAATGATGACTTCCTCGTTTCTGAACTCAACAACTTATACTTACTTGTTAAAGATTCTTGCATCATCTTTATACTGTTTCCCTGCTATATACAACAGTTACATGTACAATGTATATTCTAAGTCAGAGTGGCTGCTTTTAACATGTTCAAAGCCTTACATGTATGTGGCTATGTTTTATGAATTTATAAGCCACTGTTGTGTTTGCTTGTTAATTGTTTCTACACCTTTTGCTAGCATGCTAAGTACATGAGTTTTCATGTAGTATTCTTCACATTCTTTCTCAATTTTTTGTTTGTCTATAACTTTAATTTTCATTTTATTACATGTATGCCATGCCTATCAATTGATCGAGTCCTCAGAAATAACGCAACTTCCTTAACTATTTAGGTAATGCGTACTTGCGCTTGTGATACAAGAATATAAATAGTATATAGTTAGAACCCGTGGGAAACCAATCATAGGGATGTCCCTACAAACAAAAAGAAAATGAAGTTATTGCAGAAATGCCAGTCAAGTGGTGTTAATTTACATGTACTTATCACATTTACATGTACATGTATGTTACAGTATCATTTCATAAATTACTGTATGCACTAGTGTTGTTTTAGTATGACAACAATGACCACTTTCACATACATGTACATGTACATGTACAGTACTTGTAGTTATAGTTGTCTAAAACTGCTTTAACTGCAGATGGGTTGTCATACAGAATTTTTTGTTTGGAATTGCTCATGCAACGTACACTGCTTGTGGGGGGATCTGAGGGTATGCATCACTAGGAAATCTTTTCTCTGAGGTTACTTCTGGTGGCTTTGGGGCTCCCAGAAGGCTTGTAGCATGTAGCAATGAACATTTTGTGTAAGGAAGCTCAAGTTAGAGGCCCCTTCTCCCTCGCTGTATGAATCCCTGGCTGATACCAACTACTTGTACTGGTTGGTGGATGTGTTACAGTTACAATTAGATTACAATTACTGTTAATTACTTACAAGTAATGAATATTAATTATGAATTAAATAGTCATAATTATAATTTTTGTGTATGCAGGACTGTACATCTAATTCTCAGTTAGTTCCTGTAGCAAAAAGTACTCACATATTTGGATCAAATGAGGAACTGGTTCACAATTTTCATTTCCAGGTAGGTGAAACCAGAGTTTTTGATAAGTTTTGGAGCATAGGCCAAATTGGCTCAAAATGGTTAGTGTGTGCACCATTGGAAATACATCTTGAGCTAATTAACAAAGAATTAATGCTGTTAGTGACAATATAATCATAATTAACTGTGCCATCTGACCCAAAGAGAGAACTGTGCAGTGCCAAATAAGAAGCTCTTTGGGCCAATGGTGCGCCATATGAGCTTATCAAAAACACTATATACATGTACATGTACATACATGTACAGCTCTATCACTTTAATCATTCATGCCCACCTTCACCTTAGGAATACATGTGTATGTTCCTAGTTTGGAATGACCATTCTCATAACTATATTTACACACATATTCTTCCTTGTCAAATTTCATATTTCAAAAAAATGCTTAATTTATTGAGTTACAATAAGTATACATGTACATGTACATGTACATTGTACATGTACATCTAACAAACAAATTTTGTTAGTTTTTTTAAGAAAGAGTGAAATAGGTTTGGAGTGAGGAAACAATCGACCCGGCAAAGCATACTGCTCCTGGGATATTATGGACCCTTTGTGATTGCTTCTTAGACCACAGAAGGCTTGTAGCTGATGTTATTCTTTTTTTGTATTGCTAAAAAGGAAACGTCTATTCGTTGTTATCAATAGCTGATAGTCATTATAATCAAACAATGTTACCATAGAAACAAGGAATCCATACATTTTCAATTAGACATTCAAATCATGCACTATGATTACATGTATCACAATTACAATTACATGTACATGTACATGTATACACATGTATGTAGCTTACCTGACATTATTAAGTTTACATACTATAACTGTACATGTACTTCCATTGACTATGGTGTACTTTGTGAGTGAAGTACACTGTACATGTACATTACTATGATTACACTACACAGTATTGTACCTTAGTACATGTACATGTATATGTACTATATGTGCTATCACATACAAGTGTAATTGATAATTCACATATTACTATGATTACAGTACAAAGTACAAGTACTATAGTACTACTTAAAGGTACAGTTGACTATCACCTTATTAAAGTGTAGTTCCCATCATAGTATGTAAACTTAATAAAGTCAGGTACTGTAGAAGGACAATATTTCCACACACATACTGTGTCCTGTTCTTATTTGCAGTTATCATTTACTGATGCTGTCAAACCAGATTATAATATCAATACTGATCTACTAGCTTCTGAAGTGGACAATACAGAAGGAACACAGAAACCGCCTGCAAAGGACAATACAGATGGAACACAGAAACCGACTGACAGTATATCAACTAATTTAACGAACGGCAGTATATCGACTAATATAACGAAACGCAGTATATCGACTAATATAACGACTGGCAGTAAGCCAACTGATGTACCAACTATGGCAACTTCTACACTCCAAAACACGAAAGATGATTGGCGTACATTCACTATTAATAGCAGTGGAATTTATGTTGTTAAAATATATGCTAAAAATTTGGATGTCACAGAAAAAAAGAATGCCTTCTTATACAAGTTATCATGTGAGTATACATGTGTACATGTATAATATGGGCAAATTTACATGTATATCAATATATGCCATGTAACTACATGTACATGTACAATAGCAAGCAATAATATATGCATGCATGCTCAGTACAGTACGGTACATGTACATGTACTGTACTTGAGCTTACAATTACAGATACATGTACTATACGTATGTACAGTATGTGACAAAAAAAGTTCACATTTTGTCTTTGTAAATGAGTATACAAAAAAATTAACTATTGTTTTTTTACTCGTTGCATATAGACTTCGTTTAAACGTTAATTATTGTTATGAATAATTAATATTGTTATCATGTGCATACCAAATACAGTGCAGGGGAGTCACTAAAGTAAAATTTAAGAGCGGTAGAAGGTATTTGGTGTGAAAATTTAGCTCATTAATTATTCATGGTGTGGTCAATTAATATTGCCACTCATGATATTGAAGTGAAGTGTATATGCATTTTGTTTTCTTTTACATCTGGTAATCTATCTTGAAGTTGACCCACTACATGTATATATTTTTTTCTTAAACTTGAGTTTAAAATCTCTCTTTTGTGAGCTACTCATTATTAATTTCAAAGTCTTTCAGCTCTGAGGAAATCATAGCATGAACTTCATCCAGCTTGTCAGTTTTGTAGTGTATATGGCAATAACTGTAGCATCACGACATGGTCTAATCATCATAAAATCAACATCCTCTTTTTGAAACAGAAGGGACAACCGACTGACATGAGGCTGAATTTTGTGTACAAGATAAGCTGTACATGTAGCAATGAACAAAGGGAGTCTTCACAACAGCATGGGGCAAAGCACTTTGGTACTCATGCTTAAGCATGCTTAAGCACAGTACTTGAAAGTACTTGTAATGTATTTAAGTACTTTTATTGACATCTAATAGGTACTTGTACTTAAGCACAGTGTAAAACATTCCTGTACTTTGAAGCTCATTAAAGTACTTTAACACAGTTAGGGTACTATCGGTGCCGTCATCATCCGCAGCTGTAGAACGTTTATTTAGTACAGCAGGAAAAGTTTTTACACCAGAAAGATGTAGACTGAATGACTCTAGATTTTCTAAGTTAATGTTCATTAAATGTAATAACTTTTTAAATTATTTCTAGTTACCATGCTATTTCCTATTGTTTTACTATGTAATATTAAAATTAATGAAGATAGTGAGTAAAAGTGCTTAAAAGTGCTTAAGTACTGTACTAAAGTACTTGTACTTGTACTGATTACAGCTGTTAAAACCAAGTGCTTGTATACTTGTACTCGTGATTTCAACCTTATAAAGTACTTGGAATGTACTCAAGTACTTTTAAAAGTACTTCGCCCCATGCCTGCTTCACAAACTTCATCAAGCCTGCAGTAGTAGGTTCACCACGCTCTGAGGCTTCTCAATCAAGTCATACAGAGTACTGCAGATGGTACACACAAATGACACAATGTTCTAACCACACCCCTCTGGACTGACGTCATTTTATGGCTATGAATATTATGAAATTTCATCCAGGTTAGTTAAACATAGGTACGAAAAACTAAATTTTGTTCCAAGATACCCCGCCTTACCAGTATGCATATGTACCACGGAGATTATTCATCATCATCACTCTTTATTTAATATGATAGACAATGCTCTTCTGACTTCGAACACTCAATTTTCCAATATAGGTTCAATCCTTTTCCTATCTTTTGTTGTCTTATCACGTTCACCAGCAATAACCTTCTGATTCTCTCCAAGTTTCTTTATAACGTCAAATTTACTGTCAACATCTTTTTTTATCACGTCACATCAAAGCACATGTTGGTTTTCTAGGTCTTAATTTCGAGTGAATTTGACAGACAGACAACGGATATAGATTTATTTTACCCTTTGATAAAATCAATTCATTGAAATCTACATCTATAATTTGTTTTATATATCTGTACGACATTTCTGTGTTTTGTAATAATTCATTAAATTTTAGTCAGAGCACACCAAGTTTATATATCTAAAGCCTGGACTAGCCCATAGAGATATATACATGTACTTCAGTGCTCGAGTTGCCTACCATGCAATATTTAGAGTGCTTGGGCTACTGTGGGTTAAGGCACTTCTCATTATTCTCCCCATCAAAGTTCTCAACCAATAACCGCACTAGAATCAAGTAACCTTTATATCGGCCAGTTCCCGCTTAACTAGCTGATGAAAATGTGGAAATGTGAAGACCCTTTAATTAGTGAGAGTCATAATTAGAATGAGAGTATTTAAATAAGCCTATAGATAAATGAAACGATCAAAGGCATTAATGTAAAATGTAACATCAAAAAAGTTAATTATTACAAAACAAAAAGAATAGAGGAAGTTTATATTTGTTACTATCATTGATAATTATACAGCTGAGTCAGGCGTGGGAAGTTGCTCCGTGTTTAGCTTTTAAACAATATAGTCAAGCGCCAGGTCAATATGTACAGCAATCATTACACAGGCTCTTCGTGCAAATGGAATTTTAGGAACAAAAGTCATTTTTTCTTTCGAGAAATCTATTTCTAATTTTATAAAGCCAAAATCGTCTGCACCCGTGCAGACAATTCCATAAGATGACAACATTTGCAAGTAGATTTTTGTTAGTTATTCTCATTATTCTCGGGTTGTTAACAAATGTGTTGACACATGCAACAATCATATTAGCTTGTAGTTGGGAAATTAGTGTTTCTGGTGACGTTCCTTCGGTTTTTTCTCTTTAATCACCCCTATTTCAATTTCCTCATAATCATTATTTGGAGACACGTTACATCCAATATCTTCCTCAACAGTTGTAATCACAGTTGCTTCCTTTCCGTTTGATGACACAAAACAGATGTAACCACCTCCACTAAATTGACAGTATCCTTGGCCTTGTGGGAATGGAACATGTTGAAGATCCTTATAAAATATTATGATGCCTTCTTTCAGTTCTTCCATACGGCTTGACTCACTGTGTACGAATGGTAATGTGAAGTTCTTAAGGTGGCCATCCTCGTATACAGGAATTTCTTCACTTAGACAAAAGAACCTCCATCCAACATTACGGATAAAAAGATCTACTTTTGTTTTATCACTTTGAAATTCAAGCTGTCGAACTAATTCAACTGCACCCTCAAAGTCATCAGGAGAAGCAGAGGAACAACCTTTTGAATCAAATATACAAATAAAAAGGTGCAGATTTCCAATAGGATCTAACCGTTTAACAGATTTAACGGAGGAGTTTAATAACATTTTGTTCTGGATCATAGCAGTCTTTAACTGTGAGACTGTTAAGACAACTCGTATGTTGTGGCTTACACTTTCACCATTGCGAGTTATACTCAACAGGAGTTTTTTTGGCTCTTTGGTTTCAAAAATAAATAAAATTCCATTGTAAGTCTAAAGAAAAAGAGCGAACAAATTACTTGATATTATCCAAGTTTTATAGTTAATGTAGCGTACTATGGAGTCGTATGACAGTTGTTCTTAAAAGACAAAACGTGAACTTTTTTTGCCACATATACTGTACATGTACATGTATGTACAAAAATATAACAACTAATTGTAATCAGCCACCTAGCTAATTAATTAATTACGAAGATATGCCACGTGAATTTATCTGACAAAACAGCCAAAATACGTTGGTAATTGGACTTCCTGGTGCACTGGTCCTCTTCCCAAGCATGGTAAACTTCAAGAAAGAGCTGGGCAAGCTCATCTTGTAAAACACCAAGACTCTCAACAGTTCTTGTTTTTAACTCCATAACTAAAAGAGTCCTTTCATTTATGAGTCTCATAATGACATAGTCTGTTTTTTATTTTTCTTCTGTCTTCTGGAACTTCCTTTACTACTGAAAACATTTTTACTACAAACTTCTTCACTTCTGGGGATTGTAAATGATCTACAACATGAGCAAGAATATTACCACAAATTACAGTTGAAATCCCTCGTTATTCAATATTACCACAAATTACAGTTGAAAATCCCTCGTTATTCAATATTACCACAAATTACAGTTGAAAATCCCTTGTTATTCAATATTACCACAAATTACAGTTGAAATCCCTCGTTATTCAATATTACCATAAATTACAGTTGAAATCCCTCGTTATTCAATATTACCACAAATTACAGTTGAAATCCCTCGTTATTCAATATTACCACAAATTACAGTTGAAATCCTTCGTTATTCAATATTACCACAAATTACAGTTGAAATCCCTCGTTATTCAATATTACCACAAATTACAGTTGAAATCCCTCGTTATTCAATATTACCATAAATTACAGTTGAAATCCCTCGTTATTCAATATTACCACAAATTACAGTTGAAATCCCTCGTTATTCAATATTACCACAAATTACAGTTGAAATCCTTCGTTATTCAATATTACCACAAATTACAGTTGAAATCCCTCGTTATTCAATATTACCACAAATTACAGTTGAAATCCCTCGTTATTCAATATTACCATAAATTACAGTTGAAATCCCTCGTTATTCAATATTACCATAAATTACAGTTGAAATCCCTCGTTATTCAATATAAATCTTTTGCTGATTATTTCATTCATCGACAAATGATTGTACATCTTTTATAGTGCATAATGTGGAGGAAGGAGAAAGTATTTCAGGTTCCACCATTAGTGCTTGATTGAAATTTGGTACAATTTTTTTTTTGAAACAACTCCTCCCATATTACTTTAGACGGATTGATCTTTTTTGCCTTCTTTTTTGGGGTAGATGATGATCTTAATTTTTTTAGCCTTTCAATTTTTTTTTCTTTTTGTTCAATTAAATTATCCAGGTTTTCCTAAAAGAAAAGATGTTTAATAAACAACCATAGTTTATTCCTAATCCTATTAATTAATTACTTTGTCAAGAATTGATACTTTGCCTTCCTGCGAACTGAAGCCAGTTGCCATGTCAACCATATAGAAAAGTAAAGCAAACTGAAAAGAAAGAAACAAAATATATGTACTGTTATAATAGTTATTTGACCAAATGAAGTAAAGCAACGAGAGAGGGAAAGAGATGATATGTAGACATGAGAGAATTTTAAAACAAAGGCAAATCTACTGTAACTATAATATCAACACATAGGGCACTGACCAACAATATCGAGGGCTACTGGGTAGGAGAATATAGAGGAGCTACTGGGTAGGAGAATATAGAGGAACAGGCTCGGTAATGTTTACTGAGAGACACGCTGGAAAAAGCAGCAAATTCAGAGATAACTAACTGACTTTCTGAAGTTTGTGGTTCAAATAAGGAATTATGAAACGACACTAAAGAAAGAGCAAGAGAGGTACGTACATAATACAGTTTCAAGGACCTGCTGAAGACGAGCTTTTGTAGGACGTTGAACACATGACCACATTCAACCTTTCAAGGATCTTTGACAAAATGCGTATGCATGCTCGAGTACGTTCGAATTAACCAATTTAATTATATTAATAACGTTACATAGGCGTGACTGAGTAACAATGGTGACGGGTGAAAAAAGCCTATTTTTCGACTTTGCACGACTGTATCTTTTCCATCGAAAAGTTTTCTTGCAAATCGCTTGAATCTCGCAGTAGACCTAGTGTGCTCTTTCCTTCGCAGTGACCAAGATTCTTCAAAAGTAAGCCGTTGCAAAGATTAGTGGGAACACACACACACACAAACCGATTACTATAACCCTCCGCCTATGCACTTGGGTTAATATAGTTACATACTGTACTGTATATACATGTATTATGCATGAGGTAACTCTATTACATGTACATGTACATGTACATGTATGTGTTCATGTACATGTTCTTTTTTTGTGCATTTATAATTTTTTATTTATTTTTCTTTAGTTAATATTGAGATGAAAAATCATTATGGTTTTCTTAGTCTTGTGGACTATCCAGCTATGATTGTAAGTATATATGTACATGTAATTATCGATTGATATAACATATATACATGTACAATGTACATATACATGTAGTACGGTGTTAATGTACATGTACATGTACACTCTACTGGTACAACTACATGTACCTCAAGCTACATATAGTACTGTGTTCATGTACATGTACACTCTACTGGTACAACTACCTCAAGCTACATGTACATATACATGTAGTACTGTGTTCATGTTCATGTTCATGTACATGTACACTCTACTGGTACAACTACCTCAAGCTACATATACATGTAATACTGTGTTCATGTACATGTATACTTTACTGAGTACAACTACCTCAAGATGCATACATGTAGCTACATATAATACTGTGTTTATGTACAGTACATGTTCAGTGTACATGTACATGTACTGTGTATCTACTTTATTTACATTGTACATGTACATGTAATTCTTCTTACATTCAGGTATATAGTATTTTACTGGTAGTATATATATTCTATGCTTTCCTGTGGATCATATTGATGGCCTGTAATTATAAAGACCTTGTAAGATTACAGTTCTGGATTCTTGGTGTTATTATTCTTGGGTTTCTGGAGAAGGTCTTCTTTGTAGCGGAGTACGGTTCAGCTAATGAAGGACATGATTGTGAGTGATAAATATATAACAGTACTTTATGAGGTTCCTAATAGTGACTGCACATGCGTATACAGCCTGAAATGAGGACACCCCTGTATTGAAAAAACTTACAAATGTCCCAAACTGTGCTTTGTAATACATGTATAAATTCACCCCCGAAATGAGGACACCCCTGTAATCAGGACACTTATATTTGTCCCAAGGGTGTCCAGAATTGACAGGTTCCACTGTATACACAGTGGTGTGGAAGTAGCCTGTCTACAAGACATTGTCTGATAAATCTAGTGAATGTCTAGTAAATTGATACTAAACTGTATAAATTGTGTACAAAGTACAGTATATGAGAAGTGAGACAAGAATGAGGTACTATATTACAATATTATGATAGAAGTACTTGTATATTCGCTAAGTGTAGTACCATATATACTCTATTTACATGTATTTCATACATTGAAAATTATAATTAGCTAATTAAATTTCGAAATTTTGTGCGTTGGTAGTTAAATTAGTCAGCTTCATAGTCAGTTTTTCAGATTCTACATTGCTTACAATGTGGGTAAAGAGATGACCTAAGAGGGGCTAATATTGAAAATCTGTTAGTTAGACAAGCAGACACTATTAGCATATAATTTCAGAGCATCTGGAAGTTGCAATTGGTATTATACAAGTCTACATGTACAATGTACATGTAATAAGCTTTAGCTTATTGGTATAAGTAATACGTGTACATGTACATCCACCTATGCATCTACATCTACATGTACACTGTACATGTACATGTAATAAGCTTTAGCTTATTGATATAAGTAATACATGTACATGTACATGTACATCCACCTATGCATCTACATGTACATGTACATGTACACTGTACATGTACATGTAATAAGCTTTAGCTTATTGGTATAAGTAATACATGTACATGTACATGTACATCCACCTATGCATCTACATCTACATGTACACTGTACATGTACATGTAATAAGCTTTAGCTTATTGGTATAAGTAATACATGTACATGTACATGTACATCCACCTATGCATCTACATCTACATGTACATTGTACATCCACCTATGCATCTACATCTACATGTACATGTATATCCACCTATGCATCTACATCTACATGTATATACACTGTACATGTACATGTAATAAGCTTAAGCTGATTCGTATAAGTAATACATGTACATGTACATATAAACTCTCAAGCACATTATATTTTTTCTCTATAGCATCTGGTCTTATATATATTGCTGAGGGTGTGTCGGCTGCTAAAAGAGCACTGGCTAGAATGTTGTTAATAATAGTGTGTGAGGGATTTGGAACTGTCAAGTAAGTAATGGGACTTATACTGCATTTTATATTTAGACCCAGACTAGGACCTATACTGCATTTTATATTTAGACCCAGACTGGACCTATACTGCATTTTATATTTAGACCCAGACTGGACCTATACTGCATGTTTATATTTGAACCCAGACTGGACCTACATGTGTACTGCATGTTTATATTTAGACCCAGACTGGGACCTATACTGTATATTTATATTTAGACGTAGACTGGGACATATACTGTATATTTATATTTAGACATAGACTGGGACCTATACTGCATGTTTATATTTGGACCCAGACTGGGACCTATACTGTATATTTATATACTGTATATTTATTTATACTTAGACCTAGACTGGGACCTATACTAACGAAAGTTCTTGCAGCTGGTGGCATCTACTTTGTTGTAGCATTCATTGACGGGGCGATCAGAGCTTCAAAAGTAATTACAATATACATGTTAAAATATTATGTAACATGATGTAAAGTATTACGATGTACATGTACATGTACATGTACCTCACTCTTTTGCTGTAATGAGATAGTTGTTTTACATGACATGTAAGAACAACCTTCCTGTCTGTTCTGTTCTCTTTACAAGGCTAATAACAAATTACTCACCATTAATATTATACTTGACTTCATCTATTCAAAAAAACGGTCATCACTTCATATAAGGATAGCATAGTAGCTACATGTATATTACACATTCAAAATACACTGTAGTATAATACTTATACAAACCACAGAATACAATAATTTCATGCTTGAGTAAGAACAAAAACATCCTGATATAACCCTAACAATGTCAGTACACCTAACATAATTCTTATACCATATGAGACTATATAAATGTAACATAATTTCGTGACTTCTTATGTGAAGAAACAACCCAAAAAACTCAACAAGCTACATGTACATGTAGGCCTGTGTAGTAGAAAATCCCCGTGATATCATCCCCTCTACGAAACCCTCCCTTGTACACTATACAGGTTACTACAGAGAGTCATGATCTCACTACCATGTTAACATTTGGATTATTATTCCTGGTCGATACTGCAATACTATACTGGATATCCCACCTCTGTCTTCCTGTGTGTCTTTCTGTCTGTGTGTCTGTCTTTCTGTGTGTCTTTCCTTGTGTCTGTCTGTCTGTCTGTCTGTCTGTCTGTCTGTCTCTCTCCCTCTCTCTCTCTCACTCTCTCTGTATCTCTCTCTGTATCTCTCTCAGTCTGTGTGCCTGTCTTTCTGTTAGTCTCTCCATCTCCAATGTTCTCTACTATATGACATGTCTTCCACTTGCTATCAAATGTTTTTCTTAACTCCGAGTCCTCACATATTCTCTGCTCTAGTCACAACACGTCGTGCTTTACGTATTCGTAAAAATATTGTAAAGCTATCACTTTATAATCATTTGGCATATGCTCTCATTGCTACTGTAGTAGGTGAGACCAATATACTATAAACCATACCACATGTACACTGTGCCATCATGATATGCATGTACGTTTACATGTACATGTATTATGACTCCTTCCATTAATCCATCAATTCATTTGTTGTTCCATTATCAATTTTTCCATTCGTCCATTCATTCTTTTATTTGTTGATTCTTGCATCCATTCATTTGAAAATCATTCAACCATCCATCAGCCATCTATAAATTCATTTGTTTATTCATTCATCCATCCATCTATTCATCCATTCATTCATCAATCCATTCATTCATTCATCTATCCGTTCATTCATCCATCCATTCATCCATCCATCTATTCATCGATTCATTCATCCACCAAATGCACCCATTCATTCATCCATCCATCCATTCATCCATCCATTCATCCATCCATCTATTCATTCATTCATCAATCCATTCATTCATTCATCCATCCATTCGTTCGTTCATCCATCTATCCATTCATTCATCCATTCATTTATTGATAATTAATAATGCTCTTCATTGTATTTTGTAGCTTCTCTTGTATTTATTGTGTGGCAATTTATCGCTATCACTAGATCTGGATGTACCTCAGTAAGAACACATGACGCTATTACATCATGTGACATCATAATCATATTACCTCATACATGTATATCATCATCTGTTATAGGATTGGCGGGAGATGTGGTTGATAGATTGTTACTGGCACATGTTGTTCTGTTTTATACTTCTAGTAATAATGATTATCTGGAGACCATCTGCTAATAAACTGAGGTATCCAGTCATGTGACATGTCATGTGATTATTATATTTTCTATTTGGTACTTCTGATGTTATGTGTACATGTTTGATTATCAAGAGGCCTGCTAGTTAAAACATAGTCATGTGACTATCACATGCAATCTGAAATATTACAAGTACATGTGCATGAAGAAGAGATACATGTACAGACTGAAGTAATTAGTGTCATGTGATGGTCACATGATGATTATAGTTCATGAGTGAACTCCACATAACCTGCATGTACATGTACATGATAATCACATGAATATTGTTATCTTCAAGGTTTGCATATGCTCAAGTCAGCAATGAAGATTCAGAAGAAGAGCAAGAACAAGGACCAAATAAAAATTTTGGTATGTGAAATAATGCATTTAATAATACAATCTATACTTCAGTCCATAGTTTTTGATAAATTTTGAAGCTTGGGCCAAAAATGGTTAGTATGTGCACCATTGAGAATACATGTATTCTCAATGGTGCACATATAAAGAGTTAATGCTGTTAGTGACAATATAATCATAATTAACTGCACCATCTGGCCCAAAGAGAGAACTATGCAGTGCCAAATAAGAAGCTCTTTGGGCCAATGGTGCATCATATGAGCTTATCAAAAACACTGCTTCAGTCACATGTGGAAATACAAATGTACATGTATACATGTATGTGTAAATACATGTATGTACATGTACATGTGCATGTGTAAATACATGTACATGTACATGTGTAAATATGTACATTGGTATACAGGTTTTATCTAGGAATATTTTTAATGGGAAGAGAGGCTACCCATGCTTCTATGAAGCATAGCAAAATATGGGAGGGAGGAGGGGGGCAATTTTTCTGGGGTATCCCCTCCAGAAACATTTTGGATTTTTGTTTTTCGAGTTCCAGGTATATACCTACATGTACATGTAAGTGATTTCACTCTAAAACCAACTTTAGAGTGAAATCACTTCAGGTGGATTGTTCATTGTTTACACACTGTCATGTTAGAATGCTAACCATCCACTTGTACTTTGTACTTTACTGAGCATACTCACTAGCTAGTACATTGAAACAATTTTTTTTTTAATATTTCTTACAGGAGGGGTGAGATTCCCTCCCCTCTTCAGATAAAACCCTGCATGTCATACATGTACATGCATACATGTACATATATACATATATACATATATACATACATAGTTTACATACATACATACATGTACATACATACATAGTTACATACATACATACATACATACCATGTACATACATACCATGTACATACATGTAGTTTACATACATACATACATACACACATAATACATACATACATACACACATACATGTACATACATACATGTACATAGTATGTACATGTATGTATGTACATGTACGTGTGTATTATGTAGGTATGTAAACTATGTATGTATGTACGTATGTATATATGTAAACTACAATGTATTGTATGTATGTATGTATGTAAACTACAATGTATTGTATGTATGTACAGTACATGTATGTATCATATGTATTATATGTATATGTACATGTACATGTATGTATGTACTACATACATACATGTAATACACACATACATACATACATACTTACATAAAGACAGTTACCTTATTTATTCATTTATTTATTTATTTATTTATTTATTTATTCTCCTCAACAGATTCATTGAAAATGAGAAATATCACTAAACCTGAAGGACCAAAACCTATACTCCTATCACAAGAAGCAGTAAGTTATGAAAGGGTTAATATAACCCTTTATTATCTGTATTATTTTAGGAAGAAGATATGAAATGGGCTGAGGAAAATCTACCAACAACAATGATTGATAAGTAAGATACATGTACATGTACATGTATACATGGGTTATGTACAGTATAATACATGTACATGTATATACTGTACATGTATATGTACATGTATACAAGAGTTATGTACAGTATAATTAGTGTGTCCCATGCGGCCAATTTGTGCAAACCACACTTCTGGCACATAAAAGTTTTGAATGAATGCTTATATTTAAATACTTGATATTGTGTCATTTGTCGTCTGAAATTTGGTATCCAGGAAGATCAGTTAATGCTCCTCCTAAACAGACATGGGGCAAGAACTTGATTGCTTGTGCTTGAAAGCACTTTAACCACATTTTTTGAAGTGCTTGGAGGTGCTTTCAAGCACTTTTCTACCACAAGTACTTGTGCTTGTGCTTGTGCTTGCACTTAAGCAATTATAGCATTGATGCTTTTAAGCACATTATAAGCACTTTCAAGCACAAAGGCTTTATATATGCATCTTCAGCTCCAGTTGAAACGCTATTTAGCATAGCAGGGAAAATGTTTAGGTCCGAAAGATGCCAACTTGCTGACACTACATTTTTTAAACTTATGTTCATAAGATGTGGCAATAAATATTTACAATAAAATTTAATAAAAGATTCAACACTCATTCTGTTTCTGTACCTGAAGCTAGGAAATATATACTCGGTCAGAAAGTGCTTGTGTTTGTGCTTTAAGCCCTTTGCAAGTGCTTGAAATTGTGCTTAAAGCACTTTACAAAGTGCTTGCCCCATGTCTGCTCCTAGAGACCAAGTTTCATTGGGTTCCTGTACAAGATGGCCAAATAGCAAGTATTTAAAAGTAAGCATTACTTGTTATGTACCACAAGTGTGGCTTTCTCAAAATTGTTATAACATCATAATACATGTACATGTACAATGGCATGTACAAACTACCTGTCCATTCATGTACATGTATATTCTAATCCTTAGGTCATATCAACACTGTATTGTTTATGGTACTCAATATATTTACATGTAGTGTAATACTGACTATTTATCTTTTGTTTCAGGACTCTTCCAGTACTACTGGATTCTGAAGAGGTCAGTATTAGTACACTATTATAATACTATATACATGTACATGTACATGCATAATACTATGATATTAAGTGTAATGATGTTACTACATACATGTACATTGTACATGTGCATACATCTACATTGACTCGTGTACATGTACATACATAATACACAATGTACTATGTTATTCGTGTAATGATGTACATTGTATTACTATATACATGTACATGTACATGTAAGGGAGTGAAGGCACTTTGTAGTAGTGCTGAAACGATACTTTTTGGTATTCACTTTTCTTGAATAATATTTGAATATTTGCTTCATAAATTTTTTCTGAATTAAATTTATTGTGCTGTAAACTATAGCTACATTGTAGTAGATATTTATAACAACAAACTCTGTGTTTTTCATGTTCATTTCTGATCAACAAGCCTATAAAAACCAGTAACACAGAGCAACACATGTTTGTTGAAAGTGATAGTCAACTGTACTTCTAAGTAGTACTATAGTACTACTTTGTATTGTAATCATAGTAATGTGTGAATCCCTTTACATTTGTATGTGATAATATAGTACTAAGGTGTAACACTGTGTATATACATGTAGTACATTCTAAGTACAGTGTCCTTCACTCACAATGTACATGTACACTGAGGTACAGTGATAGTATGTAAACTTGATAATGTCAAGTAATGTATATGTACATGTGCATTGGACCCAGACATGGGGTCAATTACAATGCAATGTAATATATGACTATTACTATTACTAATACTTCCTTAGTCGGTGTTATATATTAATTACTATTACACTGTACCTTAAAATCTGTATATTACTATTATTATTAGTAATACCTTAAAGGTCAGTGTAATAGATTACTATTACTGTACTATTTACATTAAAATGTCAGTGTATTACTATTATTGTACTATTTACATTAAAATGTCAGTGTATTACTATTACTGGTATCGATTATTATAAGGTTTCTATGAGTTTCTGTCAAATGTTTGAATTTTTAAACTAAATGACCGTTGCATTTAATGTTCGTGAGTTTCTCAAAAACAGAATCAGTAATTCTACACCTTTTTGGCTAAAAACATTTCCTTCCACTCCAAGTCTCTTCCTCGGGCCCTACTATAAATGAACATATTACTTAAGGTCAATTATACTATTACATCACCATTGAGATTGTATATTACTGCTATTACTTGACTGTCTATTACTATTACTATTACTATTACCTCAGTTTTATTAATTACCTATTACCTTGAAGCATGTAATCTTTACTATTACCAGATATCTGTTTTGACCATTATTGGTCATCACAAAGCAATCACAGGAATACTTTTTTCTCCATATATCTCGTTTTAATCATTTTTTTTCCCTCTCTTTTAGGAGGTGATGACAACAAAGTTCGAGTCATCTAAAATGAACTAACATTATTTTTAATGAATAGTAAAGTACTCGACAAACTAAGCCCCAAATGAATGCACATAATGACTACATTTACATGTAAATCATTTTGTTTTCTTTTCTTCACATTCTAATCTAATCCTTTTGGTTTTAATACATGTACATATATTACTAGTCTATACTGTAGTATCAACTAATCCTTAACAATGAATGTACTATTATACATGTAGTAAGCGATTTGGTAACTTATAAACACAACCCATGATGATAGTCGAAGAGTGAGGAAAAAAGAGAGAACCAACACTGGGTAATGAAGATTAATCGCAATTTATCAATCTGTGGATGTTTGGATGTATCTATTAATGGTTGAGAGGATCAACATCATTAATTTTTAAATCTACAAGAATTAGATGGAACAGCATATATCGATCTGTACTAAAATAGTACAATAAATTTCATAATTTTGGAGTTAGAGTTTTTAAAAGAATCGCAGCTTCATTGGTTGCTTTCTTTCAACACTTCGATAATGATTCAGAACCAACATACAGTGTGCTGTGGATGCTCTGTAGCAACTATACCTGTGGCAGAGATCAGCCATTACTGGAATACACCGGTATATACATGTACATGTATTTGAGTGATATTGTTTCGGTACATACTACATGGTTTGATGTATATTTGTATATTAATATGCATGTGTGCAACTTCGTACATGTTGTATTTATTGAAACTGGAACTTCCATGTAGATAGGTCTTATACATGTCATACAGAAGCATGATCTGTTCAAAAATGACTGGACACTTCATAATGTGATGCTAATTACACATGTATATACTATGGATTCATGTCTGCACCTCAGTGCATGGTGGTCAAATTTGTAAGGTAAGTTGTGACAGCTGTACAAACACATATTATTTTTAGTACATGAAAATAATGCCTTAATATTATTAATTTGTTATACCATTGACTATATTAGATTATAATTGATGTACATGTAGTGTTGAGTAAACTGTACATGTAGATCTATCTAATTTAGGACATTACTGTATAGTAGTACTTGTAAATAGCATTAAAACAACATTTATTTTATGAATTTACAAGTTACAGTAAATAGAAAACTGTAATCATGTACAAATGAAGAAAAAAACCCATTAACAGGAAATCACACTGTACTACAACATAATGTTATAATATGATACACTTGATAAACAGCAAAAAAATTATTTTACAAATTTACAAAAATTAGAACAGGAATACAACTTCATAACAATTATCATGTATGCAAGAAAAAGGTATTAGTTGTTAATAATCTCAGTATAGATAGTACATCAGAAGAATACTACTGTCATATTGATTATAACAACTTGATTCCAAAACAAACAATATGTAAAAATTTTAAGTTATTCAAATTTTCAAAAGTATATTATCCATGTTATTTTAACTATCGTCATCATCTGTAAGTAGCCTGCGATCTTCAGTTGATAAAGATCGGTCAACAACAACCCAGGGACGCATCTTGGAACTTTTCTTTATTGTATTTGCTCTTTGTGCTAAAAATACATTTCGCTTCCACTGTGATCCTTCGAATCTAACGGGATCTTTTGTTACAGGTAGAACACACCACACAAACCCAGATATTATGAAATACATTATAAATGCAAATATAATAGTCATTTGACGAAGAGGATTAGCAGTTTCGAGAGATATTTCACGAATTGAATCAACAGTTGATGCCACGATAAGTACAATAAGCCCCGCCCCAACAAACCCTATCTCTGCTACTACGGCAACAACCACATGAATTGCAATATTTAGTTTCCGAACGCTTTGAAATGGGTGTGTTATTTTCATTAATTTGAAATATAGGTATAGAATAGTTGAAAAAAACAGCTGTGGAGTAATCTTTAGAAATCCACCAGTGATAGCGGCAGCAGTGACTGGATTTAGGTTCAGATGAAAACATGTAAAATTGCTGATATTGCTGTTATTCAAAAAATCGGTGTCCTCACATTGAAGTGGTAGTGCACTCATGTTACGTTCATCTGAATCATAACAATCAACTCCAGTATGACCAGGATCACAAAAATGTGTTACCTGAAAAATAGAACAGACATTTAGAAACTGGAGTTACTTATGACATGCAGCCCAAGAAAAGGCAAAGAGAGTTACATGCATCACCAAATCATCATATTTCTGTATGTCAATAAATCACCATAGTTCTGCATAATTTATGTCAATAAATCATCATATTTCTGTATGTCATAAAAATTCACCATGCAGCACAGTAATTACTTAGTAGTTTCATTATCACACTACAGTAGGTCAACAATAGTTTTGACTGTAATTGGTGTATATACCTGAACAATACTTGTCAATTGAACACCACAGTAGTGAGATAATAATTATTGACTGTACTAACAGTAGAACTGTTACTGTATGGTGACATTTTATTGACTTGTACTGTACAATAATATATACAATCAACAATCAGAGCAAGTACAGCAAACAATTAATAACATGGTGCAGTGCAAATACTGTGTATGTGAATATGTGTTTTTTATTTGATTTGCCGATAAGTTCACGAATGCGCATTTCTAAACAGTTTCCTTACTGAAAAATATAGAACAACCACCTGATATTTTTCTGTCTGACATGAAGCAGTAGTCTTCATTTCTTAGTTCTCACCTAAGTACATGTACACGTACTTCCAATGATAAATAAAAAGCAATCTATATTTTACACATTAAATGCACTTGCTTAGTCACGCACCCATCTAACAAAATTTTATTGCTAATCGTCAAATCATCAATATTTCCAGGTATAGTTATGGTAATTTATAATTAATATAAGCTCATGTGATATATGTATATGGTTTAGATATGTTCAGATAGAATATGCAGTACTGTATATCATACATATATAAGCACTGTATAAATACACTGTATATATACAGTGTATCAAAGTAATATAGTGTATAGTATATATACAGTGTATATATACACTGTATATATACAGTGTATATATACAGTGTATATATATATATATATATATACACACAGTTATTTTGTACAGGAAGCCACTGAAAGAGGAAGTATTTACTATACATGTAGAATCCACTCCTACTCGAGCTTTGATGTGTTCCTGTGATAAACAGCTGTCTAAATGATGTTAGCCATAATTGACTACAAGTAGGCTCTGTTAGTAAGCAACCATCAAGCAACATGAAGTAGGTGGTAACTTGCTACCAACTCCATAGTTGCCTAGTGGATTGTTAGGACTGAAGTGTTCTAAAGTAGCTGAAAAACTGGTCATTACTATCTATGTAGTTATGAGACTTTTATGTGTTTACCCGTTACATCATGAAAATTTGTTAATTGAAACGTATATATATAATTATTATTTTCGATTGGTATGTAGTTTCATTTCACACATCACAAGCTAAAAGACAAGCAACTTAGAAACACAGTACATGTACCAAATCAAGTGGATTTTTACTGTACATGTACTAACAATAGTTACATGTTCTTTTCCGAGTATTTGCTACAATTCCACATACTGTAATCTAAATTTGAATGAATACATATTGCGATCATTCAATCATGATCTATATGAAAGACAATCGCAATCATTACATGTCTGTCTTCCATACACACTGTACCATACATCTAAATACACTATACTCTACATATATATATTTACACACCTCTAGTAGAAAGTAATCCACAAATATTACGACTAATATCATTGCTACAGCAACCTCACACAGCTGAATGAATACCATAGCTAAAGGCATGAATACTGTATAGTCATGTATCTGTAAAACTAGATAACCGCCTTCTTCTTTCAGTTTGACAGTATCACCAAGTAGGTAGTTTGCAAGTCTCATATTAACAACAAAAATCTCCTCATATGGTGACGAAGGTAGACCAGCAGGAATTGGAATATCGGTACCATCAGGCTTATCTTTATCACTGTCCTTATCATCATCACTGTCTTTATCTTCATCACTGTCCTTATCTTCATCGCTGTCTTTAGAAGAACCCTTGTCTTTAGGCTTGCTTTCTTTCCCAGTACCAAACACAGGTACCTTCTTCCAAGCATTTTCGTACATCCATCTTGTAGCTAACGCAACAAAGACATTGTAAACAACAGCTGCTGCTAGTAGTAGTGACAATGGTACCACTACAATGTAATGAGCGATATTATGGTAGTATCCTAGAGTATGTCCAGTGCCTACAAAGGATGGACTAATGGCTGGTAAAATATCAATCCAACTCGACATATTGACTGCACAGCTCAGCACGTGGTACAAGTTATTAATGATCAGTCTGTAGCTCACGATGAATTATGAAAATTATGATAATTATGATGACTTTATAATATATAGTTTAATGTCATAAGGTTAATACAGGATTATACTGTAACTCAATAATATTATTGAAAAATAGATTCAATTTTGACATACATAAAAAAGAACAGGCAGGATGAAAATGGTGCAGGTAAAAATTTATTCCAGTTGTGAATATTTTTCTGAGGATAGATAGGACACGGTGAGTGTGAATCATCATTTCTGAAAATTCTTCAGATATATAAGTATGTGATAATGATTATGCTAGAAGTAGTTTTAAGCAAGTAATGTAAGTGACAGGAAGCCTTTTTGGTACCAAATGGGAGGAGTTTCCTGAATCAATTGACCTAATTACTTCAACTGATTTTAACCAATTATCTTGAAGTTGGTGACACTGAATCAATTTCAAATATCTCAGCCGATTCCCAACCCTAATAAGTATAGTAAAGTGGTGGGGCTTAGCCCCCCCTGCTCTGCCCACCTGTTTTCTCCTCCCCTGAATTACCAACTCAGTGAATAAATGAGTTATTATAACAATTTGTTTGCAGCGATATGTAATAGCACTGTTTTATATTTTGCACTGAAGTAGTGAACTCTGACCAAGGATGCCAGATATAGTTTCAACCGAGGGGTCCGACACGAGGCTGAAATCTTGTACACCTTAGTTGCTGAAAAATCTCAGTTATAATCTGTTTATTTCCACAAAAGGCTGTGTGATATTTGATTGTAAAACAAAGAAGATTGCAGAATGATCATTTTTGGTTTTGTCACTCAAACTTATATAAATTATTATAATTATTAGCTACTATGCATAGTTATTCAATGAGAAGTATTTCCTTTGTCATTATAGCAAATTAAGCACATATCCTAGCTCTTTGCATTTCTATAAAGAAATATTAGTGTATTGTGAGTTATAGTTCACCTATCATAATGAATTTACAACGGGTGATTATGTATTCAATTTTATGCATAAAGGTGACTCTTATTTTAAAAGTTGTAATATAATACATGCACATGCAGGGTGAACATACTATATGTATTATATATTGCATAAAAGTTAGATTGCATCAAAACGTTTTTTCATGTAAACAATCTTGCTTGAAACTGACAAATTGTTTATTAAATTGCTGCAACTATACAAAATCTATTTCTAATATCATGTGTCTTGTACAGGTAATGCAAAAGGTGGATTTTCGGTTTCAAGTGATTGCTACACTTGATAATTCTGCATATCCTATGTTTACATTGCTGCAATCATTATTCCTGGAATTTTGGTTGTTAACACTACGTACAACACTTACCTTAATTAGATCCAGACATTCTATCTATACCAATTTTGAGGAAAGTACTTTTACAAAATTACTCTTCATTCTTACCTTATAATTAGCTTATTTATAAGTTTATTTTAGCATTTCCTATCAAACGAAAGCAAAATTTTTTTAATGAATATCAACATTCATATAAAGCGTTTCCTAGCTTTTTGTGATTGACTATCATATCAGCATCAATCTAAGCGTATCACTATTGTATGCATTGCATGGATTGTTAATTATTCATACAGTTACTTGTTACACAGAGGCTGCCTGTACCCTAGCTATATAGTATTATTATGCACATTATATTAGTTTCATTACAATGATATCCTTTGTTGATTTATGCTTAATTTGTAGACAACAAGAAGGTACAACATTCACTATTTCACAGGTTGTTTTCTATAATAGAATACATATATAAAATCCAAAGTATCATGATGTATAATTATAATTATAATGAGCTGAGAACCATAATGATTTAACCCAAAATGTAATGTGGTAATACTGTTTACAAAAAGAAAATATTTAATAATCACATAGCAGTTGCATTACTACATGTAGTAGGCCCAATCATTTGACAGCCACTTCCTATCAAAAATGCAATTATCATTACTGATTACTACTACTGTTCGCAATTTTCAGAGTTTTCATTAAAAACTTCAGTTTAGGAAGGACGTCGACGTTAATGTGACTAGTGGTGTACATATCAGGACTTGTGTATTCAAGTTTAGTCAATAGATCTAGAAGGTTTGGCAGGATAAGCTGAATCTTTTCAGTGGAGGTAAGTCTTCCCCCATCAGTAACTAGCTAACCCTGGCTTTCTAAATTTCTATATACAATTATACTGATTTGAGCATTGTGTGTTTTAAAGCATAAGGAATAATTATTTTACAATGAGTAATGTCTTTACATGCAATGCATGGATTTGCTGATGCTGTTCATAGCTGGTTAGTATTACACTTAACACATGACAAATGTTGACATTATTGTAATAATTATTCCCGGAATTTTGGTTACTAACACTACAACACTTTACTTAATTAGTTCTAAATTCAGTTCCACTTAACTAATTCTGAGAAAAGCACTTGTGAAATTAATCATCATTCCAGCTGTAATATATACATTGGGTCGGTCACAGTATTGAGCAGTTGGTATAGTGACTGTGTGTGCATTCAAAGTTGTAATAATAAAATAATTCTACCTCATGATACTTGAGGATTTATTACTCACAAACATGGTTAATCATTTTCATGAACAAAACTAAATTCAGTGAAAATTGACAACAAAATAATTATGATTATAATTATTTATTATCAAGTATTTGTCCATGCTGTTAGCTATGAAAAGCTGGATAATTATAGAGATTACTGCATATATTTGCTTCATATAATTATGTTATCTTACTATCAGCTGTGAAAGTGCTTACAAATTAATTGTAAATTGAATACCATTACCACTAGTAACCATTAGGCTATTGTCATTGCTTTGACTATGCACTTCAAACAGTGACTGTATACATCTTATCAAATCAATTATTACCAAGTGATCCTTTGTGGCTTTTTCAGGTTTCATGCTTGAAGCAGCGTTTCAGCTTGATCAAGATTCTGCATGTGTACCAAGACTGGTGGTAATGTTATATTTTTACAGATTTTAGTATGCATATATCATATTCATTTGCAACACAGTGCATGATTACATATTACGTAACTAGTTCTGCTAAATTTGTAATCTGTTATGAATATGATTACTAATTGTCTATATAAAAAAAAATTCAATTTGAGCTGCTGTGTTCAAGTTGTTGAGTTCACAAATCTGTTTCAAAGGAAGCAATACTATAGTGCTGGCATGAAGATCATTCCAAGCTGTTTCTTTTTGATGGTCATATGTGTTTGCAAGTGTGCTGCAGAAGATGATTATGCATATTATAGTGGAGATGAATATGATGATGTACATATTCATGATTGTACAGGTATTATAAATGCAGAACCATTGAAAAAGTATTTGGAGAAGAGGATTCCAAAAATGTAAACCAAATACAGAAAAAGTTTTTTCCTGTAAACAAGCAACAGCCTGATGTCGTAAATGTTGAATATTATATTGTAGATAAGAATGCTAGTCATGTTGTAAGATACAAATTCCAATGGCTTGACACTATTTTACCTCTGGCTATTGATCCTAAACTGTTTACAGCATTAACATTAAACTTTGTAAAACTCAAGATGGCAACAGTGTCTCTAGAAATTGATTCAAGTACGATTGGTTATTCTTGCAAAGAAAAAGAGAATATAACCAAGTTGTTACAAAAATTAACTTCAATTGTAAGTATTATGGATGATTCAAGCATCCTATATTTATTTGTATAACTATACTTACTACATGTTTGTTATATATTAAATCATATTCACACTCTAAAAAAATTATTGAGTAAAGTTGCAAGGAAATTGCACATCATGCAAGTTGTTAAGAGTGTAAGAGGCCACTCCACTATTTTCACGGCACAATCTATTTTCACGTGATTGCCCACTCACCTAAGATAATGGCTTGTTGGCCCCTCCTTGTTTTATAGTTTGATAATATATCTTAATAGCCTGCAAAATGCCTATATAATACTTCCATAATTCATTAATTACAGTTAATTGGTACAAAGTAGTTTTGGCATCCCCATAAGTCACTTTTAAATGTTTTGGGGTGAAGCTCAAATTGTGCTTAATGAAGGACAACATGCAAATAGTGCATATATATAATATAAATGAACGCTGTAAAAAGATAAAATGTTAAAGTAATTAAATTATTGGTTATTACAGTTACAAGACATATTGTAAATTTAGTTAGCTGGTTCTGTAGGATGCTAGTGTAAATGAACTTCTCATTTGTGAATATCAAATGTTTTAGTATTTCATACTATAGTCATATTTTGTTGTACATTATTCCAATGATGTGATATTGAATTTAAACATATTCCTTACTAATACAAAAAGGAGATAGCAAAAATAAAATTTTGTAAACGTTCAATATACAATATAATTATATTGCTGTAAAATCAAAATTGATTCTAAAAATATCAGTTACATATAATTATACAGCTGCCAGGAATAGTGTAAATACCTCATTACAGTTGCATGTAGTATAATAATCATAATTGTGTCGTATGCCATTACTGCTGAACTGTGGTGTTTTATATAGATGAATGTTGTTGTTCATAATGACTAAGTAAATTAATAGTGGAGGATGTTTGACAGCTTCGAAAACAGGATTCCAAAGTAATCGCAATTATCTCAATTTCTATAATAATAATAACATTTCTAATTGTCTCTTACAGCTCAAAGAAAATGCAAATGGCAAGATCCAGGAAGGGTATGTTTTACGTTTAAAACGTCATAAAAATTATGAAGCGGATGGAAAAGAAGAAAACATTAAGTACATCATTGCGGCTTGGCTATTTACAACTGCATTAACTTTTGCATGTATTCTTCATTGTGGAAGATGCAATTATTTTGGAAAAACAATCAAATATACTATATACTATTGCCATTGGCTGTTTTGATATCTGGGAAACCAAAAGAAATGATTAAAAATTGGAAGGAATGTTTTGATGACGATAACAAGGAAGGTGATAAAGCAAAAAAACATACAGTTTTGATATGTGGGAGACCGGAAGAGGTGATTAAAATTTGGAAGGAATTCATTGAAGAAAACATGAAAATTGAGGAATTAAAAAAAAGGTCGTCTCATTCCGAATATAATGCGATCATTGCACAGAATGAAGAACCAAGTGTGAAACCTAATACAGAGCATACTCCACTAATACCCAAAAGTAAAGGCAAAAACTTCACTTGCAATGATCCATTTTCATTCTTGAAATTTCCTAATTACAACAATATGCTAGTGTTGTATCCGCTTTGTGTCGTTTATGTTGTTATTTTCTTGAGTGTTGATATCATTTTTATTTGTTATTACAAAAAGGGTTGGCACAATTTTCGGAATTCAATTGACTGGCTGTTTGTCTTTCCTATTCCCATATATTTTCTGACAGCTGTCGGTGTAAATTTCATTTGTTATTTCATAAGCTGCTGCTGTCGTAAATATTGCCCAAAAGAGGATGATGAGGATAAAAAAGGTAAAGAGGATAAACAGCATCAGGTTGAAAAGAACGAAAATGATTTACGTGATAAAGAAACACCATTGTATATGAAGTTCATCATATACATAAGGGAGTTCACTGTAGTGCTTTCTGTCACTACACTTCCAGTTTTCATATGCTTTCATGGTTTCTGGCTGTTTATTGCAACTATTGCATTCCCTACTCAAGTTGCATCTAATGCTGTGGCTTTTAGTCCTCTCATTTCAGCTTCCTTTATATATATACCCTATTTCACCCAACTACTCTGTACTCTTTACAAATGCTGCAGTGCATATTGTTGTTCCTCAGATGAGGAAGAGAAACGTGAATGTAAGAGAAAGATACCAAATTATTTAGTTCCATTAATGTTTCTTCCATTCTGGGTATTACTTCTCACTTCTCTTTTTTATATTTCTAATTTCTTCCATCGTTTTAATGTTGTAACAGAAAACTCCTGGTTAGTAATTATATTTTCATTGTTTGTGATTGCTTTGGCACACAAAATGGCCATGCTATGCATATCAAGTACAAAAGATGAACAAAAGATAAATGATGGGAACAGTGCAAGATCAAGTACAAAGGATGAACAAAGGGATGGGACCAGTACAAGTTCAATTACAAAGGATGAACGGGAGAAACTGTTAACAAACACAATATGAACATATATAGGTTTTAATGATACTATTTGCTATAGCTTGTAATTTTGTGTGATCAAGTGTACAAACTTGTGATTGCCTTCTTATATTTATTTAAGAGCTTGCTAATTACATTTTGCTATTTTTACTTTCATACACTTTAAATTAATATATACATTAATGAGAGCAAATGTTTTAGGATACCGTATATATGCTGAATCTGTTTTGATAATTTACATGTATAATTATAACTGTTTTATTATTATTATTAACCAGTAGTAAATATTATCATATATTGCGTGATTTGAATGTCTAATTCAATTGGATGCGTTATTTCTATGATAAACAAATAATTATTATGCATAATTAGATCTATGACTATGATATTTCGAAAGTCTTTTTATCTGTCCTTGTATATGGTGCTCATGCAAGATGAATGCATTAGTGTGGAGGCAATTTACAATTCTTTCCAAGATAAATGTAAAATAAGTTACCAAACGCCTCCAACAAACAAGCCACAACCTGATACCGCATTGGTTCATTACGAACTTGTAAGGACACACCAGCAGACTTGACACTACTATAATACCCTTGGCAATTGATTATGTAGTTTATTTGGCCAGTAGGGCCATCTCTATAATTGTTTTCCCATGGGTTCAAACTATCATAGATAATAATAAACTGTTGTGGTTCAGGCATGATAAAGTCAGCTATGATTACTGTATGCTGGACACCACAAATCACTAACTGTTTAAGTAAAACGTGTAGCAGCCACTACAGCCAATATACAGTCACTATAGCCACTGTTTAGTTACATGAATTATATGAATAATTACACTGTAAAAATGAATTTGTTATTTTAACAGACCAGTTGTTACCTCAATTGCACTTAAATTTCCAATCTATTGTTAGAAAAATGAAATAACAGGATAATTAGCATATTGTCTGGTTATATTATATAGCTATATGGGAAAAAGGAATGTTATGACTATAGTCATAAATGCATATACCCAAATACACCTTACTACCATATAAAGAGGCTGTTATTGATAACTTCAAAATGAGATAATATGAAAGGATTTGTTTCAAATTACTGGTTATAGTAAACACTAATCATGCATTCAGGAATGTACATACCAATATACACCTTTCTATCGTATAAAGAGGATGTTATTGATAACTTAAAAAAGAGATAATATGAAACGATTTGTTTCAAATTATTGGTTATAGTAAAAAACAAATCATGCATTCAGGAATGTACATACCAATATACACCTTATTACCATAAGAGGCTGTTATTGATAACTTAAAAAGAGATAATATGAAACAATTTGTTTCAAATAATTGGTTTATAGTAAAAACAATCGTTATCATGCGATCATGAATGTATTTGATGTTTCTAACTATGTATTATAAATGTACATGCAACTGGGGTAACAACTGGTCTGTTAAAATAACAAATTCATTTTTACAGTGTATTACTAAGCAACTAAATTACCTGATAATTGTTTTTCAGCTTAAATTAAATGCAAAATCCGAATGCAAAAACCAGAAAAAAGGATATGCATTTTAAAAGGAGAGGGAAAAGTTATAGCAGATAAAAAAGAAACAAGACTTAAATACATTATTGGAATATGGCTTTTCGTAGCTGCAATTACTTTTGCAGCCATTCTTCACTGTGGAAGATGTTGCGGTTCAGTTGCAAAAAGGTTGGAAAAAATGATAGAAGATTCTGCTGCATTGTTCATGGCTGTTGTAGATATTTTCAGAATCTCTGAGAAATTAAATAAACTGTTAAAAAGTTTGAAAACATTGCTTAGTGATAAAAGCAGTAAAACAGATGAAAAGGACGAAAAAAAGAAACATAAAAAGAAAGCAAAAGCAAATCATGGTGACAAAGGTAAACAAGCAAAGAGAACTGATAAAGTTAAAACTTCAGAGAGTACTGATAAATATGAGGAAATTGAAACTTCCGAAACTGCACCTTTTGGAATATTGGAAGTTCACGAGCCTAACTAACAAACGTCTGACAATTTGGCATCAACATTGAATGCTAACAGCTCAAGTGGCAGCAGTCCTTTTCCATTCTTGAAGTGGTTTGGGCAAAACCAGAAGATTTATCCACTTTTTCATTGGATTTGTAGTTTTGGATTTAATTTTCACAATCAAAATGGGAAATACTTTTTCCAATAAATGGGACTACCTATTTCATTCTCCTATCCCTATTTGACTTATTGCAGCTCTCTCCTTTAACACTTCTGCTTTTGTCGCAGTGATGGCATTTTTTGAGAAGAATAACCATGCTGGTGTTTCAAAATTAACTGTCCTTATGAACTGCATTTGGGATTATGTTGTAGTGCTGACTGTCACTACACTTCCACTTTTCTTATTTTTCCATGGATTTTGGCTGTTTATAGCTGCTGTTGCTTATCCTTCTCGAGTTGCTGCTTCCGCTGTGTTTTACACTCCTCTTCTTTCTTTCTTTATCTTATATACAGTGACCTTTGGTAACATTATCTCTATTTGCTGTAAATGTTGTCAAGGTTCAGACAATGATGAGAGCAACTTAGAGACATTTTGCTTTTCTTTAGCTCCGATTGTTTTTGTTCCATTTTGGGCATTATTTTTGGCATCCCTTTATACTGTTTCTGATTTCACTCTTCGTTTCGGTGGTGTATCAAAACACCCATGGACAGTAATTTTAGTTGCACTGGCTGTAATTGCTTCAGCACACAAACTAGCTCAACTGTGTGTTACCAAGCCATTTGTTTCTGAAAAGGCATGCAGTGATTGATTAAAGAATGCATGAGTCTCAATGCCAAACAATATTATCATAATAATTTTTGCATACACCTGTAGGCAGTTACTTTCATATGTAATTTTAGTGTGTGTTCTGCAACACCGAAACATTTTTGCCCTTTTTTAATATGTGTATAATTAATTATCATAATTAGAATTCCTCTTTGATTCATGGTAGCTCTTTTCATGAATATTTCAAAGCATTTAAAATAGCCATTTTCATTTCTATAATCCCACAAGCATGTGTGGCTCCATACAGAGAGTCTAGTTTGTAAGACTAGTCCATCTGTCCAATAAGAATGAGTCTATAGACTTGCTACTACATGATACCCTGCTAAATGTAATCTTTATTGTGCCGGTAAATTGTCCTCGATTCTGTGGTCTACATTCTTTGCTAGTATTGAATAGTAATTCTCTCCCATCAAGCCAAACAAGAATACAGTGGAAATAGATTTTGCATTGCCATTATGCCCTCATGTCAAAACAGGTAGTACAGAGCACTGCCCAAGCAGATACACAGCTATAGACATGTTGCCATGGAGTTCACCATTCTGCATGTCCTATATATAGGTACATTGCAGATCAGCTAGTGCTGAATGGGTCACGAAGAACCACTGTACATATCTTTGTGGCCATTCTGAACTTGTGGAAGTCAGAAATTCTAGATATCTCAGGAAAACGTTCAGAAAAATTGACATTGAAAGTCAGAATGTTAGAATTTTAGAATGTCAGTTGAATTTAAGGAAGTCAGATTTTTAGAAAGTCAGAATTTCAGAAAGTCAGAATTTCAGAACTTCAGAATGGCCAAAAAAATACACTGGTCTACACTGGTTATTGCTAACTTCCTAAAATTTTGGTCTACAAGTATCGATGTGATATCTTCAGATACTATGAAAGGAAAGAGTCTCAACAAGAATTGATCTCGAATTGCACGCTATATTCATAAGTGTGTTCATTATCGAGGCACTTGAAATTTAACTACATATTTATTATACTCAGAACATGTAAAGCTGAAAACAGAATTATTGAAGTGTTTGAAGTTGATTGAACACTAGGGTTTAAAGTACCTGTATTATTAGAGAGTTAAACAAGTATGGTAATATAAGGCTTATAGTGATACAGAAAGATGACAACTAGATATAATGTGATAGACTGATAAGTATTGAATACTTTTCTATACCGTACGAAGACGATACCACTGTGATCTTTCCATTTTACTCTTAGCAAGAAAGGAGAAGGAAATGGAAGTAAGAAGAGAGGAGAGCGAGTATGACTGGATAGTTGCATGCAGGAGGCAGAACAAGAGACGATACAAGGGCTGGAACCTGTGGAGTAATTAAAGAGATATATACAAAATGCGGAGACAGACAGACTGGACAGACAAAGGTACGTGTACATACATCTATGAATAAGAATGAAAATTCTGACTTTCCAAAAGTTATGAAATTCTGACTTTCTGAATTCTGAATTCTGACTTCTCTGTCAATTTTTCTTAACTTTTTCCTGAGATATCTAGAATTTCCACGAGTATGGCTACAAACGTACATTTCCTACTTTCCATAGTCCTGATGATAAATGTGTCTGCAAAGAGGACCATATTATAATTAGTAAATTAAGACAATATGACCACAACAGCCACACCCAACCTGCTATGACAGTGTTTTGGACTTTTGGACTATGCTATAAAATTTAATAATTTATTAACATCTTAAAGTTTATTATTTCATAGTTTTTAGCCTACTTTCAATATGTAATAACTGGCATAATTATTATATAAATGTAAATTGTTACTCATAAAATATGATATAGCTACTTGCTATGTGATTTATATATTGAGGTACACAAGCCCAAAGTGTATTACAGCATGCATGCTATATACCCAGTACAAAATAATTAAATATTGTTATTTAATCACCTGCGAAACTGTACTACTGTTTACTATATATGCTTCAACTGAAAGTATATTGATAACAGCAGTGCTGTTATCAATATACTTTCACCATTCATTTCTCATTCGAGAGCTTTACGCTAAAAGATGGAGTATTACTTCTCTGTGTTTGTAGTTCTTGCAGTATTTCTCAAAAGATCATCTGCTGAATCAATTGATAATCCACCACCATTACCAAAAAAAGGTGACCATGAAAACACAAGATATATAATAATTATGTCTAACACTTATTATAACATCCACAATATATAGGAGTGAGGTTGTATCTTGGTGAAGAAGACAGAATGTTACCTGATTTCTCTATACTATCAACTCAACTGTTCCTTGATGGTGATTCGGGTAGCGGTTCATTTGATATTTTTAATTATGGTTTATGGTGTCAGAGTGCAAATACTGGTGATATGATAGGAACATGGTATCTACCAGATGGTACACAAGTGTCTACTGTAGATGATAATAATTTTTCATTATATGTCTTTCATGTCACTGGTCAAATTGGTCTGTTGAGAGATGCTGGATTAGCTTCATATCAGGGACTATACAGTTGTGTTATTCCTGATGAGAATGGAACAAATCAAACTCTCTGGGTAGCTATTTATGAAGATCTACATTTAGATTCAAGTGGTATGCAAATAATTTAGCTATCTCAAAACTATTTATGATAATTTTATTGTTTCTTTTCATAACTAAGAAGAGGGCAGTTTATCCACATCTGTAACAGGTCAGACTGATTTTAGCTTGGTGTCTGTATCGATGGATGCTGGTCCTCCTGTGTTCAATCTCAGTTTTGAAGTTGAAAATCGACCTCCCACTTTTGTCACTTGCAATGTGGATGGTGTAATATTTAACATATCAGATGAAGACCTGACTCGTGAGGTACTGATTTCTACAGATCCTATTAGTGTTCGTGTAACAGTCACAGTGAGGACTGGAAAGGGAGGCATTTATCAATGCAAAGTGTATAATGATGCACGAAATGGAAATACGTCAACTAATAAACCGATAGCTGTGATAGGTAAACACTGATAAGCCAATTATGCATATATTGTGTCATAAACAAAACATAACAGGCCATAGGGTGTGCTTAAGAAGGAAGGTGGAGATGTCGTAGAGAATGTGAAAAAGTTTTGGTAACCACACCCACTTTCTGGACCAAACGAATATTTTTTTAGAACGAGGAGTCACACACTGTCAGCATGTTTCATGTTGCTATAGAGTGACATTATGTGTTGTAGAGTGTAGTGAGTCACAGTGTTGCTTTATACATTATGCTATAATTCAGTGAAAATAGGGGGTGTACTGATGGCTTCATTTTTAAAGTGCTGGCCTGCAATTAGAAGGTTGCAGGTTCGAGGCCCACTATGCGCAGGCTTTTTGACCATGAGTATACTCAACTCCACCCTCAAAATGAGGAGGTGTTCATCACCACATCCTTTGGAGGGTATGTAAAGCCATTGGTCCCATGAGCTGGTTAATATTACGAACCTGTGCTGCCTTATTAGCCACATTTAGTAACAACTCTTGTAGAAAAATTAAAATATAAATAAATAAAATGATTTAGGTAGCTAGTAGCTGATACATTTTAGTGGTGCCACCTCCCAAGCACCTTATTGTCTACATCTTTGCATGACGTGCAAATGGAACTCAGTACTATAACTAAAGCTAAAGTTAGATAAGTAATATTCACACAATTAATCTAAAATTTACTGTAATTTAGTTGGTATACTAAACCTACCATATTAAAAGCAATATTGAGTTTTCTCACTTGCGTTACCAGGAAATGTCTTAGGAGTAATTATGATGATTTGAGAATCATAGGAACGTGACAAATTACTGCATTTTCATTTCTTGGATTACTTGTACTGTAACATTTCCATGTTTCTTGTGACATTTCAGATCATGTTTCTACCACATTAATATCCTGTCGATGCATGTAACATAACTCAATATGTTGTTTGATATGCTAAGTTTAGTGTACATGCTAAATTATTTTCTAGTTGTAACTAATAGCCGTAAATTACTATTAATTATTAAATGGTATGTGACCATTATTTTACTACAAGTAAATTTTGCATATAAAATTATTTACAATTCTTCTATCTTAATTCACTTTACATCATGTACAAACTTTGTGAGATATATAAAATTATTGTACCTTTTGCTGCAAACCTTCTCTAAGCAAGATTTCAATTCCCTCTTTTCTTTATATAGCAGATTCTCCTGTTATGTCACTAGTTATATCTCCTAATGATACTATTTATGAGAGTACACTTCTCAAAATCACATGTACTGCTACACTACCCAGTTTATTCAAAACCAATATATCTGCTATTGCTTCTTGGATTAATCCTGATGAAGAGATAGTAACGAATGATAATCATGTGACAGTGTTACCAGCTGAGATGATTAGCAACAACACATTTGAAAGTGTTCTGATATTCTATCCTGTTGATAATGGTGACGAGGGACCATTTGATGATCAGGGAGAATACACTTGTGAGATGACTATATCATCTACTGATAGCGTGATATTGAATGGAGTCAATAGCATCACTAAGAATATCACTGTAGAAGGTATACTAGAAGTAATTATTTTTTTATAGTAGAGATTCTTTTCATATTTTTAGAAATGCCTCCTCTTGAACTGAACATCTCAACTAGTGGTTATACTGAAGTTGGTCAGAGTTTCAACATGACATGTACTGTTAGAGTAGTTGAAGGACTAGTTGAACAACCTAATGTAACATGGATGAAGATGGATGATGTCAGTATGGGTGACCTGGATGATCTGAATATAACTACAATTACAGTGATAGATGGATCAGTTACTAATGTAACTGTGATACTTGATCCAGTTCTATTTGAACACAGAGGAGTGTATATATGTATAGCTGTGTTTAATATATCACTGACATTTGATTCTGAATCGGATTCTCAAGAGTACAAGTTCGTATTATCTTGTGAGTTGTGAAACCTTCATGTTTTTTTCTTTATTACATGACTGTTAGTAAGTTTATGTACTGTATAAGTGAAAAAATATGTAGAAAAGTACAATATATGCTGAATACAATATTAGAGACTCATTATAAAGTACAGTATATTGATCTTCAGTACTGTAGTAGCGAATCAGTACTGTACAATATTGTAAACCCCACCCCCCCTTCCCATCCCCCCCAGTACTGCAGTAGTGAAACAGTACTCTACAATACCCTACCTCCTAAGTACTGTAGTAGGGAAACAGTACTGTACAATACTGTACCTTCCAGTACTGTAGTAGTGAAACAGTACTGTATAATACTGTACCTCCCCAGTACTGCAGTAGTGAAACAGTACTGTACAATACTGTACCTCCTAGGTACAATAATAGGGACACATCATTATAAAGTACAGTACCGCCTCAGTTATTATAGTAATGAAACAATACAGTAGAGTGCTGAACCTCCTCAGTACTGTAGTACTGAAGTAGTGCAGTACAATACTGTACCTCCTCAGTATGTTAGTAGTGAAACAGTACAGCACATGATCAGTGCGGTACTCCTCAGTGCTGTTGTAGTGAAACAGTACAGTACAGTATACAGTAATGTACCTCATCGGTGCTGTAGTAGTGAACCCTTACTCTCTACACAGATCCTCCTCCTGCTATGTCACTAGTTGTGTCTCCTAATGATACTATTTATGAGAGTATACCTCTCAACATCACATGTACTGCTACACTAACCAACGTAATCAAAACCAATATATCTGCTACGGCTTCTTGGATTAGTCCTAACAAAAAGATAATCAATTCTACAAATGATAGTCATGTGACAGTGCTACCAGCGAAGATGATTGGCATCAACACATTTGAGAGTGTTCTGATATTCTATCCTGTTGATAATAGTGACGAGGGACCGTTTGATGATCAGGGAGAATATACCTGTGAGATGACTATTTCGTCTACTGATAACTTTATATTGATTGGAATCAATAGCATCACTGAGAATGTCATTATACAAGGTAATAATAATAATAATAATAATAATATAGAATGCTATTGAAATTGATCGAAGGAGAGAGACACATGTCCAGAAAAATATCAGGACTAGCTATGGATTTGATTATATTAATATGGAGAAACACTGTGATTGTGTGCTTTCAATAATAGGATTTTAAATAAATAATGTCTTCTTTACAGTTCTTGAAACTGTTCCAGAAAACTTCAGTTCCACTCCATCGAGATTTGATATTATATTCACATGGTCTTACCCTCCTCTTCCAAATGGTATCATCATTCAATACAATCTAACTGTTCATAATATTAATACTGGTATAACTACAACATACTTTATTAATGGTACACAAGAAAGCTATACTGTTGGAGATTTCAAACCCTATCAAAGTTACAATGCATCTCTATTGGCTGCTACTGAGGCTGGATATGGACCACCTGTATATGTGTCTGGAAGAACAAAATCTGATGGTGAGTATATACACAATTAATACTTGTGGTTATTATTACTACTTACCTATTAGTACCAGGAACAGTGTCAGCAATTGATATAACAGTATTCAATACAACTGCTGTGAGAATCACATGGTCACCAATACCAGTAGAAGAAGCTAATGGTAATATTACACATTATATTGTGTCTGTTAGTTTATATGAAGGAAGAGAATTATATAATAGAAACATCAGTGTATCTAGTGACTTACAAGTGATAGTTAATGGATTAGGTGAGTGCTTTAATCTTAACTACATTTATCTTTTAATAACTATTGTAAAGCTGGAGAGATTCCTTATGGAGTAACTGTAAAAGCATTGAATGATGTTGGACAAGAAGGACAATCTAACACAACAGTATTTTTCACAAGAGAAGGCAGTAAGTATGATTCTTTTCCACATTTTCATTATTAGATATCCTTTTGCATTACCCATTTCAGAACCTCCAATTCCAACTAATATCAGTGTCTTAAGACTAAATGGTACTCATATGAATATTAGTTGGACTCTTATACCAATCACTGAAGCAAGAGGATTCATTCAGTCATATTTAATACTCTACCAAGAAATTGTCAACAGGAAGAGACAAATATCCAGTGTATCTGTACCGGCTACTGATAGTAGTTTAGTTATAGGTGGACTAGATCCTGATAAATCTTATAGTGTATCTATATCAGCAAGTACTAATGCTGGTCAGGGAAGATTTACTGATGTCATAATTGTTGATGGTAAGCATCTCCTATGATGATAATTATCATCATGCTTTTTGTCTATTCAGAACTAAACAGTGCTTTATTTCAACTAAGGGCAGGACCACTCTCATCTTGTGAAGATAGGGCTGTAAGTATATTGGATTTAACTACAATGCATTTTTCATAACGGAGAAAAATTGTTTCCGTAGGTATTAACAGAAAGCTCAATCAAATCATTCGTTCGTTCAGTAATTGCTGATACAGTAATAGATTATTGTGATTGTGGATTTCTGGACAGTTTCATCACTAATGAAACACTATTGTGTGATACTCAAAATCCAACACAAGCTGTTTATAGAGCTCAAGTATTTAATTTTGGTTCTATTTCCTCTACTCAGATAGTATCATGGATTGAAGAGTGGGTGTTAAATGGAACTAGTGTAATGTATGGATCTAGTTTAGTGACATTTGATCCCACATGTCCAGTTCCTTTGAACAGTTTTAATGATGAAATCTGTAAACAAAGTGTGACTATATCTACACTAACACCAACACCAACGATTAATGAAACAATGCAATCCTCTTTTTCAATAGTATTATTAGTAATTGCAGGAAGTATAGCTCTGGGATTAACTATGTTTATATGTATCATAACAATGATAGTAATGATAGTTTGTTATTGTATCAAGTCTAAGAGAAGAAGGTATGATGTCATTCATAAGTGTTTAGTTACAATATCTATGGTTATGTAATACATCATGTTTAACAATATTAAACTTGTACCCATGAATGAATATCTACTCGTATAAGAGTATATCACTTATATATTCTATTAGGTTGAACATAGCTAGCAAGGATGATAATAAGTTAGTACTGTCATTGAAATAACTACATAATTATAGATTGTATCATTATAATTATTATCTACTTACACACAGTCTAGAGATTACTAATATTGAACTGAAATGTAATACAGCTTATGGACATGTGAAGCTTCATCCAGATTATGATACAGTACAGGATTTTATATATGAACAAAGAGGAGATAATGAACCTCAAGAAAGGAATGTTGATACACCACCTACTTATGTTGATATGCGGACCTAAATCCCTTTTTTTTGTGTTATTTGTACTCTGGTATATATAATTATATAAAATAATTATACAAGACTTGTTTTAAATTGATTTAAGTAGTATTTTCTTTCTGACATTTGCTAATAATTAATTTTCTCTACTTTTCATTGGTTTCTATTTTTTTGTACTTTTCATTGTTGACAATTAGCGATAATTATAGGCAGCATTATAATATGAATTGACGGGCACCAATTTAGTGATAAAAGGGTCACTTCTGAAATTTAAATCCTGAAGTAAAGAAAATTTAAGAAATAAATAAATATATGGCTGATAGAACAAATCTCATCACTGACATAGCTACATGTATAAAATCAAGCTTATAAGTACTGCAAAAACAAAATTGTTAAAATAACTTATTGATTGGTTATTACAGTTGCAGGATTTAAAGTTGCATGTATAGTCATACTGCAAACATTTTTGCTAACTTCCTCATAAAATTTCATTATTTGTAAAACTTCAAGTAATAGAAAACCTGCAAACTCATAATCTAATACTTTGAAATTTTATTAGTGTCATGAAACATGAAACATTATATGAGGAAGTTACAAAATAATTATGATTTCAGTAAATGTTATGGCATCAACAGTATGATTATATATACATGCTTCTTTAGATCCTTGTAAATGTAATAACCAATCAACCAGTTATTTTGACAATTTTGTTGTTTTTGCAGTGAGCTTAAAAACTTACCGATAACTTTAGCCAACATCTAATTAAATATTTGTGTTTTTGTCCAGCTAAAAGTATACATGATACTTCATTAACATTTTAGCAACTATGATCTTAGGCTAATGACCTGAAACACAGTGAACAATGTTCTTTCATTTTTTGACATCAGCATTCAAATGTTACTTAACTTGATTGGCTCTATACATAATATTTACTAGCTATACTGCTGAAAAGACTGATGGTCCTGTACTTTCATTCAGGAGCCCATAATGACGTTGACCAGAAAGCGTACTCTTACGCTTTCTCATTATGGGCTCCTGTTTCAATGTATACCTAGATTGAAATGCACACATCCAGTATCAGAGAGTACAGTAGGAGATGGCACAAAAAAAACATGGCTGCCCAATTAATAATAAATAATAATAAACTTTACAATTGTAATATGGCTGAAGAACACACACCAGTTGCTGGTGGAGCCAGTACATTACTTTAAGAATACGTTATTTTAGAGTACACGAAGAATAATGACTCGAGTGATTAGTATTTATGGAGTGACAAGAAGAACAGGGCGGCACACATAGTGAAAAATACAAGGGTTACTAGAATTGAAATATTTGATGGAGTATTGATAAAAATAATGATTCAGATGACGTTTAAACTTTTTTGGGTGGCGTCAATAGGAAGAAGAGTATCATGAGTTCCATAGTCCCACTATATGATAGAAATAGAAATGGTTTGAATTTGAGCTACGTCAGAAGTGATATTTGAGTTTATGAGGAAGATGAACGAGTTGCCGGAGGAATAATATATTCGAATATGTTAAAGTTGGCTGAAGGATGTCAGTTTAATTTGATTTGACTCTCTGCTAATATATACAGATAAGTTAAAATATACATATAACTTTTGATATTGAGTAATTTTTATGACTAACGTTACCTTTTAGATGATCAGAGATCATAGTGCACTGTTTAGTCGCATTTATATTTTCTTTAGGTATTGAGATGATATCTCCAGGCACTACGAAAGAAGAGCGTCTCAACAAGACAACAACTCTAGAGATTTGGGCTGGAATTGGACGCCATTTTTGTAAGTGAATCTAATTGCGCATTGCGCATTTGTGTCTTGTTGCTAGGTAATGTCATGAAAAATGTTACTGAGTGCATTCGCATTTAAAACGCTTTCGCAATTAAAACTGTTTGATAAGACCAAATAATTTCTGTATGGGATGAGGAGTTACTTATTAATCATTGGTGTTCTTTTTGTATCAGTTGAGAGATCATCAGCTCAATTAGATGGTGATCCACCACCATTACCAGACACAGGTAAATACTATTAACTATGGTTATAAAATCTTTCTTTCATAAATGATTGTTTGTTGCATTCTTATAGGAGTGAGGTTGTATCTTGGGGAAGAGGTCAGAGTGTTACCTGATTTCTCTATAATATCAGCTAGACAGTTTCATGACAGTGATCAAGACACTCTTGGTAATCCTGGAACTCAGGATGGTCTTAATGATGGTGTATGGTGTCAAAGTGCTAATACTAGTAATATGATAGGAACATGGTATCTACCAGATGGTACACAAGTGTCTACTGTAGATGATAATAATTTTCCATTTCATGTCTTTCATGTCACTGGTCAAATTGGTCTATTAAGAGATGCGGGAATAGCTTCAATACAAGGGCTATACAGTTGTGTTATTCCTGATGAAAATGGAGTAGATCATACATTATGGGTAGCTGCTTATGGGGTTGGTGATTTTGATTCATCTGGTAAGTGTGTATGATATAATAATATAATTATTAAGAACTCAAATTTATCTTTAATTATTATTTCCAGATATGAGTTTATTCACATCAATAACAAGACAGACTGAATTTGGAGTAGTCTCCGCATCAAGAGATACTAATCCTCCTGTATTTACACTCACTTTCGAAGTAGATAGACGCCCTCCCACTGATGTCACTTGTACTGTGGAAGTAGATAATGGTGGTGGTTCTGTTATCACCAATATCTCATATGATGACTTGAGTCGTGAGGTACTAGTTTCTGAAGATCCTATTAATGTTCAGGTAATAGTAACAATTGGAATGAGACAGGGAGGTACTTATCAGTGTACTGTATCCAATGATGCACCAAATGGTAATACTGCAACATCTCAGGCAGTAAATGTAACAGGTATGTCTCTTAGTTCTGATGCATGAGTTTAAGTTTAGATATGATTATCTTCATTTCTATAGTAACTGACACTCCTACTAACCTAACAGCAATGAGAATTGGTCTTTATCAAGGCATTGTATCATGGTCTCCTCCTGTTAGTAATGATCCTGTTGTATTAGGTTATGAATTGTTCTATGGTCTACCTAATGGTACCAGAGAGAGTATAGAAGTTAATGATACACTAATCACATTCTCTACTCTTGATCCTGAATCAAACTATCCATTATTTGTAGTAGCATATGGAGGAGATTTACCAAGTAGTCACAGTAATAATATTAATTTAAAACAAGGTAATTATTTAATTCCTTGATGTATGATTCATGACATGTTCCAAAGCATTCTAGTGGATTAAAAATAAATTATTAATTAATTCAAAATGTTATAATGAAGGAATTAATTTTAGTATTTTTTTTCAGCTGTCTCAATTGATGTTACTCCCTCAAGTACACTCCTAATTGGTTCAGACATTACAGTCTCATGTATAGTGAATATCACAGTTGAAGTCACAGTGGTACAAGTAATGTGGACTGATCAAGACTTTAATCCTATCAACACAATTGATGGAATGGATCCAATGGATGATATAATGTTGTCATTAGATCTTGTGATCAGTAAAGTACAGGTTTCTAATGCTGGTATATATACATGTAGTGCTATAATAAATGATACTCTTGGTGATTCTGCTATGAGTGAAAGACATTATACTCTAACTGTTGAGAGTAAGTCCCTCTTCATTATGTCATGTAATTACTATTGTTATTATTAACAGCAATTACACTTCACAACACTAACTATGTGTATTATATTATATTGATATATCATGGCTAAATTTCGAGTAGGCGAAATTGGAAAAATTCGCTCCCTCATCTCTCATCTTCTTATCTGGCTCGTATATTTGTAATTCTTGTCATTCTTGTCTTTTATCTGTTATATACATTATATAATCTGAAACATCCTTAATTTTTTACCTTTTTAATATATTTTCAGTACCTCCTCCAAATGTAATTTCACTTGTGACTCCTGGTACTCAGTTTGGTCGTACAATTTTAAGTGGTATCTCCTCAATCTTCTGTGCTGGTAACATAACTTCTACTGACTTCCCCCCAAATATAATCTTCACATGGTGGGGACCACAGGGATTAGTGACTGATGATGAAAAATATGATATACAAGAGGGAGTAGCTGGTGATGAATTACAGTTTGGAGTTAATGAAGAAGACTATACTCACTATAGTAATCTTGTCATTAGAGATTTGACATTGATGGATAATGAAACACAATATTATTGTATAGTACAGGTTGGAGTTAATAACACATTTGATCTGTCAGCTTATATTATACCTGGAACTACTACATCAGATAATGTTACTATACTAGTGGAAGGTATGTAATATACTAGGCAATATAGAACAAAATCAAATTACTACTTGTACACTGCAGAAATAAAATTGTTAAAATAACATTTACTGGTTAGTACAGTTGCAAGGAATAGTGGAGATTGTAATTCAATTAGTTTTTTAGGTTGTTATGGATATGCAATAATCTCATAACTGTATTTCAATATCCCTATCCTGTCTAAATAAGTGTTTTAATTAAATCATTGTAGGTTTTCAAACCTTCTTTGTGGATCTAATATGAGATATTAGGCATGAAAATTACATCGCATTTTAATATAATTAGTACAAAGTAGCTATGATGTTAGATGTATTTATCCTGAACAACCAACTAATTTTTAAATCTTCGCAACTGTACTAACCAATATATTTGTTATTTTAACAATTCTATTTTTGCAGTGTAAAGACTTCCTAATTAGACAAGAATGTAAGTATAACAATCTCATATTACTAAAATGATTATTATAAGCAATATTTTGTTACAACTTGGAATGAAGGAAACAAGTATTACAACAACTATTATGTGTCTATAAACTTTGTAACAGTACAAATATTTGAAACAATTATTACTATATTGGTGTGTCCATTTACTCATATAATAATTACATGTACATATATAAACTGACTTAGTTGGAATGAAGGAAACATGTATTAAAACAGCTATTATCTACTTTATAAGCTTTGTAACAGCATAAATAAATAGTTGGAATGAAGGAATGATTATTATGAGTATGTGTGTGTGTATGTGTGTGCATGTGTGTGTTATAACTTACAAACAAAAAAAAACAAGTAGATACATAATAATTATACACACGGATAAATCTACATGCACAATAATAAAGATATACAGTAATTAAAAAAGATACACACAAACACATAGTGTATATTATTTATGTGGATGTTTGCTATTTGATTATTTTATGTCTATTTACATATTGATAATAACTATTGTCATCATTATATCAATGATATCTTGAAATTTTTTTTATTCAATAGCTCTGCCAGTACCTATAGTTACTATTACTCGTGAGGGAGCTCCTGTTATTGGTGAATCATTTTCTATAATCTGTAATGCTACAATTGAAGATAAATTATCACCAAATATCAACCTTACCTGGGTATATAATGACTCAAGGAGTAATGGCATCACTATCACTAGTAATCCAGATGGTTCTCTAACTCTCAATGTCAATCCTGTTCAGGAGTCACATGAAGGAGTATATACATGTGTTGCTACAATCACAATACCTGATGTCCCTCAACAGATTATTAGAAATGAAACGTATGACTTCTCAACACTTGGTAAGTTTCAATTTTAGTTTTTCAGTTTTACTTAAACATAAGCCAGTTGAGATTAAGTTTGAATGACGTAATAACTAGTTAGTAATAAATCTAGAATTATAAAGAATTTAGGTATATACACTGAGTAACATACAATTATGAATTCAACACCTCTCATGGTTTGGTGTAGGTACTTAGCTTTGTGAAATATAGTTTACAAGCCCATTGTAATAATTAGTTTATCCTTTATGTTATTTTAATTAGTTAGAAATTATATGTGTAAGTTGGAACCAAACCAGCCTCTAAGCTTCAATATAGGAGCTGAGTTAAATCGCTATAACTGCCCTGTATTTTAATTAATGTTTGTGAATAATTATTAATTTGCATTTCACTACAGGTGATCCTGATGTATCTATTATTGTAACTGGTTCTAATATTGCTGGTAACATGTACACTCTAACTTGTGAAGTCGGTGTTGTACTAGGAGTACCAAACATCATATGGATGTATAATAACACAAAGATTATTGAGGAATCTGGTATCACACTAACATTAGAAGAGAATGGACTAGACTCGCAACTGATATTACAATTCAGTCCATTATATTATGATCACGCTGGAGTGTATACATGTTCAGCTAATCTCACTGTACAGGAGTTTGATTTTGATGGATTCAACGAAGCTTCACAAACTGTTAATGTACAAAGTGAGTTTGATACATTATAGAGCATATAATGCATGTATACACATACACATGCATACATTACATACATACATACATACATACATACACTGATTTGTTATTTCAACCAACTTTATTTGTTGTATAAGTTTCATAAACCAATTTAGCATTCAAATTGTTGCTAAATATTGATGAATTATGTTATGTACACTGTAAGGTTATTTTTACCTTCAGTTGGTTACAGGAGTTTTAATGCAATTATATTTTCCTCCATGCTGATTTTTTTTGCCTGCTAACTAGTATTTATAAGTCATGCATAGTTCATTTGATCTTGATCTATATTGACTAGTATAAAGTACATGTCATAATAAGGCATATGGTAACAAACATATTAATACAATGTAACTATATACGTAGCATAGTATTATATAGGTACAACCTGTGGTGTATTATTTGTGAAAACAAAAGATGTCATTCCAGAGTAATTAATTAATATAAATATGTACATGAATTTGTACTTATAATAGCTGTGATATGCTCCTCAGATATTTGAAAAGTCAGCACATGTATGTACCATTCTTTATTATGGCATGTACCTTATATACTAGTCCATATATATCAAAATCAAAACATTACCTAGCTAGGCAAGAAAGCAGCTTTAATTTATATAGTCTCAGGAGGAGTTGAAACTCATGTAACCAAATGAGGGTTAAAATAACCCATTCGATTTTACGGTGCACATATGTATATACATATACATACAGACCTAACATAAATACATAGATGTACATGCATGTATAACATACATACATATATACATACATTACATAAATACATCCAAAATAACTAATTTAGTGGTTAGACAATTACTTGATTGTTTTGAATACATACATGTAATGCCACAGGTACTTTGTATTAATTATATTCAATTATAGTTGAATCACTATAATTTTAAGGTGCTGTCTACTCATATTTCATGTCAAAGATATAATATACTAAAGTACATGTAATTGTATCTGGCCATCAAAAAGGTTTGTAATCATGCAACCACATTCCAATACTTGGTGCACATTATGTAACATACATGCATGTAGCCACAACATCCTCTATGACAATTGACAAACTAAGCAATTCCTAGCAACTTTACTAACCAAAAAAATGGTTATTTTAACTATTTATTTTTTTGCAATGTACATACATACTTACATACACTCTAAAAATTGATTTGTTATTTCAACCAACTTTATTTGCTATACAACCATTTTAGCATTCAAATTGTTGCTGAATATGAATGACTTATACAAGTCATATTTTGTTGATGAATTATGTTACCTAGAGTACACATCACTATAAGTATTGGTAGTCTTGACATTCATATATATTAGATAAGGAATAAATATTTATATGCATTATTTACTAAAAGTGTAACATAAGGTATATATGCTCACTATAGGAATGTCCCTAACTAATCAGCAGTTATTATATAGTAAATGAGCCAAATCATTCACACAAGACATTCATTATCTAATAGTGTGGGAAGCTATTTGTAAAATGTTCATATTTTATAGAGCAGCTAATCCACACTCCATCTTATGATTAGTATAGTTGCAAGGGTTTAAAAATTTGTTTGTTGTTCATGATACATACAGTATAATACCATAGATACTTATTAATTATATTCAATAAAAATCACTTATACTTTAGGGGTGCTGTCTATTTCATGCCAAAGATTTGGTATAATTTATACTAAAGTACATGTAACTGTATATGGCCATCCAAAGGGTTTGTAAACCTGTAAACACATAGTTTAATTTATATCTTTCAATACATTATGTCGTAGTAACATCATGCATGTAGCCACAACATCTTCTATGACAATTGATAAACTAAATTGAAACTCATGCTATTCCTTGTAACTGTACTAACTAATAAAATGGTTGATTTAATGATTTAGTTTTTGCAATGCAGTAATAAATATTTATGCCAGGGTGCACGGGTGATCACCATAGTAACCTTTGATGTACCGCTGGAGTTATATGCCCATAACCTACCTCCAGACTGGGAGATATCCATTACATATACATAAATATTACATACATACAAATTATACACATGCATAAACATATACATACATGATTATGTAATAACATTCCAGGAGTCACTGTTTATACAACACTAGTTACACATTTATTTTACATTATAGAAGCATAATTTGTTATAATATTTCTCGCTTGTTATTTACACAGTCCCAACACCTACTGTTATTATCACTAGTGATGATATGATTAATATTGGTACTGAACGATCTCTCACATGTAATATCACACTTGCCTCTTATTCTCCGTCATCTCCTAATATCACTATACAATGGATGAAAGATGGACTTGTATTGGATGTTAGTAGTGAACGAGTTGATCTGAGTGAACTTCAAGTTAATGGAAATAGTTATACTTCATCGATAACATTCTCTCCATTGAACAGTACAGATACTGGTGATTATACCTGTACAGGAACCATTAGTCCAATAGGGTCTGGTTTTAATGCAGATGTGGAACCCTATATCATTGGTACCAATAACAATGTATCATATACACTTACAGTACAAGGTATGTATTTTACAACATAACCTGGTAAATATTTTTGATATATTTATGGATGTGATGGGTGATGAAAAACCACAGAATTCATTATGATGATCTGATTTGTCCTGTAGTGAATGCTTGTATATAACTAATTTAATAAATGCATTGCTGTGTGTGTATGCACACTATTATTCAACATTATTCTTATTCTGTCCATTATGCTTCTTAATTGTCAACCGTATAATTTCCTCTCCTGTTTCTTAATTTAGGTATTCCTGATCCAGTGATTATTATTACAGCTATTGGTAGTAATAATATCAGTGATAACTATACACTAATGTGTTCAGTAGACATTGTAGATGATCTACTAAATATACAAATCAATATTACCTTCTTGAGAATAACAGATGGAAGTTATCAAGAGCTCTCATATGAAGAATCCTCAGGAGATGCTATCATCACTGTATACTTCACTCCTCTTATGACGTCTGATTCTGGTAGATATAGATGCTCTGTAGATATTACACAGACTACTATTGACTATCAAGATGTATTCTATGAATCATTTTCTGTCAATACAACAAGTGAGTGTGGATTGTGTTTTATAGATGTAGGAACCAGGTGGCAAAGGGAGTACAGGGGGCACCTGTTCCCCCCTAAAAAAGACGTTATAGATATTAACTTGGTTTCTCCCATTCCAGTTTACAAAGTAACTTGATCTGCGTAGTTGCCCTAGTATTGAGTTAGAGTGGGAGGGGCTGGCTACATGAGACTATACTTAACAGTGGTATTCTCAGTAAGAATTGCTATACAGCCAATAATTTTTATCTAGTCAACACTTTGTAAATGAGTTTATAATAATATGCATATATAGTGCTATAAATATGAAACCAAACTCCACTCGCAGTACAGAACCCTGCATGGCCACAATCCAGACTTGCAAACAGCTTCAATCATTTTGATGAAATAAATGGGGGAACTATAAATTGCCAGTCATGGCAGAAAGCTTAGAGCCAGCTCGAAGTTGTAGCAGCCACTACTTCAATTGTACTTCATTTGAAACTGTGACTCAACAGTGATAGGCTTCAAGCAAGATGAGCTGTGTTTCAGTGAACTCTTTTGCTACCAGACATCATCTGAAAGTTGTTAAATGGCGATCATGAGTTTGCTGATAGTATTTTCTAAGTGCCAATGTTCATAGGTTTGCTGCAATTTTGCTGACAGACAAACAGGACAGACAAAACGATTACAGTAACCCTCTGCTTTGCCTACGTGGGTGAGGGTTAAATGTATATAATACTTTTCATGACTGTCACAAGTATATATGACGTCAAACTCATCTATTATTTCATTCTTGTAGTACCTACTCCAGATGTTATTATTACAACAGATCCACATAATGTTGGTACACTAGTAGAGGGTACATATATTGATCTAGTGTGTACTGTTACTATTAATGATGCTGTGGATACTGATGTAAATATTAATATAGAGTGGTCTCGTAATGGAGGGTCTCCTCTCATGAACTCATCAGACTACTCCATTAGTCCAATCTCTTTGGTATCAGATCAATATATCAGTACAATACGTATTGAAGAACTGATGACGAGTGATAATGGAGCTACTTTCTCTTGTTCTGTAAGTATACAACCATCTCCTTTATCTGCTTATATCGCTGGAAGTAATGGAGACAGTAGCATCACACTCAGTGTGGAAGGTAAGTACTGAGACTAATAAGGTAATTTGCTTTAAATAACTATTATACTGTATAAATATTTCTGAACTGCATTTGTTTATTATTGTTATAGGTAATTATTAAATTTTAAATTCTTATACATTTATCAATATGTACTTTTCAGATTTCACTAGTGATAATGTGATTATTAACGTTGACTTTCCCTCAATACCTACTGCTGGTGATGAGTTCAATTTCACATGTAGAGCCACAGTACCAGAGAGACTAGTACATGTACCAAATGGCTTTACTATTAGTTATGATTTACCTGGAAATGAAGAAGTTGCTGATGATAATTCTGATGCTACTGAATCATCAATAATGAGAAATGGAAATGTATTCTCAAGAGATATAACACTAAATCCTGTGAAAACATCTGATGCTACAAACTACTTTTGTATAGTGGTGTTTGAAGATCTTGGAACAGTTACTCACACTAATAGAATGCTGAGTGTTACAAGTGAGTCGATATTGCCTATATAATCATGTTTCATATTTTTATATATCTTATCCTTCACAGTATCCTCTCCTAACTTGTCAATACTTTTATCTAATAATGATATTATTTATGAAAGCACTCCTCTCAACATCACTTGTACTGCTACACTACCCAGTGTAGTGAACACACCTGTCTCTGCTATGGTATCTTGGATTAATCCTAGTAATGAGATTATCACTAGTACAGATGATAATCGTGTGACAGTGTTACCAGCTGAGATGATTAGCACCAACACATTTGAGAGTATTGTGATATTCTATCCTGTTGATAATGGTGATGAGAGATCATCAGATGATCAGGGAAAATACACCTGTGAGATGACTATATCATCTACTGATAACCTGTTATTGAATGGAGTCACTAGCATTACTGAGAATATCACTGTAGAAGGTATACAACTATTTAATGATAATAATCATAATGATAACAATGATAATGATAGTACTGACATAGAACAGTATAACTGTCCCTCTCCTTTTCTAGAAATTCCTCCTCTTCAATTGAATATCTCAACTAGTGGTTATACTGATGTTGGCCAGAGTTTCAACATTACATGTAGTGTTAGAGTAGTTGAAGGACTAGTTGAACAACCTAATGTAACATGGACGAAGATGGATGATGTCAGTATGGGCGACCTGGATGATCTGAATATAACTACAGTTACAGTGATAGGTGGACCAGTTACTAATGTAACTATCGTACTAGATCCAGTTCTATTTGAACACAGAGGAGTGTATATATGTATGGCTGAGTTTAATATATCACTGACGTTTGATGGAGACTCTGATTCTCAAGAATATGAACTAATAGTTAGCTGTAAGTTATGAATATTATTAAACCCTCCTTTCTTACTCTCTTTTCGTCTCCTTTTTTTTCACATTGAATTTAAGTCATATTTTGTTTTATTTGCCTTTCCCATTGTTACAAATACATACTTTCTTTTCCTCTCTGACATTGAATGATTTCATTCATTTCTTCTCATCTTCATTGGTAGTGTGGAAACAGCCAATCATACAGGGCATTGTTTGATAAATCTGGTGAATGCGCATACTATAGTCAGTTGTGTAGAAGCAACTATTCATATTGGACATGGTCCAGTCAATGCAGAGATATCCAGTAAATTTTAAACTGAGTTGCATACAAACTATGAGGAGCAGTACAGGAATGATGGAAAACTGTCAAATATCTGACAGTTGATGCACTATTTCTACACCTCTGCATGATCCCACATCTCTTTTTATAAGTCAAAGTTTCATGATTATCAATATTTCTTTTCTATTATTTCATTCTTGTAGTACCTACTCCAGATGTTATTATTACAACTGATCCACCTGATGTTGCTACACTAGTAGAGGGTACATATATTGATCTAGTGTGTACTGTTACTATCAATGATGCTGTTAATACTGATGTGAATGTTAGTATAGAGTGGTCTCGTAATGGAGGATCTACTCTTATAAACTCATCAAACTACTCCATTAGTCCAATCTCTTTGATATCAGATGAATATATTAGTACAATACGTATTGAAGAATTGGTGACAAGTGATAATGGAGCTACTTTCTCTTGTTCTGTAAGTATACAACCATCTTCTTTATTTCTTTATATCACTGGAAGTAATGGAGACAGTAGCATCACACTCAATGTGGAAGGTATGTACTGAGACTAATGAGGTTGTTTGCTTTAGATAAACATATACTGCATTAGGGATGGACAATATTTTGATTATCGTGATAATCGTGATTAAAATCTCCTGTGATAATCATATCGTCTAAATATTGCCATATTGTGCTCACAAAAATAATGATTATTGTGTCATAACTTCAGGTTTTCAGTACTGTCACATCTAAATCAGTTTTTCAACATTGTTTGCTCAACAAGTAAAAGGTATCAATTTGATTGTTGAATGAAATCTATATACATATGTAAGGTAGGCAATAATCGCAATAATCGTGATACTTGCACAGACAATAATCGTTGACTCAGATTTTCATAATTGCCCGTCCCTATACTGCATAAATATTTCTGAACTGCATTTGTTTACCCTGGCCCTGAAGCATAGGCAGAAGGGTATTGAAGTGGCTATTTGTCCGTGACCGGATTCGCTCAATTCAAGGCTATTTGTCAGGTAACCTGTAATGGGTGAAGCCTTGTTGTTATAGACATTAAATAGCTACTTGTGTTTGAAATTAAAGAGCTTCAAGACAAAGTTAAAGAACTCACCAACGACACCAAGTTCAAATATGAAGTTGAAATGCGTGATGAAAGTTACATCTCTCAACCTGTGCTACATAATGACACTTGTTGTTACAATTAAGGTGATAGGGACAAGCGTCCGGCACAAGCCCTTCATAAAGGTTGCTAAAGCCCTCGAGCTACCAAGCGCAGCAAGGCAGTACACTACAAAAATGAAATTGTTGAAATAACCAATTTATTGGTTATTTTGTGGGTACATGCATGATGTTACTATGACACCAAGTATAAAAATGTACACTAGAATAAATTAAATTATGTTTTTGGAGGTTTCATAATCTTTTGTTGGCCAAACACTACCAGATACATGTATAATCAAGTGGTTAATTATGTTGGTATGAAATATGAGTAGACAGCACTCAAAAATTATACTGATTGATTATAATTAGTGCAAAGTAGCTATGGCATTAAGAATGTGTGAATCAATAACAATCTCAATAACCAACTAATTTGTCAAATCCTTGCAACTGTACAAACCAATAAAATAGTTATTTTAACAATTTTGTTTTGCAGTGTATTTTTATCATTTTTAGGGTTCAGTCACTATGATTATCGCTAGCAAAGCACTGCATCAAATCAAACACAATTGAAGTAGTCCAGGCTACAACATCAAGCACTAGCTCCAATTCTTGTTCTTTCTAGCTTCACCTATTTCAAGTCATGTGTTGTGCATGTGATTCGCACACATGTAAGCGTTTTTCTGAGGATTGTTCAACGCTTCACATATTTGTATTTAAAAATTAAATTGAGTTCAGTTGATAGCATCCACTCCGTGGGAGTTTTTCTTCACTTCATCGTGGAATTTCCGTCTTTGACTTTTGTTACTTTATACCTTTTGTATGCATTAAACAATCTGAAGTTAACCCTTTGATTATTATAAGATACAGTCGCATACAAATGAGCAATGATGTAAACATAACACACATAATAATTATTATGATTGTTTTGTGTGTTATCTTTATAAATGATTATTGTTTGTTTCACATGTAATATATAGGTAATTATTAATTTTTAAATTCTTATACATATATCAATATGTATTTTTCAGATTTTACTGATAATGTGATTATTATCATTGACTTTCCCTCAATACCTACTGCTGGTGATGAGTTCAATTTCACATGTACAGCCACACTACCAGAGAGACTAGTACATGTACCATCTGACTTGACTATTAGTTATGATTTAGCTGGAAATATGGAAGTTGCTGCTAATAATTCTGATGCTACTGAATCATCATTAATGAGTAATGGAAATGTATTCCTAAGAGATATCACACTAAATCCTGTGAAAATATCTGATGCTACAAACTACTTCTGTATAGTGGTGTTTGAAGATCTTGAAACAGTTACTCATAATAGAATGCTGAGTGTTACAAGTGAGTCAATATTGCCTATATAATCATATTTCATATTTTCATATATCTTATCCTTCACAGTATCGTCTCCTAACTTGTCAATACTTTTATCTAATAATGATATTATATATGAAAGTACTCCTCTCAACATCACTTGTACTGCTACACTACCCAGTGTAGTGAACACACCTGTCTCTGCTATGGTATCTTGGATTAATCCTAGTAATGAGATTATCACTAGTACAAATGATAATCGCGTGACAGTGTTACCAGCTGAGATGATTAGCACCAACACATTTGAGAGTATTGTGATATTCTATCCTGTCGATAATGGTGATGAGGGACCATTTGATGATCAGGGAGAATATACCTGTGAGATGACTATATCATCTACTGATAATTTGATATTGAATGGAGTCAATAACATCATGGAGAGTATCACTGTAGAAGGTTAATAACCAATTAATAGTAATAATAATAACAACAATAATAGTAATAATAATAATAATAATAATAATAACATTAATAATATATATTGCTTATATAGAATACTATGCCTGTCTCTCCCATTATTAGAGTTGCCTCCTCTTGAACTGAACATCTCAACTAGTGGTTATACTCAAGTTGGTCAGAGTTTCAACATGACATGTAGTGTTAGAGTACTTGAGGTTCTAGTTCAACAGCTTAGTGTAACATGGACAAAGATGGATGATGTCAGTATAGGTGATCTGGATGAGCTTAATATAACTACAATCACAGTGATAGATGAATCAGTTACTAATGTAACTGTGATACTTGATCCAGTTCTATTTGAACACAGAGGAGTGTATATATGTATGGCTGAGTTTAATATATCATTGACTAATGATGCTGACTCTAATTCTCATGAGTATATACTAATAGTTGATTGTAAGTTGCGAGTTTCTTCCCATTTTTCATTCCCTGAAGTCTTCCTTTGTCCTAATTAATTTCCATTTATCGCCGAGTCTCCGCTTATCTTGTATTTAGTTTGTATTGTCTAAAAATAATTATTTTTTATTCTCTGACAGTCCCTCCATTTGCTGTTGACATAAGTCGAAATTATCTTGGCACACTATATGCTGGTACTCCACTTACACTAACTTGTAACATCACATTGGATGATCTAGTAGACATTCCAGTAATGGTCACTAACCAGTGGACAAGAAACTTGATGAATATCACTGAACCCACCATTACAGAATCCCTTATAGAAACAGATACTAATCATTACACAGCTACTCTTGATTTCTATCCTCTTAGTGCTAATTATGATAATGGAGAATACAAGTGTACTATACTAGTGACTACTGATACAGACGATGATTATACTACAAATATAATTAACGAGACATCAACTGATGTTGTAGTAGAAGGTGAGTATATAATGAAATAGATACACTAATTAGGAGAGATATCTGCATAATTCATTATCATTATCTTAGTGTCCATTTTTATTAAATATAACACAGATATTAATATTGACAATAATCATATCATTTTTTTCAAAATTATAAAAAGCCCATTGATATTTAATTCATTCTGTTCTATAATCTTCTCATTGCTTTCATATATATTATATTGTCTAAATGTTTCTCTATCATGTGTTTGAACTGCTACTACTTGTGCAGCTGTGGTTGTGTTTGCTCTCTGCTAAATTATATTTAGTTCATCTCAAGAAATGAAATTGACATGTGCTCTATTAAACACCATACTCATTAATTCACCGAGCCTTCCATGATGATGTTGCATATCTTCCTTAATAACATGTACAATAAATGATGAGTGATAGAAACACTCCTACCTAGGAATGCAGCTACATACATATTTCGCTATCCCTTTCAGATTTCACTCTTGATAGTGGGATAATAAATATTGACTTCCCCTCAAGAAACTAATTAAAATCACATTAGTGTGTGTGTTCTTTTAAACCTCCCATGATAATGTCTATCTTCTTTACTTACATACACAACAAATGATGAGTGATATAGTCACTTTTACCTAGGATTATTATTATAGGAATGTAGCTAACTGCATTAGGTCATAAAAGCAGTGAAACTGTATCTTGTTAAAATTTATATTTATTAATTCTTTGTTATCCTCTTCAGAATTCACTGATGATAATATCATGGTAAATATTGACTTCCCTTCAATACCTACTGCTGGTGATGAATTCACTTTCACATGTAGAGCCACAGTACCAGAGAGACTAGTATATGTACCAACTGGCTTTACTATTAGTTATGATTTACCTGGAAATATTATAGTTGCTGATAATAATACTGATGCTACTCAATCATCAGTAATGAGGAATGAAAATGTATTCTCAAGAGATATCACACTAAATCCTGTGAAAACATCTGATGCTACAAACTACTTCTGTGAAGTAGAGTTTGGAGATCTTGGTGCAGATAGTGATAATAATGGAATGCTGAGTGTTACAAGTAAGTCCTTTGTCTATATTCATATTTTATATCTCATATTTTCATATCTTTCTCCTCCATACAGTATCCTCTCCTATAATGTCACTAGTTTTATCACCTAATGATACTATTTATGAAAGCACTCCTCTAAACATCACTTGTACTGCTACACTACCCAGTGTAGTAAACGCGCCTGTCTCTGCTATGGTTTCTTGGATTAATCCTAGTAATGAGATTATCACTAGTACAGATGATAATCGTGTGACAGTGTTACCAGCTGAGATGATTAGCACCAACACATTTGAGAGTGTTCTGATATTCTATCCTGTTGATAATGGTGATGAGGGACCATTCGATGATCAGGGAGAATATACCTGTGAGATGGCTATATCATCTACTGATAACTTGATATTGAATGCAGTCGATAGCATCACTAAAAATATCACTGTAGAAGGTAAGCAACCAATTAATAATAACAGCAATAATAATAATAATAATAATAATAATAACATTAATAATATATATTGCTGATATAGAATACTATGCCTGTCTCTCCCATTATTAGAGTTACCTCCTCTTGAACTGAACATCTCAACTAGCGGTTATACTCAAGTTGGTCAGAGTTTCAACATGACATGTAGTGTTAGAGTACTTGAAGTTCTAGTTCAACAGCTTAATGTAACATGGACAAAGATGGATGATGTCAGTATGGGTGACCTGGATGAACTTAATATAACTACAATCACAGTGATAGATGGATCAGTTACTAATGTAACTGTGATACTTGATCCAGTTCTATTTGAACACAGAGGAGTGTATATATGTATTGCTGAGTTTAATATACCATTGACTAATGATGCTGACTCTGATTCTCAAGAATATATACTAATAGTTGATTGTAAGTTGCAAGTTTCTTCCCATTTTTCATTCCCTGAAGTCTTCCTTTGTCCTATATTATTCTAATTAATTTCCATTTATTGCTGAGTCTCCACTTGTCTCGTATTTAGTTTGTATTGTTTAACAATAATTATTTTTTATTCTCTGACAGTCCCTCCATTTGGTGTTGACATAAGTCGAAATTATCTTGGCACACTATATGCTGGTACTCCACTTACACTAACTTGTAACATCACATTGGATGATCTAGTAGACATTCCTGTAATAGTCACTAACCAGTGGACAAGAAACATGATGAATATCACTGAACCTACCATTACAGAATCCCTTATACAGACTGATACTAATCATTACACAGCTACTCTTGATTTCTATCCTCTTAGTGCTAATTATGATAATGGAGAATACAAGTGTACTGTACTAGTGACTGCTGATACAGATGATGATTATACTACAAATATAATTAACGAGACATCAACTGATGTTGTAGTAGAAGGTGAGTATATAATTAAATAGATACACTAATTAGGAGAGATATCTGCATAATTCATTATCATTATCTTAGTGTCCATTTTTATTAAATATAATTTATATTATATTTAATTCATCTCAAGAAATCGAATTGACATGTGCTCTATTAAACACCATACTCATTAATTCACCGAGCCTTCCATGATGATGTTGCATATCTTCCTTAATAACATGTACAATAAATGATGAGTGATAGAATCACTCCTACCTAGGGATGCAGCTACGTACATGGAATCATAAAACGCTGTGCTATTAAATTTAAATACTAATAATATTTTGCTATCCTTTTCAGATTTCACTCTTGATAGTGTGATAATAAATATTGACTTCCCCTCAAGAAACTAATTAAAATCACATTAGTGTGTGTGTTCTTTTAAACCTCCCATGATAATGTCTATCTTCTTTACTTACATACAGCAACAAAGGATGAGTGATATAGTCACTCCTACCTAGGATTATTATTATAGGAATGTAGCTAACTACAATAGGTCATAAAAGCAGTGAAACTGTATCTTGTTAAAATTTATATTTATTAGTTCTTTGTTATCCTCTTCAGAATTCACTGATGCTAATATCATGGTAAATATTGACTTCCCTTCAATACCTACTGCTGGTGATGAGTTCAATTTCACATGTAGAGCCACAGTACCAGAGAGACTAGTATATGAACCAACTGGCTTTACTATTAGTTATGATTTTTCTGGAAATATTATAGTTGCTGATAATAATACTGATGCTACTCAATCATCAATAATGAGGAATGGAAATGTATTCTCAAGAGATATCACACTAAATCCTGTGAAAACATCTGATGCTACACAATACTTCTGTGAAGTAGAGTTTGGAGATCTTGGTGCGGATAATGATAATAATGGAATGCTGAGCGTTACAAGTAAGTCCTTTGTCTATATTCATATTTTATATCTCTTCTCTTCCACACAGTATCCTCTCCTATCATGTCACTAGTTTTATCTCCTAATGATACTATTTATGAAAGTACTTCTCTCAACATCAGTTGTACTGCTACACTACCCAGTGTAGTGAACACACCTGTCTCTGCTATGGTATCTTGGATTAATCCTAGCAATGAGATTATCACTAGTACTAATGATGGTCGTGTGACAGTGTTACCAGCTGAGATGATTAGAAACAACATTTTTGAGAGTGTTCTGATATTCTATCCAGTTGATAATGGTGATGAGGGACCATTTGATGATCAGGGAGAATACACCTGTGACATGAATATATCATCTACTGATAACTTCTTGATATTGAATGCAGTCAATAACATCACTGAGAGTATCACTGTAGAAGGTAAACAACCAATTAATAATAATTAAAATAATAATAATTAAAATAATAATAATAATAACAATAATAATAATAATAATAATAATAATGAGAGAAGTACTTTCATAATAAATATGGCAGGCAAGTGTTGCCCCTGTAATGGAAGTAGAGCGAGGTGTATCAGATGTAAGTGTGCGAGATCTAAGAGACCATGTGTGTCGTGTTTGCCACTTCAGAATGGGCAGTGTCAGAATATAATAAGAAAGAGACAAGAATCTCAGGCAAAGGAACCACCGCGAATCTCGAAGCTACCGCATACCATACCAAGTGCTTATCCTCGAGTAACGATAAACGATAAAAAGACGGATGAGGGGGATTCCAGTGACAAGGATAACATTGAAGAAGAACCAGGAGAAGATGAGAATGAGTCAGTAGATGATACGAAACAGGTGAATAGTGTTGAGAGCATCTTTGGTGATGGGCATCAATTAGAACCGGTAGAGAGTACAGCATGCTGTGACTTGATTAATATACAGAATCTTATGACCAAGGCGTATGGAGCAAAATTGGAAGGAGAGCAGAATCTAGAATCATTGGATGAATGGGGAGAAAGGTGGAGAAAGGTGATTAGCCTGCAGAACAGGCTCTACGTCATTCCTGGTGGAGCTGTTGGTAGACGGTATGTAGATGCCTTGAGCGAAGAAGTAAAACACACTTACATTGGGAATTATCCATCAGATAGGCTTATTGTTTTCAGTGCTGTAATACTGCAAAGGGATAAAATGATAAAGAAAGGAAAAGATATTAGACAACTGTTAATACGAAGGCTAGATATGTGGAAAAGAGAAGAATTCGATCAGTTGATTAGAGAAGCAATAAATCATTGAGAAGCATGAAGAAAAATGACAATGATAGAGATAATGTGGTAAAAATATTCACAAGATTGATGCTACAGGGAAAGATACGCCCTGCGGTTATATGGTTGACAGAGAGGGTTGGAGGAGTGCTAGATCCGGGTGAGAAGATGAGTAGTGATACAGATATGAGTGCTTTAGATATGCTGAAACTGAAGCACCCTGATTCAAAGGTCCCATCCCAGTTGGCACTATATAAATGTAAGGATGATGAGATACCAGTATGGGAAGATGTTGAGGTTAATGGCAGCCACGTGTTACAAGTGGCTCGGATGATTCAAGGAGGAGCGGGCCCAGGAGGGAGTGACTCGACTCACTGGCAGGATTCATTAATGAGATTCGGAGCACATAGTGAGAGACTAAGAGAATCGGTTGCTGAATTGATTAAAGGATTGGCTAACTCGATTATACCATGGCAAGAGATAAGAGCTCTAATGGCGAATAGGCTAATTGCACTGGACAAGTGTCCGGGTGTACGACCCGTGGGAATTGGAGAAGCTCTTAGGAGAATATTTGGTAAAGTAATGGTGATGGTGACAAGATATGAGGTTGAAGAAGTTGCAGGAGTGGCACAATTATGTGCTGGAGTCAGAAGTGGCATAGAGGGTGCAATTCATACTATGTCTGATCTGTTTGATGATAATAAGATGGAGGGCTGGGGTGTACTACTGGTTGACGCTAGAAATGCATTCAATTCGGTGAATAGAGTTGCAATACTGTGGAATGCTAGAATTCTTTGGCCGAGGTGTTCACGGTTTATATTTAATACATATCGCGGATGGGCCCCACTGGTGATTGCAGGCGGAAAATCAATTGTTTATAGTAAAGAAGGAGTAACGCAAGGGGATCCCTTGTCGATGTTTCTGTATGCTATTGATACACTTCCCCTCATTCACAGTCTTAAATCTCAAATGGTTACTCAGGTTTGGTATGCGGATGATGCTTCGGCTGGTGGAACGCTGAGGGAATTAAGAAATTGGTTTGTGCAACTAGTAGAGCAAGGGCCGCTATATGGATACTTTCCTGAGCCAACCAAGAGCTACCTAATAGTTGATGAAAAATATACTTCTATTGCAGGAGGAATATTTGAAGAGTTTGGAGTTAGAGTTGTGCAGAGCAGACGGATGTTAGGAGGGATAATAGGTAATAATACAGGGAAGAAAGAGTTTTTGAATCAACTAAATCAAAGATGGCAATATAAATTAGAAACACTCACAGAGATTGCGGAGCAACAGCCCCAGGCCGCTTATACAGCATTAGTGAAATCATTACAGAATGAGTGGGCATTTGTGCAGAAGGTAGTTAAAGACTGTGAAGAGCAATTTCAGGAAATTGAGAATGCAATAGCATTTAAAGTATTGCCAGCAATATTTGGAAATGAAATATCAGGTAATGAAAGGAAACTATTTTCTCTCCCAGCAAGGATGGGAGGATTGGGAGTTGAAGATCCAAGAGAAATGAGCAGTTCAGCATATAGAAACTCCAAGAAGAGCTGTGAAAAGTTAATAGAGGCAATAAGGGGAACAGATGAGTTTGTAAAGGAGGATCATATGGAATTGATTGATAAAACGAGGAAGGAGAGTAGGAAGGCAAAAGAAGAGAGGATGAACAACGAGCTTGATGAAATCCTACCATTATTTGACCAAGAACACCAAAGAGCCATCAACCGAACAAGATCAAACAAGATATCAACTTGGTTAACCGTGTTGCCAGTAGCTAGATACAACTTTGACTTGGCACCTCAAGAGTTCAGGGATGCATTGGCAATCAGGTATAGAAAACCGTTATTAAGAGTTCCTGAGTGCTGTGATGGATGTGGCTCAGTATTCGACTTGTCACATGCATTAGATTGTACAAAAGGGGGCCTAGTAATACGAAGGCACAATGAAATAAGGGACGCTATCGCGGATGTTTCCTCCATGGTCTGGGGACAAGTGAAAAAGGAACCAGTGGTCAGGGAACCAAATAATACAACAGAAACACCTGCCCTGATAGCTGACCTATCCATCAGAGGAGTCTGGACACCACAAGAGTTGGCGTTGTTAGATGTTCGTGTCATAGACACAGACGCCAAATCTTATGGTAACAGATCTCCCGAAGATGTGATAAAAACCACAGAGAGAGAAAAGAGGAATAAATATGGGGAAGCATGTGAGGCCAGGAGGGCAACGTTTACGCCATTCTGTGTTTCCGTAGATGGAGTAATGGGAAAGCAGGCGCAACACTTGGTGAAGAGAATAGGAGATAGATTGGCAGAAAAGTGGGATAGAACATATGGAGAAACGATGGGGTGGCTAAGAGCAAGACTAGCATTTGCTATATTAAGAGCTTCAATCCTATGTTTGAGAGGATCACGAACAAAATGGAGATGTCTAGGGTTAGAGGATGGAGCTCCAATTACTTGGTTATTGGATTAACACCAATCCCAATTATCACTTTATTTCTTTATTTCTATATTATAAAGTAATTATAAATTTTTGGACTTTGACTTTCAGTTGTATATTTATTATTAGTAACATTAATAATAATAAATAATATTTCCTGCACTATTGCACATAATAATAATAATAATAATAATAATAATGATAATAATAATAATAATAATAACAATAACAATAATATTACTGATTTAGAATACTGTGACTGCCTTTCCAATTTTCAGAAATGCCTCCTCTTGAACTGAACATCTCAACTAGTGGTTATACTGAAGTTGGTCAGAGTTTCAACATGACATGTAGTGTTAGAGTAGTTAAAGGACTAGTTCAACAACCTAATGTAACATGGATGAAGAAGGATGATGTCAGTATGGGTGACCTGGATGAGATTAATATACCTACAATCACAGTGATTGATGGATCAGTTATTAATGTAACTGTGATACTTGATCCAGTTCTATTTGAACACAGAGGAGTGTATATATGTATGGCTGAGTTTAATATATCACTGACTTATGATATTGACTCTGATTTTCAGGAATATATACTAATAATAAATTGTAAGTTGCGAGTTTCATCCCATTTTTCATTCCCTAAAGTCTTCCTGTATCCTTATCTGTCTTATATTATTCTAATTATTCTTCTCATCTCGTAGTTTGTATTGCCTAACAATAACTTTTTTTTTATTCTCTCACAGTCCCTCCATTTGCTGTTGACATAAGTCGAGACTACTCTGGTACACTTTATGCTGGTACTCCACTTACACTAACTTGTAACATCACATTGGATGATCTAGTAGACATTCCAGTAATAGTCACTAACCAGTGGACAAGAAACATGATGAATATCACTGAACCTACCATTACAGAATCCCTTATACAGACTGATACTAATCATTACACAGCTACTCTTGATTTCTATCCTCTTAGTGCTAGTTATGATAATGGAGAATACAAGTTTACTCTACTAGTGACTGCTGATACAGATGATGATTATACTACAAATATAATTAACGAGACATCAACTGATGTTGTAGTAGAAGGTGAGTATATAATTAAATAGATACACTAATTAGGAGAGATATCTGCATAATTCATTATCATTATCTTAGTGTCCATTTTTATTAAATATAACACAGATATTAATATTGACAATAATCATATCATTTTTTCAAAATTATAAAAAGCCCATTGATATTTAATTCATTCTGTTCTATAATCTTCTCATTGCTTTCATATCTCTCTCTCTTCTCTTCAGATCTTCCTAATCCTGAAGTCATAACAGAAGTGACAGGTTTTGAAATACCTGGTGAATCTTATAACTTCACCTGTATAGTCACTGTTGTGGATAGATTAATTGTTCCACCTGTGATTGAGTGGAGCAAACAATCTGTTAGTTTTAGTGGTGAAGAAAATGATATTAGTGTATATCCTAAACGTTATGAAGACCAGCTGTCTCTTGAGTTTAAGTTTCTGAATACGTCTGATGCTGGGGAGTACACTTGTGATGCTACTATTACTGTTACTGAGATTAGTGTCACTGTAACAAACAGCTCTGTTGAAGTGCTTGAACTGCAAAGTGAGCATATATATACATGCTGTCCATTTCTGAGCACACAAAAAATAGTAGAGCTGTTCAGTGCTTATAGTCCTCAAAGACATCCTTATGAACACTGTAAAATGAATGGGCTATTTTAACCCTCATTTGGTTGCAGGAGTTTCAATTCCTCCTGAGATTATATAAATCAATGCTGCTTTCTTAAGAGTCTAGCTAGATAATGTTTACAAGACAGCTATTTATTTCTTTTGACTTTGACCTGCAATGACTAGTATATAAAGTACATGCCATTATATAGAATGGCAAAAAAGCAATATAATGTACATGTACTTTAAACATGTAAACTTCATAATAATTACACATACATATGCTGACTTTTTAGGAGTGTTATTTGCTGTTGTAAGTACAAATTCATGTACATACTTAATTAATTACTCTGGAATGAGCTTGTAGATGTTAGATTTAGAATACTAATAATACACCACAGGTTGTACCTATATAATACCATGACTGATGAAATAGACCATCCTAATTAGACTTATATTACACTGATAACGCCATTACTATAGAGACACTTATTACCTATTTTTTAATTGTTTCCTCTAATGCATTGATTGCCAGCTTCACTCTCTATTACTTATGATATATGATTACATTATATGTTCTTTTCTGTTCCTCTTGTAGTTCCAGTTCCTTCAGTAGTTGTAACTCGCACTCAAGAGTATGATAATCTACTTGCTGGTAGCACTTTAACAATATATTGTGATATAACTATTGATGTTAATGTGGACACACCATTTAATGTGACAACAACATGGACTCTTGATAATACAGTATTACTACTACCAAACTCCAGAGTGACGATTATCGAACCTTTTTCTACTGATTTCAATAAGTATCAATCTCGTATAGAGTTCAGTACTCTTAGTAGTACAATAGATTCTGGTACTTATACATGTGATGTGTCAGTCACTAGTGATTCTGATTACTTGTATGTGATTGATGCTGAAAATGGGAATAATACTACAACCTTCACTGTTATAGGTAAGTATATGTATATAATTATTATATTATATATTAGACTGAGATAAAGTATATTGAAGAGCTAAAATATAGTAATGAATGTTGTATGTGAAATGTAGTATGTTGCATTCATAGTCTGTAACTCGTATATACATATATATGTAAGTAGCTACTCTAATTCTTGAGGAACTCTCCTAACAACTGTAGTATCCCACCTTGAAATCTAGGACTGGTAGTTTAAATATCTTTGATCTTCGAGGAACTCTCTATACTTAACCCAATGTTAATTTCATACTATCCTATAGGCTATAATCTTATAATGTATTATTTCAAATACTGTTTCACTTTTTCTCCTTTTTTCTTTGCTTGTGATTCCAGATCCTGTGATTGGCAACTTCAATGCTGAACCAGACAACTTCATCGGTTTAGAAACCAGTTGTCTAGTCTCACTTGAATATGATAAATTCTATCTATCTTGTATGGCTAGTAAACCTGAAATTGTGATACCTGATTTAGAAGTCTTGTGGTTACACAATGGAGTGGAACGTATAGATAATAGTAAAATAACCACTAATGGTACTTTCGTGGTCAATGAACTCAACTTCACAAACTCAACAGCTAATGATACTGGTAACTACACTTGTGTTGCTAGAATACAAATACCATACTCAACAACTATTCAATTATCTGAAGAAAGTACCGTTGTTATTAGAGGTAAGTCTATTCACAATCACAGTGACCTCAAAATTAGTATGTGATGACTTTACATGTAATATAGTGTATAGTTTAATGTCATAAGGTTAATACATGATTATACTGTAACTCAATAATGAAGCAATGGATTGAAACTTAAAATACAACATACACAAAAAAGAATTGGAAGGATAATTATATGAAATTGGTTTATAATAATTATTTTAAAAGATTTTGCATTGTCGTTCCAAACTAAAGATATGAACTCTTTTTTGTGGATGAACTCTATATGCTTATAATTATAACAATCACCTTTTGGAACTATAGAAACGTTTAACTATATACATACTTACAATTTCCACCTCTTTTTTGTTTCACAGCCGCAAGACCACCTTTTGTTCCTGCGAAAGTCGTAACAACAGTAACTGAAACTACAGCAACAATTACCTTTATTGTACCAGTAATTGCCTACACACCTGAAATGCATTACATACAATATATTGGACAGGAGCTACAGAATGTTTTAAGAAGTAGTACACTAGTTACAGGACCTGATGATATTACTGTAATCAATGCAACATATAGTATAACACTATCAGGACTAGAGGAGGCTAACACATATGAATTCACTGTGGTGTCTACTAACTGTATTGGAGATGCTACGATGGAAGTGATGAATTTCATTACATTATCAGCATGTAAGTGATGCTATCACTATTGTTAATCTAAATAATCATCTCTTTTTATACTCTTTGTAGTACCTGATGGTCCACCAATAAACTGTACAAATACAACGTTTGATCCACGTAGTGTTACCTTGGAATGGACAGAACCTGAAAGAGCCTTACAGAATGGAGAAATATTGGGCTACGATCTACAATGTCTGTTGGATGGTTCAAATATCCCAGTACTGGATGTTAATGATACGCAAGACAATCCTGATACCAATTACACAATTCCAGTATTAACACCATTCAGAACATATGGTTGTTTGTTAGCTGCCATTAATGAAATTGGGACAGGAATCAATACTACTATGTGTGTATTCACAACAGCACAAGATAGTAAGTACAATAACTGTCGTTTTGGAAAATGGTGTTACCTTCCTTTCCTGCCCTGCCATTTTAAAATTCACCCTTTTTGTAAAAGAGTATTGCAGACACCCATAATGTTGCAGTACTAGAAACACTAGCGATACATTCTATAGTCCACACCTAAAATATAACGGATTACTTTAAGTTTACTTCTACATTTAAAATTTGTGGTATTAGGTTGTATAATATAAGGTTAATGGTGGATGTGTTTTTCTATTTATAGTAGAGAATGGTTACATATACACACAGAAACTGCCTATTTTACAGTTATATTATTTTACCTATAGTTCATCCTAGTTAGGTTCAATCTCCTTACTTGTTCTGTTTTACAGGACCAGATGATCCTCCACAAAATTTCACATCTACTGTCACCATAGTTAGTGTCACTTTCAGTTGGAACCCTCCGACAATTCCAAATGGAATCATTACAGAATATAATCTCACTGTAACGAACACAACCGCAGGTACTAGCACCTCATATAATCAAAGCAAAGACACTAATAATTTCACAGTGGAAGGATTTGTACCATATCAGGAGTACAGTGCTACTATTACAGCTGCTACTGTAGCTGGATATGGCCCTGTAGCTGAAATATCTGGAAGAACAGACCCGGATAGTAAGTATTGTAAATCGTAACTCCACAACAGAGTTTTTAATATGTTTTGAAGCATGGGCTCAACAATGGTTAGTTTATGCGCCAATTAACGAAGAGTTAATGCTGTTAGTGATTATGTAATCATAATTAACTGTGCCATCTGGCACAAACAGAGAACTGTGCTGTGTTAAATAAAATTCACTTTGGACCAATGGTGCACCACATGAGCTTATCTAAATATCTTCTGCACAATGATAACTATAATGAGTTGAAATACATTTTGAAAGATTATTCACTTTTGTCTCACAGTTTCATCTCCTGTGATTCTCTTCACTATACCAAACAGAGTAACAGGAGAGGACTTTAATGATACTCTGCCATCAGTTAACAGCACCACACTCAATGTAACATGGCTGCCTCCAGTCACTCCTAATGGATTGATTGAATATTATAATATTGATGTAACAAACACGGAAGAAGATCAAACTATAATTCCTTTTTACAACTTCCGAGTGGCATCAGTTGAAGGACAAACCCGATATACTCATCTTATTACTAATCTCAGTGAGTGGATGTTTCTTCTTTTAGTCTATAATCAATAGCTAAATTATCACACGCTAATCTCTTCTTCATCACAGAAGTTAATGTACTTTACAACATTACTATTGGAGCAGTCAATGAAGTGGGTCAAGGGATGAATGTCAGTGTATTAGCATACTCTTCAAGTAAGCCCAATATTGTATATGTTCAGTATTAAGTTATACCTAGAGTTACTACATCAGAGACTTTACTAGTACAAAGTGCATATGTATATGTATGTGTGCATGCATGTGTATAAATTATATATATATATATATATGCATGTATGTACGTGTGTGTTACTGTTGTTTTGTTAATTAGCACTCAGTAATTTTGGTAACCAGACCCAATCTACTATGAATGAAAGGTCTAGAAGACTGACTGTACATTACTGTTCATATATACATTTTATCACTTCTCCTTTATCTATTTATCTTATTGTAACGAATTAGCTCGAAAATATGCTTTCTTTATTTTAAATCAAGAACAACAACTGTACAAAAATCAATCATTTACATATATATAGTAACATGCTGAATATTCTGGAATATTCTAAAACATATACACAGATACAATCTAAAATGTTCTAAAGGCAGGAACAAACTTGCCCTCCTGACACCTGTACAAACTAAATCATAAGATTTTATGCATGTTCAGTAGGTAGGGGCATGCCCAGGCCAGTCCTTCACGCTTATACTAGATACAACTGAAGCTCCTACATTATCAACAAGTGAGTTTGATACAGTATTTAATCAATTTATCTTTCTTATACAGGACTAGCATCCACCTTTTGTACATCAAATTGTAACAGACAAACTAACAGCACACAATATCAACTATGTTGTGATCCTATTAACTATGGAAAATTTATTAAAGTTATGAAGGAAAATGCTGATAGAGCGTACTTTGTTTGTCCACTTGAAGTACCAGATTGGTGTAATAACTAATTCTTCATACTATATAATTATCAATAGCATTGTGTGTGTGTATAAACTATCATTCACTAAACTCAAACATGAATAGTTTACAGTTATTTTGAAAGTTTAGTTAACTATATATGTCCTCTTTGTTTTGTTTTTTTTTTTCGAAAATTGGGATGTATAATAGTTATTATTGTGGATATGTCCACATAAACCTCCAAACACCAGTAGGTGGTATATCTCATGCTTTATTTAATATTAACCCTTAGAGCACTGAGCCTGTTTTTCAAAATTCTTCCTATTTCCAACACTGGCGACTCTATTGCATATAATTTGGCCACCGTTCACTTTCTCTACCCCAAACTTGGCTCCTTTTCCGACATGGAGTACTACTTCCACCAACTTGCTTACTGGGACTCGAAAGTCCCCAAGCGCATTGTAGGATCAAATCAAATACAGTGCTCTCCCTCTTTTGACTGGAACTGGGGCTAACAAAATGACCCCACTGCATGTTGGCACCAGCTACACCCACGATTTCAGGTTTCACAGTAAGGAAAATGCCTCAGCTACCCACCAAAGGGCGTGGGCGGGGTCAAAAAATGCTAAATTCGTCGGCATCGAGGGGGCTGTGCAATAATGTGACATCAGTGATCTAAGGGTTAAGGTGGTACTAGGGAGTGGGCGGATGCGACTCCAATCAGTTTCAAAATAGAATATTATATAATATGACTCAGTCTAACCTGGTGTAATAGCAACCTTCATATCTTCTCATGATCTTTATACTTGTCTGCAAGAGTGGGAGTGTTGGAAAAATGTCCATTTTTGCCATCGTAATAAGTACAAAACCAAGAAAGCCACGCCCACCAATCATGGCGTGCATCAAGTACAATGCATTTTGAGAAAACAAATAGAGCCGTTTTCTGCAAATTCATTTTACTTTTATAGTTACAAGAGGCTGAAGAAAGCTGAATTCTGTAGCTTTTCACTGAAACCATAAAATTTACCTTTTTAGACACTATCAAACTCCGATCTTTCTCAGAGAGCAACTACAGTTACCCCGCCATTGTTTCACACCCACCGCCCCCTCCACCACTGAATACATTTAGGCCCAATAATTATACCCCCGGGTGGGTGTGGCTTCCAAAAGATACAGAGATTGTATGCAGCAAGAAGCTGGCAAGACTAGAAACTGATTGGAGTAGCATCCGCCCACGGAAAAGACTACAACCTTAATATACTGAAATTTAAGGTGGTACTAGGGATTGGGCGGATGCGACTCCAATCACTTTCAAAATACAAATATGAGTAAAATTGGATGTAATACCAACCTTCATATCTTGTAATCACCTTTATAGTGTCCTGGAATTGATAAAACGTATATAAAATCTCCATTTTTCCAATTAACATAAGTACAAAACCACGAAAGCCACGCCGACCATACATGGCGTGCACCAAGTACAATGTATTTTGAGAAAAGTTAAGAAGCCGTTTTCTGTAAATTCATTTATTTTTTAGTTACAAGAGGCTGAAGAAAGCTGAATTCTGTAGCTTTTCACTGAAACCATAAAATTTACCTTTCTAGACACTATCAAACTCCGACTTTATATACAGATTAGTCTGGTAATGTGACACACCCCTTGTTCTATATAATTAATAACAGCAACAATGTATCGTATTGTTCTTATAATAGTAATATTACACATTCTAGTTCTAACAATAATAACAGTAAATACTGGTCTACTGCTTCTAAAAATAGTAACAAGATCAAGCCTTGGGTTTTGGCAATATATTCGTTCACTAAGCACGGATATATTGTTTTTAGCTCTTAACTGATTTGGTAATAAGAACGTCTGAGATGTACAACTCTCCTTATTTGCCAGGTGCTGCTGAAATATTCTGGGATGTGGAAAATGTGTAGACCGTTGTTTCAAGGATGACTCAAAGTGTCCACTAAGCTTATGTAGATCTGACCGTGCTCTTCCTGATACAACCATTAATAATGGACTTGATGAATTTATTAAAGTCATTTCCCCATTGTTGAAAGGAAGGATCAGAGTCCAAAGTTGGTTCCACCACCTACAAGTCACAGTTGACAGTGATGGTGATTTTAGAGACCTTTGATTTGATACACCATATTTATCATGGATTTGTTTAGTAACATGGCTCACTTACTCTTATATTATGTGTTACTATTATGTCTTATAAACTTCATACATTCTGTTGTAATTGATCACACGATAATTACTATGGCAATATGGCTTGTTAAAATATATAGTATGTTGTAGGATCATAGTTATAATGTTGTACACTTACCGATCACTTTCTGATACAATGTTATATCTTTACCCTCTCATCTACGTCTCATGATGTCATCATGTCAATTTTAATATATATATTAATTATATGAAAATTAAGAATTAAAAATTAAATCAGTAAAAAAAAATGAATTTCTGAAAATTAAAAATTAAAAATTAAAAATTAAAATTGAACTTAAATAATATCAAAAATCAATTTTCTGCAAAAAAGATAAATAAAAATTGAAAATCAAAAATGAATTTATCTGCAAAGTAAAATTGAATCAAATTTTGTACATTTAATTCTAAATGAAAATCATTTGGCCACAAAGTTCACTGACCTACATGTATAGTCCTGCAGACGACATTTATGCTGTATTTGAACAAATAGTCGTATGTGATACTGAAAAATACATGAGACTGACTGGCTTTTGTACAGTTATAATATTGTACTTCCACAATTTATCCAAAAAAAAAAGAATTGAAACAAGAATAATAAAAACACATTTAAAAAAATGAAAGAGGATGTCAAAACTAAAAAACACAAATAACATAACTGCAAATATTTAACAGTTCAGCAATTTCAACTCTATCCCAAATTAAGTTCTGATAGTACCAAAAAACTATTATATGTGATGAGGAGTTACTTATTAATCATTGCTATTCTTTTTGTATCAATTGAGAGATCATCTGCTCAATTAGATGGTGATCCACCACCATTACCAGACACAGGTAAATACTACTAACTACTTATGTATAACTATACAATCTCTGTTTTTAGCAAATGATTGTTTGTTATATACTATTTACAACCTATATAGGTGTGAGGTTATATCTTGGTGAGGAAGCCAGAGTATTATCTGATTTCTCTATAATATCAGCTGCACAGTTTCATGATAATGATCAAGATAGTCCTGGTAATCCTGTAACTCAGGATGGTCTTAATGATGGTTTATGGTGTCAGAGTACAAATACTAGTAATATGATAGGGACATGGTATCTACCAGATGGTACACAATTGACAACAGAAGATATTGACAGTCCGATAAACTTCCCAGTGTATGCTTATCATGAGACTGGTCAAATTGGACTATTAAGAGATTCGGGAATGTCAGGTTATCAGGGACTTTACAGATTTGTTATTCCTGATGAAAATGGACTAGATCAATCATTATGGGTAGCTGCTTATGAGGTTGGAGATTTTAATTCAAATGGTAAGACTGTATAATATTAATAATTCAGATTTATCCTGTAATTATTATTTCTAGATATGAGTTTATTCACATCAATAGAAAGAGAAACAAATTTCACCTTAGTCTCTACATCAAGAGATGCTGATCCTCCTGTATTTACTCTCACCTTTGTAGTAAATAGACGACCACCCACTAATGTCACTTGTAATGTAGATAGTGTTATGTTTAACATTCCAAGTAAGAACTTGAGTCATGAGGTACTAGTTTCTGAAGATCCTATTAGTGTTCAGGTAATAGTAACAATTGGAATGAGACAGGGAGGTACTTATCAGTGTACTGTATCTAATGATGCACCAAATGGAAATACTACAACAACTCAAGCAATAACTGTTACAGGTATATCTGATACTGAATTTAAGTTTCAGATATGATTATCTTCATTTCTATAGTAACTGACACTCCTACTAACCTAACAGTAATGAGAATTGGTCTTTATCAAGGCATTGTATCATGGTCTCCTCCTGTTAGTAATGATCCCGTTGTATTAGGTTATGAATTGTTCTATGATCTACCTAATGGTACCAGAGAGAGTATAGAAGTTAATAGTACACTAATCACATTATCTACTCTTGATCCTGAATCAAGTTATCCAGGATTTGTAGTAGCATATGGAGGAGATATGCCTAGTAGTCGTAGTAATAATGAAACTTTACAAGAAGGTAAGAAGAAGGGTTCTGAATTATGTGATATCAGTGTATATTTATATTCTCTTATCTTCTTATCTACTCTTTATACTTGTATCCTTAAACTTCTTTTCCCTTCTTCTCTTTCTCTTTGAATTCTCTTAGTACCTCCTCCAAATGTAATTTCACTTGTGACTCCTGGTACACAGCTTGGTCGTACATTTTTAAGTAGTATCTCCTCACTCTTCTGTGTTGTTAATGTCACTTCAATTGACTTACCACCAAATATAATCTTCACATGGTGGGGACCACAGGGACAAGTGACTGATGATGAAAAATATGATTTACAAGAGGGAGTAGCTGGTGATGAATTACAGTTTGGAGTTAATGAAGAAGACTATACTCACTATAGTAATCTTGTCATTAGAGATTTGACATTGATGGATAATGAAACACAATATTATTGTATAGTACAGGTTGGAGTTAATAACACATTTGATCAGTCATCATATATTATACCAGGAACTACTACATCAGAGAATGTTACTGTACTAGTGGAAAGTGTGTAATACTATATCTTTGTGTGTATTATTGTATATATTTTTTAACTACTGTATATATTTTTATTCTTGTGCGGGTAGATTTTTCTGTTTATATATATCTGCTTGTTTTTGTTTGTTCATAAGTTATAACACACAAACACACACACACACACACATACACACACACATACACACACATACACATATTCATGCATACTATTTATGTGGATATTTGTTGTTTGTATGTTTATTTATATACATATATTGACAATAACTATTGTCATTGATTTATTTATATTCTGCATTCCATAGCTCTGCCAGTTTCTATTGTTACTATTACTCGTGACGGAGCTCCTATTATTGGTGAATCATTTTCTATAATTTGTAATGCTACAATTATTGAAGATAATGTATCACCAAATATCAACCTCACCTGGATATATAATGACTCACTGAATAATAATATCATCATCACTAGTAATTCAGACAGTTCTTTATCTCTCAATGTCAATCCTGTTCAGCAGTCACATGAAGGATTATATACATGCATTGCTATAGTCACAATACCTGATGTCCCTCAACAGATTGTTGAAAATGAAACATATGACTTCTTAACTCTGGGTCAGTTTCAATTCAGTGGTTTAATTAAACGTAATATATCGTTAGTTAATAAATCTAGAATTGGGAAGAAGTTAGGTATATATGTAATTATGTAGCTTGATTATCAATAATTCAATACCTCTCATGCTTCGGTATAGGTACTAAGCTTTGTGAAATAGAGCATACATGAGGTTGATTTTCATAAATCTTACCAGCCCCATTATAATAATTAGTTTATTTTTTATCTCTCCTTTTAATTAGTCAGGAATTATATGTATAAGTTGGAACTGAACCAGCCTCTAAGCTTCAACAGAGGAGCTATAGCTGCTCTGTATTTTAATAATGTTTGTGAATAATTATTAATTTGCATTTCACTACAGATGATCCTGATGTATCTATTATTGTAACTGGTTCTAATATTGCTGGTAACATGTACACTCTAACTTGTGAAGTAAGTGTTGTAACTGGAGTACCAAACATCACATGGATGTATAATAACACAAAGGTTATTGAAGAATCTGGTATCACACTAACATTAGAAGAGAATGGACTAGACTCACGACTGATATTACAATTCAGTCCATTAAATTATGATCATGCTGGAGTGTATACATGTTCAGCCAATCTCACTGTACAGGAGATTATGTTTAATGGATTTAGTGAAGCTTCACAAACTGTTAATGTACAAAGTAAGTTTACACTATTTTATAAGCAATTCACTGCATGATTAACTGACATTGATAGCTAAGAGTTATCACATTGACATATCATACAATTAACTAGTAAATTTGCTTAATTATCATATACTCATTACAGACATACATACATACAGAGTGCATACATACATACATACATACATACATACATACATACATACATACATACATACATACATACATACATACATACATACATACATACATACATACATACATACATACATACATACATACATACATACATACATACATACATACATGCACATGCATATACATACATATCTATTATTGAATTTACAAAATAAACAATATAGTAGAAATATTGTCTGTTACACCTTTCTCACTTGTTGTTTACATAGTTCCAACACCTACTGTTATAATTACTGATGATGATGATATGAGTAATATATTTGTACGTGGTACTCAACGATCTCTCACATGTAATATCGCACTTGCCTCTTATTCTCCATCATCACCTAATATCACTGTACAATGGATGAAAGATGGAGTAGTGTTAGATGTTTGTAGTAAACGAGTCAATCAGAGTGAACTTCAAGTTAATGGAAACAGTTATACTTCAACAATAACATTTTCTCCATTGAACAATACTGATACTGGTGATTATACCTGTACAGGAACCATTAGTCCAATAGGGTCTGGATTTGATGTAGATCATATACACTTACAATACAAGGTATGTATATGTATATACAACACAAATAACTCGTACTGTGTATTGTGAATGATGATTATGTAGCCCTCATCACTTTGATCTGCTTTGTTATAGTGGAAGATCATATCTCATACAACCAACCTTACCTCATTTTATTTGAGATGATGGCTATTAATTGATTGTTTGTCATGTAATGTATGAGTCATGAACCTTAACTTGTGCTATATCATGTACATCTATTTATCTTTTCCTGTTTCTTCTATCTAGATATTCCTGATCCAGTGATCACTATCACTACTATTGGTAGTGGTAATATCAGTGATAACTATACACTAATGTGTTTAGTAGATATTGTAGATGACCTACTAAATATCAAACTAAATATCACATTCTTGAGAGTAACAGATGGAGGTTTTGAAGTGCTGGAATATGAAGAATCCCCAGGAGATGCCACCATCACTGTATATTTCACTCCTCTAAGAACATCAGATTGCGGAAGATATAGATGTTCTGTAGATATTAGTCAGACTGTTATTAACTATCAAGATGTATTCTATGAATCATTTACTATCAATACAACAAGTAAGTATGACTGATGTGTGTGTACATGTTTGACTAAATATCTGTTCAATCACATGGCTTTATGTTATTTTGTAATTATTGACTTCTATTGACTACACTGTAAACATTAAAGTTACATGAGTTTCAACACAATATTATTAATATGCTCCTGAGACTATAATATTATCTATATTGACTAGTATATATATAAGCACATGCCATAGTAATGTAATTTAGATACAACGAATATTATTTGTTTTTATAAGTACATATTTGTGTACATAGCTGAAAGTAAGCAATATCTGTTGTTTCACAGGTGTTAGAATGGAAATCATTGTGATACAGTGTAAATACACCACACATTATACCTATAATAATATTATTTTGCTATATATATTGTGTTGCTGTTTTTGTTACTATGCTTCATATACTAGTCAATATTATTCAAGATGAATTGAAACTAGTACTTGTAAATATCACCTAGCAAGAAAGGCAAATTAGCATTGAGGAAAATAACATTACACTGAAACTCATGTAACCAACTGAAGGTTAAAATAGTCTAATATTTTTTACAGTGTACAATATACGTTACATACTGATATTTGAGAAGTCTAGAATATCTGAAGTAATTATTATATTTGCTGCTCTATCATTTGTATATGAAAGACATATGTAAACCAATACTTTGTACATATTATCATTCATGTCACTATACAACGACAAAATACAATCAAACTCTAATGTTTGGAGGGATGATACAATCTTTTATTTCTAGTTGTACCTCTCACATGTTGCATATTATGTCTATCTCATCCATTACTCCATTCGTGTAGTACCAGCTCCAGAAGTTGTGGTTACCACTGATCCATCTGATGTTGGTACACTAGTAGAGGGTACATATATTGATCTAGTGTGTACTGTTACTATCAATGATGCTGTTAATACTGATGTGAATGTTAGTATAGAGTGGTCTTGTAATGGAGGATCTCCTCTCATGAACTCATCAGACTACTCTATTAGTCCAATCTCTTCGGTGTCAGATCAATATATTAGTAGCATACATATTGAAGAACTGATGATGAGTAATAATGGAGCTACCTACTCTTGCTCCGTGAGTATACAACCATCTTCTTTATCTAATTATATCTCTGGAAGTATTGGATATAGTGACATCACACTCAGTGTGGAAGGTATGTGTGGTAATTTGAACTATTATAAGATGTTGAGTTATGTATGTATTCTAGATAGTGTGAATTAATTGTGGATGTGATATAGATGTGTTAATCATTGGGGATTAGTTATTAGTACTTATGTATAGCAGGCTTTTTGTTGTGTATGTTAGGGGCTCTGGGCCCCATCTCTATACATTGTTAATATCTTCTTTTGTTATGATTTTTGTATATAAGTGAGGATTCTTATTTGGATGAGAGTCCTCTGTTCTGTTCTTGTATATTTGGCATTAATAAATTTGTAACCAAAAACGCTGGTTGTGGTCATTTGTTTGCCGAGACATACGTCTACAGCATCACAGTATGTACTGATTACTAATCCTTGTAGTTTGTTGTAGCTACACATATACCAAGTACATTTGTCTGAACTACTAATTATAGCAAAATTACTTATACATTAATTTAATCAATGTTCATTCACTCTTTAGATTTCACCGATGATAATGTGATGATAAATATTGACTTCCCATCAATACCTACTGCTGGTGGTGAGTTCAATTTCACATGTAGAGCCACAGTACCAGAGAGACTAGTACATGTACCAACTGGCTTTACTATTAGTTATGATTTACCTGGAAATATTATAGTTGCTGATAATAATACTGATGCTACTCAATCATCAATAATGAGGAATGGAAATGTATTCTCAAGAGATATCACACTAAATCCTGTGAAAACATCTGATGCTACACAATACTTCTGTGAAGTAGAGTTTGGAGATCTTGGTGCGGATAATGATAATAATGGAATTCTGAGTGTTACAAGTAAGTCCTTTGTCTATATTCATATTTTGTATCTCATATTTTCATATCTCTCTCCTCCATACAGTATCCTCTCCTATCATGTCACTAGTTTTATCTCCTAATGATACTATATATAAAAGTACTCCTCTCAACATCACTTGTACTGCTACATTGCCCAGTGTAGTAAACACGAATGTCTCTGCTATGGTATCTTGGATTAATCCTAGTAATGAGATTATCACTAGTGCAGATGACAATCGTGTGACAGTGTTACCAGCTGAGATGATTGGCATCAACACATTTGAGAGTATTCTGATATTCTATCCTGTCGATAATGGTGATGAGGGACCATCGGATGATCAGGGAAAATACACCTGTGAAATGACTATATCGTCTACTGATAACTTGATATTGAATGGAGTCAATAACATCATTGAGAGTATCACTGTAGAAGGTATACAACTAATTAATGATAATAATAATAATGATAATAATGATAATGATTGTACTGACATAGAAAGGTATGAATGTCTCTCTCTTTTTCTAGAAATTCCTTCTCTTGAACTGAACATCTCAATTAGTGGTTATACTGAAGTTGGTCAGAGTTTCAACATGACATGTAGTGTTAGAGTAGTTGAAGGACTAGTTCAACAACCTAATGTAACATGGACAAAGATGGATGATGTCAGTATGGGCGACCTGGATGATCTGAATATAACTACAGTTACAGTGATAGATGGACCAGTTACTAATGTAAGTATCGTACTTGATCCAGTTCTATTTGAACACAGAGGAGTGTATATATGTATGGCTGAGTTTAATATATCATTGACTTATGATGCTGACTCTGATTCTCAGGAATACAAATTAATAGTAGATTGTAAGTTATGCATTTTATTTTCTCGCTAAATTTAAGTTGTTGTCTTTTTTTTACAAACTATTAATTTAATTTCTTTTGTCAGTGTCTTAAATCTATGTATCACTCACTACCTCTTTCTCTCTGACATTGAATTCATTCATTCATTTCTCCTGCTCTTCCCATTAGCGGTGTAGAAACAGCCAATCATAGAAAACATTGTCCAGTAAATAAATGTAGAGAATGTACTGCACATTTGAAACTGCACACCATACAAAGTATGGGCAGAAGAGCAGAAGTGGTGAAGAAAAGTCAAATAGATGGCTTTTCCTGCATGCTCCCTATCTACTTTTGTCAGGTTCTCTTTCAATACCCGTATACCTTCTTGTTCTATCTTCTCACAGTCCCTCCATTTAAAATTGACATAACCCAAAATTATCTTCTTGACACGCTTTATGCTGGTACTCCACTCACACTAGCTTGTAACATCACATTAGATGATCTAGTAGACATTCCAGTAATAGTCACTAACCAGTGGACAAGGGACATGATGAATATCACTGAACCTACCATTACAGAATCCTTTATACAGGCTGATACTAATCATTACATAGCTACTCTTGATTTCTATCCGGTTTATATTAATGGAGAGTACAAGTGTACTGTACTAGTGACTGCTAATACTGAGGATAATTATACTGCAAGTATAATAAATGATGCATCAACTGATGTTGCAGTAGAAGGTCAGTATATAATTCAACTATGCATTAATTAGGAACAGATCAAAACACCAATCAATCAGCTATTTACTCATATTAAACTAATTTTTCGATAACAAATGAAATATCGAGATACTTTGTTACACAATAATTGTATGCCTGACATTAATGTTAACATATTAATGTTTGTTTAGCAGATCATCATCAATTGTTATACAGAAATTGTTTTATCATATATGGCATGAATTCATCCTTTAATTTTCTTATTTCAGATCCTGAGATTATTAATTTCACATCTTCACCAGACTCATTTAAGGGACTAGAGACATCGTGCTCAGATTCTTTGCCCTATAGTAAACTCATATTAACATGTACAGCTGGTAAGCTTCAACAGGTTATACCAGAACTAGGAGTGGTATGGCAACACAATGGAACTGAGATTTCTAACAACATTCAGACTTCTGTATTGAACGATGTTACATACAAAACCAATACTTTAAATTTCACAAACTTTGTACCTGAAGATTCAGGTAATTACACATGTATCACTAGGATTCTTATACCTGAATCAACAACCATTCAGTCTTCTAAAGAAAGTCTAATTGCCATAATAGGTAAGCATAAAAATAAATTTCTAATTCAAATGTTTACGTTTTGTGTACGTGTTAATATAACACAGTAATTAGCTATATAATATATTTTTGTGAAGTTTTCAATTGTGATTGGATCAGAAAAAAAAATTATATCATACAGCCTATGATAATGGTGAAAAATATTATTTCTTAAAAAAGTTTAATATTTAACTGCTCGCTGTATATACCAAATGAAGCCTAGGAATCTAAGTAAAGCAAATATTATTCCTACCATATAAAGTGCTAATCTCCTGTACAACGTGGCCAAGTAGTAAGCAGTGAGGTCTTCAGTATCCAATCACAGCTATGTAATTATTAATATAGTAATTGAGAGTATACTTATTGTTATTCATTCAGCTGCTCGTCCTCCTTTAACTCCTGTGAATGTCACTAAAATAGTAACATCAACTACAGCTATCATTACATTCACTGTCCCAGCCATTGCTTATACACCTGAAGAACACTATATACAGTATATTGGACTGCAACTGCAAAATGAACAGAAGATCAGCTCTAAAATTGTAGGACAAAATATTCTTAGTATGATCAATGTAGAGTACAGTATAACACTTGGAGGTCTGGAAGAAGATAACACTTATAATTTCAGTGTGGTGTCTGTTAATTGTATTGGAAGTGTTACTACCTCAACAATGAATTTCACAACACTACCTTCATGTAAGACCATTTTTCTAAATTTCATTGTCTTGTATATATTTGTACATATATTATTATGAGATTTGCATGTATACAAAGACATGCTGTGGCCCATTATCAGTCTATTTTCTATAGTAATATTGTAGCATTAATAGTGATTTGAATCATTTTTCCGAGACAAGCTCAATGCTAACTACTTTAAAATTTGTATTCATGTGAAATTAAATATAATTTTACAGCATACATACACATAACTATAATGTATTGTGAGTTAGTTAATATATATTGCATGTCAACAATTATTTACTTTTTTGTATATATAGTACCAACAGGTGAACCGCTAGATTGTAGGAACACAACATTTTTATCACGTACTGTCATTATTGATTGGATGGAACCAGAGAGAGCTTCACAGAATGGTATCATATTAGGATATTATCTACATTGTGAGAATGTGGATACTCATCAGCTAGTGTCAGGAACCAATGATACTCTAAATTCACCAATAACTAATTACACTATTCTTTATTTAACACCATTTACATCATATGTTTGTATTATATCTGCTATTAATGAAGTTGGAATGGGACCACAAACAAAGTGTGTGTTTCAAACAGCACAAGATAGTAAGCAATAATTATTGTTGTATTTGATATATTAATGATTTTACGTTTTTAATGATGTAGTACCAGAAGATCCTCCAGAGACTTTTAACTCTATTCCTTCAAAATTTAATATCATGTTTAATTGGTCATCTCCTTTAATTCCAAATGGCATCATCATTCAATATAATTTAACTGTTTGTAACATCTATACTGATACTACTACAACATACATCATTAACAGTTCACAAGACACATATATTGCTGAAAATTTTGAACCTTATCAAAGATACAGTGCATCTTTAGCAGGTGGTACAGTGGCTGGATATGGACCTCCTGCATATCTGTCAGGAAGAACAGAATCTGATAGTAAGTAAACAAAAATAGTTGCATTATTATTATGATTATTAATTATCTTCAGTACCGGGAGCAGTCTCAGCAATTAATATAGGAGTATTAAACACAAGTGCTGTGAGAATCACATGGTCACCAGTAGAAGAAGCTAATGGTAATATTACACATTATATTGTGTCTGTTAGTTTATATGAAGGAAGAGAATTATATAATAGAAACATCAGTGTATCTAGTGACTTACAAGTGATAGTTAATGGATTCGGTGAGTGCTTTCTACACTCCATTTATTTGTCACTCTCATTCATTATTATTGTATAGTTGGAGAAACTCCTTATGTAGCGAATGTGAAAGCATTGAATGATATTGGACAAGCAGGACTTTCAAACAAGACTATATTTTTCACCCGAGAACAAAGTATGTATAATCTGTGTTCATGCATTAATATCACACAATATAAACTTCATGATTTCTCATTTCAGTTCCTCCTACTCCAACTAATATCGGTGTCTTAAGACTAAATGGTACTCATATGAATGTCAGTTGGTCTCTTATACCAATCACTGAAGCAAGAGGATTGATTCAGTCATATTTAATACTTTATCAAGAAAATGACAACAGGAAGAGACAAATATCAAGTGTATCTGTACCAGCTACTGATAGTAGTGTAGTTATAGGTGGACTAGATCCTGTTAAATCTTATAGTGTATCTATATCAGCAAGTACTAATGCTGGACAGGGAGCATTTACTAGTGCAGTAGATGTTGCTGGTAAGATGTTGCTTTCAACATAACACTAATTTAAACTTCTTTCTAATCAGGCCAGAAAGTTCTTTATTTCAACTAAGAGCAGGTCCTTTCACATCATGTGAAGAGTGGACTGTGAGTAACATATAAGATTATAATTATTATAATTATATCAATGTTCATCTACAGATATCAACAGAAGATTCTATTAAATCATTCATTTGTTCAGCAGTAGTTGATACAGTAATAGATAATTGCGATTGTGGATTTCTGGACAGCTTCATTGCCCAAGAAATGCTTTTATGTGATACACAAAATCCTACACAAGCTGTTTATAGAGCTCAAGTATTTAATTTTGGTTCTATTTCCTCTACTCAGATAGTATCATGGATTGAAGATTGGGTATTAAATGGAGCTAGTGTAACAAGTGGACCTATTCTAGTGACATTTGATTCCACATGTCCAGTTCCTTTGAACAGTTTTAATGAGGAAATCTGTCAACAAGACATGACTGTATCTACAGCAACATCTTCATTGGGAGTGATTGTAGGAAGTGTATTAGCTGGGGGATGTATTGTGATCATATGTATTGTAGCAGTCGTAATGGTAACATTCTATTTCCGTCTCAAGTCAAAGAAAAGAAGGTTAGCCAATTTTGATTTATGTGAATAGTATTACCATCTGGCATTGGTTATTTATATTATCCATTGTTTATTATGAACTTTATTGTATTTTGAAACTGGAAATCTGATTCAATGAATCTCAATTATAAATACCACTGCTCAATCATTTTCTAAAATTAGCCACTTGAATAATCGGTTATATTTTTAATGTTCAGTGTTTTTCACAATATCATATAATTATTTCATATTATCTCTATTCCGTATTGTATAGGTTGTTCATAGCTGGCAATAATGAAGTAAAGTAAGTTTCGTAATTGTAATGTCATATATACTATGTATGTTACTTATTGAATATACAGTCCAGGAATGGTTAATATTGAACTCAAAGGTAACACAGCTTATGGAAATGTAGTATTTCAATCAAGTGAAACATTGGACAATACATATGAACCTTTAGAACATTATGGAGGACATAGACAAGAAGTCTCTGATGATACTTATGATCGTCCTCTTGGTAGTGTTAATGTGACAGAACAGTGATTGTTGATACGTCTGATCAACCTCCTGTTAGTCATGACGACACTGATATGCAAATTTACTCATGTGTGTTTTCAGTACAACTATACATAAGTTATGTTCTTTTAGAATTTGGGAACAAATTAATGTCAATTGTAATGGTAAAACTAATTTTACACTCAAAAATTAAAAAAAAACATTTGTATTACTTGATTTTTTCATTTGATTTTAATTAATTCTTAAGTACTATTATTATTATAATTATTATACTAGATATACTTATACAACTTAGTTGTGCTGAAATTTTAATGCTCTGTTTAAATAAATGCTTGTAATGTTTTTGTGTTGAAAACAGTTTCTTGACCATGCATTCAATAAATAATATTGTTCGTTATCCCACACTATACTTGTGCTGCTGTGACTTCAATTGTGATATTCACTATACATGAGACTGTAATGTCTGAACCAATTAGGAGTGTACTTAGGGAGTAACTTCAATTGAGACAGAAACTTTCTCTGATAGCATTTGGTTTTACCAAAAGTGTCATTTTGGTCACCAAAGTGGTTTTTGTTTTGTTAGCCAAAATATACCTGTTGGTCATCAAAATGATCATCCATGTTTGGGTGATTTATGATAGCTGAAGTGTCTATATATAAATTCTAATTATCGTAACATTGTTTCTCTAGTAGTTCCATTTATTGTATATAACCATTGTATCTCTAATAGGTTTGTATAATAAATGTTTCTCTTTCTAGACACCTCATTCTGAATTTGACAAGATACTAACCATAACTAGGAATGATGAAAATAAGATAGTATCATTGTAATAACTATGATAATTATAGATTGTATTATTATAATTTTTATGTATTTACACATGCAGAGAAGTGACTGCTAATATTGAACTGAAAAGTAATATATACAGGTTATGGACATGTGGAGCTTCATCCGGATTATGATACAGTACAGGATTATATATATGAAATAGGATCTTCAGGAAAGCAATGTTGATACACCACCTACTTATGTTAACAGATGCACTTAGCTAAATCCCATTTTTGTGTTATTCATATTGTGTTATAATTACATATCATAATCATACACACAACATGTTATTATTATGATTTAAGTAACATTTTCATTGCTATTATGAATTTTCATTTAAATTTTTTTTTTACTTTTCATTATTGGCAAAGAGTGATAATTATAAGCAGCATGATAACATAAAATAATGATCACCTATTTAAGTATAAAAGTGCTATAGAGTTTAGTCACTGCTTGTTAATAAATCTATAGTTAAATCATTTTGTATGCTTACTAGAAAAGGGGTTGCAAAGACTTATTTAAATAAACACATTGGTTAGTAAAACATATCTCCTCACTGAACTACATGTGTAAAATCAACCATATACGTTTATCCACATATCATCTTATCATTCTATATATCTCATCATTTTGAACAGAAATCAGTACTTTCATATTAAACACAAAACTGACCAAAATTTTAGCCAACACCTAATGAAAAATTAGTAAATTTTGTCCAGCTAAAATTACACATAATACCTTAATTAACATAATTTTTGTATTTAGCTATATATTAAACTTAAATCCTTATTTTCATCTCCTGAAACACAGTGTGCAATGTTATGTTTATATTCTATACTGCAGAATGGATAGTCATGTGCTTTGTATATACACGATCAATGTATACCTATAGATTGTAATATGCACATCCAGTATATAATAGTTTATGTACAACCATTTGTACTATTAGGATGATAGTAAGTAACTGATTACAAGGTGTTATCATAGTAAAATTATACTATAATTATATAACTGTTATGTTATACAATAAATAATGTTAATAATGAGTGATAATTAACATTCCTTAGACAGTTCAGCAATTTCAACTCTACCCTAACTTAAAGGCTAAATAAAGTCTATATGTGATGAAGAGTTACTTATTAATCATTGGTGTTCTTTTTGTATCAGTTGAGAGATCATCAACTCAATTAGATGGTGCTCCACCACCATTACCAGACACAGGTAAATATCACTAACTACTTATGTATAATAATTATACAATCTTTCGTTTGTAAATGATTGTTTGTTGTGTAATTATTTATAACTTGTAGGAGTGAGGTTGTATCTTGGTGAAGAAGTCAGAGTGTTACGTGATTTCTCTATGATAGCAGCTAGACAGTTTCATGATGATGATCAAGACTCTCCTGATATTGACTCTTCTGATGGTCTTAATGATGGTATATGGTGTCAGAGTGCTAATAATGGTAGTATGATAGGAATATGGTATCTACCAGATGGTACACAAGTGTCTACTGTAGATGATAGTAATTTCCCATTTCATGTCTTTCATGTCACTGGTCAAATTGGTCTATTGAGAGACACTGGAATATTTTCATATCAGGGACTATACAGTTGTGTTATACCTGATGAGAATGGAACAAATCAAACTCTCTGGACATCTATTTATGGGAATGATAATTTTGAATCAAAAGGTAAGTCTGTATTATATTAAGAACTCAAATTTATCTTTTAATTATTATTTCCAGTTATGAGTTTATTTATATCGATAACAAGACAAACAAATTTCACCTTAGTCTCCACATCAAGAGATGCTGATCCTCCTGTATTTACTCTCACTTTTGACGTAGATAGACGACCACCCACTAATGTCACTTGTAATGTAGATAGTGTTATGTTTAACATTCCAAATGATGACTTGAGTCGTGAGGTACTGGTGTCTGAAGATCCTATTAGTGTGCGAGTAATAGCAACAATTAGAATGAGACAGGGAGGCACTTATCAGTGTACTGTATCGAATGATGCACCAAATGGAAATACTGGAACCAGTCAAGCAATAAATATATCAGGTACATTTCATCTCATAATAGGTATATGATTTAATGCTATCCTCATTTCTATAGTAACTGACACTCCTACTAACCTAATAGTAATGAGAATTAGTCTTTATCAAGGCACTGCATCATGGTCTCCTCCTGTTAGTAATGATCCTGTTGTATTAGGTTATGAATTGTTCTATGATCTACCTAATGGTACCAGAGAGAGTATAGAGGTTAATAGTACACTAATCACATTCTCTACTCTTGATCCTGTATCAAGTTATCCAGTATTTGTAGTAGCATATGGAGGAGATTTACCTAGTAGTCATGGTAATAATGAAATTTTACAAGAAGGTAAGAAGAAGGGTTCTAATTTTTGAATTGTGTGATATCATCACATTTTTATGTATAATTATATCACTGTTAACATTAATGGTTATTTTAACCATTATTTGGTTACAAGTTTCATGAGACTGTATGTAATTATAAATCAATACTGATTTTTTGTAATGCTAGTCTTGATTGTATTGACTAGTATAAAAACTGCATGCAATACAATGTATTTCAAACTGTAAATATAAATTCCATAACAATTACATACATGTGCTAACTTCTTGAATATATTATGTGCATTGGATACAAATTCATGTAGATAATTACTCTAGTTATTCTAGACTTCTCAAATATCAGTATGGAGTACTATGAGTACAAATTCATTACATAATTACTCTAGTTATTCTAGACTTCATAAATAACAGTTCGTAACATATATTGTATTCACAAATATTATCATGGGAATAATAATAATATAACACATGTTACACCTATAATATTAGACTACTATACTATTATTATACATTATATATATATTATTTTGTTGCTATACTTTATTATAACATGTACTTTATATACATATATACTAATAGAATTAACCCTGTACTTATTACAGTGATATATAATCTAATCTGTCAAATGTATATAAACATTTTCACATAATAATGAATATATTTTATAAAATAATAATATACACTCCATAAGTGATTATTCTAAATTACTTAGCTGTCTCAATTGAAGTTCTTACCTCAAGTACTTTCCTAGTTGATTCAAATATTACAGTCTCATGTATAGTGAATATCACAGTTGAAGTCACAGTGGCACAAGTAGTGTGGACTGATCAAGATTTTAATCCTCTCAACACAATTGAGGGTAATTTAATCAGTGGAATGGATAATTTAATGTTGTCATTAGATCTCATGATCAATGAAGTACACGTTTCTAATGCTGGTGTATATACATGTGATGCTATAATAAATGATACTCTTGGTGATGCTGCTACAATTGAAAGACAATACACTCTAACTGTTGAGAGTAAGTTCCTTTTCATTAACAATATTGTCATGCGATTACTATGGTTGTAATTGGCAGCATTCCTATGCACTTCACAGTATATATAAATACTAACATTATTACTCTTCATATTTGTATGTGTAGTAGTGATACATTCTTTTCCATCCTCCATCTCTTATCTTCTTATCTACTCTTTATACTTGTATCCTTAATTTTCTTTTCCCCTCTTCTCTTACTCTTTATATATTCTCTTAGTACCTCCTCCAAATGTAATTTCACTTGTGACTCCTGGTACACAGTTTGGTCGTACATTTTTAAGTGGTATCTCCTCACTCTTCTGTGCTGTTAATGTCACTTCAATTGACTTACCACCAAATATAATATTCACATGGTGGGGACCACAGGGACAAGTTACTGATGATGAAAAATATGATTTACAAGAGGGAGTAGCTGGTGATGAATTACAGTTTGGAGTTAATGAAGAAGACTATACTCACTATAGTAATCTTGTCATTAGAGATTTGACATCGATGGATAATGAAACACAATATTATTGTATAGTACAGGTTGGAGTTAATAACACATTTGATCAGTCATCATATATTATACCAGGAACTACTACATCAGAGAATGTTACTGTACTAGTAGAAGGTATGTATGTATGCATGTATGTATGCATGTATGTATGTATGTATATGTATGTATGTATGTATGTATATGTATACATATACATACATGTACATACATACATACATATGTAAATGTACATATGTATGTATGTATGCATGTACATGTATGTGTATGTATGTATGTATGTATGTATGTATGTATGTATGTATATATCCATGTATGTATGTATGTATGTATGTATGTACATAAGTATGTACATATGTATGTATGTATGTTGTATAGATGTATATAATTATGTATGGTCAATGTTTGTACATGTGTAGGCACTTATGTATGTACATCTTTGTAGGTTTGTCTATGTATATTTTGTTTGTGCTATTGTTTATTTATAGAACATATACACATATACTCTCACTTACATAATTATATAATATAATGTCATATATCATACTTAAGTTTGTAATTTGATGGATTTTTATGCCTATTTACAAATTGCTAACATCTATTGTGATCATTTGATCTATCAATCACATTTCTTTTATTCAATAGCTCTGCCAGTTCCTATAGTTACTATTACTCGTGAGGGAGCTCCTATTATTGGTGAATCATTTTCTATAATCTGTAATGCTACAATTGAAAATAAATTATCACCAAATATTAACCTTACCTGGGTATATAATGATTCAAGGAGTAATGGCATCATCATCACTAGTAATTCAGATAGTTCTCTATCTCTCAATGTCAATCCTGTTCAGGAGTCACATGAAGGATTATATACATGTATTGCTACAGTCACAATACCTGATGTCCCTCAACAGATTATTAGAAATGAAAAATATGGAATATCAATACTGGGTCAGTTTCAAATTGTGTTTTTATATAAAACCAAAGTTAGATATTTGCTAAGCAAAGAAAGTTTAATTCTATTGACTGGTAACTCATGCCTTGAATTAAATTTGTATGTTCAAAACTAATCATCATGGAATATAATTAATATATAGATTGTTATTTGCTATAACAACTATTTTGGATAATGTCAGCAATTACAGTTTTTTTAAAACCTTACCTAATTACAATAATTTCATTTATTTAGATGATCCTGATGTATCTATAATTGTAACTGGTTCTAATACTGCTGGTAACATGTACACTCTAACTTGTGAAGTCAGTGTTGCAGCAGGATTACCAAACATCACATGGATGTATAATAACACAAAGGTTATTGAAGAATCTGGTATCACACTAACATTAGAAGAGATTGGACTAGACTCACGACTGATAATACAATTCAGTCCATTAGATTATAATCATGCTGGAGTGTATACATGTTCAGCTAATCTCACTGTAGAGGAGTTTGATTTTGATGGATTCAATGAAGCTTCACAAACTGTTAATGTACAAAGTAAGTATAGAGTGTTTTATAAGCAATTCACTGCATGATTAACTGACATTAGTAGTTAATGACTACAATTTCAACTGTAGTGTAGATTGATTTTGATGGATTCGATGAAGCTTCACACTTTGTGAATACATTAATGGAGTATAGGTTTGACATTCGAGTAGTTGACATTAATATTTAATTACTGCACATTCCAAGATTCACATAACAAAATTCATAGCATTTACATGATGATGCAATGATGCTTATCATCGTTATACACACTTACTCAACTCAATACTGTATGTATGTGTGTGTATGTATGTATGTATGTATGTATGTATGTATGTATGTATGTATGTATGTATGTATGCATGTATGTATGTATGTATGTATGTACGTATGTATGTATGTATGTATGTGTATGTATATATGTACATATGTATGTTATACACATTTATGAATAAATAAGCTAATACTTTATAATGGACATGTACTCATATGTATATAATAATGTATTTGATACATACATACATATATACGTGTATAAGTATAACACAAACATGCATACATGTATACGTTTATATGCATTTTAGACATATGTACAATCATCTTTAATTAGATCATAATAAACAATGTAGTAGTAACACTATCATATATCTCTCACTTGTTGTATACACACAGTCCCAACACCTACTGTTATTATCACTGATGATGGTATGAGTAATATATTTGTACGTGGTACTGAACGATCTCTCACATGTAATATCACACTTGCCTCTTATTCTCCATCATCTCCTAATATCACTGTACAATGGATGAAAGATGGAGTAGTGTTAGATGTTTGTAGTAAACGAGTCAATCAGAGTGAACTTCAAGTTAATGGAAACAGTTATACTTCAACAATAACATTTTCTCCATTGAACAATACTGATACTAGTAATTATACCTGTACAGGAACCATTAGTCCTGTAGGGTCAGGATTTGATGTAGATATAGAACCCTACATCATTGGTAGCAGTAACACTAGATCATATACACTTACAATACAAGGTATGTATATGTATATACAAAACAAATAACTCATACTGTATATTGTGAATGATGATTATGTAGCCCTCATCACTTTGATCTGCTTTGTTATAGTGGAAGATCATATCTCATACAACCAACCTTAACTCATTCTAATTGAGATGATGTCTATTAATTGAATGTTTGTTATGTAATGTATGACTTATGATCCTTAATTGTTCACTTATGCTATATCATCTATTTATCTTCTCTTGTTTCTTCTATCTAGATATTCCTGATCCAACGATCATTATTACTCCTACTGGTAGTGGTAATATCAGTGATAACTATACACTAATGTGTTCAGTAGATATTGTAGATGATCTACTAAATATCAAACTTAATATCACATTCTTGAGAGTAACAGATGGAGGTTTTGAAGTGCTGGAATATGAAGAATCCCCAGGAGATGCCACCATCACTGTATATTTCACTCCTCTAAGAACATCTGATTCTGGAAGATATAGATGTTCTGTAGATATTAGTCAGACTGTTATTAACTATCAAGATGTATTCTATGAATCATTTACTATCAATACAACAAGTAAGTATGACTGATGTGTGTGTACAAATGTGATTAAATATCTGTTTAATCACACGACTTTGTGTTTATTGACCTCTAGTCAATAGCTCTTTGTAATTTGCAAGTGCATATGGTAATTACAAATAACAGGTATTATATTATTCTGTTCAGTGTTACAATAATTGCTGCTCTGCCATTTGTAAATGAAAGACATTTAACATTCTACATATACCATTTACTATACAATGATAAAATACAATCACACTCTAATGTTTGAAGGGATGGAATAATCTTCCATCCCTAGTCGTACCTCTCACAATGTCAAACACATATCCATTACTCTATTTTTGCAGTACCTACTCCGGAGATTGTGATTACCACGGATCCACCTAATGCTGCCGGTACACTAGTAGAGGGTACATATATTGATCTAGTGTGTACTGTTACTATCAGTAATGCTGTTACTACTGATGTGAATGTTAGTATAGTGTGGTCTCGTAATGGAGGCTCTCCTCTTATGAATTCATCAGACTACTCCATTAGTCTAATCTCATTGATATCAGATCAGTATATTAGTACAATACATATTGAAGAACTGATAACAAGTGATAATGGAGCTACCTACTCTTGCTTCGTGAGTATACAGCCATCTTATTTATCTAATTATATCTCTGGAAGTATTGGATATAGTGACATCACACTCAGTGTGGAAGGTATGTACTGATTACTAATCCTTGTAGTTTGTTGTAGCTACACATATACCAAGTACATTTGTCAGAACTACTGATTATAGCAAAATTAAATTTTTAATACTTAAACAGTAATTTAATCAATGTTCATTCACTCTTTAGATTTCACCGATGATAATGTGATGATAAATATTGACTTCCCATCAATACCTACTGCTGGTGAGGAGTTCAATTTCACATGTACAGCCACAGTACCAGAGAGACTAGTACATGTACCAACTGGCTTTACTATTAGTTATGATTTTTCTGGAAATATGATAGTTGCTGATAATAATCCTGATGCTACTCAATCATCAGTAATGAGGAATGGAAATGTATTTTCAAGAGATATCACACTAAATCCTGTGAAAACATCTGATGCTACACAATACTTCTGTGAAGTAGAGTTTGGAGATCTTGGTGCGGATAATGATAATAATGGAATGCTGAGTGTTACATGTAAGTCCTTTGTCTACATTCATATTTTATATCTCATATTTTTATATCTCTCTCCTCCATACAGTATCCTCTCCTATCATGTCACTAGTTTTATCTCCTAATGATACTATTTATGAAAGTACTCCTCTCAACATCACTTGTACTGCTACACTACCCAGTATAGTGAACACACCTGTCTCTGCTATGGTATCTTGGATTAATCCTAATGATGAGATTATCACTAGTACTAATGATAATCGTGTGACAGTGTTACCAGCTGAAATGATTAGCATCAACACATTTGAGAGTGTTCTGATATTCTATCCTGTTGATAATGGTGATGAGGGACCATTTGATGATCAGGGAAAATACACCTGTGAAATGACTATATCCTCTACTGATAACTTGATATTGAATGGAGTCAATAACATCACAGAGAATATCACTGTGGAAGGTATATGACCGATTAACAATAATAATAATAACGATAATAATAGTACTGATATAGAACAGTATGTCTGTCTCTCCTTTTCTAGAAATTCCTCCTCTTCAATTGAACATCTCAACTAGTGGTTATACTGAAGTTGGTCAGAGTCTCAACATGACATGTACTGTTACAGTAGTTGAAGGACTAGTTGAACAACCTAACGTAGCATGGATGAAGATGGATGATGTCAGTATGGGGGACCTGGATGAGCTTAATATAACTACAATCACAGTGATAGATGGATCAGTTACTAATGTAACTGTGATACTTGATCCAGTTCTATTTGAACACAGAGGAGTATATATATGTATAGCTGAATATAATATATCACTGACTTATGATGCTGACTCTAATTCTCAGGAATATATAATAATAGTTTATTGTAAGTCATTTATTTTTTTTACATCTTCCTCCTTCTCTCTTACTGTCTCTTCCTCTCCCTCTTTCATAATTATTGTTTTAGTTATTATTTTGCATGCCCTCTTCACTTATCAAAATGCTTATTTCACTCGATGTAATTAGTAGCTATCTTCACTATTGCAAACTATAGTATGCTATTTACATATTTCTCTTTACAGTTCCTTCTCCAGAAATATCACAGGTTGTATCTCCTAATGATACTATATATGAAAGTACACCTCTCAACATCACTTGTACTGCCACACTAGCCAGTGTAGTGAACATTGAAGTCTCAGCTATGATTTCTTGGTTTAATCCTGATAAACATTTAATCAATAATACAAACGATGGTCGTGTGACAGTGTTACCAGTTGAATATGTTGGTAATAACACATTTGAGAGTGTTCTAATATTCTATCCTGTTGATAATGGAGATGAGGGACCATTTGATGATCAGGGAGAATATACCTGTGAGATGAATATATCATCTACTGACAACTTGACATTAAGTGGAGTCAATAGCATCACTAAGAATATCACTGTAGAAGGTATACAAATATTTTAACAGATCTACTGACTATTTAACAAAGATGTAATTATTTTTTAACTTCTTCTCTTATCTATTTGTATAATGATAATAATAATAAATGATAATAATAATGATCATGACAGTAACGATATACAACAGTATGATTGTCCCTCACCTTTTCTAGAAATTCCTCCTCTTCAATTGAACATCTCAACTAGTGGTTATACTTAAGTTGGTCAGAGTTTCAACATGACATGTACTGTTACAGTAGTTGAAGGACTAGTTGAACAACCTAATGTAACATGGATGAAGATGGATGATGTCAGTATGGGGGACCTGGATGAGCTTAATATAACTACAATCACAGTGATAGATGGATCAGTTACTAATGTAACTGTGATACTTGATCCACTTCTATTTGAACACAGAGGAGTATATATATGTATGGCTGAGTTTAATATATCACTGACTTATGATGCTGACTCTAATTCTCAGGAATATATAATAATAGTTTATTGTAAGTCATTAATTTTATTACATCTTCCCCATTCTCTCTTACTGTTTCTTCCTCTCCCTCTTTCGTAATTATTGTTTTAGTTATTATTTTGTGTGCCCTCTTCACTTGTCAAAACTCTTATTTCACTCCGTTGTAATTAGTAACTATAGTATGCTATTCATATACTTCTCCTTACAGTTCCTTCTCCAGAAATATCACTAGTTGCTTCTCCTAATGATACTATATATGAAAGTACACCTCTCAACATCACGTGTACTGCTACACTATCCAGTGTAGTGAACACACCTGTCTCGGCTATGGTATCTTGGATTAATCCTTGTAATGAGATTATCACTAGTACAAATGATGGTCGTGTGACAGTGTTACCAGCTGAATATGTTGGTAATAACACATTTGAGAGTGTTCTAATATTCTATCCTGTTGATAATGGTGATGAGGGACCATTTGATGATCAGGGAGAATATACCTGTGAGATGAATATATCATCTACTGATAGTTTGATATTGAATGGAGTCAATGACATCACGAAGAATATTATTGTAGAAGGTATACAACCAACTGTTATTATTATTATTATTAAAAATAATGTTAATAGTATTGGTATAGAACACAGTGACTGTCTTTTCCATTTTCAGAAATGCCTACGCTTAAACTGAACATCTCAACTAGTGGTTATGCTGAAGTTGGTCAGAGTTTCAACATGACATGTAGTATTAGAGTAGTTGAAGGACTAGTTGAACAACCTAATGTAACATGGATGAAGATGGATGATGTCAGTATGGGGGACCTGGATGAGCTTAATATAACTACAATCACAGTGATAGATGGATCAGTTACTAATGTAACTGTGATACTTGATCCAGTTCTATTTGAACACAGAGGAGTATATATATGTATGGCTGAGTTTAATATATCATTGACTAATGATGCTGACTCTGATTCTCAGGAATACAAATTAATAGTAGATTGTAAGTTATGCACTTTATTTTCTCAATAAATTTAGGTTTTTGTCGTTTTTATTACAAACTATTATTTTATTTGCTTTTGCCAGTATCTTAAATTCATGTATCACTCACTACCCCTCTTTCTCTCTGACATTGAATTCATTCATTCTTTTCTCCTGTTATTCTAATCAATGGTGTAGAAACAGCAAATCATAGAAGACATTGTCCAGTAAATAATAGAGTATGTACAGCAATTTTGAAACTGCACTGCATGGGAAGACCAGGGTGGTGAAGAACATTCAAATAGATGGCTTTTCCTGCATGCTTCCATATTTTATTTTGTCAGGTTCTCTTTTAATATCCTTATACCTTCTTTTTCTATCTTCTCACAGTCCCTCCATTTAAAATTGACATAACCCAAAATTATCTTCTTGACACGCTTTATGCTGGTACTCCACTCACACTAACTTGTAACATCACATTAGATGATCTAGTAGACATTCCAGTAATAGTCACTAACCAGTGGACAAGGGACATGATGAATATCACTGAACCCACAATTACAGAAACCATTATACAGTCTGATACTAATCATTACATAGCTACTCTTGATTTCTATCCTATTTATGATAATGGAGAATACAAGTGTACTGTACTAGTGACTGCTAATACTGAGGATAATTATACTGCAAGTATAACAAATGATGCATCAAGTGATGTTGTAGTAGAAGGTCAGTATATAATTCAACCATGTAATGGTACATTAATTATGAACAGATCAAAACACCAATCAATCAGCTATTATCATATTAAACAAATTTTTTTTTATAACAAATGAAATATCGAGATGCTTTGTTACACAATAATTGTATGCCTGACATTAATGTTAACATATTAATGTTTGTTTAGCAGATCATCATCAATTGTTATATTACATAGAAAATGTTTTATCATATATGGCATGAGATCATCCTTTAATTTTCTTATTTCAGATCCTGAGATTATTAATTTCACATCTTCACCAGACTCATTTATGGGACTAGAGACATTATGTTCAGATTCTTTGCCTTATAGTAAACTCATATTAACATGTACAGCTGGTAAGCTTCAACAGGTTATACCAGAACTAGAAGTGATATGGCAACACAATGGAACTGAGATTTCTAACAATAGTTATACTTCATTATTGAATGATGTTACATACAAAACCAATACATTAAATTTCACAAACTTTGTACCTGAAGATTCTGGTAATTACACATGTATCGCTAGGATTGTTATACCTGAATCAACAACCATTCAGTCTTCTAAAGAAATTATAATTACCATAAAAGGTAAGCATTAAAGTAATTTTCTAATACAAATTATACATTTGTGTACATGTTATTATAACATAGTATCCAATCACAACTATGTAATTATTGATACAGTAATTCAGAGTATACTTATTGTTATTTATTCAGCTGCTCGTCCTCCATTCACTCCTGTGAATGTCACTACAATAGTAACACCAACTACAGCTATCATTACATTTATTGTCCCAGCCATTGCTTATACACCTGAAGAACACTATATACAGTATATTGGACTGCAACTACAAAATGAACAGAAGATCAGCTCTAAAATTGTAGGACAAAATATTCTTAGTACGATCAATGTAGAGTACAGTGTAACACTTGGAGGTCTGGAAGAAGATAACACTTATAATTTCAGTGTGGTGTCTGTTAATTGTATTGGAAGTGTTACTACCTCAACAATGAAGTTCACAACACTACCTTCATGTAAGACCTTTTTTCTAAATTTCATTGTCTTGTATATATTTGTGCATATATTATTATGAGATTTGTGTGTATACAAAGACATGCTGTGGGCCCATTATAATTCTATTTTCTATAGTAATATTGTAGCATTAATAGTGATTTGAACCATTTTTACGAGACAAGCTCAAAGCTAACTACTTTTCAATTTGTACTCATATGAAATTAAATATAATTTTACTGCATACGTACGATAATTATAATGTATTGTGAGTTAGTTAATATATATTGCATGTCAACAATTATTTTCTTTTGTGTACATATAGTACCAACAAGCGAACCTCTAGATTGTAGGAACACAACATTTTTATCACGTACTGTCATTATTGATTGGATGGAACCAGAGAGAGCTTCACAGAATGATATCATATTAGGATATTATCTACAATGTGAGAATGTGGATACTCATCAGCTAGTAACAGGAATAAATAATACACTGAATTCACCAACAACTAATTACACTATTCTTTATTTAACACCATTTACATCATATGTTTGTATTATATCTGCTATTAATGAAGTTGGAATGGGTCCACAAACAAGGTGTGTGTTTCAAACAGCACAAGATAGTAAGCAATAATTATTGTTGTATTTGATATATTAATGATTTTATCTTTTTAATGATGTAGTGCCAGAAGATCCTCCAGAGACTTTCAACTCCATTCCTTCAAAATTTAATATCATGTTTTATTGGTCACCTCCTTCAATTCCAAATGGCATCATCATTCAATATAATTTAACTGTTTGTAACATCTATACTGATACTACTACAACATACATTATTAACAGTTCACAAGACACCTATATTGCTGAAAACTTTGAACCTTATCAAAGATACAGTGCATCTTTAGCGGGTGGTACAGTGGTTGGATATGGACCTCCTGCATATCTGTCAGGAAGAACCGAATCTGATAGTAAGTAAAAAAAAAAAGTTGTTATTATTATGAGCATTATTTATCTTCAGTACCAGGAGCAGTCTCAAAGATTATTATAGGAGTATTAAACACTAGTGCTGTAAGAATCACATGGTCACCAGTACCACAAGAAGAAGCTAATGGTAATATTACACATTATATTGTGTCTGTTAGTTTATATGAAGGAAGAGAATTATATACTAGAAACATCAGTGTATCTAGTGACTTACAAGTGATAGTTAATGGGTTTGGTGAGTGCTTTCTATGCTCCATTTATTTTTCACTCTCATTCATTATTATTGTATAGTTGGAGAAACTCCTTATGTAGCGAATGTGAAAGCATTGAATGATATTGGACAAGCAGGTCTTTCAAACAAGACTATATTTTTCACCCGAGAACAAAGTACGTATAGTCTGTGTTCATGCATTAATATCACACAATATGAACTTAATGGTTCCTTATTTCAGTTCCTCCTACTCCAACTAATATTGGTATCTTAAGACTAAATGGAACTCATATGAATGTCAGTTGGTCTCTTATACCAATCACTGAAGCAAGAGGATTGATTCAGTCATATTTAATACTTTATCAAGAAAATGACAACAGGAAGAGACAAATATTAAGTGTAACTGTACCAGCTACTGATAGTAGTGTAGTTATAAGTGGACTAGATCCTGGTAAATCTTATAGTGTATCTATATCAGCAAGTACTAATGCTGGACAGGGAACATTTACTAGTGAAGTTGATGTTGCTGGTAAGATGTTGTTTTCAACATAACACTAATTTAAACTTCTTTCTAATCAGAACCAGAAAGTTCTTTATTTCAACTAAGAGCAGGCCCTTTCACATCATGTGAAGAGTGGACTGTGAGTAATATATATGATTATAATTATGATAATTATATCAATGTTCATCTACAGATATCAACAGAAGATTCTATTAAATCATTCATTCGTTCAGCAGTAGTTGATACAGTAATAGATAATTGCGATTGTGGATTTCTGGACAGCTTCATTGCCCAAGAAATGCTTTTATGTGATACACAAAATCCAACACAAGCTGTTTATAGAGCTCAAGTATTTAATTTTGGTTCTATTTTCTCCACTCAGATAGTATCATGGATCGAAGATTGGGTATTAAATGGAGCTAGCGAAACAAGTGGACCTATTCTAGTGACATTTGATTCCACATGTCCAGTTCCTTTGAACAGTTTTAATGATGAAATCTGTCAACAAGAAGTGACTGTATCTGCAGCAACATCTTCATTGGGAGTGATTGTAGGAAGTGTATTAGCTGGGGGATGTATTGTGATCATATGTATTGTAGCAGTCGTAATGGTAACATTCTATTTCCGTCTCAAGTCACAGAAAAGAAGGTTAGCCAATTTTGAGTTATGTGAATAGTATTACCATTTGACATTGGTTATTTATATTATGCATTGTTTATTATGAATTCTGAAATTGGAAATCTGATTCAACGAATTTCAATTATAAATACCACTGCTCAATCATTTTCTAAAATTAGCCACTTGAATAATCGGTTATATTTTTAATGTTCAGTGTTTTTCACAATGTCATATAATCATTTCATATTATCTCTATTCCATATTGTATAGGTTGATCATAGCTGGCAATAATGAAGTAAAGTAAGTTTCATAATTATAATGTCATACTATGTATGTTACTCATTGACTATACAGTCCAGGAATGGTTAATATTGAACTCAAAAGCAACACAGCTTATGGAAATGTAGTATTTCAATCAAGTGAAACATTGGATCATACATATGAACCTTTAGAGAATTATGAAAATATTGGAGGACATAGACAAGAAGTCTCTGATGATACTTATGATCATCCTATTGGTAGTGTTAATGTGACAGAACAAGTGATTGATGATACATCTGATCAACCTCCTGTTAGTCATGATGATACTGATATGTAAATCTTATTCATGTGTGTTTTCAGTACAACTATATATAAGTTATGTTCTTTTAGAATATGTGAACACATTAATGTCAATTGTAATGATAAAACTAATTTTATACTCAAAAATTAAAAAAAATTGTATACTGATGTTTTCATTTGATTTTCTTAACTAGTATTATTATTATAATTATTATACTTATACAACCTAGTTGTTTGGAAATTTTAATGCTCTGTTGAAATAAATGCTTATTATGTTTTTGTGTTGAAAACAGTTTCTTGACCATGCATTCAATAAATAATATCGTTCATTAGTCCACACTACTTTTGCTGCTATGACTTCAATTGTGATATTCACTATACAAGAGACTGTAATGTCTGAACCAAATAGGAGTGTACTTGAGGGAGTAACTTCAATTGAGACAGAAACTTTCTCTGATAGCATTTGGTTTTACCAAAAGTGTCATTTTGGTCACCAAAGTGGTTGTTGTTTTGTTAGCCAAATCCTGTTGGTCATCAAAATTATCATCCATATTTGGGTGATTTATGTTAGCTGAACTTTCTTTATACAAAAATTCTTATTATTGTAACATTGTTTCTCTAGTAGTTCCATTTATTGTATATGTATCATTGTATCTCTAATAGTTTTGTACAATATAAGTTTCTATTTATAGACACCTCATTCTGCATGAATTTGACAAGATACTAATCATAACTAGCAATGATGATAATAAGTTAGTATCATTGTAATAACTATGATAATTTGTATTATTATATTTTTACACACTCAGTGAAGTGACTGCTAATATTGAACTGAAAAGTAATATATACAGGTTATGGACATGTGGAGCTTCATCCGGATTATGATACTGTACAGGATTATATATATGAAATAGGATCTTCAGGAAAAGAATGTTGATACGCTACCTACTTATGTTAACAGATGCACCTATATAGATCTCTTTTTTTTCTGTTATTCATACTCTGTTATATAATTATACTCATAAACATGAAATTATATCGATTTAATTAGTACTTTGTTTTCGATATTATTACTGTTATTATTTTTTCTTTACTTTTCTGTTTCTCTATTTTTCATTATTAGCAGATAGTGATAATTATAATCAGTTAACATAAATTTATAATCACTTATTTGATTATAAAAGTGCCATAAAGTTTCTCACTGCTTGTTAATTCTGATATTTTAACACTTTATATGCTTACCATAAAATGTGTTGCAAAGACAAATACATCAGCTGATAGAACATATCTCATTGCAGAACTACATATATAAAATCAACCTTATAAGCTTATCTATATCATCATCTTATCATCATATCTCATTATTTTGAACAGAAATCACTACTTTCATACACAAAACTCACCAATAATTTCAGCCAACTCTTAATTAAATATTTGTGACTTTTTCCAGCCAAAATTACACATAATACTTCACTAACATAAAATTTGTATTTTAACTACTATATATACTTTATTCTCATGACCTGAAATACAGTGTACAATGATATTTTTATACATACATTCACTATAATACATTGATCATAAACACAGTGCACCTTATGCAGTGTATTATACTGCATAAGGTGCACTGTGTTTATGATCAATGTATACCTATAGATTGTAATACACATATGCAGTGTAGAATATTTTATGTACAACCATTTGTACTGTTAGGATGATATAAAGTTAGTAACTGATTGCAAAGTGTTATCATAGCTGTATATACTGCAGAAAGGATGTTTGTATATTATGAATGTATATACCTAGTATGACATCCTGTATATAGTACAACCATTTGTGCTAATAGGATGATAATAAATGATTGCAAACTGTTATTATACCAGAAAGGATGCTTGTATATGATCAATCTAGTTTGACATCCAGTATATAATATTTAATGTACAACCAGAACTATACATTGTTAAATCATATTACAACAGTTACAATTCTTGTAGTAACACAATGAAAATTGTTATGGAGTGACCATACTGCATGAGTGATAATTAATATTCCTACAGACAGTTCAGCAATTTCCAAATTAAAGCTGTGATAAAGTCTATATGTGATGAGGAGTTACTTATTAATCATTGCTGTTCTTTTTGCAAACGTTAAAAGATCATCCACTCAATTAGATGGTGATCCTCCACCATTACCAGACACAGGTAAATACCACCAACTACTATGATTATACAATCTTTCTTTCATAAATGATTGTTTGCTGCATTTTTATAGGAGTAAGGTTATATCTTGGTGAAGAAGTCAGAGTGTTACCTGATTTCTCTATAATATCAGCTAGACAATTTCATGACATTGATCGAGACAGTCCTGGTAATCTTGGAACTGAAGATGGTCTTAATGATGGTTTATGGTGTCAAAGTGCTAATACTGGTGATATGATAGGAACATGGTATCTACCAGATGGTACACAAGTGTCTACTGTAGATGATAATAATTTTCCATTACATGTCTTTCATGTCACTGGTCAAGTTGTTCTATTGAGAGATGCTGCAATAGCTTCAATACAGGGGCTATACAGTTGTGTTATTCCTGATGAAACAGGAATAGATCATACATTATGGGTAGCTGCTTATGGGGCTGAAGAATTTGAGTCATCTGGTAAGTCTGTATGATATTAAGAACTCTTTTAATTATTATTTCCAGATATGTGTTTATTCACATCAATAACAAGACAAACTGAATTTGGATTAGTCTCCACATCAAGAGATACTGATACTCCTGTATTTACACTCACTTTTGAAGTAGATAGACGACCTCCCACTGATGTCACTTGTACTGTGGAAGTAAATGATGGAGGTAGCCCTGTGAAAACCAATATTTCATATGATGACTTGAGTCGTGAGGTACTAGTTTCTAAAGATCCTATTAGTGTTAGAGTAATAGTAACATTTGGAATGAGACAGGGAGGTACTTATCAGTGTACTGTATCTAATGATGCACCAAATGGAAATACTGCAACCAGTGAACCTATAACTGTTACAGGTATATCTCATACTGAATGTAAATTTCAGGTAAGATTATCTTCATTTCTATAGTAACTGACACTCCTACTAACCTAGCAGTAATGAGAATTGGTCTTTATCAAGGCATTGTATCATGGTCTCCTCCTGTTAGTAATGATCCTGTTGTATTAGGTTATGAATTATTCTATGATCTACCTAATGGTACCAGAGAGAGTATAGAGGTTAATGATACACTAATCACATTCTCTACTCTTGATCCTGAATCAAGTTATCCAGTGTTTATAGTAGCATATGGAGGAGATTTACCTAGTAGTCACAGTAATAATATTAATTTACAACAAGGTAATTATTTAATTTCTTGATGTAGGATTCTTATTAACCATTCTAGTGGATTTAAAATATATTATTATTAATGCAAAATTTATAAATTTCAAAATGAATGAATTATAATGATTCAATAAGCAATATTCATCATTAATTTTTTTCTTAGCTGTCTCAATTGAAGTTCTTGTCTCAAGTAAACTCCTAATTGGTTCAGATATTATAGTCTCATGTATAGTGAATATCACAATTGAAGTCACAGTGGCACAAGTAATGTGGACTGATCAACACTTTATTCTTCGCAACACAACTGATGAAATGGATCTAATGGACGATTTATTGTTGTTTTTAGATCTCATGATTCATGAAGTACAGGTTTCTAATGCTGGTGTATATACATGTTATGCTATAATAAATGATACTCTTGGTGATTCTGCTACAATTGAAAGACATCATACTTTAACTGTTGAGAGTAAGTCCTTCTTTTTTTATGTCAAGTGATTATTATTAATAGCATAGCTCTCTCACCTTCTTATCTTCCTCTTATACTTGTAATTCTTGTCATTTGATCTTCTCTTTTATCTATTATATAACCTGAAACGTCCTTAATTGCTTTCTTTTTATATTTTTAGTACCTCCTCCAAATGTAATTTCGCTTGTGACTCCTGGTACCCAGTTTGGTCGTACATTTTTAAGTAGTATCTCCTCGCTCTTCTGTGCTGCTAACATCACTTCAATTGACTTACCTCCAAATATAATCTTCACATGGTGGGGACCACAAGGACAAGTGACTGATGATGAAAAATATGATTTACAAAAGGGAGTGACTGGTGATGATTTACAGATTGGAATTAATGAAAAAGACTATACTCATTATAGTAATCTTGTCATTAGAGATTTGACATTGATGGATAATAAAACACAATATTATTGTATAGTACAGGTTGGAGTTAATAACACATTCGATCAGTCATCATATATTATACCTGGAACTACTACATCAGAGAATATTACTATACTAGTGGAAGGTGTGTAATACTATATCTTTGTTGTATATCTTTTTATTATTGTGCGTGTATATTTATCTGAGTATATAATTACTATATATCTGATTGTTTTTGTTTGTTTATAAGTTATAACTCACACACACACACACACACACATACACTAGATAATGATTTATGTGGATGTTTGTTGTTTGATTTTTAAATATCTTTTTACATATTGATAATAACTATTGTCATCATTATATCGCTGATATAATTTATTACATAGATCTACCAGTTTCTATGTTTACTATTACTTGTGAAGGAGCTCCTGTTATCGATGAATCATTTTCTATAACCTGTAATGCAACAATTGAAGATAATGTATCACCAAATATCAACCTTACCTGGATATATAATGACACACTCAATAATGATATCATCATCACTAGTAATTCAGATGGTTCTCTAACTCTCAATATTGATCCAGTCCAGAAATCATATGAAGGATTATATACATGTGTTGCTACAATCACAATACCTGATGTCCCTCGGCAAATTGTTAGAAATGAAACATTTAACTTCCTAATTTTGGGTCAGTTTCAATTTGTGATTTGATTAAAAATAAATGAAGAATTTAAGTATATATGCACCTTGAGTAACATACAATTATGAAACTCAACACCTCTCATGATTTGGTATAGGTACTTAGCTTTGAGAAATATTGTATACAAAAGGATGATTTTCATAAATTTATCTCATTTTAATTAGTTAGAAATTGTATGTTTATGTTGGAACAAAACCAGCCTCTAAGCTTCAACAGAGGAGCTGAGTTAAATCGCTATAGCATTTTAATAACGTTTGTTAGGTATTAATTTGCATTTCATTACAGGTGATCCTGATGTATCTATTATTGTAACTGGTTCTAATATTGCTGGTAACATGTACACTCTAACTTGTGAAGTTGGTGTTGTACTAGGAGTACCAAACATCATATGGATGTATAATAACACAGAAATTATTGAGGAATCTGGTATCACACTAACATTAGAAGAGAATGGACTAGACTCGCAACTGATATTACAATTCAGTCCATTATATTATGATCACGCTGGAGTGTATACATGTTCAGCTAATCTCACTGTAGAGGAGTTTGATTTTGATGGATTCAATGAAGCTTCACAAACTGTGAATGCACAAGGTAAGTTATGATGACTATTGATCATTTATCTGTAAGTGCATACATACATACATACACACATACTACATACATATATACATATGTACATAAATATATACATACATAAACATGCGTACATACACACAACAGCAATCCCACTATTTTTACAATGCAAACAATAGATGACATATTTCTCACTTATTGTTTTCATAGTCCCAACACCTACCGTTATTATCACTGATGATCGTATGAGTAATATATTTGTACGTGGTACTGAACGATCTTTAACATGTAATGTCACACTTGCCTCTTATTCTCCATCATCTCCTAATATCACTATACAATGGATGAAAGATGGACTTGTATTGGATGTTAGTAGTAAACGAGTTAATCAGAGTGAACTTCAAGTTAATGGAAACTGTTATAGTTCAACAATAACATTCTCTCCATTGAACAGTACTGATACTGGTGATTATACTTGTACAGGAACCACTAGTCCCATAGGATCTGGATTTGATGTATATGTAGAACCATACATCATTGGTACTAATGTCACTGCATCACATACACTCACAGTACAGGGTATGCAAGTTTATGATATAAGCTATGAATGTTGATTATAGCTCATAAAACCCTCACTTTCAAATCATTTTCATTTGTGATTTATAGCTCATACAGTCCACCTGCCTTGTCATAGTTCTGATGTCGAAAGTACTTCCAGTTTTATTGTTAAACTCTATAACAATTATACATCATAATTACATAATAAATAATGATTCGTTATACATAACTGTTATAACTTAATTATATAATAATATTTTTTATTCCCTCTTTTGTTTCTTTATACATCTAGATATTCCTGATCCAGTGATTAATATCACTCCTACTGGTAGTGGTAAAGTCAGAGATAACTATACACTAATATGTTCAGTAGACATTTTAGATGATCTACTAAATATACAACTCAATATTACCTTCTTGAAGATAACTGATGGAAGTTATGAAGTGTTGAAATATATAAAATTCTCGGGAGATGCTATCATCATTGCAAACTTCAATCCTCTAAGAACATCTGATTCTGGAAGATATAGATGTTCTGTAGATATTGGTCAGAGCATTACTGACTATCAAGATGTATTATATGAATCATTTACTATCACTACAACAAGTACGTATGATGTGTGTGTCTGTTTTATAAGGTGAAGAAAGAGAATGAGAAAAAGAAATTTTAAACTGTAAAAACAAAAAAATAAAACGGAGTTAGGAAAGATGTTTGTCCACCACTTTCAGACCAACATGTGGTTAAAGACATCTTTGCTCAGATGCCAACAATCCCCTCTCTGTCCATTTCTGAAAATGCTTTTAGAGTCCTGTTTACCAATGCATCAGTTAACACATGTAATAATAACTTACATGTAGTTACAAAACCTTGAAGTTAAATAATGGCCGATTCTTATTAGATTAAAGAAGATCCAGATGAAAACTTTACCTACCATGTGCTTATACACGTGTGGTCTCCTAGTTAATAATAATTATGCAAGACTACTATTGCAGATGCTGTGTGTATGTATGTGTGTGTGTGTGTGTGTGTGTGTGTGTGTGTGTGTGTGTGTGTGTGTGTGTGTGTGTGTGTGTGTGTGTAGATGTATGTGTATGTGTGTGTCTCTGATTATTACATTAGATTTTGTCTAGTGTTATTATTATTGTGCATAATACAATTCATGACAAAGTACAATCGCATAAAAATAATTTTGGTGTGATGGAATGAATAATCATTTGTAGTTTACTTGTCATAATTATGTCATTACTCTATTCTTGTAGTACCTACTCCAGAGGTTATTCTTACAACTGATCCTCCTGATGTTGATACACTAGTAGAGGGTACATATATTGATATAGTGTGTACTGTTACTATCAATGATGCTGTTAATAGTGATGTGAATGTTAGTATAGAATGGTCTTATAACGAAGGATCTCCTCTTATGAATTCATCAGAATACTCCATTAGTCCAATCTCATTGATAACAAATCAATATTTTAGTACAATACAAATCAAACAATTTATGGCAAGTGATATCGGAGATACTTACTCTTGTTCTGTCAGAATACAACCATCTTCTTTATCTAAATACATCACTGGGAGTAATGGATATAGTGACATCACACTCTTTGTGGAAGGTAAGAACTGAGTATATACTATCATTAATTGACTAAGCGCTCAAGCCCCCGGGATTGACACTTGACACACTTCTTTAACTATGCATACAACGAATAGTCGCACAAGTAACACAAACATAACATATATATACATATAATATAGATTCAACCCCGTGGAAAGCAATTATAGGGATAGCCATTTACATTTACATTTTGTTATCCTCTTCAGAATTCACTGCTGATAATGTGATGATAAATATTGACTTCCCATCAATACCTACTGCTGGTGATCAGTTCAATTTCACATGTAGAGCCACAGTACCAGAGAGACTAGTACATGTACCAACTGGCTTTATTATTAGTTATGATTTAGCTGGAAATATGAAAGTTGTTGATGATAATTCTGATGTTACTCAATCATCATTAATGAGTAATGGAAATGTATTCTCAAGAGATATCACACTAAATCCTGTAAAAACATCTGAAGCTGCAAACTACTTCTGTATAGTAGTATTTCAAGATTTTGGTACATCTACTCATAATAATAGAATGCTCAGTGTTACAAGTAAGTGCTTTGTCTCAATTCACAATTTATATTTTCACATCTCTTGACTTCCACAGTATCCTCTCCTAACATGTCACTAGTTTTATCTAATAATGATACTATATATGAAAGTACTCCTCTCAACATCACTTGTACTGCTACGCTACCCAGTGTAGTGAACACGCTTGTCTCTGCTATGGTATCTTGGATTAATCCTAGTAATGAGATTGTCACTAGTACTAATGATGGTCGTGTGACAGTGTTACCAGCTGAGATGATTAGCATCAACACATTTGAGAGTATTCTGATATTCTATCCTGTTGATAATGGTGATGAGCAACCATTTGATGATCAGGGAGAATATACCTGTGAGATGACTATATCCTCTACTGATACCTTGATATTGAATGCAGTCAATAGCATCACTAAGAATATCACTGTAGCAGGTAAACAACCAATTAATAATAATAATAATAATAATAATAATAATAATAATAATAATAATAATAATAATAACAATAACAATAACAATACTATTACTGATTTCAAATACTGTGACTGTCTTTCCAATTTTCAGAAATGCCTCCTCTTGTCCTGAACATCTCAACTAGTGGTTATACTGAAGTTGGTCAGAGTTTCAACATGACATGTAGTGTTAGAGTAGTTGATGGACTAGTTGAACAACCTAATGTAACATGGATGAAGATGGATGATGTCAGTATGGGTGACCTGGATGAGCTTAATATAACTACAATCACAGTGATAGATGGATCAGTTACTAATGTAACTGTGATACTTGATCCAGTTCTATTTGAACACAGAGGAGTGTATATATGTATGGCTGAGTTTAATATATCACTGACTAATGATGTGGACTCTGATTCTCAGGAATATGAACTAATAGTCCATTGTAAGTTATCAATTTTATTTAACTCTCTCTCTCACTCTCTCTTTGTGTCCTTTTTTTTACAGCTAATTGAAGTATTTTGCAATTTATCATTTTAATTGCCTTTTTGCCAATGTCTTACATACATGTATCATTTCCTTTTTCTCTCTGTCATTGAATTTTGTCCTTCATTCTTCCTGCTATCAGCTTCAAATTTATTGGACATTCTCTACATTTATGGAAGAGCAAGAATAATGAATGAAAATGTTCAATGTCAGAGAGAAAAAGGAAGATACATATATGTAAGACATTAGCAAAAATGCAATCAAGCATGTGTAGAGAATGTCCAATAAATGTGAAACTAAACAACATACAAAGTATGCGGAGTAGAACGGAAGTGGTAATGGAAAGTCAAATGTCCAATAGTTGGTTTTTCATTTTCCACACTTCTGAACCTCCCATGTCCTTTCAGTCAAATTTTCATCAATATCCTATATCTTAATTTTCTATTCTCTCATAGTCCCTCCATTCACAGTTGACATAAGCCCAAATTATTTAGGCATACTTTATGCTGGTACTCCACTCACAATAACTTGTAGCATCACATTGGATGAGCTAGTAGACATTCCAGTAATAGTCACTAACCAGTGGACAAGAAACATGATGAATATCACTGATCCCACCATTACAGAATCCTTTATACAGACTGAAACTAATCATTACATAACTACTCTAGATTTCTATCCTCTTAGTGCTGTATATGATAATGGAGAATACAAGTGTACTGTACTAGTGACTACTAATACAGATGATGATTATATCACAAATAATATCATAGCAAGTGATGCATCAACCAAAATTGCAGTAGAAGGTCAGTATAGAAAAGTAATAATTATGAACACTAGCTAAATAATAACCTGATATCACCAGCACAGTCCAATGCCTAACTGCATTCATGCGCTCCTGGTGTATGGTACAAATGTATAATTAATATGAATTTATACTACTTATTAATTAAGTTAGGAACTCATTCACTCCACGTTTTAATTCTTTTTATACCTTCTCTAGATCTTCCAAATCCTGTAGTCATAACAACAGCTACAGGTAATGAAATGGCTGGTGAACCTTATAATCTTACCTGTTCTGTCACTGTTGTGGATAGATTAATAGTTTCACCTGAGATTGAGTGGATGAAAGGAAGTGTGGGTATTTTCAACAAAAACAATGATAGCAGTGTTGATCCATTACTTTATGAAGATCAGCTTGTACTTTCGTTTGATTTCTTGAATACATCTGATGCTGAAGAGTATGTGTGTATAGCTACCGTTACTATTAGTGAGATTAACATTTTTGCTATTGAAAGTTCTGTTGAAGTAATTAATTTACAAAGTGAGTTTTATTCAGGATATGCAACTTTTATATTATTGAAGGGTGGTCTATAAAAATAGATGACTGGAATGGTCCATGTTGCACAAAAATGGAATTTAAAAAAAAACAGCACGTTTTGACCATGTACTCCTCAGTTTAATGAGAAAAAAACAACCAGGATTCAACTGTTCTGCATGTGTTAATTATCATGCAAAGGAACACCTGTGGTCATTGCAGGGCTAGTCATAGTGATTGGTTTTTCAACTAAAGACTATGATAGTTCACAGAGCCCCAAACATTTATTTAGCACATGTGCAAACAGTTGAATCAAGCTTTTTTTCTTAAGACACTGTAAATTTATGAGGCTAATACACTTACTATGCTAATTCTTTTTATGTTATTTTATAGTTTCAACTCCTGAAGTTGAGGTCTATCAATCACAGCGTGAATTAGTGGTTCTAGCCGGCAGTGATTTGATCATATATTGTGACATTATCATACATGAAAATGTAGATACACCTTTCAATATAACGACAATATGGATTCACAATGATGACATAGTAATGACTGATTTTAGAAGGATGTCATATGGTCCATATTCTACTGGTTTCAATCAGTATCAATCTCGTATTGAGTTCAGTACTCTTAGTAGTACTGTTGATAATGGTACATATACGTGTAATGTGTCAGTTACTAGTAATCCTCACTACTCCTATGTTTCTGATGCTGAAGATATAAGTATAGAAACCACTTCCTTTGTGTTTGGTGAGTAAATACATTGTTATAATATAGAAACATGACTTAGCTTGTTTTTCTAAAATCACTTAAAAATGGTGGCAATTATACAAGCTAAAAACTGATTTCATGTTACTAGTTATTTGTTTTACTAAGTTTTGACAATAACCAAACAACAATTAACTCACAACTACGAGATACTTTATTAATAAATTATCTTTTTGCAGTACGTATTAATGTATCAGTTGTCATGTTTACGACGCTTTATAATTAGAATGTATGACTGAGTCTTCTAATTCTTATATTTCAGATCCTGAGATTATTAGTTTTACATCTTCACTGGACTCATTTGTGGGATACGAGACACCATGCTCAGATTCTTCGCTATATAGTAAATTCATATTAACATGTACAGCTGGTAAGCCTCAACAGGTTATATCAGAACTAGAAGTGATATGGCAACACAATGGAACTGAGATTTCTAACAACATTCAAACTTCTGTATTGAATAATGTTACATACAAAACCAATACCTTAATTTTCACAAAGTTTGTACCTGAAGATTCTGGTAATTACACATGTATCGCTAGGATTGTTATACCTGAATCACCAACCATTCAGTCTTCTAAAGAAAGTCTAATTACCATAAAAGGTAAGCATTAAGTAATCTTCTAATCAATGCAAATGTTGTGTACGTGTTAATATATTTTTTGGCGAATTTGCAATTGTGACTGGAGCTGCAAAAAAAGCCTAATTTCCACAGCTTATGTTGATGGTGAAAAAAGTTACTGCTTAAAGATTATACCACGGGAATCCTTGGAATCCAAGTAAAGCAAAACTTTTCCTCTTAGATAAATAAAGAGCTAGTCTTTTTTTGAGGTATGAGGATTTTCATAAACAGTCACAATTATATGATTTTTGATATCAATGGTAATTGAGTGCATACATATTTATTTTTTCAGCTGCTCATCCTCCTTTTACTCCTGTGAATGTCACTACAATAGTAACACCAACTACAGCTATCATTACATTGATTGTCTCACCCATTGCTTATATGCCCGAAGAACAATATATACAGTATATTGGACTGGAACTACAAAATGAACAGAAAATCAGTTCAGCAATTGTAGGACCAAGTAATCTTAGTACAATCAATGTAGAGTACAGTATAACACTTGGAGGTCTGGAAGAAGATAACACTTATAATTTCAGTGTGGTGTCTGTTAATTGTGTTGGAAGTGTTACAACCTCGACAATGAATTTCACAACACTACCTTCATGTAAGACCTATTTTTGTCATTGTAATATCTTCTATATGTTTATGCATATACTATTATGACATGCAATGGCCCATTATAATTATGTCTTCTATAGCGATATCGTAGCAATATCGTAGCAATATTTGTGATTTGAATGACTGTTTTAAGAAAAGCTTAAAGCTAACTATTTTTATAATTTTACTGCATACATGCACATTATGATATTATATGAGTTAGTTAATATACTTTGGATGGCAATATATTAATAGTTACTTTTTTTGTATTATATATGTATAGTACCAACAGGCAAACCTCTAGATTGTAGGAACACAACATTTTTATCACGCACTGTCAATATTGATTGGATGGAACCAGAAAGAGCTTCACAGAATGGTATCATATTAGGATATTATCTACAATGTGAGAATATGGATACTCATCAGCTAGTATCAGGAACCAATGATACTCTAAATTCACCAATAACTAATTACACTATTCTTTATTTAACACCATTTACATCATATGTATGTAATATATCTGTTATTAATGAAGTTGGAATAGGACCGGAAACAATTTGCGCATTTGAAACACAACAAGATAGTAAGCGATAATATGTATTTATGTCAAAATGATTAAATTTTTTTATGTAGTACCTGAAGATCCCCCTCAGAGTTTCAACTCCATTCCTTCAAAATTTAGCATCATGTTTAATTGGTCATCTCCTTTAATTCCAAATGGTATTATCATTGCATATAATTTAACTGTTTGCAACATCAATACTGATGTATCTACAACATACATCATCACTGGTTCACAACACAGCTTTATTGCTGGAAATTTTGAACCATATCGAAGATACAGCGCATCTTTATCTGCTACCACTGTGACTGGATATGGACCTCCTGCATATATATCAGGAAGAACAGAATCTGATAGTAAGTGAAAGAAAATAGTGGTAATTATATTATTATGATTATTTACTTACCTTCAGTACCGGGAGCAGTCTCAGCAATTAATATAGAAGTATTAAACACTAGTGCTGTGAGCATCACATGGTCACCAGTAGAAGAAGCTAATGGTAATATTACACATTATATTGTGTCTGTTAGTTTATATGAAGGAAGAGAATTATATAATAGAAACATCTGTGTATCTAGTGACTTACAAGTGATAGTTGATGGATTTGGTGAGTTCATATTTCACTATTACTTTGGCATTGTTATTCATTATTATTGTATAGTTGGAGAAACTCCTTATGTAGCAAATGTGAAAGCATTGAATGATATTGGACAAGCAGGACTTTCAAACAAGACTATATTTTTCACTGAAGAAGATGGTATGTATAATGTGTGTTCATGCATTCTATAAATTTAAAATTCTTATTTCAGTTCCTCCTGTTCCAACTAATATCAGTGTCTTAAGACTAAATGGTACTCATATGAATATCAGTTGGTCTCATATACCAATAACTGAAACAAGAGGATTCATTCAGTCATATTTTATACTTTATGAGCAAAACGATAACAGGAAGAGAGAAATATTAAGTGTGCTAGCTACTGATAGTAGTGTAGTTATAGGCAAACTAGATCCTGGTAAAGCATACAGTGTGTCTATATCAGCAAGTACTAATGCTGGTCAGGGAGAGTTTACAAGTGCAGTAATTGTTGATGGTAAGATGTTATTTTCAACATAAAATTTAGTTGAAGTTCTTTCTTTTCAGAACCAGAAAGTTCTTTGTTTCAATTAAGGGCAGGAACTTTCACATCCTGTGATGAGTGGACTGTGAGTGATATATAATTATGATGATTATTACATCAAATGTTTTCTACAGATATCAACAGAGGATTCTATAAAATTATTTGTTCGTTCAGCAGTAGTTGATGTTGTAATAGATAATTGTGACTGTGGATTTCTGAACAGTTTCATCGCTAATGAAATACTATTGTGTGATACACAAAATCCAACACAAGCAGTTTATAGAGCTCAAGTATTTAATTTTGGTTCTATTTCCTCTACTCAGATAGTATCATGGATCGAAGATTGGGTATTAAATGGAGCTAGTGTAACAAGTGGACCAATTCTAGTGACATTTGATTCCACATGTCCAGTTCCTTTGAACAGTTTTAATGATGAAATCTGTCAGCAAGAAATGATTGCATCAACACATTCTTCATCCTCAGTTGTAATAATTATAGGAAGTGTTTCAGCTTTCGGATTAAGTGTGTTTGTATGTAATGTCGTAATTATAATCGGCATTTGTTTGAAATCAAAGCAAAGGAGGTATGAAATAATTTTTGGTTCACTGTTATAGTAATTACATACTATTCATTTAGTGATTAAAAAAATAAACCTTCTTTTATTATCTATATAATATATTCTTCAATATAGGTTGTACACAGTAGGCAGTGATGAAAACAAGTTAGTATCATTATTATGTATAATTATGTTTATTATCTTTATTACTACTCTGAAAACACAGTCCAGTGAGTATGAATATTGAACTGACAGGAAACACAGCTTATGGAAAATTCGAATTTTCTGAAACAGTTGATCATACATATGAACCACTATATGATTATGTATATATTGGAAGGGCTAATGAAGTGAATGTTAACACTTCTAATCAAGCTCCTGCAACTTATATGAATATAGACAACTAGCTTACTTGTTTATACTTTTGTAATTAATTTAGGCTTTTATTTCTTTTAACTCATACTTCTTTGTAAGTGATGTGAATTATATTGATTTTGTCGAAGTATAATTAAAGATAAGTTAGATTGTGTAACTGGTATAGGGTATATATATATATATATATATATATATATATATATATATATATATATATATATATATATATACCCTATACCCTATATATATGTGTATATGTGTATATGTGTATATGTGTGTATATATATATATATATATATATATATATACCCTATACCCTATATATATGTGTATATATATATGTGTATATATATATATATATATATATATATATATACACATATATATGCACCATGGAATATTCTATGCAAATTAAAGTATGTACCCAATTCAAACATGTCTGAAAATGTCTATCTGATTGTGAATGCTTGTTATAGCTACAGTGCAAACTGGTCATGTGTCTAGATCTATTACTATAAAAGAAGATACTGTTATTGCTAATTCTACATAATTAAGCATTGAAATATGTAGTGATGAAGATGGAGTTGTGTATGATAAAAAGGTTTTTCTAATTATATGATTGTATTCATTAGCATTGGAATGCGTAGGTTGGAGTGGTTACATGGGGTTGCAATTATGAGAGGCATATGTAGACACCCTAAGATAGCCTACCATGAATATGCATCTGCATCTCCCTTATAGATCTCTTATAGAACCACTTTGCAGTGAGTACTATCTGGATATTTAGGTTGGTCTGGCAGTAAAGATAAATCACATGCTGCTGATCATGATGCCCTTGTGTGTGTTTAGTAATATGATTCTTAGCCTCAATGTCTCTGTGTGTTGAATGGTTGATTGTCATCAGGCAAAAACTACTTTGTAGTGCAACACAATCCACCCAGGTTTGCAAGCCTCAACAATCTTTGAACAGTAGACCAGTTTTGGCACCCTTCTGTACATCTTGTAGAGATTGTGAACATTAGTGGCAGGAATATGTTCTTGAATCTACCCTCCATCCAACAAATTCAGTACCAACCCCCCACCCAACAAAGTACAGTTTGTTTGACAGCGGCAACAACTTATTCAATGCAGAGGTACCAAGAATGTATTATCATCATATTACTTTGTCACTTGTGGTTGTTTGGTTTTGTTTTTTTGCTTGCTTTTTTGGGATTATTTCGACTATTCTGTTCGTAATGGCTGGAGTAAAAAAAATACAAATTTAAAGCTCCATTTTACCCATTTTAAAACCTTTAATATCCTATTGTTGATGTTTTTGGTTATCACACAAATATCGCATTGCATTTCACTAATAAAATTGGTATGGAAAAAGTAATTTCAGTACCTTTTCATTTGGTATTTTACAATGTAATAATATACTGTTGTAATCTGATAATCTTCATTTGCTCAATTGTATTAGTTTTTTAGTTTTCATTTTGAAACATGATTGAAATATTGTAACAAGATAGTTGTACAATAATCTTGCTAGCTATACGTTATTATACTACCTATATTATTAGGTATCATCTTATTTGGTAAACTATTCTTCTCTGATTTCATCGCTCACCTGCTATTTCCTTTTTTTACAAATATAACTGTCAATCTTCCAACAACCAAGTCAATTGAAAATGTATGAGTTATTATATAGAGATAGATCTTTACAGAAAATGTTGCCTGCAAAAGTATAATTTTGTTTGCTGTTTTTATTATTAGTGTTCACAGTGTAACCTGTGAAAACAAACAAATTGAACAGTTTGTGGAGATAAAAAAGGATGTTACTTCTGAAGTGATCGCAAGTACACAGAATGCTGTTTCGCAAAGCTCATGTTTCTCTGGAAGTGTAGCAGAAATTCTGAGTGCCCTATATTCCAATTTAATACATTGTCTTAATCATACATTGTCTAATGAAGCATTAAAAAAATTTATAAAGCATACTTTTTGTCATGTTATGAAAACCAACTACTGATAATGCAATTTACTTGCCACAAAACATCCTAACATTACTAGCCAAACACACAGAGTTTATATAATAGTATCAGAGAAACATGTGGTAGACTAATTTGTTTGGAAACCAGTAACTAATGAGAGTGAACATGTGAAAAGAGAGACTGAGATTGATTTGCTATGTGCTGAAGCACAGTCAATTAAGTTGCAATATTGCAACCATTAATTTTCTATATTTTTCATGAATATTTATTTATTTTTTATTTTTCCATTATCAACAATTAGCTGCATTGAATATAACATGAGTCATAATTATAATGGTAACAAATTTAGTGATAAAAGTGCATAATACTATATATAGTCATTACTTGTTGACACATTGGCTGGTAGAACATATCTCATCACTGAACTACATGTAGAAAACTATATGCTTATCTATATCATCATCCAATCATCCTATTTTATCATTTTGAACAGAGATTAGTACTTCCATAATAAACACAAAACTCACCAATACTTTTAGCCATGCAACATCTATTTTTCACTTTGTCTAGTAATTACATATAATACCTCATTAAAATTAAATTTTCATTTTAGCTACTTAGAAATCAATAGTCTCATGACATGAACACAGTGTGCAGTGTATGGCATCAGATTTCAAGTTATTTAAAAGTGTTTAGTCTTCAGTATACAATGTTATTACAGTTTATTTGACTTTAGCATGTCACCAAACTTGATAGGCTCTGTACACCTATTTACTAAAATGCAGAAAGGATGGTCCTGTAGTTCATATATGATCAATCAATGTATATCTATAGATTGTAATACACTTCTCCACTACACTTATAATAGTTTATGTACAACCATTTGTACTATTAAGATGATGATTGCACGGTGTTATCATAGCTATACATTGTAAAAGTATAATAACTATTATAGTGTAGTAACACAATGAAAAATGTTTCTGAGTGACCATAACTGCATGAGTGATAGTTAACATTTAGAAATAATTAACAGTACAGCAATTTCAACTTTATCCTAACTTGAAGCTCTGACAAGATCTGTATGTGATGAGGAGTTACTTATTAATCATTGCTGTTCTTTTTGCATCAGTTGAGAGATCATCTGCTCAATTAGATGGTGATCCACCACCATTACCAGACACAGGTAAATACCACTAACTACTATATATTATAATTATACAATCTTTCTTTTGTAAATGATTGTTTGTTGTGTAAATATTTATAACTTGTAGGAGTGAGGTTGTATCTTGGTGAAGAAGTCAGAGTGATACCTGATTTCTCTATAATAGCAACTAGACAGTTTCATGATGATGATGAAGATAGTCCTGGTAGTGACTCTTCTGATGGTCTTAATGATGGTTTATGGTGTCAAAGTGCTAATAATGGTAGTATGATAGGAACATGGTATCTACCAGATGGTACACAAGTGTCTACTGTAGATGATAGTAATTTTCCATTACATGTCTTTCATGTCACTGGTCAAATTGGTCTACTGAGAGATGCTGGAATAGCTTCAATACAGGGACTATACAGATGTGTTATTCCTGATGAAAATGGAGTAGATCATACATTATGGGTAGCTGCTTATGGGGTTGGAGATTTTGACTCATCTGGTAAGTCTGTATGATATAATACTATAGTTATTAAGAACTCATTTAATTATTACTTCCAGATATGAGTTTATCCACATCAATAACAAGACAGACTGAATTTGGATTAGTCTCCACATCAAGAGATACTGATCCTCCTGTATTTACACTCACTTTCGAAGTAGATAGACGTCCTCCTACTGATGTCACTTGTACTGTGGAAGTGGATAATGGTGGTGGTTCTGTTATCACCAATATCTCATATGATGACTTGAGTCGTGAGGTACTAGTTTCTGAAGATCCTATTAGTGTTCAGGTAATAGTAACAATTGGAATGAGACAGGGAGGTACTTATCAGTGTACTGTATCCAATGATGCACCAAATGGTAATACTGCAACATCTCAGGCAGTAAATGTGACAGGTATGTGTCTTAGTGCCCATGCATGAGTTTAAATTTAGATATGATTATCTTCATTTCCATAGTAACTAACACTCCTACTAACCTAACAGCAATGAGAATTGGTCTTTATCAAGGCATTGTATCATGGTCTCCTCCTGTTAGTAATGATCCTGTTGTATTAGGTTATGAATTGTTCTATGATCTACCTAATGGTACCAGAGAGAGTATAGAGGTTAAAGATACACTGATCACATTTTGTGCTATTGATCCTGAATCAAGTTATCCAGTGTTTATAGTAGCATATGGAGGAGATTTACCAAGTAGTCGTACTAATAATGAAATTTTACAAGAAGGTAAGAAGAAAGGTTCTAATTTTTGAATTGTGTGATATCATTACTCTTGTATGTACATAAACCAATCTATCAATTCAATTCAAATGTAAACTTTTCTCATAATAATGAATATGTTTTATGTGGAGATACAAACATTCCATAAGTGATTCTAAATTTTGCTTAGCTGTCTTGATTGAAGTTTCTCCTTCAAGTACACTCCTAATTGGATCAGATATTACAGTCTCATGTATAGTGAATATCACAATTGAAGTCACAGTGGCACAAGTAATGTGGACTGATCAAGACTTTATTCCTCTCAACACAATTGAGGGTAAATTAACCGGCAGTGGAATGGATAATTTAATGCTGTCATTAGATCTCATGATGAATGAAGTACAGGCTTCTAATGCTGGAGTATACATGTATATTTGTGAAGCTATAATACATGATACTCTTTGTGATGTTGCTACGATTCAAAGACAGTATACTCTAACTGTTGAGAGTAAGTTCCTTTTCATTATTAATATTGTCATATGATTACTATTGTAGTAATTGGCAGCATTCCTATGCAATT